>JASUAD010000014.1:21163769-21763769 GCA_037013555.1 Sextonia rubra
AATTGAAAATTTTTATTTTTCTGCTGATTTTTATGTATTGGACACTCAACCAGTACATAATCACAATGCTCAGATTCTGGTAATTTTGGGAAGACCATTTTTAGCAACATCAAATGCATTAATCAATTGCTGGAATGAAAGGTTAAAACTTTCTTTTGGAAACATGACCACTGAACTAAACATATTCAATTTATACAAACATCCTGAGGAAATTGATGATGATCTCCTTGAATGAACTTTGTGAATACTGTGCTGGAGGATGACCTAGAGGAGTGTGTTAACTCCCACATTGCACTAATGCTTGAGGCCAATGAGGATGTGGACTTTCTTGAGGAAATGGATGATGACACTATGGAAGAAGCTCATGCTATTTGGACACCCAAGTTCGACGAGCTTGTACCAAATGGTGCACCACCTCTTCCATCTTAGGTTGAACCACCCAAACCTGAGTTGAAACCCCTCCCTTCTAACCTCAAATATGCTTACCTTGGGGATGAGGAGACCTACCCAGTAGTTATTTCTTCGCTTCTTACTGAGAATCAAGAGGCCCAATTATTGAAAGTGCTCAAACAACACAAGAATGCGATTGCTTGGAATGTGGCTGACATCAAAGGAATTGATCCTTTAGTGTGTACGCATCGCATCTACCTTGAAGAGGATGCAAAACCATGTAGGTAGATGCAACGCCGGCTTAATCCTACCATGCAGGAAGTGGTTAGGGCTGGGGTACTTAAACTGCTTGATGTGGGCATAATCTATCCCATCTCGGATAGCCAGTGGGTTAGCCCTACCCAGGTCGTTCCGAAAAAAGCCGGCATCACTATAGTAAAAAATACTCAAAATAAACTTGCTCCTACCCAAGTCCCCACAGGATGGAGGGTATGCATAGACTACAGGAAACTTAATGCAGTCACATGTAAGGACCATTTCCCTCTACCCTTTAAGGATCGAATTTTGGAAAGGGTAGCTGGCCACCAATACTATTTTTTTCTTGATGGATATTTCGGATATAACCAAATAGAAATCTCCCCTAAAGACCAGGAGAAAACTACATTCACATGCCCCTTTGGTACTTTTGCTTATCGGCGAATGCCTTTTGGGTTATGTAATGCTCCCGCCACATTTTAGGGTTGTATGCTTAGTATTTTTAGTGACATGGTGGAACGCATTCTCGAGGTCTTCATGGATGATTTCTCTATGTTTGGTGACTCATTTGAGGACTACTTGACCAACCTCGAGATTATTCTTATTAGATGTGAAGAAAAGAACTTGGTACTCAATTGGGAAAATTGATATTTCATGGTTCGCCAGGGAATTGTCCTTGGTCATATTGTGACTGAAAAAGGTCTAGAAGTTGAAAAGTCTAAAATTGATTTGATTGTCAACTTACCCACACCCAAAACCGTAAGAGATATAAGATCATTCTTAGGGCATGCAGCGTTCTACAGAAGGTTCATTAAAGATTTTAGTTCTATATCTCGCCCTCTCTGTGAACTGGTATCCAAGGATGCACAATTTAAATGGACTAAGGCATGCCAAGTGGCCTTTGAAAAATTAAAAGGGATGCTAACGTCTGCTCCAATTATGCAACCTCCGGATTGGAACCTTCCTTTTGAACTCATGTGTGATGCCAGTGATTTTGCGGTTGGGGCTGTTTTGGGACAATGTAAGGATACAAAGCCTTACGTGATTGCTTATGCAAGTAAGAGCTTGAATAGTACACAGATCAACTATTCAACCACTGAGAAAGAATTATTGGCAGTGGTCTTTGCACTTGACAAATTTCGCTCCTCTTGATTGGATCTAAGATTGTGGTGTTTACTGATCATTTCGCGTTAAAGGATTTTCTTTCTAAAAAAGATGCTAAGCCCAGACTGATTAAATGGATCCTTCTACTTAAGGAATTTGACTTAGAAATCAAAGATAAGAAAGGAGTAGAAAATGTTGTGGTAGATCACCTTGCTAGACTTGTCATTTCCGATCCTATTAAGCCAACACCAATCCGGGATAATTGTCCAGATGAACATCTTTTTGCATTATCCAAACCCCCTTGGTTTACAGATATAGCAAATTATTTTGCTATGGGTACTATTCCTAGCCATTGGACTAAGCAAGATAAAGATTTGTTCTTTTTCTGAGGTGAAACAATTTTTCTGGGATGATCCATACTTGTTCAAATACTGCCCAGATCAAATCATTAGGAGGTGTGTGCCAGATGATGAGATTCCTAGTGTCATATCATTCTGTCATTCACAGGCTTGTGGAGGCCATTTTTCTGCTAAAAAGACATCCTACAAAATATTGCAATGTGGTTTTTATTGGCCCACACTTTTTAAGGATGTTCATGAATTTTACAAGACCTATGAGCGCTGCCAAAAATTGGGTAATATTTTAAAAAGAAACATGATGCCTTTGAACCCAATTTTGGTAATTGAAATTTTTGATGTATCGGGTATAGACTTTATGGGACCTTTTCCTCCTAGTTTTGGTTTCATTTATATCTTGGTTGTTGTTGATTATGTCTCAAAATGGATAGAAGTCATTCCTCGCCGGAATAATGATGCTAAAACCGTTTAAAGATTTTTGAAGGATGTGTTTTCACGATTTGGAACCCTCGTGCCATCATAAGTGATGGGGGATCACATTTTTGTAATAGAACTTTTGAGGCCCTTATGAAGCGCTATGGAATAACTCACAAAGTGGCCACCCCTTATCACCCACAAATCAGTGGGCAAGTAGAGGTCTCAAATCATGAAATCAAGCGGATTTTGGAGACTACTGTAAACCCTAATCGAAAAGATTAGTCTACTCGACTAACAGATGCATTATAGGCTTATTAGACAGCTTTCAAAACTCCTATTGGAATGTCTCCTTATCAGCTAATTTATGGGAAAGGTTGTCACTTGCCAGTCGAACTTGAGCATAGAGCTTATTGGGCCATTAAACAATTCAACCTTGAGATAGATAAAGCTGGATCTAATAGGAAACTACAACTGAATGAATTGGAAGAGTTGCGCAAAGACGCCTATGTTAATTCTAAAATATACAAAGAGAGGACAAAGGTTTTTCATGATAATCAAATCCTCAGGAAAAATTTCCACCTTGAGCAAAAAGTCCTCCTTTATAATTCTAGGCTTCGCTTGTTTCCTGGCAAGCTCAACTCTCGATGGACTGGTCCATACATTGTTAAAACAGTTTTTCCATATAGTGCTGTTGAGATTTTCGATCCAAAGGGTGGCCCAATGTTCAAAATCAATGGCCAAAGATTGAAGTCATTCTTGGAGATCACACCACCAGAAGACAATGAAATTCCTCTTGATGATCCTGTATACAAGGATTGATCGGCCTTCGATCTGACATAGGCCATTTGCTGTGTATATTATGTATATTATGGTTTTGCTTTTGTTTTTTGTTTTTTTTTTTTTTTTTTGGTCTAACCATGACAAGGAGTAGCTCAGACATAATTTCAGGTGCCTGTTCTCCTTACCCTCTTTTACTTTTTTGTTTCCTCATGATATTCTTATTGTTTTGCATACTATTCATATACATCGAGAACGATGTACATAATTGGTTAGGGGGTGGGAACAAGCATGCTTATCCAATTTTAGGCATACTTTTAGGCATATAGGAACTTTTTTCATTTTTTTTCAATTTTTAGACTTTTATTTTGGTATTAGGAATTTTTTCCGGCGTTTATTTTACATTTTCATTTACTTTTGCATTTATCTCTCATTTTTTCATTTTATAAAAGAAAGTTTTCAAAAGAATTAAAGCGATTTGAAGCTATTTAGAAATCTAGAATTTTGATACTTTTGGAACGAAGTAAAGAGAAAGTTTGCATTTACTATAAGAGAAAACCTATCAGAGGATAACCAAAACTTACTCTTCACATACACACATGTATACACTTTTCGAAATTTTGGATATGAAGCTTTGATGCTGTTTGTTTTTTGGAATTTTTATGGAGAATTCAATGTGAATTTGAAATTTAGTTTGTAGAATATTTTTGTTTCCTGATTCATTTTTGGTAAATTGTATATATTAGAACCAAAATGAATTAATTTGAGTGAAATGAGAATTGTCACTTAGTGTTTACTTTGGTTTAAAAAAAAAGAAGAAAAAAGCAAAAAAAAAAAAAAAGAAGAGAAAGAGCATATAATGAGCAATTTATGACTAGTTTGGGTTTGTAGCGTTTTTAACTCGAGCTAGTAAGTCTGGAGGGATATTTTCATATCTAGTGCCCTAAAGCCATCTGGTTTGGGAGTCATTAACCTAACACTTATTACATGGGTTAATTAGAAAAGCTTAAGGAACCTAAACATTGCACAGTCACAAGAAAAAAAAAGAAAATGAAAAATGAATTATGGCCCAATGAGAGTTTGTAGAAATTTTCAAGAGATATGTGCGGAAATGCATAAGGACTAAGTTTGCTCCTTAGATCCCAACTTTTGCTATATCATATGAACTTGGAAAATTCTACCTTGGAAAAAGTAAGAGAGTGAAGAGTGTCCGTAAGTGTTTGTAAGAGAGTATGTGCGGAAAGGACAAGGACCAGATTTGCTCTCTGGATTCTAACTTTTCTCATATCGTATGAACTTGGGAACTCTTGTGTCGGAAAAGATAGTAAGAGAAAAAGAGGCCAACCGAAGTAAATAGTAAAGTGGCAGCTATCTTAGTAACTTTGAGAGGAAATTTCTTTTTGCTAAATTTCAGGGGATCATGATATTTAAAGGAAAAATTTTGTTTTTGCAGCATTATTGTAAAATACCGAAATAGGTTTTTTATGTATACATTTTTCACCATGCACGCAAGTTCGTTTGAATTTGAGAAAGTTTTTTAGAATATAATTGTGGGCTGGACTTTGAAAAGTTTGAAAGTATAATATTCCATATTTCAAAAATATCCGATATGAGTGAATTTTCTTTTGGGGAATTTCTTTTCACTTTTATTCATTTATTAATTTATTTTTTCTTAAAAAAAGAGAATTTTGTGGATATATTTACTGCAAACCCTCACGAGGCACAACTCGTCCACTATGGGAAACCTAAGGGTTTAAGAGCTTGCTACATACGCTAAATGCAGTTGAGAGTGCCAGCAAAGTGGCGTTGCATTCATGTTTATTTTTCTTGCATTAAATTAGTTTAAGATTAGATTAGGTTAGGATGGAAGCCTTATAATTTTCGCATTTTTTGCTAGGGACTAGCAAAACGCTGGTTGGGGGGTGTGATGAGTCTTTAAAAATGCATATTTTCATACACATTTTGACCCATTTTAAAGACTTATTAACTTGAAAGAGCTTCATTTAGTGTCATATCATGCGTTCATGCATCTTAAATTCATTTTTATATTTTTCTGCATAAATTGTTTAAAAATCACACTTTTTGCATAAATTCATGAAACCTGCTATTTTTGTAAACTCTATTTTTGAAAAGTTTTGTGCAAATAATTTTTCTCATGAAATAAATTGAATTTTCATCATCATTAGTTCATTCATATAAAATCATGAAGAATGATGTACATTTTTATTATCATTTCATGAGAGATGGGCCCACAGTTATGCATTTGTGATCTTAGGGGTAAAATGGTCTTTTCATAAATTCACATTTGTCTTATAGAAAATTGATTATATGGGTCTCATTTGTAAAGAATTGAGGCAAAGAATTGATTTTCAAGAGAAAGGAGAGAAGAATTGAAGAAAAAAAAGAAATTAGAAGAAAATTGCAAACAATTGGCTTCATGGCCCCACACACACATGTACATGTGTGGGGTACACTTGTAAAACATCCAAAATGGAGTTCATTTATTTGTTGTACATTTATAAGAGATTTTGAAGAGAATTTGAAGAATATCTCATCAAAGATGGACAAGAAAAGCCACATAGGAGTTCTTTTGGGAGAAGGAGAAGATTTAATTGAAAAAAAATAAAAAAATACGCAAGCAAGCTATTCCACATCCAAAAGAGCGTTTTTTTTATCAGATTTTGACCGAAAGGGAAAAGGAAAAAAATAAAGGGAGAATTATTTAGAAGATCTCTTCAAGTTTGGAGCCAACAAGGAGAACTTTCCAAAAAAGAAAAGTTTACAATGCAAAGAGATAAAAGGGAAACTTCTACACCGCATGTGGGCCAAGTTTGATTCTAAGAAAGGATTCGAATCCCTACTTCATCTTTCAAAAGATCTCAATGCAAGGTGGCACATACAAGAAAGGAAAGAATCATCCAAAAGGGACTTCTAGACAAAGTAAGCAAGGAAAGAAAAGAAAAATAAGAAGAAAAAAAATCCCAAAAGATATTGCACGTCCAAAGCATTGTTTGGAGCCCTATTTCTTTCATTTTTTTTATTATTTTTAAGATTTTAAAGTTTGAGAAGGAGTAGGCTTGAAAAAGTATAAATAGGGCACCCATCTCCCATATTCTTCAAGGAAGAATTACTCACCTCCCACCTCTAGATTTCTACATCCATCTCTCTCTCTCTTTGTCTCTCAATCTTAAGTCATCAAGGAGGCTTAGCCTAAAGCCACATCACCAACCTTGAAGTGTCAACTAGAAGGAAGAATTCTCATCCATCCTAGTATGTAATTGTTTGTTTCTTTATTTTCAATCTTTTGTAAAACGATTTCATGCTAGTAAAATTTGTTTCTTTTCAATTGTTCTTGCCTTTGATATTGTGGTATTCATAATTTTAGTCTTCTCAGTGATTCGGTTAATTTTTATTCTTGTTTAAATATTGGGATATAATTGGAATCACAACAAGTAACCCATCTTAGTAACATTTTCAATATACTTTGTTTCTTCGGATACATTGTATGTTTGGAGGAAATGCAAGATGGAGTTAAAGAGGTTTGAGTGAAGAAAGGTTGGAGGCCAATTCCAAAATTTATTTCAACATTGAATGGAGATTTGTTATTCTCACTTGGATTGATGACCCAAGATAAAAAATAAGACCCTAAGACAACACTTCTAATCTTGTTGAGCCCAAATTGAGATAAGAAATTGAAAGAGCAATTTACCGCCTTTGACTTCCGTTGTTTACCACCTTTGACTTCCGTTGTTTACCGCCTTTGACTTCTTGTTATTACCGCCTTTAACTTCCTACAATTTTATTTTATTTCCTGCACTTTTATTATTTTTCTTGTTACGTTCATGTTGATTTTAAATTTTGTTTTTGAATAGCTTGATGGTTGGATTAGAATTCATTGCATGTATTTTTACATCATAAGATTTTGTGCATATTTAAGTTGCTGAAAATTAAGCATTCAAATCTAAATTTGATAATAAAATTCGGGCTCAATATATAAACAGCATAACTTAATAGTTTCAACAAACTGTAGAAACAATTTTTGACAAAAAGTCCAAAGTGGGTAGACCATTCAAATCATAATATTGTTCTTTGAAACTTGGGAAAATTAAAGTTTATGATGTTGTCTTTCATTCCCCAGAATTTCAGTTCAAAATAATTTCGGAAGGCTTGTGAACCAAAGGCTTAAACTTTGCCAATCAGTCAACCCGAATCAGAATTTTTGCACAGAATTTTACAAAGTTGTCATGTTCATGCATTCATAACCTTTTCGTTTTAGATCCTTTTTTACTTCCGTTTTTTTGGTTAGTTTCTTGCATCAGTAGAGCATAAATTCCAGCCACTAAATTTAGATTTAGGATGCATTAGAATAGTTCAAATCATGCATAAAATTTGCATCAGCATGCTAGTTTTTCAGACTTAGAACTTTTGGCATCTCATGGCATACATTGCATTACTAATTTTACTAACTTTCTAATTTTAAATTTATTTCTAGGTTTATTTTTTTTATTGTTTTAGATAATTTCCACAATTAAAGATCTTTCTAAACTTTTTTTAATTGAAGATTTTAAATTAGAAAGTTTTTCTAGTTTTAGAAATTCTAACCTAGGAAAGTTTCTAACTTTTGTTTATTTTGTTTCTAACATTGTTTAGTTTAGTTAGTTTTTTATTTTATTTTTTATTTTTGGAAGTTCTAACTTGTGTTTTAAT
The DNA here is from genome assembly GCA_037013555.1 of Sextonia rubra. Classification (NCBI taxonomy): domain Eukaryota; kingdom Viridiplantae; phylum Streptophyta; class Magnoliopsida; order Laurales; family Lauraceae; genus Sextonia; species Sextonia rubra. Next base: position 21,171,776 of record JASUAD010000014.1, read on the forward strand.
TTTGAAGCAATTTTAGGTTTATTTTTGGATTTTTTAGATTTAGGTTTTTTAGATTTAAGAAAGTTCTTTTTTCTATTCATTGGTTCTTGTGTTTTAAGTAGGATGCTTGTATTTTTAGTTTTTAAATTATGCTAGTTTAAGTTTTATTTAGGACAGGTTACAAGTTGAAAATATCTTAAACACATTGCTCCCTGAGGATCGACCTGGTCTCACTAGTATTATTACTACATCGCGGTTCTGCACTTGGAACTCTCGATCACTTAGTCAGGGGATGGTTACGGCTTAACCGTAGTTCATTTCATGGCTTAGCCGTGGGTTAGCCACGGAACAAATACGAAATTTATGGTCTCTGGATTCCTAGCTCTACTTATTTATGGCTTAGCCGTAAGTTTCAGATTTTCTAATACTGTTCCAGTACCGAGTTTAGTCCAGTATAGAACTCTTGAATTGGTTTCAATGTGATTTCTTTTGCTCCAAATTATCATCATAGATCTTACAATGCCCACATTTCATCCATAATTCATAAGCATGTTCTTTATCTCTTAATCCATCACATATTCATAGATTAGAAGAGGTGGAAGAGCAATAAGTTAACATGTATAGGGAGTCCTTTAAGAATCAACATAAAAGACATGCATATAGTAATATATACTCTTATACTTACCTTATATCAGTGTTCGACTCAAAACTAGCATCTCCTTTGGTTTGATGATGAAGAAAGCCTAAATAGAAGAAAATCTTATTACATACAAAGACATATAATGGGTGGATCGAGTGTAAGATACATTTATGTTGCTCATTTGAGTCTCCTTGACTCTTTTGAACTTAAAGGAATGAAAGGATGTTGAAGATTTTACCTTGAAAAGCTGTAAAGAAAAGGAAAAGATAAATTTGGTGGTTCCTATGAAAAGATGCATGAGAGGATGGAGAAAGAGGAGAATGGGAACTAGTAAGAGCATATACAAGGCTCCAAAATTCAGTTTTCAACTCCAAGTTTGAAGTGGAGATAAGAGGAGAGTGAGAGGAGTAGCTCTAGTAGAGAGATTAGAGAATAATGAAGAAAAACGATGGATGTACCTCTTAAACTCAAATTTTTTGGAGTTTGCATGCAAGTGCACTTTCTTTAAGGAAATTACAGTTTAAGTCAAATGATATTCAATTGCACCATGATGGATCTGGCTCAAGTTGGGCCAATTATGAAAGATGATCTACAAGATGAAATACACATGTTGCAACTAATGTGGTGCCAAAATGATGCAAACTATGTGACTCTAAATTATAAGAAGGTCCTTAACTACTTAAGTAAGGTTCGAACACGACTCAACTACATATCCATGATCCAAACCCAAGAGGTTTTGAGTTAAATCAGTCTTAATGAGTATTAATTAGCATAAAACAAGATTAATTATTATAAATTAAGATTAGTTCGGGTTTGGACCTTACATCCTCTCCCTCTTTAAGATTATTCGGTCCTCCGAATGCAACATACCTCAGGTAAAAGTTCTGAATATTTTTTTCGAACTTGTTCCTCGAGCTCCAAGTAGCTTCTTTTTGTTTATGATGCTACCATAGAATCTTAATCATTTAATTGTCCAAGTACGCAGCACTTGGTCCTTTGTGCTAATGACACAAAGGGGTCTCTCTTTATAGCTCATAACCAGCTTAACTTGGATGTCATTTATCTCGAGAACATATAAAGGGTCTGGAAGATACTTTCTAAGCATCAATACATGAAACACATCATAAACTTCTGTGAGTTGAGGTGGTAATTTCAACCTATAAGCCAAATCTCCAACCTTGCTCTATATCTCAAAAGGTCCTACAAATCATGGAACTAGCTTGCCTCTCTATCTAAACTTATAGTACCCTTCATCGGATAAACTTTCAAGAAAACCTTGTCTCCTACTTGAAATTCAAAAGGTCTATATTGATTGGTTACATAACTCTTTTGACGAGATCGCACAACCTTCAATCTATCTTTAACCTTTTGCACTTTTTCCACTATATCTGCAACAAGAGAAGGTCCACGAAGACTTCTAACTCTAACTTCTTCCCAACAGACCGGTATACGACACTTACACCCATACAAGGCTTCGAAGGGAGCCATACTGATTCTCACGTGATAGCTATTATTGTATGCAAATTCACATAAGGAAAGGCATTCATCCCACTCATTTCCAAAGTCTAACACGCTAGCTCGAAGCATGTCTTCAAGAGTTGGTATTGTACGCTCAGATTATCTATCTGTTTGACGATGATAAGCAATGCTGAAATTGAGTTTGGTACCCATGGATTTCTAAAAAGACTGCCAAAAGGAAGAAATGAATTTACTAACTCTGTCGAAGACTATGGAGACTGAGGTACCATGCAACCGTGTAATCTTATTAGTGAAGATCTTAGACATCTGATGGAATTTCATCCCTTCCCTGATAGGAATAAAATGGGCTGACTTTGTTAGTCGATCGACAATCACTGATATAGCATCATGATGCTTGCTCGTTCGAGGCAGCCCTGGAACAAAATCTATTGAAATATTTTTCCATTTCCTCTTTGGAATATGTAGAGGATGTAACAAACCGGGAGGCTTTTATATTTAGCATTCACACGTTGACAGGTAAGACATCTTGCCACAAAACATGTAATGTCTCTTTTCATGTTATTCCACTAGAACCTGCCATTCAGATTTCAATACATCATAGTAATCCCCGTGTGCATGGAATATCTGGTGTAATGTGCTTCAGTCATGATTGTTTCTTTTAGATTTTGAACTGCTGGAACACATAGTCTATCCCTAAAATATAGCACACCATTAACCATGTTAAAATTTGGTCTCTGAGATATATGGTCATGAATCTTAACAAACTTTAGGTCTTCAAACTATCTCTCTTCAATTTGCTGTATCAAAGTAAGTTCAAAGACAAACATAGCTACTAACATGACCTTGTCATCCATGAATTCAACTTCCACATCCAAATCTTAAAATTTTTCCACCAGAGTGTTGGAAGCAGGTGGGTCTCGTGCATAGATTTTCAAAACTTTTGACCCACTTGACACAGGGATCAACTATCCATAAGACCAAAAACCCAATCTAGGATACATTACCCTCAATCTCGTGACCATGTACAATAAATATTCTATCTGAAAGATAGAATCAAATAGCACTAAATATCCACAATAATCTACGACATGAAAGAAGTAGATCATACCTTTGGAGATCCACAGTGCTCTAATGGAGAAGTTGCGACTCTACTTGATGATAAGAATCTTCAACACCTCTTAGACTTCCACGCTATGACCCGAATTGGATTTCTTTTCTCAAGAAGAGTGGTGGAATCTTCAGGAGAAATCACAACTCGAAACTCCAAGGAACTAGAAGAGAGAAAAAGAGAGAAACTCGTGCAACTCTTGCACGAATAGTGTTTTGGGCGTAAGAGGGAGTCTTATTGGACGTCCAAGAGATTTTATAGACTTTCAAATCTCTCCCTTGTCTAATTGAAATAGAAGTCTTACTTCCAAAGCAATTACCAACTTTCTCCTTTCCAAACTCTTCTTTCTAGAGTTCAAGTCGGATTAGTATTTTTCAATATCTTGGGCAAGCGTGGGGACCACTAGGGATTCCTTAGAAAGCTAGCTCCAATTGGAACACCGCGACCCCACATCTCATGTGCAATTCGGGCCCACAGTTAATTGCAAATAATAACACTATATAAATGTAATTGCACTCCAGTCTTAGGAATAAATTACAATAAAGACCCTAAACTTCCCAATTACCACAAGTAGGCCCCTCTATCAACATCCGTGGATCAATTGGAATAAATCTATCTCTTCCAATCTAAGTTCTACATCTTATTATTCTTGAGCCCCAATTAATCAAAGTAATTATCAGTACCATCCAATTAACTCTTAATTGAGATGGGTGCGCACTTACTAATGACAAATCCATTAATTGGCACAAGGGGATAATAAAGATAGATTCCTTCTTGATCATTCAATGGCCCCACAGTTCTACTACCGCATACCCAAGACACCGAGGTGTTAACCTATAGTCGGCCTCACTCATTGGTGACTCAAAGCAAATGAATAGATAGAAACTTGAGTTCATCAATGTCTCAGGATTAAGAGCCTATTGCTAAGGAATTATGAGAGCATACCTTATTATTGAGACGGAATTCCATAAGGTGCATCTCATGGTCCTTCAATACATCCAATATACCAGCACCGTGATCCAGAATCTTACATTCTGATGATCGAGACAAATCACACTATCTCATAGTGATCAAAGTGCTGCAACCTTATCAAATGAGATGCCCAGTCTCATTACTGGATGTGAAGCTATTTAAGTATAAGATTTGTGACATATATCTCCCGCGTGTGGATCTCATCCATACACATATATCACATCTAATATACTAATGGGACCCGGTTCAACTCATGAACCATTATGTCAAATGTATTGGTCATGTGCATGAAGTAGTAAAATAATATTCATCTCATGAAAGTAAAGCATGATTTTATTGATAAATAAAGAAATTAATCAATTTATTACATCAACTGATGGATTGAGTCCACAAAATCTAACAATCTCCCACTTGGGCTCAATGCCAGTCAGGGTTGCATCTCATGCCCATCCCTTCCACATGCTGCTCAAAGACTTTGGTAGTCAAAGGCTTAGTAAAGGGATCTGCCAAATTGTCCGCAGAGGCTATCTTGGTAATAGCAATATCACCTTTCTGCACAATCTCTCTAACTAAGTGATACTTCCTCTGTACATGCTTTTGGCTTTTATGGCTTCTGGGTTCCTTTGACTGAGTGACTGCCCCACTGCTGTCACAGTAAACTGTGAGTGGCTGTCGTACCAAAGGTACCACCCCAAGTTCCAAAAGGAATCTTTTAAGCCATACTGCTTCCTTAGCTGCTGCACAAGCTGCTACATATTCAGCCTCCAAGGTTGAATCAGCGGTACATTCTTGTTTTATACTCTTCCAGCTGATAGCTCCGCCTCCAAGCATAAATACATAACCAGAGGTGGATTTTCTAGAATCCTTATCTGACATAAAGTCAGAATCTGTGTATCCAACTAGAATCAACTCATCACTACTATAAATCAACATGTAATCTCTAGTCCTTCTCAAGTATTTGAGAATACATTTTACAGCAGTCCAATGTTTAGGTCCTGGATTAGATTAATATCTGCTGACTAGGCCCACTACATAACAGATATCTGGTCTAGTACATAACATAGCATACATGAGGCTACCAACAGCCGAAGCGTATGGTATCAACCTCATTTGCTCCTTTTCCTCGGGTGTCTTAGGACACTGATCCTTGGAAAGGTGCACTCCATGCCTGAAAGGTGTGAAACCCTTCTTGGAGTCTTGCATTGCAAACCGTACTAGCTCCTTATCTATGTATGCAGCTTGGGATAAGCCAATCATCCTATTTTTCCGGTCTCAATAGAGTTTGATCCCTACGATGTAACTACCTTCTCCCAAGTCCTTCATATCAAAAGTCTTGGCTAACCAAACTTTTACAGTTGACAACATTCCTATGTCTTTCCCGAGGAGAAGGATGTCATCGACATATAAAACCAGAAAAACTACCCTGTCACCTTCACTTTTCATGTACACACATGACTCATCCGGATTTTGACAAAAACCAAATGACTTGATTGCCTGGTCAAAACGGATATTCCAGCTTCGGGATGCCTGCTTCAGTCCATAAATAGACTTCTGCAGCTTGCAAACTTTTTGCTCCTGGTTTTTAGCTACAAAACCGTCTGGCTGCACCATATAGATGTCTTCCTCAAGATGGCCATTAAGAAACGCCGTCTTGACATCCATTTGCCAAATCTCGTAATCGAGATGAGCCGCAATGGATAAGAGTATCCGGATGGATTTGAGCATGGCTACTGGCGAGAAGGTTTCCTCATAATTGATCCCCTCTTTCTGAGTATATCCTTTCGCAACAAGCCTAGCCTTATAGGTCTCCACTCTTCCATCTGGTCCTCTTTTTCTCTTGTAGACCCACTTACACCCAATAGTTTAATATTGGCAGGCAAGTCCACAAGTGTCCAGACCTGATTTGAGTACGTAGACTCCATCTTAGCTTTCATAGCATCTTGCCAGCGTCCCGAGTCTAAGTCATTGATTGCTTCATTATAGTTAGAGGGATCTTGTTCCGGCTCTTCTAGGATTGTTTCATAAGACTCTCCCAAGAATGAGAACTTGTCAGTGGCTCTGACAATCCTCCCACTACGACGAGGTACTGGTGTAACTACTGGGTCTGGTAAGGGCGGTTCTTCCTCAAGTCCGGTCATACTTGGATTTGGAATTGATTGCTCCTGAATCTCTTCCAAGATCACTTTTTCTAAGGATTTCTGGTCGATCATATAATCTTCCTCCAGAAAAACCGCATTGGTGCTGACCAGCACTTCTGCTCTCTGGGATTATAGAATAACCAACCTTTAGTTCCTTTAGGATATCCTAAAAAGTGCATACTTCCGACTTCGTTTCCAACTTATCCGTCTTAACCTTGAGCACGTGTGCTGGACAACCCCAAATGTGTAAATGTTGTAGACTAGGCTTTCGCCCAGACCATAATTCCCGGGGAGTCTTAGGTATAGACTTAGATGGTACGAGGTTTAGTATGTACATTGTAGTATCCAAAGCGTATCCCCAAAAGGATATGGGTAATCTTGAGAAACTCAACATAGACCTAATCATATCTAAAAGAGTCCGGTTCCTTCTTTCTGCTACTCCATTCTGTTGAGGCATACCAAGAGCAGACAACTGGGATAAAATCCCATTTTTTGATAAGTAACCCATAAAATCAGCAGAGAGATATTCCCCTCCTCGATCTGATCGAAGACACTTGATACTCTTACCTAATTGCTTTTTCGCTTCCACTTGAAACTCTTTGAACTTTCAAAAGCTTCGGACTTGCGGTGCACAAGGTATATGTAACCATATCTTAAGTAATCATCTGTGAAAGTGATGAAGTACTCATATCCTCCTCTGGCCCTGACCTTAATGGGTCCGCAGACATCAGTATGCACTAATTCCAATAAATCTTTGGCCCTATTACCCTTAGCTGAAAAGTGTCTTTTGGTCATTTTACCTTCCAAACAGGACTTACAGATAGGCATTGGTTCTACCACCAATAAAGGTAAGATACTATTTTTCACTAGCTTCTCAATCCTGTTAAGGTTTATATGACCTAGCCTCAGATGCCAAAGTTTTGTTGGATTAGATGAAGGTGACTTTCTCTTTAATGATGGTCTATTAATTGTTTCAGTATCATGTATCTCATACATCGTGGGAGTTAACAAATAAAGTCCATTGGTTACCTCGCCAGAACATATGAAAGTACATTCCTCTTTATGACAACTTCAGTACTAAAAGTAATAGAATAACCTTTATTCACCAAACTAGAAACTAAAATTAATTCCGCCTTAAAGACGGTACATATAATGTTTCTGACAAAACCAATTTATTATTTAAAAAACATAAAGTAATGACTCCCACTGAAACAGCCTCTGCCTTAGCATCAGATCCTAGGTTGACAATGATTTCTCCATCACTTAGCCTCCTGGTTTCCCTGAACCCCTGCAACGTATTACATATGTGATTAGTTGCCTCGGAATCCACACACCAGGATTCTGAAGTACCAGTTGCAAAACTAACTTCAGATATAAGTGACTCAATCGTACCTGGGGTCTTTTTTTTAGACAGATATTCTAGACAATTTCTCTTCCAATGTCCTGTCTTACCACAATGGAAACACTTTCCTTTTGTCCCTGAACCCTTAGCCTTAGCCACGCCACCAGTTGGACCATTCTCAACCTTAGGACCCTTTGGAACTGATTTCTTTTTGCCTTTCCGCCCTTTGCCTTTCGGCTTGGACTTGGCATCTGACTTTTCTGTCGTTAAGGCAGTTGGTTTCTTCTTCATAATCCCTTCAGTTGCTACCAGTTGACTAGATAGCTCAGCCAAAGTTAGATTCATTTTATTCATACTATAATTGACCTTGAAATTGTTGAATGACTCTGGTAATGACTCAAGGACTATGTCAATCTGCGATTCTGCATCAATCGCAGCTCCCAGTACATCTAACTCATTTAATGAGTCCATCATCTTCAACATGTGTTCCTGTACTGATGTACCTTCAGCCATCTTGGTGCTAATGAGCACCCTCATGGCTGCCTGCCTAGCAGGTCTGCCTTGTTCTGCAATCATCTCCTTTAAGTTCGATATCACATCATATGCAGTCTTATAAGATTGATGTTGGTGTTGCAGCACACTAGACATGGATGCCAGAATGTAACATCGGGCCATCTCATCGTCTTTGGCCCATTTGGTGTAAAGGTCCTTTTCTACTTCTGATGCATCTGGGCTAGGCTCTTCAAAGGGGTTTTTGGTAAGGACATATTTATATCCTGAAGCTGTTAGGACAATATCCAAATTCCGTTTCCAGTCTACATGGTTAGATCCCACCAACTTATTCTGGTTGAGGATGGTCGCAAGTGGATTGAAAGTATTCGAATTCATGCTTGTAATAATGTAGCACATAACCATACATTCAACTAATGAATTTAAATGACATTAGGGTTAGTATTCTACCAAATTTATGTGGGAATCCTCATAACCACAAAATTCAGAATACATCGGAATCCCAATCCTGCGGGGTATGCCTCCTTAGGGAGTGCGAATACCTCCTAAACTGGTGCGGATCAAAGTCGGTCAAAATCGGGATTAAGACTAACTATCCATGATCCCCTTCATTCATTACTGTCTAGGTATCTCATACCAAATAATGTATGACTCCTGATTAGCTTCGGTTTCTAAAATACATGAGGCAAATCCTTGGGGATACTACATCATTATTTTAGTTAAGTGTGACCCACCAACTAGCATTGCATGACAACCGTTGCGGGCAGCTCCTCCTTGGGGAGTGAGCTCCCACCCCGTCTCATCAACACTATCCATAGGAGATCCATATCCAGTATCCAGATAAATACAAGCACTCTGTGGGGAATGACCATTCTCAAAATGGCGTAAGGCTAATACTTTCCTTACGATGGACCTATGGTGGAAAACCATGGGGATTTGTATATATATAAATGCCCCGCTCTCACTTAATATTTTAGAGTTGAGGATTTTCTTATAGGTGTAAATTCATCTCATGATACGACCAATGATTGGTTCCAAGTCAAGTTATTTTAAGGAAAGTCCAGTTTCTAAAATTAGTGTTACCAATAGATCCATCTCATGGGCCCACCAACTCTAATTAGAACTCTTTCCAAAAATTAATTTGATTTGACCAATTTTGGAATTTGCTATGTTTGGATCAGATATGGAAATATTCTAAAATAAGCATTCATCCATAAATAGAAAGTGCTATAATAAAAGACTAGTCCTCTCCTCCACATGGCCCAGGCGGAAAAGACTTCTTGGACTTCTAGACTTTTCAAAACTTTGGGATTCCTCAAACTCTTTGGACATCTCTAAAACAGCTTTTGGTAATCTTCAAACTCTTTGATTAGGAGTCCTTTTTCTCTTTCCTTCTTTGTTTCGGACATCTCCAGAATTTACAAATTTTAAAGAATACATAAATTCCTATGTGTTGATAATGAGAGTTACATGGTAATCTAATCATGGAAATAAAAGGGTTATAGGGAAATTCATCATGCCTTGCCCTTTCATGGGAAATTAAGGAAACCATGATGCCCTTTACACTTAGCCACAAATAAACCAATAAGTAAAAGAAAAGAAAAAACATGTGGGCCATATGGAGAGGACATTATCACCTGCAAGTTAGTATTTCATGCAACAAAGCATCTCACAAAACTAAGTTGCCAAACCACAATGGAACAATAAGATGCCAATAGTTTGCCACCATTATATAAGATTCTTTATGCAGCGGGGGTCCGGGGCAGCGCCCCCGGTGGGGGTCGAGCTAGCCGATCTGGTCCCTACGGTTAGCCAACGGACCTTTACAGCCATAGTGGTCCGTTTAACTAGCCGACCTGATGAACCCAGAAATTTGGGTTTTTTTTTTTTTCAAATTCGGCTCCTGCTGTCCCCAATCACTTCTAATGATCTCAGTATGCTTCTAATGGCATCTTACCATCCTCGTACCATGATTAAAACCTTTTCTGACTTCCAAACATGGATCTATTACAAAAGCAATCAAACCTAATAAACACTGATCCTTTCATAGCCCTTGCTCTATCCTCTTCACATCTCATGTAAAGACTAGAACAAGATTACTGATCTAACATGATTAGAGATGAGGTATGGCTCTGATACCAATTATTGGAAGCAGGTGGGTCTCGTGGATAGATTTTCAAAACTTTTAACCCACTTGACATAGGGATCAACTATCCATAAAACCAAAAACCCAATCCAGGATGCATTACCTTCAATCTCGTGACCATGTACAGTAAATATTCTATCTGAAAGATAGAATCAAATAGCATTAAATATCTACAATAATCTACGACATGAAAGAAGTAGATCATACCTTTGGAGATCCACAGTGCTCTAATGGAGAAGTTGCGACTCTACTTGATGATGGGATTCTTCAACACCTCTTAACCTTCCACGCTATGACTCGAATTGGATTTCTTTTCTCAAGAAGAGTGGTGGAATCTTCAGGAGAAATCCCAACTCGAAACTCCAAGGAACTAGAAGAGAGAAAGAGAAAGAAACTCGTGCAACTCATGCACGAATAAAGTTTTGGGCGTAAGAGGGAGTCTTATTGGACGTCCAAGGGATTTTATAGACTTTCAAATCTCTCCCTTGTCTAATTGAAATAGAAGTCTTGTTTCCAAAGCAATTAGCAACTTTCTCCTTTCCAAACTCTTCTTTCTAGAGTTCAAGTCGGATTAGTATTTTCCAAAATCTTGGGCTAGCGTAGGGACCACTAGGGATTCCTTAGAAAGCTGATTCCAACTGGAACACCGAGACCCCACATCTCATGTGCAATCCGGGCCCACAATTAATTGCAAATAACACCACTATATAAATGCAATTGCACTCCAGTCTTAGGAATAAATTACAATGAAGACCCTAAACTTCCCAATTACCACAAGTAGGCCCCCCTATCAATATCCGTAGATCAATTGGAATAAATCTATCTCTTCCAATCTAAGTCCACATCTTGTTATCCTTGAGCCCCAATTAATCAAAGTAATCATCAGTACCATCCAATTAACTCTTAATTGAGATGGGTGCGCACTTACTAATGACAAATCCATTAATTGGCACAACGGGATAATAGAGATAGATTCCTTCCTGATCATTCAATATTCCCACAGTTCTACTACCACATACCCAAGACACCGAGGTGTTAACCTATAGTCGGCCTCACTCATTGGTGACTCAAAGCAAATGAATAGATAGAAACTTGAGTTCATCAATGTCTCAGGATTGAGAGCCCATTGCTAAGGAATTATAAAAGCATACCTTATTGTTGAGACGGAATTCCATAAGGTGCATCTCATGGTCTTTCAATACATCCAATGTACCAGCACCATGATCCAGAATCTTACATTCTGATGATCGAGATAAATCACATTATCTCATAGTGATCAAAGTGCTGCAACCTTATCAAATGAGATGCCCAGTCTTATTACTGGTTGTGAAGCTATTTAAGTATAAGATTTGTGACATATATCTCCCGCGTGTGGATCTCATCCATACACATATATCACATCTAATATACTAATGGGACCCAGTTCAACTCATGAACCATTGTGTCATATGTATTGATCTTGTGCATGAAGTAGTAAAATAATATTCATCTCATGAAAGTAAAGCATGATTTTGTTGATAAATAAATAAATTAATCAATTTATTACATCAACTGATGGATTGAGTCCACAAAAATCTAACATAGAGACCACTCACCACACATAGGTGTTATCTCAATAGTTGATTTCTTACTTAGAGCATCACCCACGACATTTCCTTTTCTTGGTACGTACTTAATTGGAAAATTGTAGTCCTTTATAAACTCTAGCCATCTACACTGTCTCATATTAAAATCGTGTTAAGAGAATAAGTACTGAAGACTGCGATGGTCACTATGAACTTCAAATCTCTCTCCATACAAGTAATGTCTCCACAACTTCAAAGCAAAGATGATAGCAGCCAATTCTAGAGTATATGTGGCATAATTTTTCTCATATTCCCTTGATTGTTGAGATCCATGTGCTATCACTTTTCCATTTTACATTAATATACCTTCCAACTCAATTCTTGAAGTATCAGTATATATAACAAATCCACCACTACCTTCTGGTAGCGGGGCTGAGATCAATTTCTCCTTAAGGAATTGAAAATTTGATTCACATTCATCTGACCAAACAAATGGTTCATTCTTCCGAGTCAACTTCGTCAATGGTGCTGCTATTTTGGAAAAGTCTTTTACAAACCTTTAATAGTAGCCCGCTAAACCAATAAAACTTCTAACTTCAGTAACTGTTCTAAGCCTTTGCTAACTAGTTATTGCCTCAATCTTAGCTGGGTTTATTGCAAGTCTATCCTTTGAAATTATATGCCCTAAGAAGGCAACTTGTTCTAACATAAAATCACACAATCCAATTTGGCATACAACTGATGATCTCTTAACAACTGCGGTGAAGTTCTCAAATGCTCAACATGTTTATCTCGAGTCTTAGAATACACCAATACATCATCAATGAAAATCACCACGAATTAGTCGAGAAATGGTGAAAAGATTATGTTCATTAAGGCCATAAATACAGCTGGGGCATTGATCAACCCAAAACGCATGACTAAGAATTCATAATGCCCATATCTTGTCCTAAAAGCTATTTTGGAGGTATCTTGATCTCTAACTCGCAACTGATGATATCTAGATCTCAAATCAATCTTTAAGAAATGTGTTGCACCTTGTAATTGATCAAACTGTTCATTAATTCTAGGTAGTGGATATTTGTTCTTGATTGTACCAGATTCAACTGCCTGCAATCAATATACATTCTGAGGGTGCCATCCTTCTTATTCACAAATAAAACTGGGGCTCCCCATGGTGATGTGCTAGGACGAATAAACCCCTTATCTATCAAGTCTTACAACTGTATTTCAGCTCAAGTAATTCTGTAGGTGTCATTCTATATGGAGCTCTAGAGATTGGAATAGTACCAGGTACTAGTTCTATAGTAAAGTCTACTTTCCTAACTGGAGGAAAACCAGGTACTTCATTTGGAAACACATCCAGGAACTTGCAAACTACCAGGATCTCTTCTAACTTCTTGAGTAATTTCTTCTTAACAATGAAAGCAATATACACTTCACAACCACTATGGATTAATCTTTCTGCTTGAAGTGCTGAGATTAGCCAAGTACTCAAACTCATTTTCTCACCTTGAAATACAACACTCAGACCGGCTTCATCTACCCTTACGATGACAGTCTTATGGAAATAGTCCAAACATGCCATGTACTTAGTCAACCAGTCCATGCCTAGGATCACATCAAAATCGTGCATTGGTAACACAATGAGTTCCACTGGGAAAAGAGTCTTCCCAATTAAAACTTTACAACCTGGGTAATAGTCCTCACAAATCACCCTTTTGCCCAGAAGGGTAATGACATCCAACCGATACGGTTGCTACTCTAGTGGCTCCCATATTCTACTGGAGAATTGTGGTGCAAGAAAAAAGTACGAAGATCCTGAATCAAACAACACCTTCACTTCTATCTCACAAATAGAAACCTTACCTACAACCACATTATTTGCCACTTCTGCTTCCTCATGAGTTAATGCATAAGCACAACCTTGCCTCTAAGGTCGATTCTGCTGTCTTTGCCTCTGCTACCTTGCCTTTGTTGGCCTTGACCCTGTTGTGCCTATCCTTCGCCTTGCCTCACCTACTGTTCCTGATGTGGAGTTACGGGTGGTGTTGCTCTAGAAGACTGTTGATATTGCTACTGTTACGGGGCTTGATCGAAATTCTTTCCTTTCGGGTATTCCAACAAACAATGGTCCATCAAACCACAGCCAAAACAAGCTCCTATAACCCTCCAACATTTACTTATCTTGTGGTTCTTCCCGCACGTGCCATAGACTGACCTTGATGGTCCACTAGCAACTCCCTTCTGTTTCTTACAGTATTGTTGACTTCTTCTAAAAGGTGGGGCACTTCTCCTCGGCTCTCCGAAGAATAGGCTCTTTTTAATTTCTTCAATTGCATAGGCTCTCTCCACAGCGTCATCATACTCTACTGGATGCTAGAAAGCCATAACATGCCCTTTAATAGCTGGCCTTAATCCTTTAGGAAACCTTTCAACCTTTTTCTCCTCAGTGTCAATCATGTCCAAAGCAAATCGGGAAAGCTGACTAAATACATGCACATACTCTGTGAATGTCATAGTGTTCTATTGTAGAGTGAGGAATTCTGCCTTCTTCTTGCAATTTACACGCACCGGAATAAACTTTTTCTAAATTGTTTCTTAAAAGATTCCCAAACTGTTGTTGGAAGTTGGTGGGTCTCGTGGATAGATTTTCAAAAATTTTGACCCACTTGACACAGGGATCAACTATCCATAAGACCAAAACCCAATCCAAGATGCATTACCCTCAATCTCATGACCATGTACAGTAAATATTCTACCAGTACTAATCATCCATAATAATCTACGACATGCAAGAAGTAGATCATACCTTTGGAGATCCGCAGTGCTCTAATGGATTTCTTCAACACCTCTTAGCCTTCCACGCTATGACCCGAATTGGATTTCTTTTCTCAAAAAGAATGGTGGAATCTTCAGGAGAAATCCCAACTCGAAACTCCAAGGAACTAGAAGAAAAAAGGAGAGAGTAACTCGTACAACTCTTGCACGAAAGGGTTTTGGGCGTGAGAGAGACTCTTCTGGACGTCCAAGGAGATTTTATAAACTTTCAAATCTCGTCCTTGCCTAATTGAAATAGAAGTCTTACTTCCAAAGCAATTAGCAACTTTCTCCTTTCTTATGCCTTCTTTTTAGAGTTCGAGTCGGATTAGTATTTTCTAATAACTTGGGCTAGCGTGGGGACCACTAGGGATTCCTTAGAAAGGTGGCTCCAACTGGAACACCGCGACCCCACATCTCATGTGCAACCCGGGCCCTCAGTTAATTGCAAATAACACCACTATATAAATGCAATTGCACTCCAGTCTTAGGAATAAATTACAATGAAGACCCTAAACTTCCCAATTACCACAAGTAGGCTCCTCTATCAATATCCGTGGATCAATCGGAATAAATCCGTCTCTTCCAATCTAAGTTCCATATCTTATTATCCTCGAGCCCCAATTAATCATAGTAATCATCAGTACCATCCAATTAACTCTTAATTGAGATGGGTGCACACTTACTAATGACAAATCCATTAATTGGCACAAGGGGATAATAAAGATAGATTCCATCTTAATCATTCAACGTTCCCACAGTTCTACTACCACATGCCCAAGACACCGAGGTGTTAACCTACAGTCGGCCTCACTCATTGGTGACTCAAAGCAAATGAATAGATAGAAACTTGAGTTCATCAATGTCTCAGGATTGAGAGCCTATTACTAGGGAATTATGAGAGCATACCTTATTATTGAGACGGAATTCCATAAAGTGCATCTCATGGTCCTTCAATACATCCAGTGTACCAGCACCGTGATCCAGAATCTTACATTCTGATGATCGAGACAAATCACACTATTTCATAGTGATCAAAGTGCTGCAACCTTATCAAATGAGATGCCCAGTCTCATTACTGGTTGTGAAGCTATTTAAGTATAAGATTTGTGACATATATCTCCCGCATGTGGATCTCATCCATGCACATATATCACATCTAATATACTAATGGGACCCGGTTCAACTCATGAACCATTATGTCATATGTATTGGTCATGTGCATGAATTAGTAAAATAACACTCATCTCATGAAAGCAAAGCATGATTTTATTGATAAATAAAGAAATTAATCAATTTATTACATCAACTGATGGATTGAGTCCACAAAATCTAACAATCTCCCACTTGGGCTCAATGCCAGTCAGGTTGCATCTCATGCCCATCCCTTCCACATGTTGCTTAAAGACTTTCGTAGTCAAAGGCTTAGTAAAGGGATCTGCTAAATTGTCCGCAGAGGCTATCTTGGTAATAGCAATATCACCTCTCTGCACAATCTCTCTAACTAAGTGATACTTCCTCTGCACATGCTTTTGGCTTTTATGGCTTCTGGTTCCTTTGACTGAGTGACTGCCCCGCTGCTGTCACAGTAAACTGTGAGTGGTTGTCGTACCAAAGGTACCACCCCAAGTTCCAAAAGGTATCTTTTAAACCACACTGCTTCCTTAGCTGCTTTACAAGCTGCTACATATTCAGCTTTCGAGGTTGAATCAGCGGTACATTCTTGTTTTATACTCCTCCAGCTGATAGCTCCACCTCCAAGCATAAATACATAACCAGAGGTGGATTTCCTAGAATCCTTATCTGACATAAAGTTAGAATCTGTGTATCCGACTGGAATCAACTCATCACTGCTATAAATCAACATGTAATCTCTAGTCCTTCTCAAGTATTTGAGAATACATTTTACAGCAGTCCAATGTTCAGGTCCTGGATTAGATTGATATCTGCTGACTAGGCCCACTACATAACAGATATCTGGTCTAGTACATAACATAGCATACATGAGGCTACCAACAACCGAAGCGTATGGTATCGACCTCATTTGCTCCTTTTCCTCGGGTGTCTTAGGACATTGATCCTTGGAAAGGTGCACTCCATGCCTGAAAGGTGTGATACCCTTCTTGGAGTCTTGCATTGCAAATCGTACTAGCACCTTATCTATGTATGCAGCTTGGGATAAGCCAATCATCCTATTTTTTCGGTCTCGATAGAGTTTGATCCCTAGGATGTAACTACCATCTCCCAAGTCCTTCATATCAAAAGTCTTGGCCAACCAAACTTTTACTGTTGACAACATTCCTATGTCTTTCCCGAGGAGAAGGATGTCATCGACATATAAAACAAGAAAAATTACCCTGTCACCTTTACTTTTCATGTACACAAATGACTCATCCGGATTTTGACAAAAACCGAATGACTTGATTGCCTGGTCAAAACGGATATTCCAGCTTCGGGATGCTTGCTTCAGTCCATAAATAGACTTCTGCAGCTTGCAAACTTTTTGCTCCTGGTTTTTAGCTACAAAACCGTCTGGCTGCACCATATAGATGTCTTCCTCAAGATGGCCGTTGAGAAAAGCCGTCTTAACATCCATTTGCCAAATCTCGTAATCGAGATGAGCCGCAATGGATAAGAGTATCCGGATGGATTTGAGCATGGCTACTGGCGAGAAGGTTTCCTCATAATCGATCCCCTCTTTTTGAGTATATCCTTTCGCAACAAGCCTAACCTTATAGGTCTCCACTCTTCCATCTGGTCCTCTTTTTCTCTTGTAGACCCACTTGCACCCAATAGGTTTAATATTGGCAGGCAAGTCCACAAGTGTCCAGACCTGATTTGAGTACGTAGACTCCATCTCAGCTTTCATAGCATCTTGCCAGCGTCCCGAGTCTAAGTCATTGATTGCTTCATCATAGTTAAAGGGATCTTGTTCTAGCTCTTTTGGGATTGCTTCATAAGACTCTCCCAAGAATAAGAACCTATCAAGGGGTCTGATAATCCTCCCACTACGATGAGGTATTGGTGTAACTACTGGGTCTGGTAAGGGCGGTTCTTTCTCAAGTCCGATCATACTTGGATTTGGAATTGATTGCTCCTGAATTTCTTCCAAGATCACCTTTTCTAAAAATTTCCGGTCCATCATATAATCTTCCTCCAGAAAAACCGCATTGGTGCTGACCAGCACTTTCTGCTCTTTGGGATTATAGAATAACCAACCTTTAGTTCCTTTAGGATATCCTACAAATGTGCATACTTCCGACTTCACTTCCAACTTATCCGTCTTAACCTTGAGCACGTGTACTGGACAACCCCAAATGTGTAAATGTTGTAGACTAGGCTTTTGCCCAAACCATAATTCCCGAGGAGTCTTAGGTATAGACTTAGATGGTACGAGGTTTAGTATGTACATTGCAGTATCCAAAGCGTATCTCCAAAAGGATATAGTTAATCTTGAGAAACTCAGCATAGACCTAATCATATCTAAAAGAGTCCGGTTCCTTCTTTTTGCTACTCCATTCTGTTGAGGCATACCAGGAGCAGACAACTGGGATAGAATCCCATTTTCTGATAAGTAACTCATAAAATCATCAGAGAGATATTCCCATCCTTGATCTGATCGAAGAGTCTTGATACTCTTACCTAATTGCTTTTCCGCTTCCGCTCGAAATTCTTTGAACTTTTCAAAAGCTTCGGACTTGCGCTGCATAAGGTATATGTAACCATATCTTGAGTAATCATCTGTGAAAGTGATGAAGTACTCATATCCTCCTTTAGCCCTGACATTAATGGGTCTGCAGACATCAGTATGCACTAATTTCAATAAATCTTTAGCCCTATTACCCTTAGCTGAAAAGGGTCTTTTGGTCATTTTACCTTCCAAACAGGACTCATAGATAGGCATTGGTTCTACCATCAATGAAGGTAAGATACCATCTTTCACTAGCCTCTCAATCCTATTAAGGTTTATATGACCTAGCCTCAGGTGCCAAAGTTTTGTTGGATTAGATGAAGGTGACTTTTTCTTTAATGATGATCTATTAATTGTTTCAGTATCATGTATCTCATACATTGTGGGAGTTAACAAATAAAGTCCATTGGTTATCTTGCCAGAACATATGAAAGTACCATACCTCTTTATGACAACTTCAGTACCAAAAGTAATAGAATAACCTTTATTCACCAAACTAGAAACTGAAATTAAATTCCGCCTTAAAGACGGTACATATAATGTTTCTGACAAAACCAATTTATTATTTGAAAAACATAAAGTAATCACTCCCACTAAAACAGCCTCCGCCTTAGCGTTAGATCCTAGGTTGACAATGATTTCTCCATCACTTAGCCTCCTGGTTTCCCTGAACCCCTGCAACGTATTACATATGTGATTAGTTGCCCCGGAATCCACACACCAGGATTCTGAAGTACCATAACTTCAGATATAAGTGACTCAATCATACCTGGGGTCTTTTTTTTAGACAGATATTCTGGACAATTTCTCTTCCAATGTCCTGTCTTACCACAATGGAAACACTTTCCTTTTGTCCCTGAACCCTTAGCTTTAGCCACGCCACCAGTTGGACCATTCTCCACCTTAGGACCTTTTGGAACTGATTTCTTTTTGCCTTTCCGCCCTTTGCCTTTCGACTTGGACTTGGCATCTGACTTTTCTGTCATTAAGACAGTTGGTTTTTTCTTCATAATCCCTTCAGTTGCTACCAGCTGACTAGATAGCTCAGCCAGAGTCAGATTCATTTTATTCATATTATAATTGACCTTGAAATTGTTGAATGACTCTGGTAGTGACTCAAGGATTATGTCAATCTGCGATTCTGCATCAATCGCAGCTCCCAGTACATCTAACTCATTTAATGATCCATCATCTTCAACATGTGTTCCTGTACTGATGTACCTTCAGCCATCTTGGTGCTAATGAGCACCCTCATGGCTGCCTGCCTAGCAGGTTTGCCTTGTTCCGCAAACATCTCCTTTAAATTCAATATCATATCATATGCAGTCTTATAAGATTGATGTTGATGTTGCAGCACACTAGACATGGATGCCAGAATGTAACATCGGGCCATCTCATCGTCTTTGGCCCATTTGGTGTAAAAGTCCTTTTCTGCTTCTGATGCATCTGGGTCAGGCTCTTCAAGGGGATTTTTGGTAAGGACATATTTATATCCTGAAGCTGTCAGGACAATATCCAGATTCCGTTTCCAGTCTACATGGTTAGATCCCACCAACTTATTCTGGTTGAGGATGGTCGCAAGTGGATTGAATGTATTCGAATTCATGCTTGTAATACTGTGGCACATAACCATACATTCAATTAATGAATTTAAATGACATTAGGATTTAGTATTCTACCAAATTTATGTGGGAATCCTCATAACCACAAAATTCAGAATACATTGGAATCCCAATCCTGCGGGGTATGCCTCCTTTGGGAGTGCAAATACCTCCTAGACTGGTGCGGATCAAAGTTGGTCAAAATTGGGATTAAGACTAACTATCCATGATCCCCTTCATTCATTACAATCTAGGTATCTCATACCAAATAATGTATGACTCCCGATTAGCTTCAGTTTCTAAAATACATGAGGCAAATCCTTGGGGATACTACATCATTATTTTAGTTAAGTGTGACCCACCAACTAGCATTGCATGACAACCGTTGCGGGCAGCTCCTCCTTGGGGAGTGGGCTCTCACCCCGTCTCATCAACACTATCCATAGGAGATCCATATCCAGTATCCAGATAAATACAAGCCCTCCGTGGGGAATGGCCATTCTCAAAATGGCGCGAGGCTAATACTTTCCTTACAATGGACTTATGGTGGAAAACCATGGGGATTTTTATATCTATAGAAATGCCCCGCTCCCACTTTATATTTTAGAGTTGAGGATTTCCTTATAGGTGTATGGGTCCATCAAATATAGGTATATATTCATCTCATGATAAGACCAATGATTGGTTCCAAGTTAAGTTATTTTAAGGAAAGTCCAGTTTCTAAAATTAGTGTTACCAATAGATCCATCTCATGGGCCCACCAACTCTAATTAGAACTCTTTCCAAAAATTAATTTGATTTGACCAATTTTGGAATTTGCTATGTTTGGTTCAACTATGGAAATACTCTAAAATAAGCATTCATCCATAAATAGAAAGTGCTATAACAAAAGACTAGTCCTCTCCTCCACATGACTTAGGCGGAAAAGACTTCTTGGACTTCTAGACTTTTCTAAACTTTGGGATTCCTCAAACTCTTTGGGCATCTCCAAAACACCTTTTGATAATCTTCAAACTCTTTGATTAGGAGTCCAGCTTCTCTTTCCTTCTTTGTTTCAGACATCTCCAGAATTTACAAATTTTAAAAATACATAAATTCCTACGTCTCTATAATGAGACTTACATGGTAGTCTAAACATGGAAATAAAAGGGCTATAGAGATATTCACCATGCCTTGCCCTTTCACGGGAAACCAAGGAGACCATGATGCCCTTTACACTTAGCCACAAATAAACCAATAATTAAAAGGAAAGAAAAACATGTGGGCCATATGGAGAGGACATTATCACCTGCAAGTTAGTATTTCATACAACAAAGCATCTCACAAAACCAGGTTGCTAAACCACAATGGAAAAACAAGATGCCAAATTTTTGCCACCACAATACAAGATCCCCTACGCAGCAGGGGTCTAGGGGCAGCGCCCCCAGAAAAAAAAAAAACAACAACTCAGACCAGGAACAAGATGATTCTGCCTAGGTTCGGCTAGCCGATCTGGTCCCTAGGTTAGCCAACAGACCTCTACAACCATAGTGGTCCGTTTGACTAACCGACCTGACGAACCCAGAAATTTGGGTTCTTTTTCAGATTCGACTCCTGTTGTACCCAGTCACCTCTAATGATCTCAGTATGCTTTTAATGGCATCTTTTCATCCTCCTATCATGATTAAAACCTTTTGTGACTTTCCAAACATGTATCTACTACAGAAGCAAGCAAACCCAATAAACACTGATCCTATCATAGTCCTTGCTCTATCCTCTTCACATCTCATGCAAAGATTAGAACAAGATTACTGATCTAACATGATTAGAGATGAGGTATGTCTCTGATACCAATTGTTGGAAGTTGGTGGGTCTCGTGGATAAATTTTCAAAACTTTTGACCCACTTGACACAGGGATCAACTATCCATAAGACCAAAACCCAATCCAGGATTCATTACCCTCAATCTCATGACCATGTACAGTAAATATTCTACCAGAACTAATCATCCATAATAATCTACGACATGCAAGAAGTAGATCATACATTTGGAGATCCGCAGTGCTCTAATGGATTTCTTTAACACCTCTTAGCCTTCCACGCTATGACCCGAATTGGATTTCTTTTCTCAAGAAGAATGGTGGAATCTTCAGGAGAAATCCCAACTCGAAACTCCAAGGAACTAAAAGAAAGAAGGAGAGAGTAACTCGTGTAACTCTTGCACGAAAGGGTTTTGGGCGTGAGAGAGACTCTTTTGGACGTCCAAGGAGATTTTATAAACTTTCAAATATCGTCCTTGCCTAATTGAAATAGAAGTCTTACTTCCAAAGCAATTAGCAACTTTCTCCTTTCTTATCCCTTCTTTTTAGAGTTCGAGTCGGATTAGTATTTTCCAATAACTTGGGCTAGCGTGGGGACCACTAGAGATTCCTTAGAAAGGTGGCTCCAACTGGAACACCGCGACCCCACATCTCATGTGCAATCCGGGCCCTCAGTTAATTGCAAATAACACCACTATATAAATGCAATTGTACTCCAGTCTTAGGAATAAATTACAATGAAGACCTTAAACTTCCCAATTACCACAAGTAGGCTCCTCTATCAATATCCGTGGATCAATTGGAATAAATCCGTCTCTTCCAATCTAAGTTCCACATCTTTTTATCCTTGAGCCCTAATTAATCATAGTAATCGTCAGTACCATCCAATTAACTCTTAATTGAGATGGGTGCGCACTTACTAATGACAAATCCATTAATTGGCACAAGGGGATAATAGAGATAGATTCCATCTTGATCATTCAACGTTCCCACAGTTCTACTACCACATACCCAAGACACCGAGGTGTTAACCTACAGCCAGCCTCACTCATTGGTGACTCAAAGCAAATGAATAGATAGAAACTTGAGTTCATCAATGTCTCAGGATTGAGAGCCTATTGCTAGGGAATTATGAGAGCATACCTTATTACTGAAACGGAATTCCATAAGGTGCATCTCATGGTCCTTCAATACATCCAATGTACCAGCACCATGATCCAGAATCTTACATTCTGATGATCGAGACAAATCACACTATTTCATAGTGATCAAAGTGCTGCAACCTTATCAAATGAGATGCCTAGTCTCATTACTGGTTGTGAAGCTATTTAAGTATAAGATTTGTGACATATATCTCCCGCGTGTGGATCTCATCCATGCACATATATCACATCTAATATACTAATGGGACCCGGTTCAACTCATGAACCATTATGTCATATGTATTGGTCATGTGCATGAATTAGTAAAATAACACTCATCTCATGAAAGCAAAGTATAATTTTATTGATAAATAAAGAAATTAATCAATTTATTACATCAACTGATGGATTGAGTCCACAAAATCTAACAACTGTGGCTTCTGGCATGGCCCTAATATGTTCGCGATACTCTTCCACCATGTATGTGCGACATCTCTGAACATAGATGTTGTAAGGATTACTTGTTGCTTCTATGTACAAGTTTGCGAAAGAAAAACATTCTCTGTGTGTACAAACCATTCATCAGTTTGTAGTAGATCCTCTATTCTTGTAAATTCTGTAGCCCCTCCTTTTCCGAACTTCTCATATAGAGAGTTAGAATCACCAGCTTGATTCTACCTTTCCAAAAGAGCAGCTAGTTGCATCTGCATTGCTACCCGGTTGGCATTGCTTGTAGCCAGTTGATGCATCACCATTATAAATCGCTCATCTGTATTATGTAGGATGAGGAGGTGGAGGCGGTCAAGGATTCATGTCGTTTATTGCAATGTCATCATAATCATTACCTCTCGAATTATTATTTGTACCGGATCTAAAAGCCATTTATCTGCAATTATAATAGTGGTTAGCCCTAAACAACACCTTAGTAGAAGGTAAGTTATGTTTCCTTATACAAGAGCTATCCACCTAATTGGACCTATCGTATCCTCACCACACATCCTAAGGGTTACTAAGTCTTTTAATTGACTTCTTAATGCTCTGATATCATTACTTACGTATGTCACACCCTAAACTCGAGAATTGGGGATTAAAATGGATCCCGGGGCGCGGCATACAAAATCCTGTAGCAATTTATGCCATGTGAAGACATGCACGAACTGCTACAAAGGAAATTCCATAGGTATGTGTAAGGAAGTACCACAAACGCATATATTATATTTCGAACAATAAGCGAAAGCCTATGAAATATACCTATAATCATCATAAGGAAAAACAAAAACATTATCCATTCATAATGATACCTAAGTCTATTGCTTAACCATCCACATACACATGACAACAAAATACTTAAACTATACATAATTCAAAATAACATGTCCATCAATCTCTAACTCCAAAATAACAATGAGGGAGATGGCATGACTCTCCTAAAGGCCAATCATGGCCAAGCCTAGGCAACCTAAACAATCCTGCAATGCACTGCGTCGGATGACTAGTAGAATACGTCATCCTCATTCCACTCATCTATATCCCGAGGTACCGTTGGGGTTCCTTCTAGTGGCACATCGATTGTTGAACTCTCGTTGGGTTCGGTATCTATAGCATTAAGAGTAGCCCTGTTAACATGACAGTTAAACAAATATAAATATATATAAGACTATCATGATGTATCAATTGAATTAGAGACATATTAATTAAAAGAGAACAATAATCGTAAGCTAGGCATGTTGTGCATATGAATACAGTATGAATAAGGAATCATAATTAGAGATATAGTAATATACTAGTTGGCATCTACGAGATTATATTCTCTCTAAGGGGATTGTATAACATACAGAGGGGAATATTGCTAAGAGATCAATCTAACTACCCGAGGAGCGTTGACCAACTCATTTATAAACTACTATAGTGTGACATAAGAAATGCCTGAATTGGTCTCATCGAGCCTAATAAGGGTACAAGCTAAGTGGTGCCGACTCAACGTATCAAGGCCGTCCTAAAATCATATCATTCATACTTGTCATCAATCATGGTAATCGTCTCATATTCGTATATAATCATTGATACTTATCATCAAACATAGAGATTGTTTTATATTCATACATAAAAGGAATATCAGTCTTGAGGTCACATTCAATCATAAAAATCATAATTGAACGAAGCAACTATCATTTAAATAATACATCTAAATGAGCTATTGGAGCTCAAACCCTCTCAACCTTAGCTACACCTATTTTGGCTCATGGGCTCACACTCAGTAGAAGCTTTGTCTTCGATTTTGCCTCAAGATTCACTAGGAAGAATGAGTACATGATTTAATCATTTTGATTGTAAGGTTGACTTAAACAATATGAATGCATCGAGTTGAGAAGTCATCAAGGTTATTTATTAGCCAACCCTATGTTAAAATAATCCGTGTTTCCTTAGTCATTCAATACGGTGTATTCATAAAATGTCCGGTGTCATTGTGTTACCAAAAATCTTGGTGTTACATTGTGTAAGCAAAGGACACCTCCTTTTATGCTAACACACATGACATGACGTCGGGAAACCATTCAAAAAATCGTAGGGGACAAGTGACAGCTTTTTACTTTACCTTTTTATCATTTGATCACCATTTGGCTAACTTAATTGGGGTAAAGGTGCTATATTTAAAACCCTACAAGGTTTTAGAAATTCCTAATTTCCTAAATTCATTGGATTCTTATGGCTTAACTGTATATAGGTTATGGCTTAGCCATATGAAGCCTACAGTTAGGCCACAGCTTAGCCGTGGGTTAGTCGCAAAGGAAAACTGAATTTGGTGTTCTCTGGAAAGCTAGCCGTAAAATAGCTTATGACTTAATCATAGGGTGGTTACTGCTTAACCGTAGTTTATTTCACAGCTTGGCCATGGGCTAGCCGTAAAACAAATATAGAGTTTTTGGTCTCTACATTCCTAGCCATACTTATTTACAACTTGGCTGTAAGTTTCAGATTTTCTTAAACTATTCTAGACCAAGTTTAGTCAAGTACAGAACTCTTGAATTAGTTCCAAGATAATTTCTTTTGCTCCAAATTATAATCATAGATCTTACAATGCCCACATTTCATCTATAATTCATAACCATGTTCTTTATTCCTTAATCCATCACATATTCTTAGATTAGAAGAGATGGAAGAGCTGTAAGTTAACATGCATAGGAAATTCTTCAAGAATCAACAAAAAAGACATGCATATAATAATATATACTCTTATACTTGCCTTATATTAGTGCTCAACCCAAAACTAAACTCTCTTTTGGTTTGATGATGGAGAAAACCTCAATAGCAGAAAATCCTATTATATACAAAGACATGCAATGGGTGGATCGAGTGTAAGATACATGCATATTGCTCATTTGAGTCTCCTTGACTCTTTTGAACTCAAATGAATGAAAGGATATTGAGGATTTTACCTTAAAGAGCTGTAGAGAAGAGGAAAAGATGAATTTTGTGGTTTCTAGGAAGAAGATGCAAAAGAAGATGAAGAAAGAGGAGAATGGAACCTAGTAGGAGCACGTGCAAGGCTACAAAATTTGGTTTTCAGCTCCAAGCTTGAAGTGGATTTGAGAGGAGAGTGAGAGGAGTAGCTCCAGCAGAGAAATTAGAGAATAAGGAAAAGGAACGATGGACGTACCTCTTAAACTCAAATTTTCTAGAGTTTGCATTCAAGTCCACTTTCTTTAAGTAAATTACAGTTTAAGTCAAATGATATTCAATTGGGTCATGGTGGATTTGGATCAAGTTGGACCAATTATGAAAAATGATTTGCAAGATGAAATACACATAATGCAACTAATGTGGTGCCAAAATGATGCAAACCATATGACTTTAAATTACAAAAAGGTCCTTAACTACCTAAGTAAGAAGAGAAAAGACTAGTATATATAGCAGGACTCTATTAACACACGAGCTATTGTCTAGCACTATCCTATGCATATGCATGAAGGGATTGTGGACATGCACACACTGCCGCCCAGAGGACTGTCATGCGCTTGTGTACGTGCACATGCATCTATCTGTTCATTCACATGCATTGACTGGTGTGTCTACAAAGCATAAAATGATGGTTGGTTCCTGGATCCAAGCGATTTTTCATTCATCTGGGCCTGTCCAATAGTTAGCGCTGTTGTGGATGAGACTATGCCGGATTAGGGCCCCACTATCTATTATTCCTTGATGTTTAACTCTGGATTGAGTTTTCTGATCATATGAACCTTAACTCTGAACAAGCATTCAAACCGATCCAAATTGGGTTCCCTTGTGTAAAAAGCATTGTAAGAACTAAGAACATGTTAAATATGATCAGAAAATTCATATGCACAATGCAAATTCATAGAGAATGTTTTATGGGGCCATTTTTGTTTTCACTTCTACTGATGTGTTGACAACTAGGAAGCAATTATAGGCATAGTTTCAGTTATACACGTAAAGTTTTATGAACTCGTGTATAAAGTAGCTTGAGAAAAGTGAGTGCTACAAAATTGTTAAATATTTACTAGTGTTTTTCTTCAGAAGTATCCAGAATTCGGATCCTTTCTGGGCTTTAACCTAGAGAAATCTCTAGTTAAAGGAACAGTGGGTCTCACCAATTGAAATCCTAGCGTTTCACAATAAACTAATTGACTGTCGCTGGCCGTGCCTAGATAAATTATTTGAGCATGTGCTCCCTTGAAAATCTTTGTATATATGGGCTTTGTAAGAGCACATGCGCTTGTCTAACCAATTTAAGCACAAAGTTATTGAGTCCACCTGGAGACATGTCAATTAATGGGAAGGTTGGAATCAAAAGATCTGGATATGATTTACCTGTATTCAAAATTTCAAGCCCGTATACCTCTCAAGTATCGTTTTTACTTTGCATCATTTTTTAAAAAAATTTAGTCCAATGGTAAATTTTATATGGATTGGTTTGAAAAATGCGACCGATGACATTAGGGAGTGGGTGTGTGCCATTCAAATTGATCAAAGGAGGTCGACTTAAGAGGGGCTGTGCTCGTCTAAGGCAATTGGTTGAGCTCACCCGAAAGGTTCATAATACGTCATCTTATGCTAAGAGGTTCCTCTTAGGACTTGCGTGTGAAATAAGAAATCTAGGCACATTGTGGAACCCTCTTGGGAGGATATTTGGTGGGATCTTACTGTGAATATAATTCTGGGAAAAATTCATCTAAATTAAGCTATCACAACTGATTCAGGGGCCTTAAATTTTGATTTCTTAAGTTATACTTTTTATGAAACTCAACAGTTAGTTTAGTTCAAAATAGAGTAAAATTAGGGTGAGCACCGACTTAAGAGAGGTTAGTATCCATGAAGGAGTTGGATTGATTGTAAGGCCATGTTACCTCTCGCTGCTTCCATCTTTAAGGCCAAAAGTTCAAACCCATAAGGACCTTAATCTCAAATCCACCTAGGCCTGAAGGGCAAGCCATTTATTAAATGAATGGTTAATACATTAATATGGCTCATTTATTTGCATTAAAATACATAATAATTCATGATGAAATGAACATAACCAAAGGATTATTAAAATGGTGAGCTGCTCAGGATGTGTAGCAAGGGATGAAAGATGGAAGGTAGAAACATAGATAGGGCCTTCACTCTCCTGTGTTTTGAATTACCAGAGTGATGGTTGAGTATTCATTTTCCATTGATTTGATATTCTTGTGGGGAAATTCAACATTCGACTTCATTTTTTAACAACTTAAGGTATGAAATCTTACGCATTCAATTACTATATTGTATATGCAAACAAACAAGACCTAGGGGCTTATCTATTTGCGTCGAATTGAATTCCAATTAGCTCTTACAAAAACATTACCATAAGTGTATGAAATTGAACAAAGGTCAAGATTCGAAAATGGCTAGCCAATAATCTACCTATGGATGGAGAATGAATTCAGGGGAGATAGAAAAAAGCCATGCGGCCATCACCCTAATAATGAAATCCTAGGAAAGTGAGGGACCTATTACTTCTCCACGTTATATCCTTCACCACTCACCTGCTTCATCCCTTTGCTAATTAACGCAGGCCCTTAACTTTACCATTTTACACTTTTCCTTTATTATCCTTCTCCCTGATAGGAACGACTAGCCCACCTCGTCAATCTCTCTTCCACATTCATTCCTCACACCTATTCTTTCCAAGCACTTCAGAAGGTCCCAGATCATATTAACGGTTAGGGACATTTTGCTTGCATTAAAACACATGAATTAAATACACAGAATTCATACCATAAGTAGTTAAAATGAAGATCAGATGTGAATTTTCAAAAATGAGCATCAATAATATTTCCTTTTAGGGAATAGAATTAAAAAAAAGGGAAATAAACTACTAAGTTGATGGTTGGTTTTATTCATTTCACAACTTCTGTTGATTTCATTTCCTTAGAGAGGAAATGCTATTTCATGCTCATTTTTTAAAACTTCATTTTTAACTACTAATGGTAAGAACTCCATGTATTCAATCAATATGTATTACGATGCAAACAAACAGGCCCATGGATAATTGAGGCGATTGACAAGGCGGGTTACCATAATTAACAATGATGGGGATTCAAAGTGTCAAAACTGCAATGATCCAAGGATACTTTCTGTAATTACAAGCAGAAAACATGAATTGAATCCCTCTTCATACACGAAAGCAGTAATAATCCTACAAAGGACACTGATTGAATGACAGGTTCTGACAGCAGACTCAATAATCCAAGAGGTGAAACATCTGTATAAATCTTCCAAATAATGGGCCTCAATAGTTAGGAAGCTGTTAGGAGTGTTGAATGGGAGAGCAGTGGTACTTGGATTATCACGGGGCCTATGTGCCTGCTGAAAAACTTATTCCAGTTGAGTAGTCCAATTAACTTGCATTGTTACAGAATCCAAAGAAAAATTACAAATCAAATTCAACTTTTCTAATCCTCAGGAGCCACATGAAGAAGAAGATCTAAATCTTACAGAATCATGCAAGGGGGCCCTGTATCCGCATGCATGCTAGTCCTAAATCACTGTGCCTATATACATAAGCTAAACAACAATAGTCAAGCAGATGGCAAAACTTCTGCAGGCACTATATTGACAAAATAAACATGAAATGTGACCAAATGAAAGATACAAGCTAACATATTATCAGATTAATTGAACCTTTCATATTTCTTGAAACAAATAGGATAAGATCATATTTTACCTCTACATTCGATTCATTGCATTTGACATTAGGAGCCTGACAGCAATTTATGGAACCGCTTTATTCTTAAAGCATAAACATTTAATGAATTTTCTCGATCATGGCATGCAGAGCTGCCTCTAATGAAAGTTTTCCTTCTCTTTCTAATGCGAAATAAGAAGTCTTCTGTGTCCAAAACATAAGAGACCTGCAGCATGATGCACTCAATAAACTAACTAAATAGAATATTGTATTCAACTTATAAAATCAAAATACTAAGCATATCTTAAAACCTCAGACGCTAAAAAAAACTACAACCATTTAGCACTAGTACCTTGGAGGAGCTGCATGAAATCTTACACTCCAAACCATTGACCACTCGAATATCCTCCATGGCCATGCATATTGCAGAACATTCATCACCATATGCATATTTACGTATATTTCTGCAAATGCCACACCATCTAAATAAATGATCGATTAACACAAACTTGCAACAATTTGAACAATATAATCTACCGTGCCCATACCTTCCAAGGAAGACACCTTGCATTTCCTTCCCATCAGGAACAACCGACAGGAATTCATTATGAAGATAAGAAGCAAAATTAGGGTCCATGGAAACCGCAGCCACTTCAGGTTTCTCATGCCCATATTCCATCAACTGGATAGACAAATGGGTAGGATTTGATGACTGCAATAATTACAAAGACATTTAAAAAGACATTTAGATTCTTTAGAAAATGTTCATAGGTTTTTTTTTTCAAATAATAGAAGATAAATGGCAGAAACTTTCCTTATCTTTTTTAGTATAGGAATTTTCCAATTTTCATAAAAAATAATAAATTTAACATACGAAAACCTACACATTCAAATCGGTATATGTTTTCATCATGAAGAACAACACGAGCGTTTTCGTGATAAACTAAATCGACGAATCTCTCATGGCACCTTAACTTCTCATACGCATAGAGCTGGAGAAGCTTATTATCCATCTCATCTGCTACAATTGCTTGAAGCTGAAACAAGAATACCATAAATAAGAAGAGTAAACTTAATATATAAGGAAACCAAAAGAAAACAAAATACCTGCTTGACAAGTTTATATATCAACTTGTCCAGTGTGAATAAAACATAGGACTGAGTTCCAATAATAGCCCGACAATCATCTTCAAACTTTGTATTGTCAGAAGAACCATCAAGTAAGTTGTATAGAGCACTCATAAATCTGCACATCACAGAAATCAGATATTTTAAGTTGATAATATCCGAGCATATTTGTATTTTAGAGAGGAGCATGCTGAGAAGATGAACTCACCTAGCATACCGATCAGGTGGGCTTGCATCTTTTGGAGAGCTCCATTTTTTTTCAGCAGTAGACGAATTCATCTTTGCTGACAACATTCTCTCATACAAAGCCTGTCAAACAATAAGATCAACAAAATGAACAACAATAATGATCAAAATAATGGCAACTTGTATGAGTGCGACCACCAGGTAAATCAATATAAAAACACATGGCTTACCTGATGAAGCCTAAAAAGTACATAAAATGAATCATTGCCATAAAATATCCGTGATTCCTTTTCCATGTCCTGTAATGCAGAGGGTACATGCTTTGCAAGAGGCTTCACTATAAGAAGAAACCGTTCTGAAAACGGCAATGATGTGCCATCTCCTTTGACATCATGCATGTCAGTCATCCCTTCAGCCTCACCTTCACTTTCAGCCTTGCCATCATTATCATCATTGTCGACATCTTCCTCCTCCTCGTGATCTTCACGGGAGCAGTCAGCATCACCAGACTCGCTTCCTGAAACATCTTCACCAGCCTCAGATGCATTCTCACTATCTTCCATCGATCTTTGAGCGCTTTCCTCACCCTCGTCATCTGCATCAGCATCATTTTCTCCACCAGCCTCCCCACCTGCTTCATCTTCTCCTCGTCTAACTTGAAATTGTGTGCTAGCAGCTTTATCTTTTGTTTCAGCAGCTGCTACATCTCTACCAGAATCTACATAAACTGCAAAATTATCTTCTTCAAAATCCCCCGTCGGGGACAACTCACCCTCTTCTCTTTCAACTTTGAAGCTGCTATTATTAACAGAAGAATTCTCTTGATATCTTTGAGCTTTGATACCTTCATCCATGCTACCTCCATTTGCTGATTTAACTGGTCTAAAATTATCAACTCCCTGAAGGCCACAAAAGAAAGAGTTAGACTCAAAAGAATGGATTGTAAATGTAAGACATGGACTGAAATTGTTTTGAAAAGCTTACAAGTTAAACGGAAAGCAATGGGTCTTACATGCTTTGAGCCAACTTTTTCCAAATCCTTCTCTTTTTTTTTTTTTTACATGGAACATGACACAAACCCACCACCACAACGCAGCAATGTTAAGCATCTTCTGTTGATGCAGGCGTGCATACTGGGCCCCGCCTGACGGTTTATGCCGTAGGTCCAAGTCCAACAAGGCCCAAGTCCAGTGAAGAGTTCACAATGACTGTCATTTTATATTCTCTTATTTTTAGAAGTCGTTATTATAATTGAGTTAAAAGTCTTTATTAAAATTGAATTAGAATTGTTTCCCTAGTTAGAGAATAAATTAGCTATATATAGAGATGCCTTCTTATGGGATACATTAAATTGAGATTGAATAATAATTCTAGTTTTCTTCTCCACTGTGAGTGGAGAATGGTTTTCTTTCTTTTGGTGTGAGACCTAGACATCCTACCCTTGGCCTTTTGGCTCGGAGAGTAGCCCGTTAGCTATTCTTCCTTCCCCGTGTTGCATAAATTGATATCAGAGAGAAGATCCGCCCTTTTTTTTTCTCTTTGATAGAGGTAACTATTCTCTCCTTTTGTTTGTGAGTTGTGACTCCATCGTCATCACCATTACACCATCCATCATAAACCTCCATCTTCATTGAGAGCCCACAACCCCACGCAACCTCACTTCTGCAAACCAACCCAACCCATCCCTAACCATCACTGACCCATTCCTGCCCACTGGAAACCAACCCAGCCCATCCCCGACCCATCCTTGCCCACCGAATACCCAACCCCTGCCACTCCGAACCCCATACCCAATGCCCCAATCCCTTCCAATCAGAAACCCTAAAAACCCTACGCAATCCAACCAAACCCTTCCACTAAAGGCTCCAACCCCAACCTCACCCATCTCCCTCACTATCAACCCCTCCTAGAGAAATTCCCGAAAACCCAAACCTTTCCAGATCCCCTTTCCAGAGAAAAGAAATAGAAAAGAACAGAGAGAAAAAAGGAGAATAAAGGAAGGAAAACATAACTGGTCAACCTTCGTTGTCCCCATAAGTCACAATCCTTGATCTTCCTAGATCTAGGATTTTATGCTATGATATCTAAAAGGTTGTAGAAGTGGAAGAAAGAGAAAAAACAGAGAGAGAATAAGAATAAAGGAAAGCCACAAAAGAATCGCTTCACCAATAGGGTTAGTTGATCCTTTTTATGTGGCTCTTTCATTATTTTTGAGAATAACAAAAAGGGTTCCTCAAGTTCCTAAGATTTAGATGAAGGTCCCTGAATTTTTCTGGTATTTAAATAAAAGTCCCTAACTCACTACAAATTAGTTCTTTGACTCACAACACCCCCTGCAAGCTGGTGCATAGATATTTACTATGCCCAGCTTGGAAAAAACAAAGTGCAACTTAGCTTTACTTATTGCCTTAATCAAAAAATTTGCTAGCTGATCTTCAATAGGAACTTGTACCAATACCACATCCTCCTCAATTTGTTCACGAATATAATGGTAGTCCACTTCCACATGTTTTGTTTGTTCACGGTAGACAAGATTATTAGCCAATTTAATTGCTGATGTACCGTCACCCTGTCAAAGTAGATACGCAATGGACCACCTTGCTTGAATCCCAACTCATACAGTAATATGTTTAGCCACATAAGTTCACAACAGCCATGAGCTGCAGTACATTTGGCTTCTGCACTTAGATTTGGCTGTAACAACTTATTTTTTGCTTTTCCATGACACTAGATTTCCTTCAACTATCGTAAAATAGAATCTGTGAAGGCTATAGCCATTGCATGGCCATATGACTTGTACAAGGCAATTGTTTCAAACATCTAAGAATCCTATGCACTGCTGTTAAATGATTAGTCTTTGGAGCATGCATAAACTGACAGCATAAAAAATATCAAGCCTTGTAATAGTGAGATAAATAAGATTTCCAATCAATCTCTAATACATTCTTTTATCATCAAGTAGTTCCCCACTTTCTAAGTGTAGTCCATGATTCTGTTCCATTGGAGTATCTACAGGCTTTGCACCAAGTTTTCCTGTTTCCTCAAGGAAATCAAGCAGATATTTTTTTTAAAATATGATGATTCCACGATTTGACCTTGCCACTTTAATACCTAGAAAATACCTTAGCAATCCAAGCTCCTTGATCTCAAACTCTATCCTAAGGAAATTTTTTAATTTGAGAATTTCACCATCATTATCTTCTGTGACAACTATATCATCAACATACACCACAAGTATAACAGCTTTCATGTTTTTTCTTTTGACAAAGATAGTATGGCCTACATGGCAACTTGTAAACCCATACATGATTATGGCTCTACTGAATCTCTCAAACTAGGCTCAAGGAGATTGTTTTAGTCCATATAAAGATTTTTTGAGGAAACACACTTTATTCTCTTGCCCTCTCACAAGAAATCCTAGTAGAGGATCCATATACGCCTTTTCTTTCAAGACCCCATGGAGAAATGCATTTTTCACATCCAATTGGTATAAAGGCCGATTAAAGTTTGCTGCTACTGCTAGGGATAAAATTACCCAGATAGAAGTCAATTTTGCTACTAGAGAAAATGTTTCAAAATAGTCAACCCCATAAGATAGGGTAAGTCCCTTAGCAATAGGCCTTGCCTTATACCCTAAGAAGCATGGACATAGACACGAGACACAGATACGACACGGACACGCCGACACGGCATTTCTCTAAAAAGTAGGACACGTCCGGGACGCGTTAATAATATATATTAATTTACATATATATAGTCATCTACTAAAAAAACATCATTTTAACTTTTTTAATCAATTTAACAATCAAAAAATAAAAATTCAAGTACCAACTAACAAACATATCAAATTATCAAATATCAATACAACACTAAAACATAATTTATAATCATTAAACATGAAAGACCCATAGTTCCATAAAATCCATATAAAGAAAAGGGCAGATCATCTCTTTCCCCTCCTTAAAAAAAAACAAAAAGCAAAAAAGAAGCCAATTTTGAGACCTATTCTTTAGTGAAATATTTATGTCTTTTGTCTTTTGCTTGTGATATGATTGATATTTACAATCATATATTTTTTCATGGTATAAAATTGTCATATATCAAGTTTACAAGTTTTAATAACCACATGTTAACAAAGTGTCTAAGAGATATTAGCCACATATTTATTTTTTAGTCATAGATACGGGCTAGGAATTGTGGGACACGTTGTAAATAGAGTGTCAAACAAGTGTCCGAAATTAGAATTTTTAGTTCTTAATCATGGACACAGCTAAATAATACCGGACACGTGTTCGAGAGTGTCCAAGGAGTGTCGGTGTCCGACACGTGTCCGACACGGACACGTCACTTTCTTAGAAGTGTCCGTACTTCTTAGTTTATACCTATTGATGGTGCCATCTGGATTGTACTTAAGTGTATAAACCCATTTACATCCAACAGTACGTTTCCCTTCAAGAAGAGTAATAAGCTCCCATGTATGGCTTTTCTCTAAAGCATTCATTTCTATCATTGCCTCTTTCTACTTAGAATGTGACCGGGCCTTAGACACATGTTTAGGTACACATTTAGTGGCTAAGTTAGAGACATGGACACGAAAATCAGGTGACAAGCTATGATATGAAACAAAGTTTTGTATGGGATGTTGAGTAACACATGATCTTGTACTTTTCGTAAGGCAATAAGAATATCTAAATCAAATGGGGAATTACCTAGGTGAGGAACAATCTCTATTTGAGGCAAAGTAGGAAAAGATAAAGGATCTGAATTTGGAACATTAGATGATGACGGTATGAATGAGAACACTGGTCCACCTTTTTTCCTTCCCCTGAAGTAAACATGCAACGGTTGCTTGAACTTGGCTCTTTTTTACTCCTTTTTTCACACTTCATAACTTTGTGCCCATCTCATTTAGTAATTTTGGATATACCAAAGGGGTGACTAAATCAAGTAAAAGTAAGCCATTCTCTTCACTTTTCTCATATAATTGCTCCTCGCTTTCAAATAAATAGGAGGTTTCCTCAAAAAAAAAAAAAAAAAAAAAGACCTCACATCCATTTTTTCCTTGGAACATAGCATTTGTAGCCCTTCTGACTAGAGGGATATCCCACAAAAATGCACTTAATAGCCTTTGGATCTAGTTTATCCCATTGATGTTTCGGGACATGTACAAAGCATGTACATCCAAACAGTTTTGGTGGAACTAGGAACAATGGTGTGCTAGGACATAATACCTCTATTGGACTCTTCGCATCCAAAATCCTTGCTAGCATCCTTTTTATCAAATATGCTGCAGTCAAGCATCATCTGACCAGAAGTGCTTTGGAACAGTCATCTCAAATAAGAGGGCTCGAGTAACCTCTAGAAGATGCCTATTCTTACGTTCAACCACCCCATTTTGTTCTGGAGTACATACACATGAAGTCTATGATTCAATTCCATTTTCATGGAAGTACATTTGAAAGCCTTGTGAGAAGTACATTTGAAAGTCTTGTGAGATAAATTCTCCCCCATTGTCAGTCCTTAGAGCTTTAATCAGCTTATTAAATTGAACTTCCACCGTTTTATGAAATGTTTTGAAGAGATGCAAAACCTTATTCTTTGATTTCATTAAATACAACCATGTGACCCGAGTTGCATCATCAATAAATGTAACAAAATATCAATGCCCCATAAATTGAAACAACAAGAGCATTCCACACATAAGAGTGAATCAAATCAAATGGACTAGTATTTCTTTTATTAAAATTCACTGGATACACATTTCTTTTATTTGACATGCATCACATCTCAAAACACTATCACTTCTATTTAGAATGTTTAAAAAAGAAAAATTACTACAACACTGTATGGGCACATGGCTAAGACGACAATGCCACAGTAGCATTTTATTCTCAGCAATTGCTTCAATTTGTAGCACTTTCTACTCTATCTTCTTTACATCCAAGGTATAAAGACCATTGTTTTCACTACCACCATCAATCCTCAATCCCGTCTTTAGATCTTGAAAGACACAATAAGACAGATAAAAGGTGACACAACAATTGAGACTTTTGGTTAGAGTACTAACGGACATAAGATTAAATGAAAATCGAGGAACATGGAGAACTGATGATAAAAAAAGGTTGGCAAAGCTTCAACAATCCCTTTCCTAGCTACTGGAGCATAGGACCATCAACTATCCTCACCCTCCCTTGATTGGTAGTAGTTAGGACACAAATTGGAATGTATACCTGTGACATGATCTGCAGCCCCTAAATCAATAACCCATGTAGATTAAAGAGGTAGATGATGCAAATGTGGCGGGATTACAGGAAGAAGTCACACCAACTAATGAGTCCTGAGCTAAGCCTTCAAAGCACCGCCAACTTCTGTTGAAGAACAGAAAGTTCATCCTTCCAATGTTGATTACATAGCTCTTGCTTTGTCTTAACATTAGGATGTTCCACTTCAGCTGGTGATGCCAACATATACCAAGGCATCCCATCTAATTCCAACAGATCTCTCTATAATGGTGATATCTTCCAAAATGGGTACAGTAAAGTCCTTCACGATCATTGTTAGGTTGTCCACTAGAACCACACCCAACACCAGGAGGCCCATCGCCATGACCACTATCAGGTCCTCCACCGCGGTTACCTCCACGACCACCGCCTCTATCTCCACCATACCCTATATTTGTCACTGTGTTGCCCACATTACTGTTTGCAAGGCTAACTGCTCAGGTACTATATCTTGTTTGACATCCATCACCATTCAATGACTTTCTTCTCCTTACAGTAAGGCAAACACTATGCCTTTCAGAGGCAAAGGATCTTGACTTGTTACCTGTGCACAAACAGTCTGATGCTATGCCTTTTGGAGGCAAAGGATCTTGACTTGTTACCTGTGCACAACCAGTCTGAAACTCTAGGTTAACACCGCCCTAGTAGTTCAAATGTGTTGGTCCTCTATCAATTTTCCTTCTTTCTTGACACAATACTGCTTCTTACTGTAACATAGTTCGGGACTCATATACAACTATAATTCTTTCCATAAAGCCCTAAACTTGGAATAATAGTCACAAATTCAAAGACTACCATGCTTGAATGCTGCAATCTCCTCTTTCAATTCTAGAACTCTTGCATTATTCCTCTTTTGGGCATAGGAAGCCTCAATGGAGTCCTACAATTCTTTTT
Source organism: Sextonia rubra (assembly GCA_037013555.1). Lineage (NCBI taxonomy): Eukaryota > Viridiplantae > Streptophyta > Magnoliopsida > Laurales > Lauraceae > Sextonia > Sextonia rubra. The sequence goes on from JASUAD010000014.1 coordinate 21,210,362, forward strand.
GATGTATCTAAATATTTAAAACTTTTTGTAATCCCTCCTTCCATTGAATTTAGGATCTAATTCATCACTAACATATTTTCATATACCCATTCTGAATATTTTGGGTCACCCTTTTTTGGTTCTTTAATGCTCCCATCATTATATCCAAGTCTCCTTGATCCCCCAATGGCCATTCTAGCAGAGCAAAACCAATTTTTATATTTGGTTCCATTAAACAGTTCTAGTGTTATCTTGATATTCAAACCTGTAGTGTTAGGAATTCGCGGAGTTGATTCAACAGGGGTATCAGAACCAAATTTTATATTTGGCTCCATTAAACAGTTCTAGTGTTATCTTGATATTCAAACTTGTAGTGTTCGGAATTCGCGGAGTTGATTCAACAGGGGTATCACTCAAACTCCATTATAAACATAATAACCCAAACAGAATATATTTTTTTTAAAACCTGTCACAACCGACTACTACACCATCACCAAGCAGATCCAACACCTTGATTACACCATGGAAGCATTACACAGGGCAAACAACACAAAGAAACAATCCACTGTAGCCTTACACAATGTTGTTGAAATACAAAGGAGATGAACCAGCCAAGCAACGTTGTGAACTAGTACCATATACAACCTTTGGTGTTGAAGAAACAACCCAAAAACTGTTTGTACTAACCTTAAAACAGGGCTTGCAGTTGTCCACATCACTTACACAAGGTGTTGCAACACATACACAGAAGAAGCCAACCTAGCCATTATGAAACAACCCAGCCAAACATCATCTACATGTTCTGCTGGGATTAGAACCCCTTCAGCCATACTCTTTTAACAGATCTGGTCCACAGAGGGTTTGGAGATGAGTCTACTTCTCCTTTTGAGGCTCTAATACCAAGTTACAATCCTAGATCTTCCTAGATATCAAAAAGGTCATAAAAATGAAAGAAAGAGAAAAAGAAGAGAGAACAAGAATCAAGGGAAACCGCAGAAGCATCACTTCACCAATAGGGGTAGTCGATCCTTTTTTATGTGGCTCTTTCTGTTAGTGTCATAGTAAGTGTGTGTTGTCAATTCCGTGACCCGAGTCAAGTCTAGATCAAGGTACATCAATGAAGATCAAGCAAGATCAAGGTGCATCAATGAAGATCAACCAAGATCAAGAAAGATCAAGATTCGTTAAGACCATCATCTAGAAGATCTTCACTGAGTGCTAAGGGCTAAGGCAACATTAACCACAATAGTCCATAGTCATAGATTTGAAGAAGGTGTTTTAAATACCCTATTTTTAAACTATGGCTTGGATCATGGCTAAGCCGTAGATCCTATGGCTCACTCTCCAGAGGAAAGATTTTGAATTTTTGTTCTGCAGCTAACACTACAGCTGCACCGTAAAAGGCCTACGGCTAAGCCGTAGTATGATTCATGGCTAAACCATTAAGTTTACGGCCCACTTTCCAAATAGCAGTATATAAATTTTAGCTTACGGCTGACCTACAGCTAAGCCGGAAGGTGCTCACGGCTAAGCCATAGAAGGATTTACGACTAAGCGATATGCTTAATCGTAAGAAGGAAAAACATTGAATCTGAGTCAAACTAGCCATTGGATTGTGTCAGAGAATACGGCTAAGCTGTAAACTACCTTTTTCCTAGCCGTAGATCTATCCGTTGGAGCTTTTTTGTATTTAAAAGAACCCCTCTTTTCCTCCAAGGCATGAGATCAAATTGTGAAAAATACCTACTGAGCTGAGCTCTTGCACCATTAGTAAAATCTATACTAAAAGCCCCCACAACCACATTCTCCGTAACTCTTAAAGTATCATTATTGTTGTGAAAAGAGTAGTTCTGCATTTAGGAAAGGCTTAAATTCAAACTGAGGAAATCTTAGCCTTCCAAACCTCTATAAAGCATTTTCCCTTGGCTGAGCACTCATTTGAAGATTTTCATCACCAAGGATCAAGTACAAGAGGTCAAAACTTAGAGGTCTTCTTTCAAGCTTTAAGAACACCATTCAAAGCTAAGGTATACAGTTTTTGTTTGGGTGTTCGTCTACATTTCAATTCTCTTTGCTGTATATGGTAGAAGACAAACCACCTCATTAAAAATTGTTGTAGTCGGTCGAATAGATCAAGGATTAACCACTTGATCAAAAATCCAGTTGGTGGAAGACAAACCACCGGATCAAAAATTGTTGCAAGAGCTGTTTTTACCTCATCTTCAATGGAACCAAGAGAGATTGCTCTTGAGAGTGGATGTAGGTCTGGGACCGAACCACTATAAATTTCTGTATTTGTTTCTTAATGTGTGTGATGGATGTCTTATAGCCTTATTTACTTGTGTTGATCATCTTCTTAAGCTATATCTTTCTTATTCTAGTAGTATATCTATACACTGTCAGCGCACACAACTCTGAGCATCCTTCTTGACCATACTTGTGGATTCTTAATATTGATTGAGCCTTTAAATTACACAGTAAAATAACCTCATATTTGGAAAGAAATTTTTAATAGTCCTATTCCACCCCCCCCCCCCCCCCCCCCCCCCCCCCCCACCCCCCCTCTTCTCCAGGACTTGGTGAGATCTAGTTGTTGCACTTTCACTTTCATTATTTCTAAGAATTACAAAAAGTCCCTCAAGTTCCTAAAATTTATGTGAAGGTCCCTTAACTTTTTTGGTATTTACATAAAAGTCCTTAACTCAAAACAAATTAACGAAGACTCATTCTTTGACTCACAACACCATACTCTTTCACCAATCGCCACCGCCAAAAGTAAAACCCCAACCCCCCCGCCCCCCGCGCGTTGAATGCCAGCAACAAAAAGGATTCAAACCCTTTTTTTTTTGTTGCTCTTTTTTCCTATCAACACAACAGGCCTAGGGATCCCACGTGCCACTTCAGGTGACACAGGAGCAGGTCATCTCAAGGGGACCCAACTAAGCAAAAAAAAAAAGTGGGCCCAACCAATAGAGAGCCAACCCCATCCAAGCACAATCCAATATTTCCTGCTTAAACAAATCTCAGTTGTTAATTTTCAACAGGGTGATATCTTGGCCATCTGAACTCCAATTCACAATCTGTTTTCATATGCCTATTTTCAGTAAACAAGATCAAGCCATCAAGTTAGTCCGTTTTTTGCGAATTTAGAGAATTTTGTTTTCTTGCATCAAAGTCAATATGCAAATATTTGTGTCTTCCAATGAACTGCAAAGAATGTTGTATAAGCATAAATATGGAAATTGGTATTATGCGAATGAGGTCTAATTCAAGGTTTAAAAAACCAGACTTAGGACCTAACTTGCCTAGGGCTGAGTTTAAGTCGACCGATCGGGTGGGACTTGTATGAGTCCAGTCCAATCCTCTGCCAACCCAAAAAAATAAAGATAAATAAATAATGATGAAAAAATTATGATAGATGCCAAATTGAATTGGGCCAGTTCAAGAGGTGTGGGTGCGTGGGTAGAAAAAGAAGGTAAGAGAGGTGGGTTGGATGGCTACGAGTCTAAGTGAAGCAATGCAAAGAATAGGAATAGCCAACGGGCTAATCTCCAAGCCAAAAGGCTTAAAGATAGGATGCTTAGGTGCCTCACCAAAGACAACAAATCAATTCTCAACTTAGAAAGACCTCAAATTTTTATTCAATATCAATGTTCTGTATCTCATAAGGAGGGATTACATCTTTAGTTATAACTAAGATACTTTCTAACTAAGGAAATAATCCAATTCAAATCAAATAAGGAATCCTAAACCAAACATAATAGGAATTTCTAAATAATAAAGAATCCTGGATAACTAAGAAAGCAACTACAAATAGGAATAGGAATTAATGTTCTCTACTCTACTATGCCTTATTAGTCTTGGGCCAACAGGCATAGACTTTCAGGCGGGGCCTACTAGGGTCTGCATCACTAAGACTAGAAGTAGTGCAAAGAGGAGAAGAAGAAAATTAGAAGAAGAAGAGTAGTGTACCAGGTACCTGCAAGCACCATTCCAGCACAGCACCATGGTGATCAGCAACAACAGCAGCACTGAAGCGCTCACAACACCAGCGAGCAATAGCTACAGCAATAACAGAAGCCCAGAACAACGCCAGCAAGATCAGCAAAAACAGTAGCAGGCTAGCAAAGATGCCCTCACTGAACCAGCAAGCAACATCAACATCAACTCAATAACAGCAGTAGTCCAGCTCAGTACCAGCCACACCCATCATTGAGAATCAGCAATAGCCCCTCAACAGCTTGCTCTTTGCTGCCCTTTTTGTTAAACAGGCCCAAGGCCCAAAGCCCATCAATGTTATATCTCACGTGGAATTGATTTGGTCAATATTGAGACAGCTGGAATTGATTTGGTCAATATTGAGACAGCTTTAGCTTTCCTTTCTTAGAATAACAATTGTTGTAATTAGTTGCTTTCTTAACTTAGATTAGTGATTGATACAATTAGATGGTTTTCCTTTCTTAGAGCCTAGATTATAGGCATGTAAATACCTATATAATGATGTACAATCTTCATAGAAAAATACACAAAAATTATTGCATTCTCAAGAGTATATTCAAACTCTTTTTGTGATCGTGAATTTGTCATGATATCAGAGCAAAGATCAAGGCAGTCTTGATCTTAGACATCTTCCAAAGCCTTGAGGGAATAGGGATAGAGAGAATAAGTCTCTCTCGTGCAACAAATAGATTCAGGATCTATTTTCAAGAAGTTTCCAACAACACAGTGCCAGCGATACCTTCTTTCTGCATCAAAGATATTCTGTTAGTGGCCCACTGTTGATCGATCAGATCAATTTCAAAAATCACCCACTCACGGTCGCCTCATATTTCTAAGGATATTAGTGATTTTTCAAGAATTTTTCAAAGACTCAAGGTTGGTATTTTACTCATTCTCAAGATTTACCAGAATTTTATATTGTTTTCATCATGACCGTCCAAAATATTGGATACTTAGTAGAATCAGTTGAAACTTGGTTCAATAGAAGCCAGAATGGAGGGATATCATAGATCTGTTGTCTAATCTGGGGCCAAGATCCTTAAGTGGGGCCCACGTAGTGGAAAAACAGCCACTATCCAGTTCGTCTGGGCTGTTTTTTAACAGTTTTTTTTTGCTGTTTTGTGTTTTCTCTCTCTCTGCTTGGTTGGATTCTGGTTCCTACACACAGGGAAGACATCCTACATAGTTTCTTTTGTTTGTGGCTAGTTCTTTTTCTCTTCAGAACGATTTGCTTCCAATTTCGGTTGCAATGGAAAAATCTGAGGTCACGTTGATTAAATTTACGGGAAAGAATTACCCTGCCTGGTCTTTCCAATTTCAAACATACCTCAAAGCCAAGGAATTGTGGAGATTTGTTTCTGGCACGGAACCTAAACCCGCTAAGGATGAGAAAAAGATCTCTTCTTGGCATACTAAAGATGCCAAAATCAAATCCTGGATTCTGGGATCCGTTGAGCCCCATCTGATAATGAATCTCAAGCCTTACTCTACTTCTAAAGCCATGTGGGGCTATTTGAGGAACGTATATCATCAAGATAACTCTGCACGTCAATTCTATCTTGAATGTGCAATTGCTGAATATACACAAGGGACTTTGTCAGTACAAGATTATTATTCTGAATTCCGTACACTGTGATCGGAATACGATAGTATTAAGTATGCGGATGTAGCTGACAATGTGTTGACAGTAATCCAAGACCTTCAGGCTTCTAGTCAGCAAGATCAATTTTTGATGAAACTGCGTAATGAATATGAAAGTGTCCGCTCTGCCCTAATGAATCGGACGCCCTTACCTTCATTGGATGCCTGCTTGAATGAACTCTTATGAGAGGAACAACGCCTTACGACCTCGGCTCATATTGCTCAACAAAAGACTGAAACCTATTCAGTCATGTTCTCAGCCAATAAAACTTCTCAGCCTCCGCCTCGAGACTTAAGCAAAACCCAATGCTACAGTTGTCAGAAATTTGGGCATCTTGTATCTCAATGCAAACAGAAAGTCTGTAGTTACTGTAAAAAGTCAGGACATATCATCTCTAAATGTCGCCGCCGTCCACCACGTCCGTCAACACAGTATCAAACTCCACACGCATATGTGGCTTCCTCAGTTATACCTATTCCTAAATCTGCACCCCCACAGCCTGGGCCCTCATCATCTCTCACTCCTGAATTGGTTCAACAAATGATTATCAATGCCCTCTCTGCCTTTGGTCTCTCCGGTAAGTCACCTTCATCTTCTACTTGGTTCCTTAACTCCGGGGCGTCTAATCATATGACGTATTCCCACACCCCTTTCTCCAATATGACAAGTTACAATAGCCATCTTCAAATACAAACTGCTGACGATGGCCATGTTCCCATTACTGCTATCGGAGATATACCTGGTCCCATCCCATTGAGAAATGTTTACCTCTGTCCTAATTTAACTTCTAATCTATTGTCAGTTAGACAACTTGTTGAAAATAATTGTAACATTTCTTTTTCTTCTTCTGGTTGTGTTGTGCAGGACCAGATGTTCGGGAAGGAGATCGCGAGGGGGCCTAAGTGTGGACGCTTGTTTCCGCTGGATCTTTCTCAAATTTCTAGGAATCAATTTGACAATAATGTGTTTTGTTTTTCTCTTAGAGATAACTGCCGGTTGTGGCATAATAAACTCGGACATCCTAATTCCAAGGCCTTGTCCCTTATGTTAAATTCTGGTTTATTAAATAAATCTCTTGGTTTATCTTCTTGTGTGCCTTTTGATTATGCTACTTGTAAAATGGGAAAGAGCAAAACTCTTCCGTTTCCTCATTCCACTTCACACACTTCTCAGTGTTTTGAGTTAATTCATAGTGATGTATGGGGAATTGCCCTAGCTCTTTCCCACGCTCACTATAAATATTTTGTGACCTTTATTGATGATTTCAGTCGGTTCACATGGGTCTACTTTTTGCATTCAAAATCTGATGTTTTTAATGTTTTTAAAATATTTCTGGCTTATGTTGAAAATCAATTTTCCACCTGCATTAAAATCTTGAGATCTGATTCAGGCGGGGAATATATGTCCTCTGAGTTTCAGCAGTTTTTACAAAACAAAGGCATTATTTCTCAAAGATCTTGTCCTTATACTCCCCAACAGAATGAAATCCCTGAAAGAAAAAATAGACATCTCCTTGATGTCACTCGTTCCCTTCTTCTGGAATCATCGGTTCCTACTCGTTTTTGGGTTGAAGCATTGGCTACGGCAGCTCATCTTATCAATCGTATGCCATCCACCTCCATTGAGAATCAAAGCCCATATCACCGTTTGCACAAAACCGCTCCATCTTATGATGATCTTCATGTTTTTGGCTCCATTTGTTTTGTGCACTCGCCTCCTTCTAAGAGGACAAAACTCATGGCACAATCAGCTCAGTGTGTGTTTTTAGGTTATGCACCCTTCCAGAAAGGGCTCCTTTGCTATGATCCTCACATTTGTCGTTTCCGTACCTCTAAGAATGTTGTCTTCTTTGAACATCAGTATTTTTTTCAAACACATTGATCCTCCTGACTCCTCTTTTGTGTCATTACCTGGGTTTTCTGAAGACTCGTCAGTTGTTCGTTTTAATCCTACCTTTGTGTATCACAGATGGCACAGCACAGCGCCTACTAGTGATCCCCCTCTTGATCTTCCTCCGGCATTCGGTTCCGGCCATACTTCACTGCGTCGCTCCACTCGGATTTCGGTACCGCCAGACCGTTATGGGTTCTCACATACTTCCTTAATGGCCACTTTGTCTTCTTCTTCCATTCCACAATCATATTCTCAGGCTGTGCAGGATTCGTGTTGGAACAAGGCTATCCAAGATGAATTGGATGCGTTAGCGCAAAATCATACGTGGGATATTGTACCATCTCCTGTGAGTGTCAAACCTATTGGCTGTAAGTGGGTTTTTTCTCTCAAGTTGAAATCTGATGGCTCTTTCGATTGATATAAGGCGCATCTTGTTGCTCTTGAAAATCGGCAGGAATATGGCATTGATTATGATGAGACTTTTGCTCCGGTTGCCAAGATGACCACCGTCCGCACTATTCTTGTTGTTGCTGCATCTCAATCTTGGCCTCTCTATCAAATAGATGTCAAAAATGCATTTCTCCATGGTGATCTCAAAAAAGATGTTTATATGCGTTTGCCTTAGGGATGCTCATCCGGCACCGGTATGGTTGCTAAACTTCGTCGCTCCCTCTATGGTCTGAAACAAGCTCCTCGCGCATGGTTTGAGAAATTTCAAGCTGCTCTTTTCCGCTTGGATTTTCATCCAAGCGCATATGATCCTTCTATGTTTTTACATCATGCTCCATCCGGGATCACTACCCTCCTTGTCTATGTTAATGACATCGTCATTACCGGTCCTAATGCTGGAATGATTCAGAAGCTCCAAGCATCTCTTCGTGAGTCATTTCAAATGAAGGATCTTGGCCCTCTCCACTATTTCCTCGGTTTTGAAGTCCATCAATCACCTACAGGTATAGTTCTCAATCAGCACAAATACACTATTGATCTCATCGCCTTGGCTAGTCTTACTGCTTCTGCTCTTGTTGATACGCCAGTCGAACTGAATATCAAACTCAGTCGCGAAGAAGGTGATCTTCTTTCCGATCCTACTGCCTATCGCTAGTTGGTTGGCAGCTTGATCTACCTCACGATCACTTGCCCCGATATCTCTTATGCGGTCAACCTGATGAGTCAGTTCATGACTACTCCTTGTCACCTTCATCTGGCTGCTGTTCGCCGCATCATTCGGTACCTTATTCGCACACCAACTCGTGGGTTGTTTTTTCCATCCAACAATCCTCTAACTCTCAAAGCTTATTCAGATGCTGATTGGGCTGGTTGTCCGGATACTCGCAAATCGACGACTAGCTGGTGCCTGTTTTTGGGTGATAGTCTCATTTCTTGGAAATGCAAGAAACATGACAAAGTTTCCAAATCCTCTACCGAGGCAGAGTACCGCGCCATGTCTGCTGCATGCTCCAAAATTCTTTGGCTCCGTGGTTTGCTTTCTGACATTGGTTTTCCAATAGCAGGAGCTACCCCCCCCCCCCCCCCCTCTATGCGGATAATAACAGTGCTATTCGGATTACTGAAAATCCGATTTTTCATGAACGTGCTAAACACATCGAGGTTGATTGTCACTTCATCCGTGATGAGCTTAAACGTGACGTCATCAGCCTGCCACATGTCTCCACTGACCTTCAACTTGCTGATATTCTCACCAAAGGCCTTCTGCGACCACGCTATCAGTTCTTGGTTGACAAATTGATGCTTGTTGATTCTCCCGCATCAATTTGAGGGGGGGTGTTAAACAGGCCCAAGGCCCAAGGCCCAAGGCCCAAAGCCCATCAATGTTATATCTCACGTGGAATTGATTTGGTCAATATTGAGACAGCTTTAGCTTTCCTTTCTTAGAATAACAATTGTTGTAATTAGTTCCTTTCTTAACTTAGATTAGTGATTGATATAATTAGATGGTTTTCCTTTCTTAGAACCTAGATTATAGGCATGCAAATACCTATATAATGATGTACAATCTCCATAGAAAAATACACAAAAATTATTGCATTCTCAAGAGTATATTCAAACTCTTTTTGTGATCGTGAATTTGTCACTTTTATCTCTCTTTCAATGAACCAATGTTGTCCAAGCTAAGTCTCCATCTCTCCTCCAATGAAAAAAACAACACCTAGGTAAAGTGTTTTTTTCAAGGCAACATCAAGTCAGCAACAATAATAACACACCCCCCCCCCCCCCCTCCTTCCTGGATTTTTCTTTTGTTTTTCTTTCCCAGTTGCCTTGTGGATCGAACCGAGTCCCACCAATTCGAGTCCATGTTCAGAGGACTCAACTAGGTATGTACTGAGTCCGAGATTTTTTAAACCATGGTCTACGTTAAGAAATTCCTCAATCTTAGATAAGGAGATTCAACAGTAGAAGAATATTCTGATCAATTTTCAGGACTGCAACAAGCATGTGACTTGGAATAGACTGAGCTTCATGATTTGATTCGCTTCATTAGAGGCTTGAGAACAACCATATTCGAAAGTATGAATCACTACACAACCATTGATGAAGTTTATTGGGAAACTATTCGTGTTAAGCACATGCTTAAACAATCTCGTATGCAAAAAGCTTCGTGTCAAGAAAAAAGGTCTCCGCAAACAAAAAAGGCAAATGTTATGGAACAGCAAGCCAAGAATACCAAGACTGACAGTGAAATGTGTGAACAAAAGGCACGAGATTCCATAACATAATCAACTTACTAGGATGATCACACTTCAAACAAACTTGAAGAGAAGAAGAATGAATTTCTTTCTACAGACAATGTTGAAAAGAAGACTGAATTTCTTTCTACAGATAATGTTGATCTACAGAAGCAAGAGGCAATGAAAGAAAAAGTACGAATTTCTTTCTACAGATAATGTTGATCTACAGAAGCAAGAGGCAATGAAAGAAGAAGTACAAGCAAACTATTATGGACTTAACCAATAAGCCAAAAGCCCCAGGACTAATGAAATGCATCAAATTAAATTCAATAAGAATTTAGGACCGTAACAGACCACCACACTTCCGTAGCCGACATCCTCGGCAACTCTCACTCAGGCAGCAAGTTACCCGTTTTCCCCTTGGGGTGGATCACACTCTACTCCTCGTAGCCCTCTCCGCAGCAGCTCTCACTCTAACAATAAGTAGCCCTTTCTCCTTTTTTTTTTTTTTTAATTTTTTAGGACGGCTCTCTACTCCAGGTAGCCTTTTCCATAACGCGAACCCGAGACGTAGAGGTTGGCTCTAGTACCAAATGTTAAGGACTTAACCAATACGCCAAAAGTCCCAGGACTGATGGAACGCGTCAAATCAATTCTTATAACTTATTTAGGACCGTAACAAAGGCATTGGTCATCCAATGGATCTGATTACAATATCAAATTTAGAAAGCCCAGTTGCACTATCGAAAGACAAATCAATTGTTCCAGTGGTTTCACAAGAAGATTTATCTATTTAAGTTCCCCACATTGATTTCATCTTTGGAGATCAACTAGTGCCAATAAAAGATTATGATCTATTAGTACAGAGTCTACAACTGAAAAATCTAATGGGATCACATATTCGCGCAAAATAAAATATCAAAAGAAGCAACACCTCCAATCTACTTCTATGTGGAAGAAAAGATGAAATCATGCCTTCAAGTGATGTCCTTAAAATGACACTCAACAAGCAAATCGAAAGTTTGTTCGAATGATTTTCGACCCAGGAAGACATTTATTGAACTCAAGGACAAGTTCTATCCAAGCCGGGAAGAGCTAATGCAAGCCAAAATAATGGCCCCACCTAAAGGTTTATGCCCGCAGCTCCAAGTCCAACAAGGCTCAGACCCAATGAAGAGTTCATAGCAACTGCCATTCTAGGATTTTAGTTTTCAAGAATTTGAAGCTTATTAAGATTCTCTTATTTTTAGAAATTATTTTATAATTGTGTTAGAAGAAATATTAAATTAGCTGTTACGGCAGGCGTAGCGGCCAGTTGCTAAAATGCTACATAGCAGTGTGGCAATGTGAATCGAAAATGTAGTCCAAAAGATTTGAAAAAAAATCCAATAAATCAAGAATATTGGAAAATGTGAAATTTTGATGGTCTTTTCCTATAATAACTAAGATAGGGGGTAGCGGTCTATTCAGTGCATAGAAGTTCTGTGTCACTAAATGATTACAAATTTAAAGTATTGACCTAATTTTTCCCATGCATTTAAATTGGTTAGCTATACTAAGTTATTATGCATTTCCAAACTCATAATTCAAATAATTAATTTAGCACAACTATACACAACAAAGGATTTATAAATTACAAAGTATTGCTTAAAAAAAGTTTGAAATTCAAACCAAATAACAAATTAAGTTTCATCAAAATAATGGACTTTTGTCAAGAGTAGAAAAGAATATCTCTACCAAAGAGGGTGTCTGCTAGGACATTACCCAGAGAAAAGCCCTTGACAAGAACTGTCTGCATTGTCTGCAATTTAGTGATACCTTATATCTTTTGGTGTTCTTCTAAGTTTAATGCATGGAAGTATAAAACAATAGCATAGAAATGTTGTTTGAAGAAAAGAATGAAACAAATAAGCCTCACTATGTATTTTAAAAATATTTGAAAAGTAGCTATCAATCATACTTTGTAGCATAGTTGTCAATTCCATCCTATTCTGGCCAATTCTGGCTGGAACAAACCAAATTTAGCATGGGGCGGAACAAAAGAGCACCCTAGAAGTTTCCATTCAAAATTCCTCCTAGTTCCGGCCATTCCAACCAGTTCTGGATGGATTCGGAATAGGTTAGTTCTGGACGGAATAGATGCAACGGCAGGTAAAAAAAACACAGACAAGGAGGACATGGGCATTAAAAAAATAAAAAGAAAAACTGAAAAACACATCGATTACTACAAAAAAAAAATAATAAAAATAAAAAAAGCAAAGGCTTACCGTCACCGGTAGAGTAACACCACCGATTGCAAGACCACCAGGAGAGCAGCGTCAGCAAAGACAAACTCCATATGAGAACTATAGGTACTGTTCTTTTGTTTCTTTTTTTTTCTTCATACACTTCCAACCAGTGGTGAATATAAGATACCAAGTACTAACCCAAAAGCTTAAGCCCAAATAGGCATATGAAGTCATGTCAAACCTAGTACTTAGGCGATGCAGGACATGGGTCGTTTTTCCAACACTTCCCCTCATATGCAGGCCCAATAGATTCCATGGATGGGCCTACCACGCGGGCTACACAAGAACGACACCCACTTTGATACTATGTAAGATACCATGTACCAACCCAAAAGCTTATTAAGCTGATAGGTGGAAGGCCCAAATAAGTATATGAAGTCATGTCAAACCTAGTACTTAGGCGATGTTGGACTTGGGTCTTTTTTCCAATAGTGAATAGCGGTGATGCAATCTGGGCCCCACAAGTGGTTCCTCTTCAAGTTAGATTAGGATTATATTAGTTTTATTAGTAGATTTCTAATTACATTATTATTAAGGAAGTTTCTATTTATAGCATATGGTTTGCATAGGCGTTAGGTTTGCTTTTATTATATATGGCATTATAAAGAAGAGATTCTCAGACTTTGATTGATTAATAGAGATGTGGATTTTATTCTGAAGGTGCATCCTCATGTGTGAAGTCTTCTAGACGATTCGAAGTGTTCTAAGACACGTGCTTCGGCACCCCTACGCAACTCCTAACCCTGGGGCCTACATCAAGCAACGAAACATCGTTCTCTTATTTTTCTCTTCTTTTCATCTATACTCTCTCACTGCTCTCTCGTTTCCGATTTCCAGTTACTCTGAGGCTTTTCTCCTTTTTAGTCATCATCTCTATGCTATCACTATTGAGGCTTTTCACTCTAAAAAGATGATGTTGCATTTCTTGTAAAGTAACTTTATGATCTTTATCTCCCATTTGTTCAATACTTCAATCTTTTATATTATTTTTTTCCCATCCCTCATTTCCTCAAAATTTTTTATGTTGACAGCCTTTGAAAGTACTACACCATTGTACATCTGGAGTTGTCTTTCATCTGTTTAATTTTTTTTATATTATTTTTGTTCCTTATCACTCTATATTTTGTACTATTATTTCTCTTTCCTAATTTTTTATTTTTGGAAACTTTTCAAAGTCACTATTGGTCAACGAAACCTTTTGTAATGTTCTGGTTAGGAAGAAAACAAAAAAAATGTTGCCAACAACCAAATCCCTTTAATTTGTTTTATTTCTTAACATTACAAAATGTTGTTGCTTTTATTTGAACTTTTATATATTTTTTTTAATGCGCCTTTTCCAAAGCGGAACACTGGAATGCTGAAATATTCCACTACAAGGCTAAACTAGAACAGTGTACAGAACGGAATTGACAACTATGCTTCATGTGGCCCTGTAGTGGCCTTATAGCAGTTTGTAGCAGATGATAGTTACGCAAAATTCAATTTAGCGTAGCGGTACCTCTACACCCAATATAGCATCCACTACACTACGTAGCAACCGCTATTTTGATCCATGACTTAGAAGTCTTCATTATGATTGAATTAGAATTGTTTCCCTAGTTAGAGAATAAATTAACTATATGTAATTCCTTCTCATGGGACACATTACATTGAGATTGAACAATAATTCCAATTTTCTTCTCCATCGTGAGTGGTAAATGGTTTTGTCTTTTGGTGTAAAACCTAGGCATCCTACTCTAGGCCTTTTGACTTGGAGAGTAGCCTGTTGGCTATCCTTCTCTCTCCATGTTGCGTCGCCTATGAACTTTTTATGATTTATTCAAATCTTACCATTTATGGATAAAAACCTCAAGATACTAAAATTTTGTAATTCATTAATGAGGTAAGCACCATGGATTCTGGTTACATAAAAAACGCAACAAAAATAATTGGCTATTTTATATTTTTCCTTTATTTCTTTCAAATTTCGGACTTCCCTATAGTTAGTCCTTTTCTTTCTTTATAATTTAGAACTTCCCTATAGTTAGTCCTTTAGTACCAAGATAACATCTTCTCTGGCAATCTGACTTAGATGGGAGGGTGATGCAGGAGAGACCCGTGATCCCCCATAGGTCGACCCACTTTTAAGCCCCAGCCCACCATCTTAGTTTATTTAGGGTTTTAATTATGTTTTTAGTTACTTCAGTGGTATGTTTTAATCCTAGCCTTCAATTTGTTTCAATGGTTCAGATTAGTTTTAGTGTAGTTGCTTTCTCTATTTAAGCATTGTAAAGCCTTCTAGCTCCATAGTTATTGATTAATGAAAAAAAATAAGAAAATTTTCAGAAGTGCTTTTGGGTTTTCCGGTGTTGATTTCTTCCTTGCCTGCGATGGGGAGTTTGGCGTAAGGCCAAGATCTTCAGGGATTTCCCTGACCTATCCCGTCCACCTTCCATCTCTGACCTCTCCATCTCTGCCCACCCCGCCTAGTACCCCGCTCCACATCATTTGATATCAGAGGCAAAGATCGATTCACCCCAAATTCGAGCTTCAGCAATCCATCACCTTGTTCAACCATCATCACCACCATCCGACAATCCCGATGACCACGGTGTCTTCATCACCATTCCGTCCGCACCACACCATCCAAAAAAAAAAAATATTTCCAGTCACTGATCGAGCTATATCCAGATCCACCGCACCTTCCAAACCCCACCACCCATCGAAACCGTCTTTTCTAGAATCCTCTCCAAAATCAAAAACCCTAAAATCCCCAAACTTGACGAATTCCCTTTGCCCAAGCCCCTCACCAGAATCCATCAAACCCCGCCACCATTCCACTGCCATAAACCTAACTAAACCCAACTCCTCCCTCCCAATCTCGATAGCCATAAACCTATTTGACCCCCAGAAGAAACCCATCCCCTCTTGACAACGTCACCCAACACCCCTAAATCCCCAAAACTCCATAGCCAACAGTAGACAACCCTGACCCTAAACCCAAACTAAAGTCCTATAGTTGACTACTATCGCCAACCACACACGTGTGTCGAAACCCATTAGACCACCAATTGCCTTCAAAGCCTGCCGGAGCCCGCTTGTTGTCCTAGAGCAAAACCAAAAAAAGGAGAAGAGAAAAAGAGGTTCAACAACCCCCGTCTTCATCCATCGCCACTCGCCATCATCCATCGTGCCACTCATCACTACTTTCACTGAATTTGCCCACGTCGTCAGCAGCTGCACACCGTTTCTTCTCCCACTTGCTGTCGTCGGCATCTTCACATCTCCAAAAGCCATTCCATCTATTTTCTCTCTTCCCAATTATTTCTTCTGCAAACCAAAATGAAAAGAAAAAGAGCATTTCTTTTTTTTTTTTTTACGTGCATTAACCTCGAGGAGAGCCTTAGCACTGCCACTTCACATGTCTTAAAGCAAGCCCAATAGCTGGGCCTCACTGCAAGTCCAACCCAACCCATATATAGCAAAGCCCAGAAGCAAGGCCCTGAAATCAATTGCGATTAGGTCAAGTACAGGTCAATTCCAACCCAATAGGTGTTAAAAAAAAGAAACATCGACATCAGCAGTGACATCAATATCAGTCAAAGTGCAACATTGATTGATCCAACCATGATAAATTATTTTTGCTGGTATCTTCTCCATCTGGACTCGGATCAATGATTTGTCTTCATCTACAAACTCCAACAAGAGAAATCTACACATCAGGTCAAGTTGATTTAACTTTGAAGACCATTTAATTATTGCATCCAAGTCAATATGAAATTTGAGATCAATAATCTCCACGATCAACTAAAAAAGGCTTGAGTATGCCATTGAACACAGAACATGGTTTAACGAAAATAAAGTTTACTTTGACCAATTTCTTAATTTGAGGTAAGAAACATTGATTGTGGATGAATATATTAATGAATTCTCAAGGCTACAGTATGCAAATTGAAGAGTGAGAACTATGACTTTGATCACTTCCTCAGAGGTTTACGACTAGACATTTTGGAAAACATAAGAAAGCAAAGACATTTTTGAAGGATATCAGGAAGCAGTCTAAGTTGAGCACAAAACTAGACGGTCTCAGTTGCGAAAATCTAAGTCTCAAAAGGAATAGTCTCCACAAGTAATTAAAGCCCACGTTGTGGAACCCTTGGTAAAGAATATTAAGCGAAAACCAAAAGGAGAGAATTCTATGACACCATTGGAGGGAATAACATTGCACAACTCATGAAGAATATCATATGTCAGATGCATTGAAGGACAAAGACACTGAGTTTATTGGCAACATAGATCAAAAGGTGCAAAATACGAAGGAAGACGAAAAATAGGTCGTTGAGATTCCCCACATTGATTTCATCTTTAGGAATAGGATATTGAAATTAGAAGATTGTGATCAACTTCAACACCTGATGAATCTGATGGTCATCTCACAAGGCATTGTTGGATTCAAAAATCAAAAGAAGTCATGCCTCCATTCTCCTATTACATTGATGAAGAGATCAATTCCAACCTGTACTCCATGCCCAATGCAAGAAGCACATCGGGAAGTTGTACATTGGATTTTCAATACTAGAGGACGTCTATAGAACTCGAGGTCGAGTTCTCTCCAACAAGGGGAGAGTTGATGCAGGACAAACCCTTGGTCCCCCAGGGTCAAACCGCCTTTAGGCCCGGCCCACCTATTTTAGTTTATTTAGGATTTTAATTATGTTTTCAGTTATTGCAGTGGAATGTTTTAATCCTAACCTTCAAGTTGTTTCAATAGTTCAGATTAGTTCTAAGGTAGTTGCTTTCTCTATTTAAGCATTGTAAAGCCTTCTGGCTCCACAGTTACCGATTAATGAAAAAAAAATCGCAGAAATGCTTCTGGGTTTTCCAGAGTTTTTTCCTCACCCACGATGGAGAGTTTGGCATATGGTCAAGATCTTCAGGGATTTTTCTAATCTATCCCTCTACCTTCCATCTCTCTCATCCCTCCATCTCTGCCTGCCTTGCTTCTAGTAGCCCACTCCACATTAGAAGATTCTTTTTCTTTTTGTCATACAAATCAAACTAGAGAGGATAAAAACTAGGAAGTTAGAACTGATGGAAGACAATGTATCATGGTAATGTCAGGGGTATCATGGATACATTTTGATGTGAAACTCATATGACAAAGGAAGGTTTGGCCACATCATTTCGTAAGTTTTAATATATTGTCCCATTTTTTAGTGTATAGATATAATTAGAAGGATAAAAAAAATAAAAAAAAGGTTTTTGCTGGAGTTACCGTAATCATGCTGTCCCTGACCTTGGGTAATTGTTGGGGTAAGAGTGTGTCAACTGTCAAGTAAGATGAAAGAAGAGCAGTATTTGCCTCCATATCTTTATATGTAGCTATATTTGAGATGGTACTAAATTACTAATGCAAATTTCTTCCATCATGACTTGCTCATTAACCATCAAAGTTCTAAACTGATTTTCCATCATGATAACTAGTGGGTCGTATTCATGTCTTAAGCCTTTCTATGTGCAGGTAATGAGATCAGAACTTGCAATAGCTTTGAATCTATGGAGGTTATCTCGTATTGGGAGGGCATTCATTTGAATAATGCTGAATTGAGTTCAAAAAGGAAAATTTTTATCTTATGATTTCTGACAAAAATAAAAAAAAGTTTCTGAAGTAGTCCAGACCTCACAGTCACATGAGGTGGTGATATCAAGTACCTATGCTAGCGACTTTTTAGACAAAATGACAAATAGAACTCCTAATAAAGCTATATTGTATGCACCAGGTATTACAAGTTAACATAAGGTTTGTCATCTTCAGTTGCTGGAGGTTAACAATTTAATTCAACAATGTAACCCATGAGAACACACTGACAAGGATGGGATGATCTTGACTATTCAAGACCAGGAAGTTTGAACTATCCAGCATATTAGAGATGAAGTTTGTTATATATGTAATTGGTAGGGGTGGGGAACCAACAGAACCCATTGCAGAGGGAAAACAATGAAATAAAGAAAAGGGTAAATTTGTAAAAAAAAAAAAAAAAGGTAAGATACTGTACTAAACCTTGCAACAAAGTTCTAAAGTAACAAGGAGAGGGATTAAGAGAAGGAACCTCATGCAGTTGCTTATGTGTGATAGAGAAGTTCAGTGGCTATGCTGGGGATTACTCAAGGTACAGATCAATGGCGGCAGTATAGAGCTTTCATTGGTCGCGGGTCAGGTACTTCAGAGCAAGAGTCATATATTGCAGGTCAAGTTCAGCAGGCCAAATACAGGTGCAGTTAGCGAGTTGGATCAGGTGTTTCCACCTCCAGATGTAACAAAGTTGAGTGTTGAACAAAGCAATGGATTTAGATCTATCTTGTGTTGCTTCCGACATTGAAGAGCCAAAATGGAAGTTGAATGGAAGTGGGTTCAGGCTGTGGTAGACTGGTAGCAAGAAAGAGGTGACAAAAATGAGACGAGTAAGTATCAGAGATGGTTGCTTCTTGATGATGTCAGCTGGTTGTGCGCTCATCTAAAGCAAAGCTGTAATTGGTTAAGACAAGTGGGAGTGACTGTAATTCATGTATGGGTTGTGAATTACTCAAGATGGTGTTGGGCAAAAGGAAGAAACGGAGTCAATGGGTATAACCAGTAGATGGCAGTTCTTTCAGGTTGGCTTTGAGTGACGTGGATATCGTGAGTTACAAGGGTAGAAAAACAAGTCAGAGGAAAATGAGTAAGCTACAATCCTTTTCTTGAAGGAAATGCGTAGAAGAGAGAAAAAGGTTGGGTCGTTGGCGGCATTTAGGAGGGTTGTAGGTTCAGAATACCATAAAAAAGCATGTACTTGGAACTCCGTTCTATCTGTCAATGGAAGACCACCAACCTATGTATTTACAGTTGCATTGCCATCAATAAACTGAGAGCCCATAGAATGCCAATCCGCTGATGGTTCAGCAGTGAGGTATCTCCCTCTCCACACACAGAAACAACTAAGGATCGGTTCTCAACTTTGTTGGTCGGGGACTTGGGTGGGAGTGTGAGTATTTACCAGAGTAAAGAGCTAAAAATAAAAAGAAGAAAAAAAATAAATAAATAAGCTTATAGAACAGTTGGGAGGTGCTGATTGTCGCAACAAGAAGGCGGCTTTGACTGATCCTAGCAACCCAAAAATAAATAAATAAATAAAATAAAAATAGAGGGCGGGGCGTGGGTTGGGGTGGGGGGGTGTGGAACCTAAAAACTAACATAAGTCACCATCTCACCATAATGACTGAAGATCAATGAAAATCTACAAAGTAAAAAAATATATATCCTTGGTACTATTCCCCAGTTCAGGTTGCAGCTGTCATTTCCCTGTCATCAGGAGGTATTCACAAAGCCTATAGGTAGTGGGCATAAAAATTGGGATATTTAGTGAAAAATAATGGGTTATCCCTTTGTTATCATATTTAAAAACATCTCCTTTTGTTTCTATGTTTTCTTTCCAAAAAATCCTAGAAGAGGAATGAAGAAAAGAGAAGAAAGAAAATTAAACCTTACATATATAGTTCTATATTTCCCAAAATCACAACAAAAAAATAAATAAATAAATAAATCAGATTCCTTGTAATTACAAATTACCCATATTTCGTCAGAATTACGTATGAATCCACTACTCACAACACTTCCCCTAAGATGGTGATTTACAAATGAATTATTCCACAAAGAACAAATTATTCCAAGCTACAAGAATTAGTGATGGATAAACAAATTGGCAGATGATGACTTTTGGTAATGGCATATCAGGATCCACTACATGCACGTACACGGATCAAAATTATGAACCAGAGAAGTATCACCCTCCACCTATTGGAGAATGAAATGTTGTTCCTGTTTAATTTAACCTTATAATCAGTAATACAAAGAGAAAAATGCTCAAGATATTAAATTACTAATAGACCGAATTCATACCTCTAATGAAGGGAGAACTTCATTATTATGTTTGGGCTCCATTCCAGTCTCAATAAGAGAATGACCAGGCCTGGAAGGTGTTGTGCTAACCCCTTAAGATAAGGAAAAAAGAAGAAAAATGAATATAAACACATCCCAGTTCCTTCCACTCAAAAAATCAGTAACTGAAAAAAATCATTAACTGAACCTAGATATTCCAGATCTAATACAAACCTGATGTCATTTCCAAGCTGGTCCCACCATAATTTTGTTCTGCCCGGACTATGAGTGAGGTATTGGAATCAGTTAACCATTCCGTAGAAGCAGCTTGTACGCTGACTCCGGACATTTTGTCAGCCACAGGAACATTATTATTCACCTTCACATGCTGTGGGATGTTACCAGAAGTTTGATTACATCCAACTCGATCAACATCATTATAACCATCTTCTTCAACCATAACATTGCCATTTACCATTGTAGCCCTACGAGAACTCATTTGTTCCGCTGGAATGCTCTCATAG
This sequence comes from Sextonia rubra, assembly GCA_037013555.1. Lineage (NCBI taxonomy): Eukaryota > Viridiplantae > Streptophyta > Magnoliopsida > Laurales > Lauraceae > Sextonia > Sextonia rubra. Next base: position 21,231,271 of record JASUAD010000014.1, read on the forward strand.
CCATTGTTAATAGAGTTCAGTTGTTTAGAATTACTGATATTAACATCAGCATCAGGGCTGCTATCATTTCCACGAACCCTTGCACCAGTATGTTTGACAGCATGATTCTTAGTTTTTACCATATTCTCAGTGTCTCCTGCACCACGAGGTCGAGGTGAAACACCCAGTATGGACTCCAAGAAGGAAGTCCAAATCCTCATAACTTTTTCCAACTGTTCCATGGTAGAGCAAACCTCTCCACAGGAATATTTTACGACCTCATATAGATCATCATGAATTTTTGAATCAGTGTAATCAAATTCCAGATTTGGAATGATTGGCCGTTTGTTCCCAGCAGCTATAGTAAGAAGCACATCATCCTCTTGATGCTTCTTCTCATTGATTTCTTTAATCTCTGCCAACAAAGCTGTACCATTGCATGCATTTATAAAAAATCATCAGAAATATAGAATACAAATAATAGAAAAGATGCAGAACATATAAAGTGGAATCCGGTGATGGAATGGAACAAAAAGCTAAATTAACTTCATGAGACGATCCAAATGAATAAACTTCAAAAGAGTTGAATAAAGATCAGCACAGAAATTACAACATTTATTAAATGTTTCACAATATATGCTATTCTACAAAACCGCATGTCCCACGTCAAACAATTATTACACTTTCAAAGACGTGGCAGATTGTCCTTTCTCATACAATCTTGACAGGGAATCCCAAAATACATGGTTTTATGTTGAAAACAAAGTCCTCTGGCTAGAAAGATACTGGACCCTATACTAACTACTAAGGCTCAAAAGAAAATTACCAAAGAACTTACATCCCCTGCACATATATGACATAAAATTATTTAGAACTGTCTAAAGTTTGGTTTGCATAGTAGTATATCCATGCCCATTTATTTTTGTGGACAGTCTTGCAAAGACAGATTCCTTTTCCCAAAGTCTCATGTTCTATTCTTATTTTCAAGATACAGTTCTAATGGATGATAATAAATCATGGATGAGTGACAGAAATGTAGTCATGGACATTGTTCGTTTGAGAAAATTCAGTCATAATTAGGATACTCCTACTAGAGAACTTCCGTCCAAAATGGATTACTTCAGTATTTTGCACTTGTCTAGGTACTTCACATTCTATGAATATGAAGGTGTTTTTGGAAAGCATAAACACATTTCTAAAGATGACTAGGTTTCAAAACGTTAACAGTTGATAGATCAAAGATACATTTCAGCATGTACCAAAAAGCAAGAAAAAATTAGAATGGGAACTTTTGCCCAAGCCATGACTGATAGATACGGAGATGATTCAATGACCATTGACAGAGTCACTCCACCCACTCCAAGTAGGATTTCGCCTTCGTTTTCAGTAGAAGACAAAATTCACTCAGATGAGGAACACTCCCCAAGAGGCTCGCCAACAAAATTATTGAATGCGGAAATATCTGCATAGCAGAATGGTGAAGGTTGGGATGAATTGCTGAAATTTGCTAGGAGTGAAAGCAAAATTTGGACAAAAGGGGTGACATGAAAACAGAAAATGAAAAAAGAGTCAGAGAGGTGCAAATCTTGCTTGTTTCATTAGTTATAACAAAAATGATGGTAGGAATGAGTCACAGCCACTACTTGGTTCTGGGGCCAAGATCATGAGTGGGTTTACCGAGGGTCTTACATGAACATTATCTCATAGAACGAAAATGTTTTAGTGGATGTGGAGAGGAGGTGGTGGTGAAGGAAGTAATCAAGAAATAAGGCAATTTTTTGCTTATTGAAGAATGTAAGATGAAATCCGTGCTAGACAAGGTAATTAAAGTGGTTTTTTTGGAAGGAGGCCCCAAGAGGGGGAGTCTCCAGAGGTGAGGGGAGCATTAAGGGCTATCTTAGTGATTTCAGATGCTAACGTTGGACTTTCCTATTTCAGAAATTATAAAACTGTTATTCCTGAAAAGTTGGGATCCTTCTTAATCCTGGAGGCAATACACAATTATATTATACAACTTATCCCAGTTACACATGGTGACATGGGTCGTAAATATTTACACGTTAACATCATATACACAAAAAAATTCCTGTGTGCAAAAGGCCTGATGCGGAGCGGGGTACCAAATGCAGGCGTGCAGAGATGGAAGGGCCAAAGATGGAGGGTTAAAGGAATAGATGGCCTCACACCAAACTCCCAATTGTGGGCGAGGAAGAAGATAACTCTAGGAAGCCCCAAAATCACTTGTAGCATTTTTTGTTCATCAAAACCTGAGTAGCCAAGGACGCTTTAAATCATTATATAGAAAATAAAAAACCTAAAACTAATCTGAATCATTGAAACAAATTGAAGGCTAAGATTAAAACATCCCACTAAAATAACTGAAAACATAATTAAAAACCCTAAATAAAATAAAAGATCTAATTGATAGGTGGGTTGGGCCCAAAGAACTTGTCAAGATGGCTAGGCTAGGCCGTCAACCCATTGGACCACAGATCTATTCTGCATCAAAACCAGCCCCCCCCCCCCCCCCCCCCCCTCGCCTTTTGGAGAGAACTCAACCTCAAGTTCTATAGATGTCCTCCAAGATCAAATATCAAGTGTACAAATCCTTGATGTACTTCTTGGTCTTCATTCTCTTTACATAATTAGTTGGCTTAACTCAATGCTTTGATTTCAATTTGATCTTCCACTTAAAAAAGGAAAACATTTTCAATTTGGCTTAACTACTTGCGAAATCAAAAATATGCTCGGATGTGAGATCCAACCGTTAGATGCTCCAAATTTTGGATTTGTACCATCTACCTTGAATCTTCAAATAGGAATGGTTACCTCCAAGGAAAAAGTCAACATGAGGAGCTTTGATGATATGATCTTTGGCAATCTCCTTATTAATGACCTTTTCATCTAACGATTTAATTGGCTCTTCTGGATGTGGCATAACGATCAAATTCATTGGATGTTCATATGGGTTGTTAACCATTTCCAATTTTCCAATGTTCATGTTTACTTCTTTTGCAGCAGCCTGCACTGGCCCTTTGTTTTCTAGTTCTTGCATTTTAATGTCAACTTTAATGTTTTCCTCATGTACTTCTATTATTTTTTGAGGTCTTTCCTATCAACTTAGATTTTGCATGTGATTGTCGAAGCTTGCGCTAAACATGGATGGCTTCTGTAATTGCTTCTACGATGGTCTCGCATTCACTCATTCTATCCAATATATCCGGTTTCAAGCCTCAGAGAAAACTAATTAAGTCATGTCTTTCATCCTCCACTAGTTGACATAAATATTGGAGCCTTACAAATTCATACTCATATTCAACAATTGTCAAATCTCCTTGTCACAAATTAAGAAATTGGTGAAAACAGATTTCATTTTGAACATACCAATCTCCATAATTAAGTTTGTATAGAATTATTTGAAATCCATTGAAAATTTCAAGGACTTGGATGCAAGAACTGAAATTGAATGCTCTTCAAAATTAAAACAATCTGACCTAATGTGAAGATTTTGAATCCAAGAGTTTACAGGTGAAGATGGATCAACAATCGAAGATCAACTTGCCCAGATATAACTATTTGAAAATTAATGACTAAGATCAAATCTTCTGATGTGGCATGACTGACTTCTAATGTTACTATTAATTGCAGCAGTTGCTAGCTAGATGATATGGCCCCAAAGCATTTTCTTTTTCTTTTTTCATTTTTTTTTGACCTAATATGGGCCGAATTTAACTCAGGCTAAACTGAAAGTGGCTCAAACCTCAACTGAAGCACAGAGGCAAAGCCCAACACCTGTCAAAGACACGTGGGTGTCTGCCTTATGTTTTGTGCACAAGAAAGGAAAGGAAGTCAAGCCCTCTCTCTTGCTGTCGCTGTCTTCAACAGAGAAGGAGATGGTGGAATGGAGATGAGGACTGCAGTGGTAAAACTGATGCTGATTGAAGAAGACGCTAGCGATGGTGGTGCTGGAGACGAGCTGGAGGTGTAACTGCTACCGATGAGGAGCTGCTAGATTGGAGTGGTCTTGGAGGTGGAGAATGGTTGCAGTCGTTGATGGTGGTGAAGAAGGTGCTGATGCAGCAGGGCGCCTATGGAGATCGAGACGAGATTTCTAGGTACGCTGTCTTTTTTGTGCCCTTTTTTTTTTCTCCGACCTCTGTCTTTTTTTTTTCATTTTTTCCTTTCTGGATGGGGCTTAAAGGGCTTCTGATATGGCCGAAGGGGTTTGGGATTAGGTGGATAGAAAGAACGGTTGGAGATGAAGGGTCGGCAGTGTATATGTTAGGGTTTGGGTGTCGTTCGGTCAAAGGGAGATTGGCCTAGTGGTGGTGGGGGTCGATCGATGTGGATTTGGTTTCAAACTGATGGAGCCTTAGGGAAAGTTTTGGGCCTCTAATTTGCAGTTTTGAGGAAGTTAGAGAACGATTAGGGCTAGGGCGTCAGGGTTTCGGTAACTGGGGATTCTAAGATCTGGAACATGGGACTGATGGTTTCGGCTGGTAGTGACGCGCTCAGCGATGATGATCAGCAGAGATGGTGCTCAAATCAGATGGATCTGAGACTGCCAAATGTGGGTGATGAGATGGTTACACAGGGGTGACAATTGCCGAATTTTGAATTCAGATAGATCGATATTCGGCTATGATACCAATTGATGCGAAGTAGGGTACCAGATGAGAGCGGCCAGAGATGGAGGGTAGAAGGAATAGATGACCACAAGAAAACTCCCCATCATGGGCGAGGAAGAAGATAACTTTGGGAAACCCCAAAATCACTCGTAGAATTTTTTATTCATCACTAAGTAAGTAGCCAAGGAGGCTTCACATCATTATATAGAGAAAAAAAAAACTAAAACTAATCTAAACCATTGAAACAAATTGAAGGCTAGGATTAAAACATCCCACTAAAATGACTAAAAACATTATTAAAAACCCTTAATAAATAAAAGACCTAATTTATAGGCGGGCTAGGCCCAAAGAACTTGTCAAGATGGCTGGGTTGGGCCCATTGGAAGGTCGACCCATGAGGACCACGACTCTGTCCTGCAGCAACTGCATCTAGTTGTGGCACCCCGCTTGATATAGGCCAAATCCAAGATCTGGCCCGGCATTGATGGACCCCACTTGATCCATGATCTCTGCGATCTGGGATCCCTATCCTTAGTTAAATAATTTTAATTAATTATTTATTTCCTATTTTATGTTGAGTTGAGATTATGATTTAATTTAATTTAGCAAGTCATGATTGTTTAGAATCAATGTTTCCTAGTTTAGCAACAACCACTCCTATAAAAGAAAGAGCCTTTCATTATAATGGACATGCTTATTTCCAATCAATTAAAGTTTTTCTTTTAGATTTAGCTCTTTTATAGCATTTTTCCTCTTGTGATGGTGCCCTAGAGGCTGGAATCCATCTCCGAATTCGATCAATCCCTCGGGAAATTGATCTACACTCAATCGAAGATCCCGGACTGTGCCAATTTGGTATCAGAGCCCAGATCCAATCACCGGGAGACATCTATCCTTCTCCAAATTCATCTCTCCACCCACTATTCGCCATCCACCTCCCAACCATCACCGAAGACGCCACAATCGCATGTACCCACCACTAGCAGCCCTAATTCCCTACCAAGACCTATCCTGTTGAACCCAAATCCCCATCCCGACTTCCACCATCCCTGTCAACCGCATTCACGAATCCATCCCCACACCCACCACCACTATCAAACCCAAAACCGAAACCCCTTTCAGAAAAACAAAACCCCTTTTCCCTTCGGCCATTGTTGTAGAGCACCAACACCAGCGAAAAATTTAAAAAAAAAAAGAAACCCGCTGCTTCGACTCCATGTCAAAACCCAACCCCCCTCACTAACTCCTCAACCCTATCCGTAAACTACCATCCCAATCCCTACCTCCCCACACCATCACCGAAACCCAGACGACCTCCCAGTACCCATTCCCCACTTCTTCGACTTTCGCCGACAATCACCCAAGCCCCAGTAGAAGCACACCAAACCCCTTTTGGCCATCTCACCGCCATTCAACACCATGGCCATCTTCTTGCCAACCAAGAACCCTTACCAATTCCACAGCCTTTGTCTAAACCCCAGTCCATTGAAACCCAGTCGACCCAAAAAAACCACTTCCGCAACCTCAATCACCCTTAATCCGTCTCCACAGAAAATCACTTCCCACCCCACTTTGACCGATCAGGGTCCATTCACCCCCCCCCCCCCCCCCACCCCCCCCACCAAAAAAAAAAGAGAGAGAGAGAGAGAAGAAAAAGTCACAGCAGAAGACGAGGAAAGACAGAGGATCCAAGTCAAAAGACATACAGTACACGGACGTTGGCTTCCATCGGCGTCAGCTTCCCTACCCCATCGCAGTCGCCAACTCTCCGATTCTTCCTCCTAAGGTGAGCGCCCTCTTTCTATTAAAGTCTTTTCTGCCCAATATTGAAAGAGAAGGGAGGAAAGGGTTTTTGTGTTTCCATCACACGTGCTAGCTAATTTCAAGTGGGACCCATCTTTAAGTGAGGCATCATCTGTTTGGGCATACAGAAGGTCCCACCAGACACAACTGAATCCAGCAACTGTTTAGATCCACTATCAGGTCCAACTCGACCAAAGTCCACCTCTCTTTGAGTGAAAAAAAAAAAAAAAGAAAAAAAAAGGTAGACCCAGTCCACAAGGATCCAAGCCCAGCCACAAGCATAGATTTTATACTTGATCAATCTCAACCGTTGATTTTTAAAAGGGTGATCTTTTGGCCATTTGAACTTCGATCGACACCCCGTCTTCGCCAACATATTGCAATCATTAAGATCTACAAAGGCAAGTAAGTCTATTTTTCAAAAGAGTTTATTTTTGTTCTCCTTACATCCAAATCATCATGAGAATTTTTTGACACTAAGTTGAAGTTCAAAGATTTGTGTATCAATACAAATATTGAAATTGGTATTTTGAAAATGAGTTATATTTTGAGCAATTTCTGAATTTGAAGCAAAAAGAATTAACAGTTGATGAATATACCCGCCAATTTCAAGAGTTGCAAGATATCTGTGAACTAGAAGAGATTAAAGCACATATTTTGGATCGTTATATCAAAGGCTTGAGACCAAACATCTTGCAGAAAATGAATTATTGCGACACCAATCAAGAGGCATACTTAGAACCCTTTCATGTTGAACATATGCTTCAACAGTCTCGCATGCGACAACATGCACATCAACAAAGACCAAGAGTACATGTGAAAAAACTTTTCGCCCGAGAAACTAAATCCCGCACTTGTCATTCGCCACCTCCTCAATATAAATGAGAAGGAAGAAGAAAAATAGAGACAAACCAAGAAATTCCACACGCAGGTGAGAATCAAAGACAAAGCCGATAATTTGATTATTGACAATGGTAGTGCATTCAATTTTGTTGCGCAGGAAGTTATTGATAAGCTTCATTTGCCAACTGAGAAGCTTCGTAAGCCCTACCAAGTTACATGGTCTAATGGTTGTATCATCCCCATAACTCACAGATGCTTGGTATCATTCAAAGTTGATAATTATGAAGACAAAATTTGGTGTGATGTGCTCCATACCAATATTGCTCATTTTATTTTTTGACGACCATGGATTTTTTATCAAAAAATGCTCCATGATAACGAAATAAACACATATACCTTTCCGTTGGAAAGAAAATAGATTAGACTCCGTTCACTACCTTCATCAGCCATTTCTTCATCTACATCATCATCTTCAACTGAAGAACCGAAGCAGGAGCAAAAAGAAGAAATTCAGCACCACGACATTATGATTACACTAAAGGCAATGCCAACTATGTCAACCAATATTAAGGATGCAACAGATGAGCTAGGTCAAGTCGAAGCTGATCTCATGAAAAATTAGAAACAAGCAGAACATGATCAAGATAGTGTTAATTAAGGATCACAAATGGTAGAGGAATAACAACAACCAGCAATTATTGACGACTTTGAGCAGGTAAACAAGAATATTGTACATCTGAAAGATCTCATTGTAACTCCGCCTCCAACAAATACAATTGGGTTCTCAAAAATCAAATCAGTTGATTCGATGATTTCGCTAGTTGATCAAATTGTTAAAGTTCTCCACATTGACTTCATCTTCGAGGACCACCGGTGGATATTAGAGGATTGTGACCTGTTTTCATGGCTAAACTCAAGGCATCTAATGGTGAGATTATACATCCAAGTTAAATGCAGACATCAGAAGATGCCCCTCCTCCAATATACCTTTACGTGGATGAAAAGAATACAACAAGCTTTTAGGCCATGTCATGCAAATGCGGATCTAAAGAAAAGACAAAATTTAGTGAGCTTGATTTTCGACCCAGGAGGAAGTTTTCCTCACTTTATGGTCGAACTCCTCCCGGCATTTCTTACGTTGGCAAACTTGTAGGAGTTGAGTTTTTCCAAGCCGAGAAGAGCTTATGCATGCCAGATTCAAGATCCGGCCTGACATTAATAGGCCACTTTGATGGACCCCAATTGATCCATGGTCTTCGCAAGATCAGGGATCCTTATCCTTAGTTACATAGTTTTAATTAATTATCTATTTCCTATTTTATGTTGAGTTGAAATTATGACTTAATTTAATTTAGCAAGTCATGATTGTTTAGAATCAGTGTTTCCCAGTTTAGCAACAGCCCCTCCTATATAAGAAGGAGCCTTTCATTGTAATGGATATGCTTATTTCGAATCAATTAAAGTTTCTTTTGAGATTTATCTCTTTTATGGTGTTTTTCCTCTTGTGAGGGTGCCCTAGAGGCTGGGATCCATCTCTGAATTCGACCAATCTTTTAGGAGATTGATCTACAATCGATCAAAGATCCGGGGCTGCGCTACAACTCTGCATCAATAACTAAGTAGCCAAAGAGGCTTTACATCATTACATACAAAATAAAAAACACAAAACTAACCTGAACCATTAAAACAACTTGAAGGCTAGGATTAAAACATCCCGCTAAAATAACTGAAAACATAATTAAAACCTAAAATAAAATAAAAGATCTAATTGATAGGGAGGCTGGGCCCAAAGAACTTCTCAAGATGGCTAGGTTGTGCCCATTGGAAGGTCAACTTGTGGGGACCAAGGTTCTGTCCTACATCAAGGCCTTTATCCTTTCTCAACTGTGGTGGAGGATCTTGAAATTCACAATTGGTTAAACACAGTTTACGATTCAAATGACAAGACAAAGGAGTTTTGCCATGATCTTGATACATCTATTACAACATGGAGTAGGCCATCGTGGACTGGGGGTAACTGCAATGGGTTCAGAATCCCAAAAGAAAGGCTTGGACGCACTCAGATTACGTCATAAATAAGGTGAATTTCTGATAGGTTTACACTATCAAAAAAATAGGACTCCCAACATGTCAAAAATAAGATGATCAGTTTACAAGGTCCAAAAATCAGGACTCCTAACAAGTCATCAGTTGGACGGGTTTCTCATTTCTGGTGATTGGGCTGCTCTTTATAATCAATACATATATATACTAGTTATTAGGTGCGCACCTAGGGCAAGGCCCACTAAATGGCCAATCTAAATGGACCACACACAGCACAACTACAATGGGTTCAGAATCCCAAAAGAAAGGCTTGGATGCACTTAGATTACTTCATAAATAAGGTGAATTTCTAATAGGTTTACACTATCAAAAAAATCAGAACTCCCAACATGTAATAAATAAGATGATCGATTTACAAGGTCCAAAAATCAGGACTCCTAACAAGTCGTCAGTTGGACAGGCTTCTCATTTCTGGTGATTGGGCTACTCTTTATAATTAGTACATATATATACTGGTTATTAGGTGTGCACCTAGGGTGAGGCCCACTGAACGGCCAATCTAAATGGACCACACACAGCGCAACTGAACCCCCCCCCCCCCCCCCCCTCTCTCCTTCTCCCCTCCCGGAACTGCACCCGTCACCCAAGTTTGGGTCCTATCCAAATAGACTACACCGTTGGATTGACTACACACCCATCCGAATTGACTGTACACTATTAAACTTGTGGGTCCCATATGGAGATGATACAGGGGGTACGGGGCTGATTTTTTGCAAAGCGGAGGGGCCCAAGGAGACCTTTTTATCCCCCCGATCCCAGTCCCCAGTGGGGCCCCATGTGGGCCAAACGTCAAGATGCGCACAGCCATCCAATGCACATAGCGCACATGGAATGATTGCTCTCTCTCTCTCTCTATATATATATGGAGCTCTTCTCCTAAGCTCAAATTTAGGATAAAATAAGCTCAAGTGTGTGGCTCACTGCTGTGGGGCCCACATGGAGACCCACATGTGGACAAGGATAGGGGCATTTGAAGGACTCCCTAAGACCCTCCTCTCTACATAAAATCAGCCCCAACCGTGGTTTATAACATCTCCATCTAGGCCCCAAAAATTTAATGGTCAACAATCCATTCAAATTTGTGCACAGTCGATCCAATAGTCCAGTAAATTCGAATTTGACGAAGAATTGGTGGACAAGTGCACGGATTAGGGGCATGGAATGGGGGTCAAACTTGATACTTGTGGTGGTCCCACATAGATCTTTTCATCCCACTAGTCCTATCCTCAGATGGGACCCACAACTGGGCCCCATAAAAAGTTCTACGGTAACTCCGTGAAAATAGTTCTCACTAGAATAAAGCCCTATATATATGTGTATATATAGGATAGGACCCGTGGGTCTACATCTGAGGCTTGGACCTATCAGGCTAGGAGTAAGGAGGGACATTAGTGGAAAGTGATAACTGATGAAACCTTTAGGTAATGAGTTGAAGTCAAGTTACCAATCCCAAATAATAATAATAATAATAATAACAAAAACACAAAACAACAAAACAAAAAAACAAAGGCAATTAGTTGGGCCTTTAAACAGACATGAGCCGAGACCCAGCTTGTTAGCTATTGGATAATATATAATTGGGCCCCGAAAGACCAAAAACTCAGCCCAAATCAAGCCACAAAGTGGGAGCATGGCGGGGCTGTCCCAAGACATCTGCCACCTATAAGAAAAAAACAGATGTTAGGGATGCTTCCGATTATGAAATGAGTACTCAACCCGATTCAAAGTCCCAAAAACCATGTTTAACAAAGGATGAAAAAGAGATCCTACGGCACTTAATGACATCGAATAAGTTGAGAAGCACAATGACTTTCAATCACATAACAAGATCAAGACTTTACTTACATTTTGTGCTCAAGCTCTTTGTGTCTTGCTGCTTGAAATAGAAGCTCCGGTGATCAAGTGATTTGTGATAGTTTTTAGCATAGATTTCAGCCCAAACTTTATTGAAATCTGAACGGCACCTTAACCATTCCTCTTGTTTCTGCTTCAAGCGATTTAATATGATAGGCAACGCATGACAAGCATTCTTGCGTATTACATCGATCACATCAAGTCCATGGTCACCATACAACCGTTCGATGCACCTTACATTTAGAGCTAGAAAGAGGAAAAAACTGATATCAGAAACCATATGGGCCCATAATAACAGGAAGTTGTGTACAGGAATCCTAAGTTGTTTTTTGTTCGCAGCGCACAGCATGAGATACAAACCAGTAAAATAGTCATCTATACGAATCTGACTTTCTGATCCAGAATGGATCTTCTCTAGTAACTCCTCGACACGCTTAGTGGTTGCATTTGCTGACTCTAATAACATATCCAGCTCAAACCTGACATAATATCACAATAACAGTCATATCAGAAGGTGCAAAACAAAGCCAAATAGATGGACAGAGACAGAAATTCATTTCTAGTAATCAGTAAGCCAAAATGTCATAACTGCTGGGGTTCAAAACAGCATTGTAGAACATAAACACTAATGACGAATTACAGTCAATGGTATTAAAAAATAAAAAAAAACACAAAGAATTACAGTCTGACAGTAAGAGAGAGAGAGAGAACGAGGACTCCTCTCCTTATTAGATGAGTAACCATAGTAAATAGGAGGAGAGGACTCTTCAATTAATCGGATGAGTAACCATCCTAAACAGGCAATCACAAAGATACAGTTAAAAATTAAGCCAGAAGCACCAAAAAAGCTCACTAATCATGGAAAATGAGAAAGATCCATTACCTATCATCTTCACATCTAAATAGACTTTCTTCATACTGGTTTTTGCGCATGTGTTTGAAAGAGTAGTCTTCACTTCCAGATGTGACTGAAACCCAAAAATCATTCAACACAGATGCACCAAGTTCTGTACGGCAGCTTGCTTGTGGTATTGGGTACTGATAAGCAATAAGCATGAAAGAACAATCATTGTACTACAAGTTAACAAAAATAACACATTCTTATGCAAAAGAAAAGCCTTTTATATTAAGGCACATTACATGCTTTGGAAGAAGGCGATAACTAGGGGTACACCGCTGACAATTGGAGAGGTCAAGTTCTGAAATTGGTTTTGTAATATTGTTTGAAAACAAAGACCGACTTGCAGAATCCCTTTGAGGAAAGGGGGCACTCTTCTCAAATCTTTCTCTTTCCTTATCCCTATCCCTTTCACGTTCTCTGTCCTTGTCCCTTTCATCTCTTTCACACTCCCTTTCCTTATCCTTGTCATCGGCCTTCACAGATCTAGCTAAATGTTCTTCATTCCACATAGATTCTGCAATTACCCAAAATAAATGGCTCTGTTTTATATGGAAAAAGGTCAAGAAAACTCTAAAACATCCTGACATTTCCCACTAATAAATTCATTGACATATTTGACGAATAACTTATGCGAGAGAGAGAGACAGAGAGAGAGAGACAGAGAGAGTCCATGTTCCAAAACATGGATGCAATGATTAATGCTGCAATAAGTCATGACCTTTAAGAAAGGAAAAAAAATGTTCAAACCTAGATTTAACAAAAAATAATAATACTAAAATAGAAAAAAGGGATAAGAAACAGAACATAAATCACTACATACTTTTACTGAAAACGCCTGCTAGAAATCCATCTGCAGAAACAATCTCCATCAGGAAAAGCATCAATGAGTACTGTCTAAGAAAAGCATATAAAAATTAATGCAATACTAGGTTAACTAGTTTTCCAACATTTACCTATATTTTCACAGTAAGCCACAAAGTCCTTGAACTCATCCATAAGATCAGGATATTTTCCAAGTATATCACCCACCTGAAAGAAATAACATACTCAAAATTTAGTGTTAATGCAAGTCCTAGGCAGGAAATTATACAATGTATATAGCTTAGGAAACTGAGTGGAAATCAATCTATTGAAGACTAGCAAATTCAAAAGACAACCACCATTCATAAAAACAAAAAAAAAGAATTGAAGGATAAATGAGAAGACAAACTGAGTGGATATCAACCTATTGAAGACTAGCAAATTCAAAGGACAACCACCATTCATAACAAAGAATTGAAAGATAAGACACAAACACACACACACACACTCTCGCTCTCTCTCTCTCTCTCTCTCTCTCTCTCTCTCTCTCTCTCTCTCTCTCTCTCTCTCTCTCTCTCTCTCTCTCACACACACACATAGAATAGAGAGTTTAGTGAGCTAGCTTTAGATTAAGATTGCCCAATCAGCTTTTGAGCTACAACCATCCATATTACATGGGAAAGACTATGGATAAATACATATAGACACATATAATAGTAGAAGATTTGAATAAAAAAGAGTGTTAAATTCTCACCATTCTCTCTTTATTAATATCTAAAGAGATATTGAGGGGAAGATCAATTTGGTGCAATCACAGAGCATAATCTTAGGGTCGCTCCTTTACAGCCATTTACTTATGTAAATGACCCACATCGGTAATGCTTACGCACAATCACATTTGTTTGTGTCATTTTACGCACGAGATGGGTAAAATAGGTGTCAAAATGGTGTGAAAAAGGGATATTTTTTAAACCCAAAATTTTCACACCTCATGAGATGGTAGAATGAATTAATCACATATCACTATTCATAGGCGGAATCTACAGTGCAAAACTTAAACACATGACTTATAGATAATCCTTCTTTTCAATTGTTTTTTTTTTTTTTTTCACTCCTATCACCTATGGGCCCTCAAACAATAATATGAACTGTTCAAACTACTTAGAAGGTCAAAAATGGATATGGGATCAATTTTTAGCCATTGAATCAACTTAGATTTTGAGATAGTTATTAAAAAAAAAAAAGTCCAGGAACAAATTTTTGCCATTATGGACTTCTGTGGGCCCCCTTTTCATTATCTAAACCATGCAAACTCTTTAGAAGGGCAAGGCAAGGACAGCTTTGGGGTCAAATTCTACATATAAACTCATCATGGATTTTAAGATATTTGTGAAAGAACAAACAACCATTATATTAAACCCATGAACATTTCAGTGCACCAAAAAAACGACTTATGAGCAGTTCCTTTTTTTCAATTTTTTGACTCTTATGGGCTCTCAAACAATGATCTAAACTGCCTAGCCTCTGCACAATACCAAAAAAGGCTATGGGACCATTTTTCAGCCTTCGAGAAATTTACAGCAAAAAAAAAAGTTCAAATGGACAAATCTGCCATTTTTGGAATCTGTGGGGCCCATTTTCACAAACCGAACCATTCAAACGCTTTAGAAGGCCAAAAATGACAATGGGGTCAAATTTCAGCTCTTAAAACCACATAGGGTATGAGAAATTTGTGAAAAATGTTATACCATTGGATTGATCAGAGATTCACATGTGAAATGGTGTGGATATCACAAACAGTGGAATTCCTCATGTAAGTCATGTGCACATGTAAATGATTCATATGTGGGTCATTTTACACGTGAATCACTTTCAATGCAAACAATCTACCCCTTGGGGAATTAAAAGATGAGGAATCTAGTATATCTGCACATAATATGGACACAATAATTTTCATTTTTTCTGCACAAAGGGGACCTAAAGAAGGTTTGGACTCCACCCCCATTTAATTCCAATGTGTCTATTAGGTACCAATGACATCAAATGCAAATAAAAGTCCTTGAATAAGAGTTTGCATGTTGGACTTTCTTATCTCAGTTTCCTCTTTAAGTTTAGCTGTTAACTTTTTTGAACAATTATTTGTGATGTTACAAGTAAAGATACAACAAACCCAAATATCCAAGGAACCAACAGACTCGACCCACAGAAAACTGGAAATAGATCCTGTTTTCCTACCCAATAAAATTCTTCTCCGCTGCAATTTCAAGATATTTCTTTAGCAGCCATTATTAGATGTTGGAATGCGATGTTTTTTCATTGCCTTTCTTTTGTTCCCTTCCTCATGGTTTTCTTTTGGTAATCCAGGCTTCGAGGTTTTTTGGGGGCACTATTAACAATAGTGAGGCTTGCTCAATTCTCTCCTTTCAGATTCTGCAGGTTTTTGGTCTGTCAATTAAGCAGAAACATTAGCTTTGGGAACTGGCCTTTGGGAAGCTTACTGTTTGAACCTATGACTGAAGGAGATTCTTTTTATGTAGTCCATTGGGCCACTTCTATTCCTCCAGGCTCCAGTCCCATTTGAAAACGGCAGATGTGGTGGTGGAGGTGGTTGCTTTAGCCCATAATCTCAATGCCTCTATTCATCATATAAGGTGAAGGTTGATTTCCTAGTAAAGGATGTCACTTGTCCAAGATTACTCATTGCTCAAGAGGATAATTCTTTGCCGTTGTAGTTTTTCTTTTCCTCTGCTTGGTTGTGTTGGTCCTTATTGTGGGCCCCCTGTGAATATATCTCGCTTCTACTGTTTGTTTTAGTTACAATTCAAAAAATAAAAAATAAAAAATTTTGGTTGGCACGATTTGTATGCCTAAGTACCAGTCTAACAGAAACCCTCCTTTATAAATGCTTGGGACTTGCACATTGTGAGGTCTTACATATGCCAGCCGATAAATTAATGAAGTTTCACCATTTTTTATGAGGGTAAAAAAGGGATTTTGAGTCATGGGATACCCCAGTCCCATTATGCATCTGTGGATCACTTGTTGTGAAGTCAAACATAGATGTATGATGCAAACACTAAAAGTATTTGAACTGAGAGTGTCAAAGAATATATAAAGATTTCTCCAAGAGACTCACAAAGAGGAATGAACCTCAGAGGAAAAACTAATCCACTAAGGAAAAATTTTATTAATCTCCAAACAACTGTCCCTAATGCCTCAAAGCACCAAGCCTGGGCACATATGTTTACATGGGATTGAATATATATATATATATATTTATATTTATATTTATATTTATATTTGTGTTTGTAAATGGAGAAAAATCCATATTTATTTAATATAAGTACAAAAAATTCATACATTTATGCATGCATATGTGTAATATACAGAATGGATAAAGGGCACGTACAAACACATATTTTATATAATATAAACTATATATACAAATAGATAGAAGGTAGGGCTGAAGCGAGCCAGGCCAGGCAGAGCTAGGTTAAACACTAGCCTGGCCTCAAGGTGACAAGCTTTTCAAAATCGGGCCCTTCCTTACCCTTGCACTTTAGGACAAGAAAAAAGCCCTCCTTTTTTCAGGCTTAGGTGGGCCAAATCGAGTGGGCCTTTCCTTACCCTTGGTCATTAGGACCAAGGATGCAAATATCGGTCGATACGAAGCGTATCGGCCGATAAATCGGGCGTAGCGCTCATAAGCGCTACGCTTTTTAAAAAAAAGCGCCGCTCACAAACTTATCGGCCGATACGTATCGGCCTGGGGGGTTTAAAACCCCCCAGCCGATTTTTTTACTCACTTTCCCTTTCAACTCCCCTCTTTTCTCCCCTCTTCACAGCTCCAACTCCTCCAAGCCCCTTTTCTTGCCTCCATTTTTCAAATCATCTAAAAAAAACATCAAAATCATCAACAAAAACATCAAAACATCCAAAGATTAAGGTGGCATTTAAGATTCAAGCATCAAGTTCAAAAAAGGTGAGTTTTGAAGCTTTTTTTTTTCTACTTTGTGCTTATTTCTCTCTTTTCTTCTATGAATCACTTGAAAATGAGTTGTTGTTAGAGCTAATCAGCAAGGTATTCCTCCATTACAAAGTCTTTGCTCTTTAAGTAGATTAGTATATTGTTTTTTTATAAAGCTTGAACGTAGTTTATCTTTCATTCTTGAATGAATCTTTATGAAATTCGTTTATAACATTTTTTATTTAAGCCTTAAATTACTGTTTAAGTTGACATAACTAAACAACATGATTCCATATGAAAAACATTGATTATTCATATTCCTTTCTATTGATACAGCGATACAGGATCTAATGCAATGAGGGGACTGCTACATACTCATATACTAGTTGCTTTTGCAAAACAAACACATATTCCATCATTTTCCAATATTCTGGATTTTCTGGAATTTTTTCGGATTTTTTTGAAGACTTTTTAAATTCACACCGCTACGCCGCTACGTATCGCCGATACGCTACGTATCGCCCGCTACGTATCGTTTTGGCGACGGGCCGCTACGCCCGCCGCAACCGCTATTTGCATCCTTGATTAGGACAAGAAAAAGCCCTCCTTTTTTCAAGCTTTGGTGGGCTGAATTGAGTGGCCTACTTACACTGCTTATGTATATAGGGGGCTCCTCACCTGTGATCAACCATAGATAAGGGGTGGCTGCTAAATGGTGTGGGGCCCACCTGGGGACCCACGTGACAATAAAGATGGGGGGATTTGAACGACACACAGAGGCCCTCCTCTCTACAAAAAATCAACTCCATTCTTGATATCTATCATCTCCATTAGGCCCACAATTTTAACTGTGCACAGTCCATTTGGATTGTTGTGCAATATATCTAACGGTCCAGTCCATTCGGATCAAGCCACAAATTGGTGGACATGTGCAATTCAGTGGGCCCCTGTGTGTGGTCCATTTGGATGGACCACAAGTGGGCCCCACATGCTCAAGCGAACAGGATTTCTCCCATCCATGTGAGGTAAGGTGAGGCTTGCCATATATTATATAAATATATATATGGGCCTCTTCCTATGCATTCATTCCTCATGGACTTTTAGTGCACACTCCTCCATGGCACCCACTATGGAGGAGTATGAAGATTCCCTATATACATATGTATATACGGAAATATTCAATTGAGAACTATTCTCACTATTTTTTTGTGAGAGCTCCAATGGGGCGCATCTATCACTCAATTCAAACTTTGCAATACACAGAGGACCCCCTGATAGCCATACGCCCTAAGTTTCGGTCAAAGTGGAATTTACTGGGCCGTTGAATTGACTATACACCAATCTGAATGGACTGGATTTATAGGCCACGGATGATGGGATTAGGAAAATATGATTGGGACCAAACTTAATATCTAGGGTGGTCCCGTATGGATCTTTCCATCCCCTAGGTCCTATCCCCAAATGGGACCCATAAGTGGGCCCCATAAAAAGTTCTTGCATTAGGTAGGTGAGATATGTTCTCACCTAAATACTACCGATATATATAAATATATAAACAAAGCCGCAGAATCCAAGAATCCTAACCAAACTAGGAAACTAAATAAATACTACTGAAATTTGAAAGTAATCCAAATTACAACTGATTAAGGATACATAATAAGAAAAAGAAAATGCCCTAGACTACTCTACGTCCGACATGTGGCACAGGGCTGGTTATGTTGGCCCATTGTCTTTGCATAATTCCCCCTGGTTTCAAACGATTTCAACCTTGAACTCAAGTTCTATTTGCATTGCCTCTATATACAGAGGGCATACTTGAAGCGATTCTTTTGTACGCTTGCCACTAATCGTCTTTTGGTCTGACATCATATAATGCAGTGTTAACAGTTTTTCCATTGTGAACAGACATATAGATATTGTCCCATATCCCATGGATAATGTTCTTGTCCTACATGTAGGGGTGGACCTAAGAAATTTTCCTTGTGGGGGTTCTATGTGAAAAATTATCTTATGAGATGGCAAATATGTAAAAAATAAAAAATAAAAAAATAAAAAGCACACCCACCATCTTGGGGGCTCTATAGAATTTTGTACGTTTTTTCAGGGCTGGGTGGGGGCTTCAACGCCCAAACCTTGTGTTTGGGTCTACCCCAGCATACATGCATGATTGTCCAAATAAAATATCCCTAGTATCTATTGGTTCCACATATACCTATCTTTAGACTCTTCATTGTAAGATCTCGACCTCCAACTATGCAATTAGTGCTAATTAATTATGTTTAGTAGTTAATTATGTGTGTTTAGATGTTAATTAAATAGGTGTTAAGGTGAGTTTAGCATTTGGGAAGTTTTGGGAAACTTTTAGAGATTTTGGACCCTTCTCAGAACCTTAGAGGACCAGTTGGGATTTCAAGCAAAGTTGACGTTATTTTGGGAATCTCAGACAAATACCAATTTAGGTTTAGTAGATAGCCCAAATTATTATGAAAAACCTTCACGTTTGACACATGTCCATTCGATACCCAGAAACCCTTCATTTTTAAATTTTGACCATAAATAGGGACACTGTCCTCAATTTCATAAAAGTTGAGTTTTTCCTCAAAGCCTCAAAATACAACATTCTTAGGTTTATTCGAAAGATAATTTAATTTCGAGAAACTTACATTGTTGGAACATCTCGATCCGAGGTCCGAAAACCCTCCGTTTTTTAATGTTCAAATACCATAAGTGTTGGAGCCCACATGGACTGCTTATACAAAGGCCCACGCTCTTCTTTCTTCCCTTCTACTTCTCCCTCCTGATTCCTCCATATTCCAGACCGGCAGCAGCTATCATTCAAACAAGATTTCTGAATGTTTCAATTGAATTTTCGTGGTCTCCTCTAGGGATCGACGCTGTCATTAATTAAAATCACAATGCCTTAATCAAGGCTATACATCTGTATCTCTTTCTATTTACAGTTACCCGCTATCCAAATTTAACAAAAGAATATCCTATACTAGGAAACTATACACATGTATTTTGATCATATCTTATCTAGAGGATGAGTTCAGGTTTGGGCCCAAATCTGAATCAGACACACAAGTGGGCCTTGGGCCTTATTCGACTTATATTTGACAACAGCAGCTCCCATCAGTGGTTGAGCTTGCCCTATTCGTTTCTTCCTCAAATTTTCACCAAATTGCATCAATTTAGTTCCGTTCTCATTCTCCTTCCTTTTCCTCTCTAGACCTCCACACACGCCCTAGCTCATTCGATCGCCAATTCCAAACTCATGGCAACTCTCTACCTTGTGGTTTTCTTGGTTCGAGTACTTCAAGGAAGGACTCACCTCCATGTTCTAGATAAAGGCTTTTGAGCATATTTCATCCATAAATCCAAACATGCAAGTCCCATCTCTTTTGTACTTATTAACTTGAATATATGGGAATAAACCATCCTGTTTATTTGTCCAGCTCAGCTTTCTTTTTTGTTTATGTTTATACTGGTATGATGACCTACTATGCGATGGTAAACAGATGATGAGACATTAGTAATGCAACATAGAATCCAATGAGCTCCAAACTTCAGGTTGTACCGCAATGTAAGTTTCCACTAAATATTCACGATGGTGATGGAATTTTATATCCTCACAGATGCAAATTCCAGGGAAAATGAAGATTTTTGTTGCCCCAATCACCAGTTCATGCCCCAAGACGTAGATCTCTACAATAACCAGGTCTAGGGACTATTCACCAATAGAAAAAGTAACTTTGTATGCCCATTATAGACAAAATATGAAGCAGAAACTTGCTAGTTGGATGAAAAAGCTACTCTCCTTCACTGTAAGGGTGGAGCTCATAAAGTCAATCTTAACTTCTCTCCACATAAATTAGGGTACCTGATTCATCCAACCAAAAGATTGCACTCATATTCTAGATCAGCACACATGTAATTTTTACTAGGGAAAATTCAACAAGTATTTAAGGCCAATGCTTTGAAAAAAGTGTGTAGGCCTGTGGAGCAAGGTGGGATGGGTAATAGATTTATCAAGGAGAAGGCTAAAGGGACCATTCTTAGGCAAACCTGGTTCGTAGTAGTTAGAAGAAAATCCATTTGGATTGATTGGATATATGTTAGATATATCAATGATAAATCTTTCTAGAAGCTCAAGATCACCTGCGATTGTTCTTTGCACCCAAGGCATAGTGGTCAGTTCCATTTCATTTCAGCGGGAATGGCAGAAAAATCTTGTTTCTGCAATTCTGCTAAAATGAAACAGCCTCTCAAGATTTTCGGTTGAGATTTCAGTGGATTTTGGCTAAAAATCTTGGATTTTTTCGAAATCCCTAAAATACTTACTTTAGGTTTTTTCTATCACATAAATGGTTTGGAAAAAAATGAAGAAGAAAAGAGGGAGGATGAAAAGACACAAAGTAACATGGATATTGCTGCAGTGAGGGAAAATATAAAAAAAAAAAAGAAAAGAAAAAGAAATAGAAAAAAAGAAAGAAAGAAAAAGGAGGAAAATGGAGGAAAAAGGATCTGGCTGGTGTTTTTGTTCGCCTTCACCATTGTGGATGACTGCTCCGCTCTATCGCTGCCAACGACCACTTTCCTCCCCTTCTATAGTCCTCTCCTTCTAGCACCGCTTGAGAAGCAGCAGAAACGGCATTGTATGTTGTCTTCATCGTCACAAATATGCAAAAGGGGGCAATGCCCTTTTTGAAATGAGCATTGAAATTGAGTCTTCTCCATAAAATTTTGGGAAAATCAAAAGGAAAATGACTTTCCCATTATTCCCTTTCTTCTTTATTTTTTCAAAGCGGAAAACGACTTTTCCATTATGCCCTTTCCTCTTTATTTTTTCGGAAGGAAAATAACTTTCCCATTATGCCCTTTCTTCTTTAGTTTTTCCAAGAAGGCCCTTTTGACATTTGTGTTTATGTTTTACTTCTTTTTTCTTTTTTTTTTTTCAAACCTCATGATACTGATATACTAACAATGTGGGAATTTGTGTAGGTGTAATAGGAAGTTAGCAAATTTAAATATAATACTAAGATTCTGTTATTTATTTTAATTTATATATTTTTTATTTTTTATATTTTCCAATAAGTTTTGCTGAAATATGGAAATATTTATTTTGGACGACAGCCCGAACTAGAGACCAAAACAGAATTGACAACTATGGTTGGAGGGGGATTCAAATGGCCATTCCATTGTCCTGCACATAATCAAGCACCTTATATTAGGAATGAGACTGCTTCAAATTTCTAGTTTGACAGATGGCTTGACCGCCGTCCTCTCGCAAATTGTTTTGGGCAAAGAGTAATAAATGATCTTCGACTTCGTAAAAAGGTTAAAGTGGGCTTCATATCAAATGGAAACTGGAGTCTAGCATCATCTTCTCCTCTTTTGATAGAAATCTTCAGGATTTTTCAGGTCTCTCCTCCGCTAGCTGCATTCTTTGATGATGAAGTTATGGGAATCAACTGAAAAAGGGAAAGTTCAGTCTCAGTTCTGTCCTTGATCAAAGACAACAACATGTTAGTTGGTGTCCTTGATCAATTGAGAATTCCCACTTGTCTATGGTGTGAGGCCAAGATTTGGATTATTTGACCCCTCCCTTAGGGCATGTTTGTTTGAGGTGTAGAGTAAAATAGAGTAGAATAAACCCAAAATAAAGAAAAAATAATATACGATGGAGTTATGATGACTTTTTGTTTTTAGTTCCGTGATATAGAATCTTTTTTACTTTTTGTATAAGAAGTAGAGATTTTTTTGTAATTTAGTGATGACTATTTGACTTTTCTTGAAAAAGGAGGGAAATTTGAATTTTTTTTAAAAAAAGAAGGGGGAAATTTGAATTTCAAAAATTTTATTTTACTCTAGTCTACTCTACCTCACAAATAAACATGCCCCTAAGCTTCGGCTTAAGGATTAGCCTTTGGGTAATCTTCCCTACCAGCACTACATCAAATCACCTATCTTATGCCTCCCAAACTTTGATAAAGTTTTTTAAGTTAGCTATGATGCATCTAAAATTGGAATAGGTGTTTTAAGCCAAGACGATCATCCCATTGCCTATTTCAGTGAAGCTGAATGATTCAAGGAAGCAATGTTCACCACATGAACTAGAATTCTATGTTCTCGTCCAATCACTTTGACACTAATGACATCATTTGATCGGGAAACGATTTATCCTTTATTTCATTCATGAGGCTCTGAAGCATACCAATTCTCTAAAGAAAATGAGCACCAATCACGTCAAATAGAGTGCTTATTTGCAAGAATTCACATTTGTGCATCATCATAAAGCAAGAATAGAAAATAAAGTCGCTAATGCTTTTCGCTGATCTCATCTTTTCGTGACCATATCAGTTACTGCCCCAAGTTTTGAAGCAATCCAAAATGAGTGTCCAGATGATTTAGACTTTGGACTTATCTACAGAGACATTCTGAATGGTGAGTCTTCTAAGCATTTGAGGTTTAGCATTTGTAACAGTTATCTTTTCCAAGGAAATCAATTACACCTTCCAGCTACTTCTATCAGGGAATATGTTTTACGAGGACTCCATGGTAAAGGATGCTAGAGCCACTTAGGAAGAGATAAAACTTTTGCTATTGTTGAAGACCACTTCTTCTAACCCCGATTGAAAATAGATATTACTCGAATTTGCGAATTGTGCAAAGTGTGTTAGCTTGCTAAGGGACAAAGGAAGAAAACAAGGTTATACCAGCCCTTACCTATGCAACATGAGCCTTGGCAAGATTTGAGTATGGATTTTGTACTGGGCATATCCAAAACAGCAAGGAAAGTGGACTCCACGTTTGTGGTTGTTGACAAATTTTCCAAGATGGCTCACATTATCCCACGTTCAACTACAATCGATGAATTGAAGATGCCCACACTCTTCTTTAAGGAAGCTGTTCGCTTGCACAAACTTACTAAAACTATGATGTCTGACAAAGATTCAAAATTCATGACCTTCTTTTGGAAGATGTTGTGGAAAATGATATGAACAAGGCTACAATTCTCCAGTACTTATCATCCCCAAATGGATGGACGGACTGAAGTTGTAAATCATAGTTTGGGAATTTTGCTTTGTTGGTGAGACCACTGGTAATTGGGATCTCATTCCCTCTGGCGGAGTTTGCTTACAATAACTCTATCAATCGGACGACAAGGAGACTACATTTGTGATTGTCACAAGTTTGAAGCCATGCCTATGATATAATTTTCTCTTCTGGTTGAAGCAAGGCCAAGTAATGAAGCGGAAGATTTTGCTAAGTAGATTATGGTCGTTCATGATGAAGTCAGGAAGAAAATCTCCATGAGTAATGATTCTTATAAACAACAAGCAAACGTTTGAAGAAGGTTTGCTGAGTTCAAAAAAGGTAAATGAGTTATGGTACAGTTGAAGCCAGAGCGATGACCAGCATGTACCTATAAGAAACTATATCCTCCTAATGCTGGCCCATTTAAAGTTTTGGAGAAGATAAGCTCCAATGCTTATGTTCTCGACCTTCCTTCAGAGATGAAAATTAGCTCTACCTTCGATGTTGATGATCTTACCATCCATCATGGTCATTATGAAGATGAGGATTCAGAAGAACATGCGTTTAAGTTACCTGTGGTCCTTCCATCTCATGAGGAAATTGAAGATGCTCTTGATGACCAGCTTGTTTCTACAAGATCCAGAGGATTTCATAAATTCCTAGTAAAATGGAAGGGGCGTCCTCCCTCCGATGCAACGTGGATTACTACCCCAGATTTCCAAAAGATTAATCCGAACTTGTATGAAACATACCAAGCCATTAACTCGCCAGAGTCAAGTCTTACCAAGCCAGAGAGAGCTAATGCAGGCAGGTCTAAAAGGGCCAAACCAAAGCCAAGAAAACCTAATAGACTCGTAATCTAGAAACTACCAAAAATATGGAAACAACAGCTCATTTCATGGTTTCTATTTTTGATAATTTGCTATGATGGGGGAATTACTATGATTGAGAGATTTTCTTTATTTGTTTCCTTAGTTGATTAGCACTCTAGTCTATATAATGGATTGTAATCCTCTTCTTTTTCACAGTTGATGAATTAGATTTTCTTTGAAAACTCCCTCAATTGTCATTGGTGTGAGGCCAAGACTTGGGTCATTGGATCCCTCCCTTAAGCTTTAGCTTGAGCATTTAGCCTTTGGCTAATCTTTCTTACCGGTATTGTGTCACATTGACTCCTCGGAGTTGTTCTTCCATTGAAGATCATCAACCTTTGTTTGCTAGCTTTCATTTGGCACATCTAGCAGGAAATGTTCAAATTTTCCAAAAGAAGAGAAAACCTTTAAATGTTACTCAGGCTATGATTTTGCAATGTATCAAGACCAAAGTCATCAATTTAAATCTAAATCTTTCCGCTCAGGTAGCTACCTTTTGGAATCTCCCTCCAGTATCTCCGAGTCAGGTTTCAGGTTTAGGGGTGCTTCTGGGCTAGCTCTCATTTGGTTCTGTCTGACTTCGTTAGAGGGCAAGTGATAGAGAGGTCTCTCTTATTCTTTGAACATTGTGCACTTCTTTTGGAATAGCATCCACGTAACTTTTCCAAAAACAAAAACAAAAAAAAAAAAAAAAACAGAGTAACTTGACACATATGTCATACTTACACCTTTTCACCTATCATTAAACAACAAAATACAATAGGGATGATGGTGTTAGTGTACCCACAGCTTTAGGCGATTCACAAGAGTTTGTAATATAGTGTTGTTAATGCTTCCCTTGTCAATCCAACATTGCAAACCTGCCCATTTACACTACTTGTTGAATGAATATTATTTCGTAACCATCTCCTCATCGTTGGTGTGGTTTCCTTTACTACTACTCTCTGATACATCAAGACTTCACCTTCTATGTTTCCATAGACATCAGATAACTCTTAACTTTTCTTCTTTTGTTTCTAGGGTCAACTACTTCTTTGATTCTAGTTCACCTTTTATTCAACCTCTTGTTCTTCTATCATATCGACTGAAGCTTTCAGAGGTTGATGTGGACATTAAAATAACAAATGACCCCTTTCACGGCAAAGATAATGCACAAACGTTTTGTCCTTGCCCTTCTTCGGCTCATTATTAGATCCAAAACTTGGGCCCATATCTTGGCTTGATTTCACTTGTGTACTCATATGAAGTGACAAAGAGTCAAAGATGATTAGCAAATCCCCTTAAAAGATGCGAGCAAATTGCAAGCTTGATGGTTGGGTACTTCATCAGCATTTAATGCATGTTATAGCACTTCATTGACGGTCTCCGAGTAAAAAAAAGCAAAAGGATCTTTTGTTAATTTCACATATCATGTGAAAATAATTTACATAGGTAAATGACTCACACGTGAGTCATTTGCATATGCAGTTGACTCACATGTGAAATGAATTCAATCGTTTATCATTTTCACACCTCTTCATATGTAAATTAAAAGTAATCCAACGGTTCACCATTTATCATAATATTTTTTCCACTTTTCATGATTTATCACAAATATCTTAAAATATATATAGAAAAGGACTACATCTCTAAGCCAAAAAAGGCATTCTAAAGAGTTTGGACGGTTCAGATCATCAAGATGAGGCCCATAAAATTAATAATTTCACATTTTTATTGTTAGATCTTTTTGTAAATATCTAAAACTATATTATGATCCAACGGTTGAAAATTGGTCTCAAGGCCGTTTTTAGTCTTCACAAGAGTTTCAACGGTTCTGATTTATATTAGGGGGCCCACAGGAGTCAAAAAATAAAGAAAGGCGGACTGGGTTCAATCACATCCATCGGTCTCAACTGTTTTGATCATATCTAAAGATGTATGATGATCCAACGGCTGAAAATTGGTCTCATTGCCGTTTTCAGTCTTCACAAGAGTTTCAACGTTTCTGATTTACATTAGGGGACGCACAGAAGTCAAAAAATAAAGAAAGGCGGACTGGGTTCAATCACGGGTTTCAACACATCCAACGGTCTCAACTCTTTTGATCATATCTCAAGTTGTATGATGATCCAACGGCTGAAAATTGGTCTCTGAGCCATTTTTTACCTTTAGAAGAGTTTGGACGGTTCAGATTGCTATTTTGGGGCCCACAAAATAAAAAAAATGCAAAAAGGCGGACTGTGCTATAGGAGTACTGCTCACCTGCCTGGTAACAGTGCCTTGTGTAATGGATTCACACCTATTGAGGTGTGAAAATTCTGGCCTGATTTTCAAGCCATTCTCACATCATTTTCACATCTATTTTACACACCTCATGCATAAATGAGTGAAGAAAAACGTGATGGTGTGTAACCATTACACATGTTTCATTTACCTATATAAATCACCCAAAACAAACGACCCCTAAGAGATGCCATATGTCAAATCCAAGACCAAGTTAATATTTGCGGGGCATAGTTTTTAAAATCAAAATTGTATCGCAAATCGTTCATACCTATGAATCAAATCAAATCGCAAATCGTGGGATTTTTTAATTTTCTAATAAAAACAAAAAATAATAAAAAATTAAAAAAAAGTAATTAATCATAACCATCCATTTTCCCATTATAGCAATAAGAATACAATAACAAGTCTATCATACAACCATATCATACAATCATATCTAGAATGTCATGTCATATATATATACATATAATATAAATGATGTGCAAATAGTTAAATAAGTTTAAGGAATCAATATATATTTTTATTATCTTTAAATCAAAAAAGAAAAATAAAATCCAAACCAGCAATCTTACATGGTAGGATATCTCTTGAAGCTAAAAAAGTGTTCATGAAAAAAAAAACCAAAATAGATTGAAAAAAGAAGATATAATGGGGGAAAAAAAAAGCACCATATGCACAGTCAAATGCTTTGATTAATTGCATGTTCTTCATTCATCTTTAAAACCTCATCAAAGCCACAAAAAATTGTGAGATGTTTCGTAAACTACTAAATAACCTTTTAAAAATAAAAGTAATAAAAGAAAGAAAGAACAAAAAAATTAAAAAGTATTATAAATATTAACTTATTGGTTGTAGTTACTCTCGCTTAGCCAAAATGCTCAAATTGTAAGATTCAATGAAACCAGTATCAAATCATAAGATTCATACCTGAATCCTAAGATTCCATCTATAAATGGGATTTGTTGCATAGATACGAATCATTTTCCTTAATATATGGGATACAAATCGGGATTCAAGATACGAATTGTAGGATTTTGATAACTATGTTTGCGGGCCACAACAACTTTTGAATCATCCAAATCACACCCTACTTGGACTAGAAAAAAAATTCCTCTGTATACTCAATTACTGATTTGTTGTCATATTATCCTGAAGTTTGGAGAACAAAGTCCTCTGATATTTAGCTGGAAGGAGTTTATGTTCATCAAATCCTACATTTATGCACATATTTTCACTGGATCCATATTTTGGCCTCTCAGTTGTCATTGCAACTCTACTCAGCAAATAGCTACATACCCTGAAGCCCGGTAGCCATTACTATAAACTTATGTTCATCGGTCATAGGTTTGTGAGCAAATATGTTTTCCACACTGATGCAGCAAGGGCCCACAAGTGTTCCCCTTTCAAGTAGATTAGGATTATCTTAGTTTTATTATTAGTAGATTTTTAATTTCATTGTTATTAGGGAGTTTCCATTATTAGATTAGGGTTGCTTAGGCACTAAGATATATTTCCTATTTATATGACATTGTAAGGAATAATTATTTAGAGAGTTTTGAGTTAATAATATTTTTTGTGGGATTTCATCATTGGAGGCTCTATCTTCTTCATGTGATTGTTTCTGTGGAAACCCCCATTGTGCCAAGGCACTCACTTTGATTGCAAATCCTACCCTAGGACTACATCAATTGCTATCAAAGCGAAGATCACATCACTCCGATCTCCCTCCGATCACCGATCGAAGCCTATCCTTCCATCCCATCACCCATCATCACCATCCTTCCACTGATTCCCAACCTTCCACAAATCACGACACCCTCATGCACCCCACCATCCGCAAATCACGACACCCACTACCAATCCCATCATGCATCTCTGTCCTCAACAAACACCCACGCCTCTACCTAAACTCTTCCCAGAACCCAGCAAAATATATATATACATTCGACCGAAATCCCCACCTTTTTTTCCCCATCAATCACCAAAAAACCATCCCATCATAAAAAAATTCTAACCTTTTATTCATAACCCTATTCAACCCAAAACAACTAGACCCACCTCAACCCAAGTCCTACCGAACCATCCCTACAAAATTCCTACCCACCGTAAACCCCCTTTGTTCTCATCTACCAACACCAGCCCAATAATCTCCCACTCGTAACAGATCCCTCCTCTCTTAGCCTTCTTTTTCCCATTCAAAGAAGAAGAAGAAGAAAAGAAACAGCCAGCGAAAAAGGGAATAAAGCGCACCTGGCACCTACGCTTCAACACCATTGTCATCGCCTCTCGCCGCTCTCCGTCGTGCATGGCCCATTGTCGCTTTACCGTAGCCACGCCAAGCCGCCGAAGCCATCCACTACCGCCCTTCCTTCTCACCATCGCCCTTACATGCTTCATCACCACCTTTGCCCAACCCTTCGTTGACATCGCTGGAGCTTTGCCTTCGATCATCTTCTTTCCAGAGTTGAAACATAGCTCTCTTCCTCTCCTTGCCGTCAAGAAAGCAACGAAAGCCTTTTCGTTTTTCCTTTTCTTGCACAAGGTCCAAAGTAAATAGGAGACTAAAGGATTAGTTGGGTCAAGTTGGGTTCTGCACCACATCAATCCCAACCAGAGTGCAACAGGGCCCTTGTTTCTAGCAATTTGCTAGGCTGACATCATGACGACACCTACATCTTTAGGAAGATTTGATTCAAATCAATGGTTCAAATTTCTTTCTGTGATATCAGGCTTATCCAAGGTTGGATTTCAACTCTCCTCTTCTATTTACTTGTGGTGAATACAAATCTACACATCAGGTCAGTCTGCTTTTAATTTTGCATTAAAAAAATGCCTCCTAAAAAGCAAGTTGAGGTGGAATCTTCGTCTTCTTCAATTAATGATTGGGTTGGTGCCATTAAAGATTTAACTGCCGCAATTAACAACATACAAACTACCCTATAACAATTGGAAGCTAGGGTGACAGCTTTAGAAAATAATAAGCATGTGAATTACAATCATGATGGTGAAAGTAATTGGAATTAATGAGATCCACCAATCAATAATCCTGATTGAGATTTAGGAATTAAACTCATAATTCCCGAATATGATAGAAAATTACAACCTGCTGAATTCATGGATTGGTTAGTGTGTGCAGAGAATATTCTTACACGCAAGCCAATAACGAAGCACCATAAAGTCACACTCGTTGCCACTAGGTTTCACAATTATGCTAAAACATGGTGGGCTGAATTGCAAAGAAAAAGGAGAAATTAGAATATGGATCCTATAAAAGCTTGGACTGAGATGAAAAATATTTTGAAGCAAAAATTCCTTCCTGTCAATTATTCACGAGATCTTCGTGCAAGTTATCAGAACTTGAAACAAAAATCAAAGCCCGTTGTCAAATAATCTGAAGAATTTTTGAATTTGCAAGCTTATTATGGATTGAATGAAGATGATGATGTATTGGTTGATAGATTTTTCAATAGATTAAAATTAGACATTCAGCACATCCTACCATTTCAATATTTTAATAATGTCGACAAGCTCATCCAACATGTCATTAAAGCCAAGGGTAATGCAAATCACCAGGCACTGAAATTTAATGTATCTAAATGGGCTTTGCAAAGGAATTCATCTTTTCAAAATGCTAAATCCAATGCTTCACCGAGAAAAATGATCTCTAAGCCTGAAGATCATAACAAGGTCACATGTTTCCATTGCAAATAAAAAGGACATTACTCCTTTGAATGTCCCAAATGAGTGAACCTAATCAAAGGCATACATGATGAACAAATTGCACAGGATGATCCTTCAAACAAAGAAGAAGCAGGCAAGCAGTAGAATATGAAGCCGACAAAAATGATAAAACTCTTAGGGCCCGTTTGTTAATTTCCCCTCATTGTAAAGTTAAAGTCATCTCTCATTTCACCACACAACAACCCAAAAGAGTCAAATCAAAATACCATATTTCAAAAAAATTCCCTCACCTTTTTACACAAAAAAGTCAAAAAGTTACTTTTTCATCCCACTAACTAACAAAAAATATCTACTTTTAACACAAAAAATCAAAAAGTTACATTCTGTTCTCACTAAAAAACAAAATCTAATCATTGGATTGATTTAACCCCTCTTATTTTTTTATCTTTTAAAATTACCATTCACTTCACTTCATTCTACCAGTTAAATTAACAAACGGGCCCTTATGGTCATAAAAGAGCCTCAGCAAACTTCAAGATAGGCACAATAATATTTTTCGCTAACAAGGTACATTCAATGGAGAAACATGCACAATTGTGATTGATGGAGGTAATTCTGAAAATATCATCTCTCAAGCCTCAGTAGACCATTTGAAGCTAAAGGTTCGAAAGCATTACTGTCCCTATTTTGCTGAGTGGCTAATAATAGGTGATGAAATGCAAGTACGGTATGCATGTCCAATTACTTTTGCCATTGATGAAGACTACAAAAATATAGTTTGGTGCGATGTACTACCAATGGATAGTGGTGATATCTTACTGGGACATCTGTGGATATTTGACAAGAACGGAACTCATGGCACGTGAAACAACACATACTTTTGCTCACAATGGAAAAAATATCACGCTCCATCCTATGAAGCCCAAACCACCCAAACAAGGATCACAAGCCTGCATTACTAAAGATGTGCTTCATGTACACACCGTCTACTGATGCAATACAAAGCCATACTGAGTTCGTGCTCAAACTCTTTTCCAACCCGGGGGGAATTGATGCAGGGCCTAGGGTTAAGGCTTGCATAGGGGTGCCGAAGCACATGTCCGAGGACACTTCGAATCGTCAAGAAGACTTTACACACGAGGACGCACCTTCAGGATAAAATCCACAAATTTATTAATCAATCAAAGTCTGAAGATTAATTCACTACAATGCAATATAAATAAGAAAGCAAACTTAGTGCCTAAGAAACCCTAATCTAATAATGAAAACTCAATAAACTGGAAACCTAACCCTAATTACAATAACTTAAATTAATTCATGACATAAAAATAAATTCCTAAATCTATGTGGGCTCTACACATGCGGCCATCAAGGTCAATACTGCATCATTCTCCCCGACTTCGAAAGAACTCGACCTCGAGTTCTATAAATGTCCGCCTGGGTCAAAAATCAATCGGACAAACTTCTGCTTTGTTGGTTGATTCGCAGCTTCTGTGCACACTTTCATGTATAACTTCATTGAATGGCCTGAGGTGGTGTGGATGTGAGATTGAACCCTTAAGCACATTGTGTCAAGAAGTTGCACCATCACATCGCAATGTTTTACTAACAGTTCTTCATTTCCTCGTTTCCATTGTTGATCCCCAAAGACAAAGTCAATTTGAGAATTTATTTGGGGAATTTCAACAACTTGTTCGTCTTTCTTTGGTGTTTGCACTCCTTGATCATCATTAGGCATAGGAGAAATTTCGAGGCCAAGTATAGATGTGGAATCTTTAGTGTTTGGCTCTAGCTCTGGATTTTCGATCTGCATATCCTCTTTCACTCGTTCCTGAACATGGTCTTCCATTATTTGTGGTGACTCTTTCACCCAAGGCATAACTTCCACCAAATAATACCTTTAAGCATCTGCTCCACATAAATTACTTCCCAATATGCCTCATGAATGCTTTTATAGTCATTCATTTTCTCCACTATTTCTGGTCTCAAGCCTCTAATGAAACTAATCAATTCATGTTCTTCCTCATCTTCAAATCCACACTTGTCTTGGAGCCATGAAAACATGTCACCATAGGCAAGAACAAACATGTCTCCTTGTTTCTAATTAAGAAATGAATGAAAACAGACTTCATTTTCAAAATACCATGAGCCATATTTTTCTTCATATTTGTATCTTTGAAGTATGCTAAAGATTGTAGTATCACGGAATTTCAATGTCGATTAAAGAATGGACGAACCTTATATGTAGATCTACACTCCACCAACACGCTAGTGAAGACGGATCTAAAATTGAAGTGTATATGAGCCCAATATCACAGAAAGAAGTTATGTCCCTTGATTTGGCCTACTTTAACTGGGTCTCAACTAACATATTGGCTCTCTAAGCGGCTGTTGGAATTACAAATGGGACCCGACAAGGAACTAATTGGAATACAGGCCCAACAATTATCTCAAGAGTGGCATGTGTGACAGATGGGCCAATAATAATATGATCCAAATGGAAATTGACCAAAGAAGTAATGGTACAAGATGGAGTGTAGCACGTGTCATGAGACCCACGTGAACTCCTTTTCACTAAGTGATTCAAAAACCCCTTTCCACTGCTGGATTGCGCAAGAAGAGAAGGCGAGAGGGAGGGCGATGGAAAGCGGCCGATGGAGATGCTTTCCACTACTGGATTGCGCAGGGAGAGAGGGCAAGAAGGAAGAGGATGGAGACGATAACGGTAATGGCTTCTGGTGACAGACGTCGTGCAACGAATCTGGTGACGTAGTTGATGGTGTAACGCGGTAGGCAGCTATGCAGCAACGGCTTGGCGAGATACTGGCGATGGTTCCGTTGAACAAGTACACTCTTTCCCTCAAATCTCCTCCTCCTACCTTCATTCTTTGCTTTTCTGTTTTCCTTTTTCACTCAATAGCAAAGGTCTGGGAAGTCTTGTTTTTTTTTTTTTTTTAGGAGGGATGGACAAAAGGGTTGGGGATTTGATTCGGGTACGAGTGTTGGGGAAGGCTCGACCAGTAGGGATTCAGGAATGGTTTTTTTTCTGGCTGGATTCTAGTTTCTGGGTGAGAGAAATTGGTTGGGATGTGGTGTGGGGCTGGATTCCAACAACAGAGTGGTGATAGGGTGGTGGAAGTCTGATGGATTGGAGTTGATCGCACAACGGTGGGCTTGGGTATGTCAAAGGGTGATGGTGGTGGGTG
The DNA here is from genome assembly GCA_037013555.1 of Sextonia rubra. Lineage (NCBI taxonomy): Eukaryota > Viridiplantae > Streptophyta > Magnoliopsida > Laurales > Lauraceae > Sextonia > Sextonia rubra. The sequence continues at coordinate 21,265,212 of JASUAD010000014.1, forward strand.
AACGAAGATGAGGATAGGGGTAATACGCCGATCTATCTAAGGACTAGCTCTGATACCAAACCGATACAGGCCCTAGGATTAGGGCTTGCGTAGGGGTGCCGAAGCACGTGTCCAAGGACATTTCGAATCGTCAAGAAGACTTCACACACGAGGATACACCTCTAGAATAAAATCCACAAATTTATTAATCAATCAATGTCTAAAGATTAATTCACTACAATGCAATATAAATAAGAAAGCAAACTTAGTGCCTAAGAAACCCTAATCTAATAATGGAAACTTAATAAACTGGAAACCTAATCTTAATTACAACAATTAAATTAATTAATGACATAAAAATAAATTCCTAGATCTACGTGGGCTCTACACGTGATCATTGAGGTCAATATTACATCAGGAATGATGCAGCAAGGGCTTACGAGCGGCTTCCTTTCAAGTAGATAAAGATTATATTATTTTTATTATTAGTAGATTTCCAATTTCATTGTTATTAGGGAGTTTTCATTATTAGATTAGGGTTGCTTAGGCACTAGGATATATTTCCTAATTATATGACATTGTAAAGAACAATTATTCAGAGAGTTTTGAGTTAATAATATTTTCTGTGGGATTTTATCGTTGGAGGCGTTGTCTTTTTCATTGGATTGTTTTTATGGAAAACCTCATTATGCCGGGGCACTCACTTTGATTGCAAATCCTACCCTAGGATTGCATCATACGCACTAACCAATCCATGAATGTCACTGATTTCTTTTTCCATCATACTCGAGAATAACAAACCCAAGTCCTTTTCATAATTTTGAGGACCTACATTATATTGATCTCCAAAATGGGAACTGATCCTATGAGGACCGTCCTTACTCTCTATAGTAAGGATAAATCCAAACGGTCCAAATCTAGCCTCCCATCCGAGTATCCGACTTCTCTCATTAAGCATTTAAAAACAACAGGAGGTAAATAAATAAATAAAAAGCGCCCAAATTGATTTTCTTAGTTAGTTCACTCCTAGCCCTATTTGCACTCTTCGTCTCCGAGCTTCCCTTTTGCCTCTCCCATTTGGAAGGTAAAACAAAGACAAGAATTACGCCACGTACAATTCGCCTCCCTTTTCATCATCTCTCTTGATCGATCACCTCTATGCACTCTTCTTCTGTGGTCTTCCACTCTTGATTTCACCCCTCTGGTCATCTCTCACTAGCAAAATCAGAAGAATAGAGCACCAACCCTCTATGCGCTCTTCGACTCCACCCTCCCTCTTCGTCTCTCTATTTTGTTTGGAAAGCAAAGACCAAAAGAATAGTCCGAGCAACAACCAAATCGCCCAAATCAAAAACCACCCCCCCCCCCCCCCTCCCCTCCCCCGTGAGACACACACACACACAAACCACAACGTATGAGTTGATTATTTGATTTTTTTTATGCTAAACGCTCTCTCTCTCTCTCTCTCTCTCTCTCATGTATTTAATTTAGGGGCTTCATTTCTTTTTGGTTTGGAGATCTAGATATGGGCTTGATGGATTTGCTCTATTTTGTGTGATTCTACATTTCCCTTAGCAATTAGGTTTTAGGATTTCTTTTTCTTTTTTAAGACCTGAGCTTCCTTTGTTTCTCTATGAGGTAGTACAGGGGAGAAGAATAACCAACGTGCTATTCCCCAAGCCAAAAGGCTTAGGATAATCTATCTAGGCTCACACTAAAGATAAGAATTAAACTCACAAGGAGAAAAAAACTGAAATCTCATTCAATAATAATGTAGTCTATCCCATGAGAAAGGATTACATCTATTTATAACTAAACTACTCTCCAAATAAAAAAACAAACTAGTTCAATCCAAATAAGGAGTCCAAATTAAAATATAAAAGCAATTTCTAAAACTTAAGAAAGCAACTATTACGAATAAAGCAACTACTATTAATCAATTGTCAGTGCTGAGCTTTAGACATAAGCCTGTGGGTATAAACTTTTAAACGTAGCCCATTGGTCTGGCCTGCATCAGCTCGCCCAGACTTGGGAAAACTCAACTCCAGCGAGTTGTTAACTTGGTACTTCTCATATAGATCCGGATTGAGTCGCTGAAAGTCGGTAGCTGCAATCCATGTCGCTTCGAAGATTGGTTTTCCTTTCCACTTGACCAAGAACTTGTGTAATCTGCCATTCTTTGTAGAAACAAGTTGATCATCAAAAACATCTTCAATTTCTTCCAAAGGATACAGATTAATAGGAAGCCGGAGAGCTTGGTCTTCAAAAGATTCATCTGCATGATGTCCATGATAAATTGTTAAATCTTCAACATTAAATGTGGAGCTGATATTCATGTCCGAAGGAAGGTCTAGAACATATGCATTGGAGTTGATTTTCTTTAGAATCTGAAATGGTCCTGTACTTCTTGAGTGTAACTTCTTGTATTTTCCTACAGGAAATCGTTCCGGCTTCAAATGAACCATGATTATGTCTCCTTCATCAAATTCAATATAACATCACCATGAATCTGCATGCTACTTGTAAGTCTCGGTACGTGTAGCAATCTGTTGGCGAACTTCATCATGGACTTGCTTCATGTGTTGTGCAAATTGTTCAGCTTCTTGACTTGACCTGGCATCAACTGGTAATGGGCTTAAGTCGATAGGAAGATGTGGCTTGACACCAGTAACAACTTCAAATGGCGATCTTCCAATGGTTCTATTGACGAAATAATTGTAAGCAAACTCCGCCATGGGTAAAATAAGATCCCACGAAGCAATATGATGTCCAAAAAGACACTGAAGAAGATTTCTCAAACTCCTGTTGACAACCTCTGTTTAGCCATCAGTTTGCGAATGGTATGCACTAGAATATTGGAGCTTTGTGTGCATCATGTGCCATAAAGTTTTCCAAAAGAAAATCATGAATTTTGTATTTGTCAGACATAATTGTCTTGGAAAGACCATGCAGATGACCTACCTCTTTAAAGAAAAGAGTAGCAATTTTTTTCGCATCTGATGTGTGAGAACATGGAATACAATGTGCCATCTTGGAAAAACAATAAACAATAACAAAGATTGAGTCTACCTTCCTTGCTGTTTTGGGTAAACCTAAGACAAAATCCATGTTTAACTCTTACCATGGTTCATGTGGAATAGGAAGGGACTGATATAAACCAATGTTCTACTTTTGCCCTTTTACAAGCTGGCATACCCTACATAAGTCACAAATTCGAGCAACATCTATTTTCAAGCGTGGCCAAAAGAAGCGATCTTCTACAATAGCCAACGTTTTATCACATCCGAGATGTCCACTACATCCACCACCATGTAATTCACGTAGAAAAAACTATCGAACAAATGTAGCTAGCAAATATAATTGATTTCCATGAAACAAATAACCATCGTGAATAGAAAATTTCGGATGTTAAAAAAACTCACTGTTTAGAAGATCTGTGTAAATTCAACCAAAGTCATTATCACTGTTTAGAAGATCTGCATATTCTCTGCGTATTTCTTCAAAGCCTGAAATTGTAACAAAATGGTTGTGAGAATGAGAGGACGACGACTTAATGCATCGGGAACTTTATTGTCTGTTCTAGATTTATGGTGCAAAACAAATGAGAACTCCTGCAAATATGCATTCCATTTGACACTATTGGCACTCATTTTTTTTCGAGAATTTAGATGTTACAAAGCTTCGTGATCAGAATACAAGACAAACTCTCGTCCAATCAAATAATAGCGCCAATAACATAAAGCTTGGACAACGGCATAATATCCAAATCATAGGATGAGTACTTTTTACAAGAATCATTCAATTTTTTTACTAAAGTAAGCAACTGAATGACCGTCTTGACTCAAAACTCCACCAACACCTACTTTGTGAATAATCACAACTAACTTCGAATACTTTCTCAAAGTCGAGAAGTTCTAAAACAGGTGCTTCAGTCATTTTCTGCTTAATCTGTTCAAAAGCCCAAGAGGCTACCTTTGTCCAAGTAAAATCTCCTATCTTCAAGAAATCAGCGATAGGAGTCATATTGAACTAAAATTGCGAATAAATCTTCTATAAAAAGCAGCCAATCCATGAGAGCTCCGTACTTCATGAATACTTTAGGAAGGGGCCAATCAATGATCACTCTAATTTTCTCTGGATCAGCTTCTACCCCCGGGCCGATACAACAAAGCTCAAAAATAGAACTTTGGAACTCAAAAATGTACACTTCTTCATATTAATGTAAAATTTTTCTTTACGAAGTGCACGCATGACATACCTCAGATGGTAAAGATGAGCTTCTTTGGGTTTGCTGAAAATCAAGATATCATCGAAATATACTAAAACAAATTTGCCGAGAAAAGGCTATAAAAACTGAGTCATCACTCTCATAAAAGTGCTGGAAGCATTGGATAAACCGAACGGCATAACCAACCATTCGTATAATCCATATTTAGTTTTGCATGCCACTTTCCATTCATCTCCTGACCGAACACAAATTTGATGATATCCACTTCTAAGATCAATCTTGAAAAAGATAAATGAAACGGTCATCATATCAAACATGTCATCCACTCAGGGAATCAGAAACCGATACCTGATGGTGATCTTGTTGATTGCTCAGCTATCGACACACATCCGCCAAGAACCATCTTTCTTTGGTGTTAAGAGAGCTGGAACTGCACAAGACTCATGCTTTCTCAGATATAACCCTTCTGGAGTAAGTCTTCTACCTATCATCGCAATTCTGCATGTTCAATTGGACTCATGCGATAAGCATGTAAATTAGGGAGGAACCTAGGACTAAATAACATGCTGAATGTCCCTCATAGGTGGCAGCTCTTTAGGAAGCTATGCTGGAATCAAGTCTGAAAGGTCATGAAGCAAGGACTTGATCTCTGGTGGTGTAGAAACATGTTTTGTTTCATCTGCCTCCTTGAATTCTTTAGGAACAAGAGCATAAACAACTCCTTGTTCTTCACTTTTTTATTCAAATTTGCGCACAGAAAGAATGCGAGAATCAAAATTTTGTGCTGGTTTCTTTGCCGGGGTGGAGGAGGCTTACTTTTCTAAAGCGTTTGGTGGTTTATGTGGGAGAAGAGTTACATTTTTGCCCTGATACTTCAAAGTATGAGTATTAGCTTCTCCATCACTGTGTCCCTTGTTATCAAAGAACCAAGGTCTTCCTAATAAAATATAAGTAACATTCATAGGAATAATGTCACACCAAATATAGTCGTTTTAACCACCAATCTCAAATGTTACCTAGCACCCTTTTACTACCGGTATTGCTGTGTCATTCACCCAAGAGATTTTATACGGCTTCAGATGTTTTTCTGTTGGAAGTTTTAACTTATCAATTACTTTTTGGGATGCCACATTCATTTCACTTCCACCATCAATGACCAGATTGCACAGTTTGTCACAACACATTGTTGTGGTGCGAAATATGGTGGTTCGCCTCCAATCTTCCACCTCCTGTTCAATAGTGACAAAAAGGCGACAAATGAATAAAACTCGACCTTCTGTGTCACCTTGATAGCAAGAATGATCTTCTTACTCAAGTAGAGGTTTAAGATTGTCATATGAAGTTTCAACATCACACTCTTCATCAACACGCTCTAATTCATAGCCTTCTTCCTTATTTTGTGTATAATGAAGACTTTTTGTACTTAAGCATTCCAAAGCATAATGTCCTTCACCTTTGCATCAAAAACAAGTGATATCTTGCTTTGGCTGAGAAGTGCTAACATTTGTTCCTTTGTTTGCATTGTTTGGAGTGGGTTGTGCTTGATTTTGAGGCAGTGCTTGCCTATTAAAATTGTGCTGTAGAGCTCGCCTATTAGAGCTTTGTGAAGGAGCGACCTGCCGATAGGTCATATCGGAGTTTCTCCTCTGAAGAGGTTCTCCAAAACGTCATATGGATATCACAACTTCTCTTCAACGCAAAAGGCCATAAGATAAACTTCCTCAATGCTGTGGAAATTAAGGGTAGTCAATTCTCTTTGAATATCTTGACAAAGGCCTTTCTTGTACCTTATAATTACTTGGCGATCTCGTTCGAGCACTTTGCATCATACAATGAGATCATAGAACTGCTCTATGAAGTCATCCATAGTAGAGTTCCCTTGCCTACAATCAACTAGTTAATCAAAAAAGGAATCAACATAATCAACTGGAAAGTATTTATCTTTAAGCTTTTCTTTCACCTCATCATAGGTGTTAATAGGGCGTCTCCCATGGGTGGCATTCCTCTCATCTATACTTCGCCACCAAACACGTGCTGCACCTTTCAACTTCATTTTCACAAAGGGAACACACTTGTCTTCATCCTTATTGTACCATGCAAAATAATCCTCAAGTGCTTTAATCCAATCGGTGAAGACCTTGACATCTGTGCGTCCATAGAAGTCAGGAACATTGATACGTACCTTTTTTGTGATGTCATCTCGACGGCCATGATAGTCATCATAGGCAAAGTCTTCCATCATGCATTCCATAAACTGTTGACAAGTCACTTAGGGCTCGCTAACAACAAAGTGCTCTAATTGTGGTATATCTTCTGCCTGAGGATCTTTTCCTCTGTCATTGTTGGAAGAGCCAGGTTTGCCATTAGTTTTGTTACCTTGTGATCCGGCATCAATAATATTCTCAATTCGATCCACTCTATCCATCAATTCTGTGATCTAAGTATCACATAGACGGTTAGTGAATTTGCCTCTAAAGTTAGCTCCGGTGCAAGTAGACATGGTGCGGGCTGCTAAAACTTGCTGAGGGTTGGTTTTTTTTTTTTTCTTACAGTTATTTGGGTCAGTCCTGACCCGACTGGAAGCCCCGAAAGTGGAATGAGCTACAATCATGTGCAAAGAGGCAGGGTTAAGTTTTCTTGGAGTTAATGCACGAAAGAAAGAAAAAGGGCAGAAAAGGGCGAAGACCCTCCCGTTCTCAGTTGCTGGCCTTCGAAAAGGATTCGTTCTTTCAGTTGCTGGCCTTCAAAAAGGAGGGAAGGGAAAGGGAGCTGGTCAATACTGCTGGTTGGTGCTGATGACAACAAAGAAAAAGGTCTTCAAAGAGGAAAAAAAGGGGAAAGGGGTTGCCTAAACCCTTCCTTGGCCATTGCGTGGTGGCGGCAAGGAGGAAGAAGCAGCGATGGGGAAGGAGCTTCGGCGGTGGTAATGAACTCCGGTGCACGATACGCCCTTTTGCTAAGATCTCTTTTCTTTGTCTTCTCTATTTCGTCCTTTTTTTGTTTTTTTTGTCTGGGTTGGGGATTGAAAAGGGGAAGGAGAGAGATGGACTTGATTCGGCTAGGGGGTGGAGCTTAGGGATGAAGTGGAGGATTCGTTTGGGATTGGGGCTTGGCGGGTTGAGGTTTGGGCCATGGAAGGGAGGGAGAGTGGAAGGAATGGGTTTTTATGTTCTGTGAGGAAGCTTTGGGAGAGGTTGAGAGTTTAGGGTTAGAGGTTTTGGGGTTTTAGGGGTTTCAGTGGAAAGGAATGGCGTTAGGGGTGGAGATTTGGTTTCGGGAGAGGGAGGGTATGGGTTTGGGAAGTGGGTACTGGGTTCAGGTAAGACGTCGTGGGATTGGGGAGATGATTAGGATGGAACTGATGAGTATGAATAGGGATGAATGAGGATGACGATGTTGACTCAGACTAGCGATCGGAGCGGCAATCTAAGAAAGGATCTCTGCTTTGATACCAATTGAAGCAGAACGGGGAAGAAGAATAGCCAACAGGCTATTCTCCAGGCCAAAAGGCTTAGGATAATCTGTCTAGGTCTCACACCAAAGACAGGAATTCAACCCACAAGGAAAAAAAACTGAAATCTTATTCAATAATAATGCAGTCCATCCCATGAGAAGGGATTACATCTATATATAACTACACTACTCTCCAAGTAAAGAAATAAACTAGTTCAATCCAAATAAGGAGTCCTAATTAAAATATAAAAACAATTTCTAAAGCTTAAACAACTATTACTAATAAAGCAACTACTATTATCAATTGTCAGTGCTGGGCTTTAGACTTAGGCCTGTGGGTATAAACTTTCAAACGTGTCCCATTGGTCTGGCCTACATCATTCTGTCTTGTTTTCATTTATTTTGGAGATCTAGATCTAGGTTTTAATGGGTTTTGCTCTGTATTCGCACGTCTTTCTTCGATTTGTGTTTTTTAGTTTTATTATCTTAGAATTGTCAGATTTCCTTTTAACTTTTGGGTTTGATTTGTTTATTTGTCTTTTGAGTTTTTTTTAAATGAATTTTTCCAATGAATGTGTTGAAGATGCTCTCTCTCTCTTTCTTTTTGTGTTTGTGCTACACCAGACCACATCCACAATTTTCTTTTGTTTTCTTTCCTGTGCTCTCACTTTTTTACACTGCTATCATTGTTTCTCTATCTTTTCAATTGATTTCTTGTGCTGCTGCATTGCATCTTTTTGCATCGTGATTTTTGTTCTTTCAATTAAAATATGTTCTTTTTATCTGTGCAAATTCAGTAAGTGTTAATTCCATTTTTACATTTCAGGTGCACTGTTGAGAATTCTGCAATCAATCCAACTATATCAGAAGAAAACTCATTCGTCTGCTTCAGACGGGTCTACTTCCAATGTTGACTCACTGCCACAATGAAGGCACTTATGTGGCTTCAGATAAACGGCTTTTTAGATGTTGTAACAACTGTAACTTGTATCATTGATGACTATGTTCATTTGTATGAATGATACAGGTCCTTTCTTTTGATGTTGCATGTGAGTTTCTATATTCAGTTGAAGTCCTTTCTTTTTATGTTGAATGTGAGTTTTTATATTCTGTTTAAGTCCTTTCTTTTTATGTTGAATGTGAGTCTTTAGATTCAGTGTTCACACTTTTGGTTGGTGTCGAACAAATTCACAGGTTGATGTTTAGTCCCAAATATTTCAGATTTTCAATGACCTTAGTGAGCAGTTCAGTTTGATTTTCAATTACAGGTTGTAAGAAAGAAGTTCATGTAGATGCTCACTGTATGGCTGCTGTAATTGGCATTGAATCTTACTGATTGTTGTATGGTTGTTGAATTTAACAATGAGGCTGGGTAACGGTAGAGTTGAATCCTCGGATGTATGGTTATTGAATTATCTTGGCTTCTTACATGCAGCCCTGTGGTTTCATAGGTTTAAGTTTCGTGGTCAATGCATTACAGTTACAAAGTTAACCCAACCCTTCTTGGTCAGTGCTTTCAGGGTAACATGCATTGCCTAATGGCATGCAGTAACTTTGGGTTTAAGCATCCATTCAGGAACTTTGCAAATGCCATGAATTTTCTTCAAAGAAACAATGGCATACAGTAACATGCTCAAAAAAACTCAAATTAGTTCCTTGGTCAATGCATCACAAGTTTCTCCCTCAGGGATCATATTGCCTATCGGGTAATGGTTACAGGCTTCAATCATTTCCCTAAGAAACAAAAACATCCTAACTTTCACAAGGGCATCTCAGAGGCCATTCACTACTACTGAACGTGGAAGATGACATTCCCTCCAATGAAGTGGCTGCCATAATTATTAAAAACAAAACAAAAACAAAACAAAAAAACAGCAGCAACATCCTCTCTGCCGAGTCCCCTGTCATGTGACCACATACATCCCATCCTTTTCATTTGAGTTCAACTGCCACAAAAACAAATCTAGCAAAAAAAAATAAAATAACATACAAAATCACCACCACTGCCATCTTCCTCTCCTCAGTCATTTGAGGCAAAAATGGCTCTGATTTCCAAACAAGAGAGAGACAAAGAGGAAGAGCACTAAGAGGGTTGGGATAGAACAAAATCTCAGTCTCGATTTTGGGATTTTTTCCCCGTTTCCCACAGCCTGCCACTTGGGGGGGGGGGGGGGGGGGGGGGGGGGGGGGGGGGGTGTTTATGGGCAATGAAGACGAGAGAGAACACAGAAACACAGAAAGGGCCGGGATGAAACAAAATGCAGAAATTACAGAAAGGGCCGGGATGAAACAAAATGCAGAAATTAATTTCGGAGCTCTCGGAAACAAAAAGCAGAAATTAATTTCAGCACCTTCTAGTTTTTGTTTACCACTGGTTGCTTTTAAAAGCTTAAAAAGAGACGTTGGATGAGAGGCTGGATTGGATGGCCAGGATTTGTCCTTACTAAAGAGAGTGAGGATGGTCCTTTTAGGATCAATTCCCTTCTAAAATTATGCTCCTCCTCTCAACAATTATCTTCCCAACTGTTGTGATATGAAGAGTTGCACTCGAGATTTATAAGTTCAGTGTCCATTGAAGTTAACAGTTGTTGAGTTTGTGGAAGAGAAGTAATGATTTCCCCAATTTAATTGACATTAACTGCAGATCAGGGATGGCTTGTGGTGAACTCTGCGAACAACCAGTCGTAGCATCGATGGACTCATGCAATTGTTCCAAAGTCAAAATGGTCATCTCCACTTGTTTCTTCAAAGGCATCTTCTCCCATTTTTAATAATATGAAGCAAATGCTGAAAATTAAAATTGGACTAACTTGTGGAAATTTCATTGTAAGAGCGCATAGGCAAGACTGGATCAAAAATCCAAGTCTGTGTTGGGTTGACCCATGGACCAACCCTAGCTTTGATTTGTTTTGACTGAGATCCAGTATGGAGAGGCTCAGACATGCCTCTCCACTTTCAGCAATTGATCACGCTTAAGTAAGAAAAATACAGAGGGCAAGAAAAATAAAGAGGGCTTTTCCTTTTTGCTATTTTCTTTCTTCCTTCCTTCCTCCTTATTCTCTTTCTTCAATCTTCTTCTTTGTCCTTCTCCCATTGTCTTTTTCTTCTTTGCCCTTCCCTCCCCTCTCTTTCTTTTTCTCCATTTTAGTTCTCTCTTTTTCTTTTTTTTTTTCAATTCCTCAGCAGCCAAATAGAGTGTCCTTGTATCTCTACTCTCTTCTCTTTCATTTTCTCTTCTTGCTACTCTGATTCTCTTTCCAAGGGGAAAAAAATAGACAAGATGGGATTTCTCCTTCCCCTCCTGTCATTTGTTTTCTTTAATTCAATCCTCTTCTCTGCAATGGGATGATCAAAACCCTAACCCTTCTCTGTTACCAAGAAGAGGCTCTAGTAGGACCTTTGCACGAAGAACTTTGAATGTTGACACAGAAGCACTCAACAAAAGACGTCAATATTGAGACCAACAAATACATGGCCATCAAGCCCAATGTAGTTCTTTCTCCTTTCTTTCTTCTACAACTCGGGGTACGGTGTAAAGCTTTCCTTCTCCCTTTTTTTCTTCAAATCTATTTTTTTCTCTCACAAAGGATGCCTATAAATGGCAGCGGTTGCCCTTCTTCCTTCCCACTCGCCTTATTAACCGAACCTAGGGCTTTTACCTTAAGTACATTTTTCTCTGATACCAATTGATGCAAACCTGGTTTGAATCAAAAGTGCTAAAGCATGGAAAGATGTCTCCAAGATCTCATAAAGCTAATTCAAGAAGGAAAAAAATTATTAATCTCTCAAAAAAAAACAACCCTCGGTGCCTAACAAGTAACAATGCTCAAATATATGGGAAAACAAAGACCTAGAATTTAAGACTCTTAACTAAACTAGGAAACTGAACAAAGACTTCTGCTAAATAAAAAAGGAAATCATAATTACAACTCATTAAGAAAATAAAATAAAAAACAAACCATATACTTCTTTGAGTCCCACAAGTGGGCACAAGTCTGGTTACATTGGCGCATTGGCTTTGCATCAACAGGGCCTCAGGCTAGTTTCAGCATGAATTTGCTGTCAAAATAAACCTAAAAAACAGCTAGTTTGCATTGCACTAGGGCATTCGAGAATTATCATCTGCTATCTATTGCTGATAATCTTGCTTAAAAGGTAGCAATGCTAGTGGAGAAAAAACATCTCCTATTAAATTTTTGTTCCCTAGGGTGGAAGATATGCTCATGCTTTACTGTATAGTGTTGTTTAAGAAACAATCCTCATGCGGATCTATAATATACTATGCATAGTTGATTAAGAAATGAAATAAGGGGTTGGTTTGTGTAATGTTGCGGATATGGATTTCCTCAGAAACAGATTTCTTGGGGGGAGGGAGCATTGGTCAGACTCCACTTTCCCAACTCGCAGGAAACGACGTTCTCTTCTAACTTTTTTCCCGAGATGGAACAATTCGCACCTAACACACACAACGTATATGAAGAAGAAAGACCCTTTTTTGCTTCCACAGAAACTGGGGTGCACCAGCAAAACATAAGTATCGGAAGTCTGGGTTGCTCACTACCGAACAGGTTTCTATTGCCCAATCTCATCTTCAATATGTAAGGTTGCACCAGATGTCATTTAAGTCACTGCATCCATTGTAAATGAGTAGTTTCATTTTACGTTCTCTGACACTAAATATATCCACATATATGTATCCGTGTGCACATGCATGGCTGTGTGCACAATGCTTTTCTTACACTGCATAAAGTTTGACTACTTAATGTATCTGTGTGTGCGCATCCATGGCTGTGTGCACAATGTTTTTCATACACTGCATAAAGTTTGACTACTTAATGCTAAAAAGTCAAAGATCCAATGAGGTTGCCCCAGATACTGCTATTACAATATAAGAACCAAAGCAATAACATAAAGAAGATGATGGCATGGCCTTTTGCATGGAGATCATGGTGTCCAATGTCAATAGTTTCACATACAAAAATTTAATAAAGAAATTAATCTAAAGAAAAATAATACAGAAAACACAAACCAAATTGTAGAACTTTATAACACTGCATCTCTAGTATCGTAATATAGAGGATAAACATAATGCAGAAACAAGGTACAGAAAATAGCAGTAATAGCATCAACTTAATATATAATTAAAAGGGTTTGAAAAATTTTAAGAAAAAAAGATGTGTGAACAACTGAAGTCATACCAAATTTTGCAACTCAGATTTAGATATTATTTCTGTGCTGTAAATATGAAGGCATTTCAAAAACTCCTGGTATGTATCATGATTGTGTAATTTCTCCTTGACTTTATCACAGAAAAGAAATCCTTGATGGTAAACATCTGTAACAGATTAAACAGAAAATATTTCCATTAACTGTGGGCAAGAAAGCAGAAAAAAGAAAAAAAAAACAACTATGATTTGCAATTCATAATAAATGACAGACCAGGCATATCAAAAATCAGATAATGGAGGAAGAGTATACATTAATCATTTCAATACATTAACAATTGCTGCAACATAAATCTAGGAATTGTGTTGTGGACCAGTGACCCACAGTCCAGAATTTTCAATAAAATGCAGCCTCCAGCACAATGAATCACCCACTAATGACCCAAAATGCTGACGAGCACATCCCTACCCTGATATGATTAATGGCAATGAGCTAAGCCCCCAAAAAGGGATTTTCTTTATTAGTTAAGCAATACAAACTTAAATATACTGAGGTATTAAGCTACTCTGCAAAAAGGGAAATTTTTTTAAGAGTTATTTTCTTCTTTGATTAGTAAAGTTTCCATAACTGATAAAACATGAAAAAATTATAAAAGAATATCTAAAACTAAAAAAATAATAGAATGCTAAAATAATACTAAAAGTGCATATTGATATCTTTTGGGCTAGGGCCCATTTTCTATTAGAGTTAAATTTAGCTCGGGCATCGGTTTCTATTACAGTGAAAATTGGCTAGGGCCTTATTTGTTATTAAAGTGGAATTTTATTAGGGTTTAGATTTTTAATTAGATGGGCCCCATTGTGAAGCCTGCATTTAGATTTCTAATCAATGGCGATAAGGGAAACAGAAAGAATACCCTTTAAAAGGGCCAAACCCTTTTGGTAGAGAGTCAAAATCAAGAGAAAAAGAAAGCAAAAAGGGATAAACGGCCAAACCCTGAAGGCAGCTGACGCAGTCACGTTACAGCTAGGTACGCCCCTAAACCCTCCTCCTCCTCCTCCTCCTCCTCCTCCTCCTTCCCCTCCTCCTGTTGTTATTATGATCTTTTCCTGGGATAAAGCAGGGGTAAGAATCTTCTTGTGTGTGTGTGTGTGTTGTCGGGGGGGGGGGGGGGGGGGGGGGGGGGGGGGGGTTGAGGGCTGTGGGGAACCAACTGGGTCGTTTCTTGCTAGAATTGACCGATTTCGGTCATGCCGGCTAGAATGGGCAGCACTATCTGAAATTGTAGGCCAAAAGTTTGGGGTGTTCTATTCTCCCCACAGCCCAATTCCATTATGTTGCAGTCTGAATTGATCGGAACAGAATGCAATTTACAACAATGGCTAAGACTGAATATCATGCCTATACTCATACTACAGCTAAGATTATTTTACTTCACTGGCTATTTGCTGATATGGGTATCTTATTATCTGCTTCAACACCTTTATATTGGAACAAAGTTAGTGCTCTCTAGATAGCTCACAATGATGTATTACATGAGCGCACGAAACATACTGAGATCAACCACCACGTTGTTCAGCATCATATTCGCTAGCACGGTATTATTCTCCATGTTTTCTCCTCTATACATCAGCCTAATGATCATTTGACCAAGCCTCATCCCACTCCCCATTTTCAGCCATTGCTATCAATGCTCCAATGCTCCCCACTCCCTATTATGAGCTAAGGGAGCGTATGAACACACTTAATTTCATATGGTCCGCGGTGTACTAGAATCCCAAGTGTACCTTTATTTGACAGTTTCTCATTTGCCATAATGTTATTAGGTGCAAGTAGTTAGCCAAACCTCATTGCACTTGTGTAGATAAGATCACTACTAATAGCGTATATCAGTATATGACACTCTGTTAGATAGAGCGGTTGGGAGCATTAACTGAACATAACAAACTCTCCAAATCTCTAGCTCTAATTAACTTTTTTCAAATAGGACAGGAATTTAAGAGGTATTCCATGGAGGGAAAATAGGCTCGATGGAAATGTAAAAAAGCATTAAGGTAAGAACCACTTACACAAAGGAACCATGTGGTCTATCCTATTTTTAGGCCACATGGCCTGCCTATGATCAAGTAACCTTAATCACACACACTACACCCAGTGATTTACCATAAGCCCAAATTTCACGATCATCCAACATAACTCACAGTTGGATTGAAATCCAAAAAAATAAATAACTAAATAAAGATGGCTTTTTTACAATCATTAAACTTGAGGGCCACAGAACAAGTGGTTAGAATGGCCTCCTGGGGTTGACATGTTGAAAACCTCTAGTCTAGTTAAGATATTTCAATCCCTCCCCCACAATTGGCATGGGCCCAGGTGGGCCCGACAAGCCAAACCGCACCATCTTGTGTGCAAATTGTTCTTCCCTACATGCACGCACACAAACACACCCACCTTCTCTATCGATAGATTAATAAAGTGTGTGGTGAACAGGTGCAAGTGGTGATCTTGGGTGTGGAATACCAGGTCCATTTCAAGCTTATGCTTGGGATTTGACCTTTAGGTTCAAATTCAGTAGATTGGCACAACTCATAGCTACCCTATCCTGCCATAATAAGACAACAAGTTGTTTCAATTTCGGCTACCTCAACTTCATTACGTAGAGATCCACTGAACTTGAACTGGATATATTCTGTATTTGATCTGCCAATCATCAACTCATTTGAGTCAAACATCTTTCTCCAAAGTTCTCCCTTGTCATTCACTTGTTTTCTTGTTTAAATGATTATTATCATATCATATGCGAATGCAAACAACATATACCATGGATCTTCATATTTGATATATGGGGTTAATTTTTCCAGAACCAAGACAATTTTATAGGCTCTCAAAGCAGGCCCTTAGCACATTCCAACTCCAACAGACAATATCTCATTTAACTTTTCTTTTCATAAGAAGTTTAAAATAAATTTTTTTATAACGAGCTGAATTGGAGCACATGTTGACCCCATCAGAACTCAAGTCAAGTCAAGCCTAGCTAAGTAGGCCTAGTTGAGCTAGACCCAAGAGATAACTGGTTTCAGTGGGGCCTAACATGGCTTAGCTCGTGCATAACTAAGTGAAGCTTGAAGAGCCAAGCTTGCTTGTGAGCCACTTTGGCCTTTTGATGACCTGACTCTCCTTATGTGCTCAATAATATTTTTGGAGGTAAACTTTACTGAAAAGTTAACAACAAAGTAGACACTCACACCAGAAATGAACAATATCATCATATTGTAAAATGCAATAACTAGGTACTCACTTTTCAAGGCATTTTTATCGTCATGTGAAGAAACTGAAATGGGATGCAATCCAAAGTTCTCAGCACCTTCCCCATGCTCAGCAGAAGAATCATCAACCCTCCGAGAAGATTTTCGCTTGTGGGAAAGACGGAGCATCCCATCAAAATCCCTATTGCTGTCATGGTCAAAGTCTTTATCATCTCTATCACAATCTCTCCTATCCCTGTCATCTTTCCTCTCTCTATCTTTTTCTGCTCGCTTTCTCTGTTCTTTATCAGCTTTTCCTGGTCCCTTATCATCTGGATCAGAACGATCAACGCTAAGATCCCGATCCATATGGGAAATAATAGTTCTTTCCCTCTGGCATAAAGGACATAGAAAATGGTTAGGTAGCTAGAACCATTAAGCAATTCAAGAAACCCCCAGATAAGTACCTTATCCCCATGTATTTGCCGAACTGTGGGTACAGCAGAGCTCTTCTCATCTCGACGCAAAAAAGTTCCAGATGAGTTTCTTCCAGAATGCAAAGGAACTGTTGCTGATGTATCAGGAAGAAAATGTTGGAACTCCTGAAGTAAATCATCATGTTGCACAAATAGCAATGCAACCTGCAAAGAAACAACAAATCCATTTTACATTCCTACCGGATTCTGTGAGAGCATCGGAGGTTTTTTTTATATTAAAAAAAATACAATTGGGAGAGAAGGGGGATGGTAATGATCAACTCTGGAGATGAACATAACCCAGAAGAGTAGCATATAAGCCCAGCCATTAAAACATAGAGAAGAATCTAAAACGATACCGCATATACTGACCTCTTGGTAGACCTCACTGATGGACTTGTGCTCCTTGCGATACATATTAAGAATGTCTAGGAATGACTTGTAAACATGCTCATTGTCTTGGAACCGGGTCTGAAGGCAACATTATGATAATCAAACTAACAGAAAGAACATATATAGATATATATAAAGAGAGAGAGAAGTCATTTTGTGACACTTTTATAAAGGCTTTTTTAATCTCTCCTTTGCACCTTTATTTTGTTTACAAAATTGATTGCTTCCTCAAATTCAACTGGCTTCTTCTGCAAAGACTCATCATCAGGGAGCGTGATCTCATAGCCTCTAGGCAAGAAGGTATTAAAACCCAGAATAAGATCCCGATGGCCTTTAAATAGTTCTTTTACTCTTGATATAACACCTGAGGTGTCAATCCTGCCAGTAACAAAACCACCACAAAAATATTACCATGAACCTAAAGGAAAGAAACAGCCAAATAAGTAATGGCTACAATCAATACTCAATTCCAATAACCAAACCTCTGGGCCTTGAAATCCTTCATGACAGAAAGAAATTCATCATATTTGTCTCTCTGATCCTGGAACATCTCCTTGACAGCCTTCAGATATTCCAGCGCATCAGTCGTAGTCAGTTTCTGGGCACCTGCCATTTGCCCAGACCTTCGTTGCACCCCACAAAAACAAACCCATATACATTAATCAATCCTAAAAAAATCAAAGCCATAACAAAATCTCCCCTCACATTCTTCAACAGCACACGGGCACATATGATACCCAAATACATATCCATATCGGACTAATACAACACTTATATAGGTACCCCGTAGTAACACCGATTCTTCCGGGGTACAAGTTTGCATATCCTACTTACCAATATCCATTATTTCATATATTCGTTTTAATTTCTTACTTCTCAACATAAAACAATGTTTGAAAGGAATGCAAACAATTTGAATAATTCAAAAGTGAAAAAAAAAAAAAAAGACCCATATCCATATACTGAATTTTCATTAGTGCAGGGAGTCTGTACTTGTATCCGTATCTATCCATCATATGTAGACACACATAAACAAGTCACCTTCTTCAACAAACACCCACACCCACAAAATCCACTTCCTCAACCACCAGACGATAGAATGCAGGACAAGAAATCGGCACATAGATGCGAACAGAGAGATTATAGATTATTCAACAAACCCATATAAATCAATCAGTCCCAGACAAATCAAAGCCATAACAAAATCTCCCATTTCATTCTACAAAATCACAAGCGCACACACATATACACATAATCACAAAAAAACAAGCCACTTTCTTCAACCACAAGATGATAGAAAGACATAACACAAACCGAAAGCGACGGAGATATTATAGATTCTTACGGTTCTCCTGCAGAACGCTTGTGCTGAGAACCCATGGAAACGTCCTCTCTCGGCCTTTTCATCAATCCCCGTCGAGAAAACAGCAAAACCAACAAAACAAATTCCCTTGTCCTGTCAAGAATCCATGAAAATACAACCAAGAAAAAGCACGTTCGATCTGTCGAGAGCCAGAATGGAGTAGATCTACTTCTAAAAGCCTGGGAATTTGAATTCCATGGAATGAGATGGAAAACTAGAGAGCCAAAAAGGAGGATTTCTGGAATAGATAGAGAGGATCGGATGGAGAAAGCAAGAAGAAATGAAGGGTAGGGTATCGGGAGAGATTAAAATGGAGAAGCCTGTCTTAAGGTAGGAAGGTAGGAAGAACCGAGCGGGGAAAGCCATAAGATTATATCCTGTGGGAAGTAAACATGGTCTATGGGCTTTCAGTCAATCCTTGGTCGTTGATTTTTGGCCCACAGTGGGCCACCCGTTGATATGGTGAGATTGGCTATTGGACGGACTTGGTTTTTCCAGCGAGATATGGTGCAATAGGTAGACAATGTGGGCTTGGGTGCCCAGTCCCAACCATTTTTTTGATGAAGAAATGAAATTGATTGTATCCGATCATCATATCATATAAAATACTATGGTAGGGTCCCATCCGATTGAGTCGCATTTTGGAGTTGGATTCAGTATCACTTGGCTGGAGATGGGTGAGATTTTTAAAATCAATGGTGGAGATCAACAGGAAGTTGCATCCTATCATGGGTAGGATCAGAATTCGGACTTGACGGGTAGGAGGTGGGCTCCACAGTCCAAGCCTATTGTAATTGAATCGGGATCTATGAGGGTTTTTCCCATCGCCACCGTGGGCTTTTCGCAGTCCGCAACATTACGGTGGGCGGACCGTTATCCGGACTCTTTGAAGAGGAGAGAAATGAGAACGTCGACACCCGTCTTACCTTTTTTTTTTTTTTTTAATATAAATAGATTGGATCCACAGTCTACCAGATAGAAGGGTCCTTCTATGGGCGGCCAAACCCGTCAGCTGAGTGTGTCTGAAGTTTCCTGCCATTTTCAGTCACAATAAAAGAGGCGGAAATTCACAAGGTGCTGGCGTTTTCCTTGATGTAATATATAGTCAATAGTGAAATATTAAATAAAATAAAAACGATTTAAAACGTAGAAAATTTTGAGGGTCATGATCGGATTACGGTTGGCAATGGGTACCCATAGCCCGGTCAGATGCATACCCCATCCCAAGAAAATAGTTTTGGGCCTTATTTGGGATCTACTAATGTTATGTTCTTTGTTTAGTACTATTTTGGATCCATAGTAAGGTTGACCAAATAACACCAAAAGCCCTAGTACTTATGGAACGCATTAAATCAAATCATATAATTATTTAGGACAATAATAGACCACTAAACTTTTACAACCAACATCCTCAGAGGCTCTCACTTTAGTGGCAACATTTTTTTCCTGTTTGGACAGCTCACGCTCTACACCAAATAGCCCTTGCCTTTGCAAGCAATTGGTAGCCCATTTTCATTTCTTTTATTTATATTTTTTCTATATGGCTCTCACTCTACTCTAAGAAGCTCTTTTCGTTACTTAAACTCAAGACGTGGAAGCTGATTTTGATACTAAATGTTATGGATCTAACTAATACGCTAAAAACCAGATACTAATAGAACGTGTCAAGTTAAATCTTTTAATTATGGGGATTTTATCGAAAAAAAAAACCAATAGATCGGTCCCACACCGAAAAGACCTTTTAGTTCCTACTGCACCAAATTGATCCTATAGTACAATCTGGTATATTTTTTGAGAAATTCAAAATAGTGACATTAATGTCTATCAAAAACGTTAACGTCGCCTTGTTTATATGTAACTTTCTAGTAACATTAACGTCCCTCATTAAGAGAGACATTAACGTCGCTATAGAGTAACTTTTTAGGTTTAAAAGTAAACATTCAAGTGATAGTGAAGTTTGTAACCTCAAACCCTTATTTTTTTTGTGTGACTTTTCAACGGCAACCGTTGTCTTCTTCTCCATTGTGTCCCCAACTCCTCTTTCACAGATTCTACCTTTCTAACAACTTCCAGTATCTTCTGTATATTCTATTCCAACTCATCTTTTGTGTTTTGTTGTTTATAGCTAGTATAATGAATATAATGTTGGTTATTTCATAGATTCTCATTTGGGATTTGGAGATTTTGAGATGTTACTTACACATAATGAAGTTGCCTGTGACTTTACATTGTCGTATTGTGGTGTGCATCACTCTTTGCTAATTTTGTAAATTTTTTTTACTCTCTTTGCTTTTTGCTTAGTGTTGCTATCACTACTTGGAACACATGACACCTAAGAAGATTCTAGCATCTAAGAAGAAATATGTCTTCATGGATCTTCCTCATCTTCAACTTTTGATAAGATCAAATTTCGAGATGAGAACTAAGCTATTCGATATGAGAAAATTTTCAAAAAGAGGACAATTATTCCTGAACAACCAGTTAATATGTATGAGTTTGGAACTATTGAATTTGGTGGATGGCTTGTTCGTCGACATTGGCTTTTACTTTATAATTTTGAATTTGAGATATTCCTAGATTAGGTTTGAGAATTTTACAACAGCATGTATGATGGTACTGTATTCAAAATGTATATATGAGGAAAGGAATTTTATATTACTACTAATTTCATCATTCGATTTATGAAAAATCCTCGTATTCCCAATGCCGAGTATCCTGCTCCTGAAAAAGACTCAGAGGACATGGAAGATGACAAAGATGAGATTGATTAGGATGCTATTGGTTTTGAACTTTGTGGTGGTGACTGTTAAGTTCATGAATTTACATCAATTTGCATCATTTTAGAGTGAATTAGAGTTTTAGTTAGGTGAATTGCATCATTATTAATTTAGTTTCATCATTTCATGCATTTTTACCTAGAAATTTAAATTTGCTCAATTTTTACACATGTTCTGCATTATTTAAGAATTTTTGAAATTTCTCTCCAAAAAGTCTCAATTAGAGTAGAACTTTGTCTGAACGAATTTCGCTTCAATGTGGGCTCTTCAATATTTTACTGGTTAAATTAAAATGTGCAAGAAATGAAACTTGCAGGACCCATAGAACCATAGGGATGATTTGGGTCCCACTGCTTGAAGATTCACACTCTTAGAGTCCATCTGCCTATGGACCCCACATAAAGATCAACTAAAGCTTCTAGAAGCTCTTATCTCATCTTATTTGTGCCAAAGAATATTCTTCTAAGATAGGGTCAATTGCAAATTAAAATCCAAAATTTAATCCTATTTTTCTAAGGACAATCTATCTTAAAATAGCCATAACTCTCAAACCATAGTTCGATTGGCACGAATGACAAACCATTGCAAAAGCTTATTCAAAGTAAATGTCCATAGAACCCAAGATTGCTTAAATCGAAGCTAAATGAAAACTCTATGGGCCCGGAAAGTTTCATGTATATTTTTAGACATGATTGCAATTAAATCTATACCATTGAGAATCCATTACTGCACATCCTTTGTGGGACCTATTCTTAAGATTAGCCAAAGCCATTCAAAGGTTTCTAGAAGCTGCCATCTCATTCAAATTCAAAAAAGATAAAAGATCAACCTAACCTAAGAGATCATCCAACAGTTTACAAAATGTGTCTAAGTTCAATGTATTTGTAAGATAATTGGGACACCCCCCCCCCCCCCCCCACCCACATTTGGACGACAATACCCCCTCTCCTCTCTCTTATCCACTTCTCCTCCCCTATACTTGTATTTTCTGATATTTTGGGCATGCTGGAGACCTGTTTCAAAATTTAGGAGTAGAAAAAAGAACTTTTTAGAGAATGACTATATATAAAAGATCTAATGATTTTTATAAAAAAATTGTTGAAGTTTTGTTTAATGGCAGAGTAAACTTTTGGAACAAAGCGCTAGGATGAAGTTAAGTAAATTAATTTTTAGTTTATTTAGTTGATCTATTATTATTATTATTTTGTCTTTTTAACTGTATGCCTAGAATAATAGATCTATCTTCATGCCTTAGGCAAACCTTTGATTTATGTTCTCAATAAATTAATTTTGATTATTTATGTTCATTTTGATAAATTATGATTAAGTTCATGTACCTTTGATAGTTTATGCTTAATCTGATAAATGATGCTTAGGATAATTTTGCATTTAGGAGATCATGGAGATCTTGGATTTTGCTTTTTTTTTAAGGATTTGATTTTTTACAAAGAAAAATTGTCTAGATCAGAAATATTGAATTGATTCTGATCTGAGCTAATTTTCAGACAGAAGAATATACTAAATTGCATGAATTGGTTAATTAATTCACTCAATGGATTCCTGGCTGTTCTGATTTGTGTTTCATTATTAAGCTTTCCTACACTTAGTGAATGTTTCTAATATTTTTCTCACCTCAAAATCAATCTCTGCAATTTTTATTGCTTAATTAGAGGAGTTCAATTTTTTTATTTTAAATTTACTGGAGCTTCATATGGGGTCGACCTGTTTTTGCCATTATATCAAGTAGACAACTATGCACTTGCAATTATTATTAGATTAGAATTAAAATTCACATCAAGTTTTTGTGTCATTGCCAAGGAACCAAATTTGAATTTTCTATTAAAAATATGAGCTTTTGCACCATTTAGAGTAGATTTGTGTTTTGTTTTTCATTTAGATTGCATTACTCATTTTTCCTTTCAATTAGTAGTTTTAATTATTTTTATTTTCATTTTTTTAAAAAAAGAGGAAAAAAAATTTCATAGTTTTTAGGAATTAATGGTACTTTCAGAATTAATTAATTCAAAAATTCTTTGGTGGTGTGTTTTGTTTGAATTTCATTAGATAAAAAATTGAATTAAAAAAACTAATTTATTTTTAGAAATAGCAGACTTCCAAATTTTAAATCATTTTTTATTAGATTAGGTTAGATTAGTTAGAGTTTTATTTTATCTTTTTGATAAATTAGATTTGGTTAATTTTCAATTTGGCTAGTTTAGCTAGATTTTTTTATTTTTAAAATTTGAGATTAGATAACTTAGAGCTTTGATTTTCTAAGTTTAGTTTTAGGATAAGATTGGATTCTAATCTCTTAGTCAGTTTTTGATGATTTGATAAGATTAGATAGTTAGATTACCTTATTAAAATTTGAATCTTGATATGTCTTTAGGATAGGGATTTTTTGAAAGATAGGATTTCTAAAAAAGATAAAAATTTTCAAAATTTTAAATTGTTTGGATAAGTTTTGTTAGTTTTGGTTTGATAAATTTTAAATTTTCTTTGCTAACTTGATTAGATAGAATTTGATTGCTTGCATACAATTTTAAGTTTAGAAGTTGGATTGATTTGGCTAACTTTTGAGTCAATAAGATTGTAGTTTGGTTAAATGACTTTGTTGTTTTTGAAAATCTGAATTTTGGTTAGTTAGGGAGTGTCACGCCCCCAAAACTAGGCCGGATCCAAACCCGGTTCCAGGGGTGTGAGAATTGGGGCCAATTAAAATTTTTCTAAACATAAATAGCACGGGCCCCAATTCCAGGTGGATCGAAGTCCTTCGTGAGGCTATGCTTGGTGATCAAACAACCATAATCACACGCGGAACTAAAATCCATGCTCATCGCAGACAGATATTACATCACAATAAGATAATCAATCTCATTAATAATAAAACCAGAGTCAAGTGCTTCGAAGCATCACAATTAGAGTTAAAATTTCAAAACAACCAAACTTAAATTAATAAACTAATGGCCCAGACATGGCCTTATTACATAATCTAAAGTTTTCGAATTCAGCACCGCACTAGGACACCTCAGATGATGTCATCGGTGCTCCACTCAACAACTCCGCCATCTGGCGGAATTTCCTGCATCGCCTGACCCTCCGGTTCAGCACCAGCAACGGAACCTAGACACCCAAAAGTAGTGGGTCAGATTGACATAATCTGGCAAGAGGGTAAGCTGCAAATAATGGATTAATCAACTGAATTAAACATAAGTATTCACTATGATCCAAAATATATCAGATGCAAACTCCAATGGCATGAATGCACAAAAACGGGTATTCACGCAGATAAATATACAGAAACGGGTATTCCCGCGGATAAATATACAGAAACGGGTAAATCCCGCATACAGATAACAGAAACGGGTAGTCCCGCAGATAATAACAGAAACAGGTAATCTCTCAGATAATAACAGAAACGGGTAGTCCTGCATGTAATAACAGAAACGGGTAATCCCGCAGATAATAACAGAAACGGGTAATCCCACAACTAATAACAGAAACGGGTAATCCCGCAGATAATAACAGAAACGGGTAATCTCGCAAATAATAACAGAAACGGGTAATCCCGCAGATAATAACAGAAGGCATAGCTGTATACTATTATCCACAGTATACGCTGACCCGATGGCGTACGTCCACCTCCGAACTGTAGTCGGTCAGATACATATATACAAATATACTTATTTACAAATACATACGTATATCGATGCAGAATGAACCATGATATGAAACCCTCAATCCCAACATTCAATCCAATACCATTTTGAGTATTTAGAGTACTTAAATTTGAAAGTGTATTATGAACGTGTGTCAATTCAAATTATTGAGGGTAAGCACTAATCCACCAATGATTAAGTTAGATAAATATGCACATGAGAACTAACTCTCTATCACAATGGAAATATGAGTCCACGATGCCGATATACTACTTTTGGTGCCTATCATGTGGTGCATCCCGAACCTCACATTCCCATTCTGCATT
This sequence comes from Sextonia rubra, assembly GCA_037013555.1. NCBI lineage: Eukaryota > Viridiplantae > Streptophyta > Magnoliopsida > Laurales > Lauraceae > Sextonia > Sextonia rubra. Next base: position 21,290,280 of record JASUAD010000014.1, read on the forward strand.
TAGTCTAATTCTCATGTGAACATTCAACTAACATTCCTAAAAGACATAATTCATCTAATCCAATTATATATAATTAGTGTGTTTTACAAATTAGGTAAAAGATGTTCAATTTCTGAATCCAAAGTTAAATCAAGTCACGATCAAAAGGGGAAAGAAAATAATTAATTCCTTAATATCATTGTTATGTACAAATACACATTATCATTTTATACAAAACAGAAGGTACAAATTTCGGATCCCAATTTGAAATCTAACTCAATTAAGAATCCAATTTAAAATTATAAATACATTCTATTTACGGTTTAATTGCTACCAAATACAATTTTAGTTTATTTCAATCAACCTAAATGAACACTAATCAAAATTTCATAATTCTCAATTAAGTTTATAAATAATCCAAGATACATTTATAATATCATCAAATTAAATTAATTTAATAAAACCTAATCTCCATTAAAATACTAAACCATTAATCAAAATATAACCTTTTAATTCTTTATAAGAAGCAATATTGTGTATAAATATATATATTAATAATATATATATTTTTGAAAAGAAAATGGGCTGACGGGCCCAGACCAGCACCCGGGCCCAGCCAGCCAGGCCGGGCCCAACCCGCCTAGCCTGCTGCCCAGCAGCGGCTACTGCCTGGGCGGCAGTGCTGCCGCCTGGAAGGTGGCTGCTCAAGTTTTTTTTTTTTTTTAAAACAAAACACAAATCTAACTCATCTTTATAAATCTGGAAGAAAATCAACCCACAACTATTACCCCCAAAAGCCATTAATCCAAACAAGAAGAAGTCATGCCAAAAGGTGTGTAAACCAACGAGCAACTAAAACATATTGCAAGAACCAAAAATCATTGTTTTAGCTATCCACTTGCCTGGATCTTGAAGCCAAAGTAGATCTGAAGATCAAAGCTTGGAAGAGCCCACCTTGGTTTCCCCCTTAGAGAGCCTCTAGGGTTTTGGTTAAAGAAGAAAAGAAGAGGGTTAGAGAAAGGGGGAGAAACCCTAAGAGTAGAGTTTATATAAGAGAGGGGGTTTTTCTAAATTATAAGGAATGGCCCCCTGCTTTCTACTAGGTTTTAAGAAATTACAAAAAGAGTCCTCTGGCCTAAAAAGAGTCCATTAACTTAGGCCCAATTGTATTAAACCGATCTATTTGACCCTCTTAACCCAACTCAAACCCGACAAACCGGTATGACCCAATATAAAAATTTAGGACTTGACACCTCATCCCCCTTAAAGGACATTTGGTCCTCCAAATGACTAACATACCTCAGGAAAAAGGTGCGGATACTGACATTACACTTGCAACGGCTCATATTGCAACACGTGCAAAGGGTCTGCTACATACTTTCTCAACATAAAACCATGGAAGACATCATGAACACCTGACAGCTCTGGTGGCAATGCTATCCGATAAGCTACATCGTTGACCTTGCTGATAATCTGGAATGGTCCAAAATATCTTCGGAAAAGTTTCCCTTGCTGCCCAAACCGCAAAGTACCACACGTAGGTGATACCTTCAGAAATACATGGTCACCAACCTCAAACTTCAACTCTCTCCTCCTTTTATTTGCATAACCCTTTTGGCGACTACGGGCAACCTTCAACCTTTCCCGAATCTGTCTTATCTTGTCACTGGACTCTCCAATTGTCCATGAAAACCACGAGCTCCAAAATTCGACCAACATATAGGGGTTCAACATTTTCTCCCGTACAAAGCTTCAAAAGGTGACATGGCAATGCTAGAATGGTAACTGTTGTTGTACACGAATTCACATAGAGCCAAGCTTTCGTCCCAACTAGTCTCGAAATCCAAGACACATGTCCTTAACATACCCTCCGATGTCTAGTTCGCACGCCCTGTCTGTCCATCTGTCTGTGGATGATAGATTATACTAAAACTCAACTTAGTTCCTAAGGCTTTCTATAGTGATACCCAAAACCGATATACGAACCTCCTATCTCGGTCGAAGACTACAGAAACCGGCACTCCATGTAATCTCACCACATCCTTAATGTAGAGGTCTTCCATTATCTCCATTCCTTGGCCAGTCTTAAATGGTACAAAGTGGGCTGACTTAATCAAACGGTCCACTATCACCCAAATAGCATCAAATCGCTTTCTAGTATTAGGCAATCCTGACACAAAGTCAATAATGACGTGCTTCCAGTCCCACTGAAGAATCTCCTTCCAGTCCCACTGAAGAATCTCCAACTCATACAGAAGACCTGGGAGTCTCCTATAATTTGCTTTAATCTACTAGCAGACCAAACATTTTCCAACAAATTCTGTGATATCCTTATTCATATTCTTCTACCAATAGTGATCCTTCAGATCTTGATACATCTTGGTACTGCCTGGATGAATAGTGTACCGAGTATAGTGTGCTTCGACCATGATTTCATCCTTCAATTCTAGAAAATCAGGCACACAAATTCTATCTTTATAATACAAAATATTATCTTCCAACTTAAAATCGGGCCTCTCCTCCATGTGATCTTTGATTCTTATAATCTCTGGGTCTAGTAGCTGGTATTCTCTAATCCTCGGGAGTAATTCGAGTTCCCACGAGAATATACTAGCTAATAAAGTAGACATTCATATCTTCCAAACATCGAATCCAGAAGTATTCTGCAATTAATCCTCCAGTAAACGCTGTTTTTCTATTTAGAGCATCTGCTACTACATTAACTTTTCCTGGATGGTACTTCAATCCAAAATCGTAATCCTTAATATACTCCATCCATCTCCTTTGTCACATGTTCAAATCACCCTGTGTAAAGAAATACTGGAGGCTCTTATGGTCTGATGCACTTCAAAAGTGGCTCTGTAAGGATAATGTCTCCATATCTTCAAAGCAAAGGCCACTGCTGGTAGCTCCAAGTTATGAGTTGCATACTTTCGTTCATGATCCTTCAATTGTCTAGACCCATAAGCCACCACCTTCCCATGTTGTATGAGAACACAACCAAGTCCAACTCCAGATGCATCGGTGTAAATCACAAAACCATCATCACCAGCAGGTAAGGTCAAAACAGGGGCTGTGGTCAACCTTCTTTTCAACTCCTGGAAACTTTGTTCACAATCCTCATTCCACACAAAAGGAACTCCCTTACGAGTCAATCTCGATAGTGGGGCTGCTATTGAGGAAAATCCTTCCACGAATTTGCGGTAAGGACCTGCAAGGCCTAGGAAACTTTAGATTTTCGACACTATTTTCGGTGTATCCCACTTTACGACTACTTCAATCTTTGCTGGGTCCACCGCTAAACCTTCCCTGGAGATGATGTGACTAACAAATCCCATCTGTTCCAAACCAAAATTCACTTTTACTTGCCTTAGCACACAATTGGTGTTCCCTCAATAACTGCAATGAAGTACGAAGATGCTGAGCATGCTCTTCCCAACTCTTTGAATATACAAGTACATCATCAATAAACGCCACCACAAACTAATCCAAGTACTGTGCAAAAACCCTATTCATCATATCCATAAAAGCTGCTGGCGCATTTGTCAACCCAAACGACATCACCAAAAATTCGTTGTGACCATATCTAGCTTTGAATGCAGTTTTTGGAATATCTTGATCTCGTACTCTTAACTGGTGATATCCTGACCTTAGATCAATTTTAGAAAAATATTGAGCACCTTGGAATTGATCAAACAATTCATCGATTTGCGGTAAATGATACTTATTCTTGATGGTCACTTGCTTTAGTTGTCTATAATCAATGCACATTCTCATAGAACCATCCTTTTTCTTCACAAATAACACTGGAGCTCCCCAAGGAGAGAAACTCGGTCTAATAAAACCCTTGTTTAACAACTCCTGCAATTCCTCTTTGAGTTCTCTCAACTCTGCTGGAGCCATTCTATAAGGGGCTTTCGAGATCGGGGTTGTGCCTGAAACAAGCTCAATTGAAAAATCAATTTCACGGACCAACTGTAATTCATGAATATCATCGGGAAAAACATCCAGAAACTGAGATACCACTGGTATCTCCTCCACCACTTTAGTCTGTTTATCCTCCGTGATAAACGCTATATACCCCTCAGAACCTTTCCTCAACAACTTTATAGCCTTAATAATTGAAATCAAACAAATAACAACCTTCTTCTTTGATCTCACAATTGCACCTTGTGTTATCATCAACTATAACTTAACTGTTTTCTGTCTCTAACACTTAGTTGTAGGGTGATTATTGCCACAAATGCCACAAGACTCCCTCTTTTGCTTATTAAATTGGTACTGTGAAACTGGAGATGAAGTAACTTTCTGCTTAATTTGGCTTGTAGGGGCCATGCGTCCAATCACCTCCTTGGCCCAATATGCCTTATCCGAAAAATGCCTGGTAAGTATTTAAAACTTGTGACTTGGCATGAAGCAGTATATGTCACAACCCGGGCCCAGAAATCGGGGGTTAGCGAGAAGCTAAACCGGTGACACACGTACTCCCGTGCACGTGCATCTAAACCCAGTCCAGCTGCACACACACAAGGGATCTAACACGTGCGAAACAGACGAACGCGGAAGTTGTAGATATCATAGCAAGCAACAAAGGAAAATAACGGAAGCCAAAACAAATACAAATACGGAAACGACAAAGACAACTACACTGATAGAAAACCGAATACACACCAAAACCAATATATACAAAATATACAGAATACAAGTCCAAAGTCCAAAGTCCAAATACAATTCCCAAAAAAAAACCAAAACTCGAAATAAAAGCCACTGGTATGCATGCACGCACTTGGCAGAAGTGATCAGGCCCACTCTGCCAGACCGGAGGGTGCCTCTACACTCGCCCCTGCAGCCTCCTCGACCGCCGGGGAGCTGGGCAAGGTATCTGTGCCTGCAACACCACAGACAACACAAATGAATACAACGATCCAGCAAATACAAGTAACAGAGATGAAACACTCATAGTATCAAAGCTGAATAAATGACAGAATAATGATTTCAGAGTTTCATCTTAGTATGCTAAGCAAATCGTGCGTAGAAGTAAAGCATGATATGTGAATCAAACATAGAAATACTGACTAAGTGGCTACTACGTTAACCATGTTCTCTCCAATAGAGAGCAGAGCAAAGCAAAGCAGAGGAGAACACCACTGACCGGGCCAGGGTACAAGTGGGTCTCAGGTTTCCTGGGTTCCGGGGTCCCAAGACAAAGCGACACTGCAGTTATACAGAGATACAGAGATCTAAGCCAGAGGTAACCCCGTCGGGCATCCTAGGGCTGAGGCTGAGTAGATCCAGACTAACACCAATCAAATCAAATCCAAAGAAGGGAGATTATCCGCTTTGGACTCACCGATGACAAGGATCGGATCTTATCCTCACGTGTTAATCTCTAGGCAGAGCCACCAGGGAATACCCAAACTCAGAGATAAACAAAGCCAGCAGAGCATAGATATAAATCCAAAGCACAGCATAGATCAAAGCATAGTGCGGAACGAAGCATAGAACAGATATACAGGACGAAAACAAAATGACTACGGAATGCATAAACATAGATTAACAGAACAGAGGGCAAAACCATAAACAATATGCAATGCATCTCAGATTAATACGGAATCAAGGTTAGTTACGAGCCAACCCTAATCTAATTGTTCACTGTCACTAACCGTGCATGTTGATGTAGTTTTAAGTTATTTGATGCACCGTTGCCATCCTAGTGTTGCAATGAAATCCTTATGTGCATCGAAGTCCCTTAAACCAACACCCATGGGGAGGTGCTTAACAGTGATCGACGTTCACATGAATAAGTCACAGCCTAACAGACTCTTCATGCGATCCAAGGAATCCATTGGGCCGGTTTACATGGGTGATTAACCTGTATTTGAGCCCTACAAGTCTCACCATTATCCTAAGTTATAATTCAGAATTGCCATGCCTAACGGTTTAGCCATGAGGGACCTATGGTTGAGCTGGAGACATCTTACGCACTCGTCGTAATATGCACTACGGCTTCTCCTTGGTTCCATTAAAACACAGCTAAACTGAGTATCCTTCCACCTCTGATCTGGTACCTTTTTCGGCTGAGCTACAGTCAGTATACGGCTTAGCCGTAGATCAGTCCACGGCTTGGCCGTAGCATTCCACGGCTTAGCCGTAGCCACACCGTAGGAGTTCTGTGTTGGAAAAGTTTCGACTGATCAGAGATTTAATTCACGGCTGGGGTACGGTTTGGGGTCACGGCTAGCTTACGGCTCAGCCGTAGAACAAATTACGGCTTAGCCGTAGCCTAGCCGTAGAACAAAACTCAAAATTGAAGTCTCTGGAAATCAAACCGTAGAAGTTCACGGCTTAGCCGTGCAATACAGATCCGAAAATGGGTTGAGTACAGAAACGAAAATTTAATACAGAAACTGCACAAAATGAGTTACAGAGGTTCCATTTTACCAAATGTGGCTGTAAAACATCAGATGCACTAAAGGAGATGGAAATCAAAGCATTCAAATAGAGCACCCATGTGTGTTATAAAAGTTTGTACTTATACTTGCCTCAAAGCTCTATCAATCCACAACCTCAAGCTCCAAATCCACTAAAAATCAAAACAAATCAAAGCAATACACCATGCATGAGATGAAGACACATCAACAAGGAAAAGAGCTGCAATTGGAGAAGAAGAAGGGAGAGTTGGGAGAGAACCCACTTACCACCAAAGCCACAGACAGAGACTAAGCACAGAGATGAGAGAAGAAGAAAAGAACCCAATCCAAAACAAGGAATCCAAAGCTTAATCGAGCAAGAGAAGAGGAGAGAGAACGAGGAGGGAGTTTCTCCTGGAATCTCCTCTTGCATGCACGTTGAAGACAATTTACAGGGAATGAGGACATCTGGAGCATGATTCATTTATATAGGTTTTGAAAGTTAAGTCAAAGTCCGGAGAGTTTATACTAATTACAGTTTAAGTCACACGAAGGTCCATCTTCCCCAATTGACTCCAAATGGTTCTGAGACAGTTACGGAAATTGTCGAGCTCAACGAAATACGCGTGCTGACACCAAGATGATGCAAAGATGATATGAGCAAAACAAAAGCAAAATTACGAAAAAGGGCTTAGGACTACCTATTCCAGGTCAAAGGTCACTCAACTACCTATTCAAGGCCCAAAACCAAGTCCAAAAGAAATAAAACAAAACAAAACACACTAATGAGCCACTAATCCGGCTCAAAGGGGATCGGAGTGTTACAGTATATCTGGTCGAAGGCCATCGAGAAATCGTCGAATCCTCTTGCTTTCTAGAGTGATGAGGGTTGGTACGAAACGAGAGAGACGAATAAACTGCAGCTCATACTCCCAAACAGACGGATTCCCTTGCTTCAATTTATCAAACTCTATTCGTTTCTAAATGCGAACATGCTCCGGTACGTACTTCTTGGGAAACAGATTACGAAAAGTAGTCTAGGCCATCTTTTCGGTAATCCCCTATATATTAGCGACTAAACGACCAAAAATACGGAAAGGAACGAACTCCTATAACTTATAAACATTTGCCAAAGTTCGAATACGATTATGAATGCCAAAAACCCCCAAAGTTCCCACTTAACGTTTTTAATCCTCACATCGGACCTACGTTCTAGCATCTTTTAGAACTTCTAGAACTTGACTGGCTCTGATACCATCTGTCACGCCCCCAAAACTGGGCCGGATCCAAACCCGGTTCCAGGGGTGTGAGAATTGGAGCCAATTAAAATTTTTCTAAACATAAACAGCACGGGCCCCAATTCCGGGTGGAACGAAGTCCTTCGTGAGGCTATGCTTGGTGATCAAGCAACCATAATCACACGCGGATCTAAAATCCATGCTCATCGCAGACAGATATTACATCACAATAAGATAATCAATCTCATTAATAATAAAACCAGAGTCAAGTGCTTCGAAGCATCATAATTAGAGTTAAAATTTCAAAACAACCAAACTTAAATTAATAAACTAATAGCCCAGACATGGCCTTATTACATAATCTAAAGTTTTCGAACTCAACACCGCACAAGGACACCTCAGATGATGTCATCGGTGCTCCCCTCAACAACTCCGCCATCTGGCGGAATTTCCTGCGTCGCCTGACCCTCCGGTTCGGCACCGGCAACGGAACCTAGACACCCAAAAGTAGTGGGTCAGATTGACATAATCTGGCAAGAGGGTAAGCTGCAAATAATGGATTAATCAACTGAATTAAACATAAGTATTCACTATGATCCAAAATATATCAGATGCAAACCCCAATGGCATGAATGCATAGAAACGGGTATTCCTGCGGATAAATATATAGAAACGGGTAAATTCCGCATACAGATAACAGAAACGGGTAGTCCCACAGATAATAACAGAAACGGGTAATCCCGCAACTAATAACAGAAACGGGTAATCCTGCAGATAATAACAGAAACGGGTAATCCCGCAAATAATAACAGAAACGGGTAATCCCGCAGATAATAACAGAAGGCACAGCTGTATACTATTATCCACAGTATACGCTGACCAGATGGCGTACGTCCACCTTCGAACTGGGGTAGTCCCGCAGATAATAACAGAAACGGGTAATCCCGCAGATAATAACAGAAACGGGTAATCCCACAACTAATAACAGAAACGGGTAATCCCGCAGATAATAACAGAAACGGGTAATCCCGCAAATAATAACAGAAACGGGTAATCCCGCAGATAATAACAGAAGGCACAGCTGTATACTATTATCCATAGTATACGCTGACCCCATGGCGTATGTCCACCTCCGAACTGTAGTCGGTCAGATACATATATACAAATATACTTATTTACAAATACATACGTATATCGATGCAGAATGAACCATGATATGAAACCCTCAATCCCAACATTCAATCCAATACCATTTTGAGTATTTAGAGTACTTAAATTTGAAAGTGTATTATGAACGTGTGTCAATTCAAATTATTGAGGGTAAGCACTAATCCACCAACGGTCAAGTTAGATAAATATGCACATGAGAACTAACTCTCTATCACAATGGAAATATGAGTCCACGATACCGATATACTACTTTTGGTGCCTATCATGTGGTGTATCCCGAACCTCACATTCCCATTCTGCATTTAGTCTAATTCTCATGTGAACATTCAACTAACATTCCTAAAAGACATAATTCATCTAATCCAATTATATATAATTAGTGTGTTTTACAAATTAGGTAAAAAATGTTCAATTTCTGAATCCAAAGTTAAATCAAGTCACGATCAAAAGGGGAAAGAAAATAATTAATTCCTTAATATCATTGTTATGTACAAATACACATTATCATTTTATACAAAACAGAAGGCACAAATTTCGGATCCCAATTTGAAATCTAACTCAATTAAGAATCCAATTTAAAATTATAAATACATTCTATTTACGGTTTAATCGCTACCAAATACATTTTTAGTTTATTTCAATCAACCTAAATGAACACTAATCAAAATTTCATAATTCTCAATTAAGTTTATAAATAATCCAAGATACATTTCTAATATCATCAAATTAAATTAATTTAATAAAACCTAATCTCCATTAAAACACTAAACCATTAATCAAAATATAACCTTTTAATTCTTTATAAGAAGCAATATTGTGTATAAATATATATATTAATAATATATATATTTTTTTGAAAAGAAAATGGGCTGACGGGCCCAGACCAGCACCCGGGCCCAGCCAACCAGGCGGGCCCAACCCGCCTGGCCTGCTGCCAGGCGGCAGGTGCTGCCAGGCAGCGCTGCTGCCTGGGCGGCGGCTGCTCAATTTTTTTTTTATTTAAACAAAGCACAAATCTAACACATCTTTATAAGTTTGGAAGAAAATCAACCCACAACTATTACCCCCAAAAGCCATTAATCCAAATAAGAAGAAGTCATGCCAAAAGGTGTGTAAACCAACGAGCAATTAAAACATATTGCAAGAACAAAAAATCATTGTTTTAGCTATCCACTTGCCTGGATCTTGAAGACAAAGTAGATCTGAAGATCAAAGCTTGGAAAGGCCCACCTTGGTTTCCCCCTTAGAGAGCCTCTAGGGTTTTGGTTGAAGAAGAAAAGAAGAGGGTTAGAGAAAGGAGGAGAAACCCTAAGAGTAGAGTTTATATAAGAGAGGGGGTTTTTCTAAATTACAAGAAAGAGCCCCCTGCTTTCTAGTGGCTTTTAAGAAATTACAAAAAGAGTCCTCTGGCCTAAAAAGGGTCCATTAACTTAGGCCCAATTGTGTTAAACCGATCTATTTGACCCTTTTAACCCAACTCAAACCCGACAAACCAGTATGACCCAATATAAAAATTCAGGACTTGACAGGGAGTTTGCTTAACCTTACTAACTTTTGAATTTTGAATAGATTAAATTGAAATTTAAAAAAAATTGTTCTCTTTTGAATTGTTAAGATTAGATTGTGTGATTAGATTAACTTAGATAACTTTTGAATTTTAAACTTTGATTTCTTAGATAAGGTCTAGACTTTGATTTAGATAGTGAAGTTGTTGAGATAAGTTCGAATTTCAAAATGTTCAAATTAGGATTTAATAAAATCTAATTGGTTGGATAACTTAGCACACTTTTGAAATCCTAATCATATCTTGCAACTTGATTAGATAAGATAGGTTTTGAATTTTAAATTTTTAAAATTAGTTGATTAAGATAGAATTTTTATTCAATTTGCTAACATTTGATGATAAGATAGACTAATTAAAATTTTGATTTTGGATAGGTGCCTTTGCTGGAGGAGATTTGAATAGGTTGCCTACAAGAGTAAGAGACTACTTGGGATTTGCCTTTGCAAACATGATTGCTTTCAAATTTTAAAATTGCTCGCAAAAAATAAAAAAAAAGGATAAACTTGCATAAGAAAAGATTTGCTGTAAGATTTTTTATCCTTAACCCATGAATCTTTATGTGCAAGTGGGCTTGATTGATTTAAATTCTGCAAATAGTGGCTACTTGCTTGGCACACGTTTAATTGGACCCACACACTTAGATAAGGGCAATTCATCCCAACAAAATAATGACTGGATTTCATCACCAGATCCTTGCCCACATAGGTTTAATCATCTCTCGCTAGCACCTACCTTAATTAAAATCAAATAGGAACAAGACCATAGGACTCAAGCTCACTAGGATGAATACCACTGACAGTTGCACTAACTGTACTCTTTGACCAAAGTTGATGTTCGAAGAAAAACCTTGTCCAGAGTGTGGAGATAGTTAGATTGTTCAAGGAAAGGGTCCTTCAAATGGGTCCATTAAATGCACCCTACCCGTACCTAGGGGTTGATCTAGTAAACCAAGGTTTCATAAGACTGAATTGGAGGCCAACGTGTTCTCTTCACCAGTTAGGAGCTATCTAGAAATTTGGGCTAACCCATAGGAATACTCCTATGCTCAATTGGTGTGCCTGACTGCTTGTGCATCATACTAGGATCATTAGAACCCTGCATATAGATTAGGTTCGCATTCTCTTAGGGTTTAACCCAATGCATGTGATCAAGGAAAAATCGACTTGAGAGGCCAATATCATTGGAACATAAGAAAAAAAGGTTAGTTAGGATTAAACCCGATCTACTTTTCACTATTGTAGGAAATTCTTCGATGTTTGATGAAATTGAGCCAAAAAGGGCAGAAGTAGATAAAGTGGACCCATTACTCTGAGGGACTACATGTAGTCCATGAGGACAACTCAACTATCTTGTATCAGGCTACCCCAAACTAGTGCTACCTTTGAGTTCAAATCCGACATGATCCAGATGCTCCCTATTTTCCGTGGGCTAAACCAACAAAATTCATACCAATATGTTAGGGAATTTGAAGATATCTGTGAGACCATGAGGATAAATCAAATGACAAAGGAAGCCCTAAAACTTAGGATTTTCTCCTTTTCCCTAAAAGAAAGTCTAAACCATGGATTATGCCTTACAAGTTGGATCCATTGCCACATAGGCCAAGTTAGTTGAGGAATTCTACAATAAATTTTACTCCAAACAAAAAACAACCTCAATTAAGTAGGCCATCAATGGGTTCCATCAAAATAAGGGGGAGGCACTTTAAAATTACTTGAAACGGTTCAAGCACCTCTTGATCTAGTGTCCTCACCAGGGATCTAAAAAGATTTCTTTGGTACAAGACTACCCAACCAAACGAATGGTGGAATCCTTTTGAGGTGCTAATTTTACCTAGAAAACAGTTGAGGAAGAATGGACATTTTTGAAAGCAAGTATTGAAAATCCATTGCAGTGAGCCCCTATCAAAAGGGAGCCCATTCAACCCACCATTCTAAAAAAAGGAGGCATGTTCAAAATTAAACCAAAACTTGAGCAAGAGGCCAAAATGGCCACATAGATGAGAAAGCTAGAGGCCTTAGAATTGAATCAGAAAGCCCAAAAATGTAGACACCTCATTTTGGCACCCCCTTTGTACTATTTTCAATATCTTCATTATAGATGCTATGATTTTACCCTATCTAACAATTTTGAATAAATAAGTTAAAATCTACATGTCCATCCATCAATGTACATACTTTTGGAAAACTTGCATTATTATAGGCTCCATTTTTAGGATGGATCTCATGAAGGAACTTATTTTTGATTGAGCGCTGCTTGCCTAATAATCTACTCATCGTGAGTTTTCCGATGGAACATGGATTTTGGGAATCCAATAGTCCGATTGCAAGTCATGATTTTCTTAACCTAGAGCTCACTAGAAATTTCAAACATTTGTCTAGCCTTCCAATTAATTGGATCTTTATTCCATTATGATCTACGAGGTAAGTAATTTTCCAATGGTGTCAATTGTGAAGATCCGACGGTTGGATCAAGAAATATGCCTTTTCAAAATCTAACATATAGGTCCCTAAAAATTTCGAATCTTTTCCCAACTTTCAAATTACCTAAACCCATACATCGTCATGATCTACTTATTGAGGGATTTCCAATGGTAGTTAGATCTCAAAGATTTGATGGTCGGATCTCAAGTTATCAATTTTACATGATCATACACATGGGGCCTCCAAAAAAATCATATTTTTATCATATCTCCAAATGGCCCAACTACATATACCATAATGATCCACTTGCTGAAAGCTTTCCAACGGTATATGGAACTTTGAAATCCAGTAGATAAACCAAAATCTATAAGGCCAGGGTTCTCCACACCTAACTCGAACACTATGGGGCCCACTCATAGAAAGTCTTCTTTCTTGGATCTAATTGCCCTCCAAAATACCAAAATTGAACTCCTATACCTCAAATTGAGCATGAGAGATCTTTTTTCTCAACTGCACATGGTATACCCTCTGAGTTCCTAACCTGGGAATGACTCACTTTATGAACCCAGGGTCCAGCCCGGGCCACATGGTTAGCTCCACCATTATGATCCAATATTGAAGGACGCTTCATTTCATCATTTGTATTTTTATTATTACAACCATCATTATCATGTGGGCCCTGATCATTCACCATGGAATGCATAAGCATGACTAGCCCACTTGGATACACTCACAAGGTTGATCCATTGGAATTCAGCCCAACCTCAAACCTTAACCCAACTTAACTCTAAATCTGATCAAGTCCAAGACTCATTAATCGAACTTCAAACCCAGCTTGGGTCCATGACTTGTCAACCCATCTCTAAACCTAAACCCGAAGCCTTAACCCATCAACCTAACTCAACCCAAATTCTAGCCCATGATCCATGTCCAACCCTTTGGCCCATTAGCTCATCCAATCATTCAAATTTTAAACTAAGATCTGAGCTAATCTCATCTCCCTCACAGTTACCACCATGCCACATCATCTCACTCCCTCCTCATCATCACCTTATCCCTCTTATTATCACCATCTCATCATCATTCCCCATCCTGGCCATCAAACCCGAACCTAGCCATCCAAACCCCGTCCAAATGATCATCATAATTCAAACTACAAATGAACCCAATCCTGAGAGGTTTTTAGTTTTTTTCAGACTCCCCAATCCTGTTCTTCCCTCATGGGAAATTAGAAAAGCAAAACAAAAGAAGGGGAGGAGACTAAGAAAAGAAAAGCGACGAAGAACACCAAAAGAAGAAAAATAAAAAGAGAACTGAAAGAGTTTGACTGGGAGAAAAGGATGAAAAGAAAATAAATGAAAAAAACAAAATAAACAGAGAAGGGGAAGAAGAATAAGAGAAGAGGAAGAGCACACTGAAACTAGAGCCCGAACCCACATATCATCACACAAAGATGCCATCCATCATTGCACCACACCATTACCATCACCACAAAGCCCTTGCATCATCATAGCTACTTTCCACTACTTCCCTGCACAACTGCATCTCCACCTTCTCCTTCATCACCATCCTCACATCATCATCTCCCTCTTATTCACTTACCCACCACCTTTCACCTTCACTAACCTTTAGGCCAACCTTCACAAAACAACCCCCACTACATACACTCTTCCACCCCTCTCGAACACAACACCACTGCCAATCTTCACTTTCATCAAGACACACACACATACCACCACAACACCCTCACGCCCCTTTTTGTTTGGCCTTAGATATTTTAACTTTGGGTTGGGTCAGTTTGTCGGGTTCAAGTCGAGTTGGGAAGGTTAGATGGATGTTTGTTAGGCCATTTTAGATGTTTGGGTCATTGAATGCTTGGCTTTTTGTATAGGACCCATTGGAGATAGGCTGGTCAAACCTTCTTAAGCCTTGAGCCCAAGTCAGTTGGACTTTTGTGAGCCAAAGCCCGTTTTCTCACTAGAGCAAGGGGCCATTCTTTGTAAATTAGATAAACTTTTATGTAACCTAGCCCTAAAATCCCTCGATTGTTTTCTCTTTTGCGCTCATTTCCTCCGTTATTCTTCCTCTCCTCCATAACCAAGCCCTAGTAGCCCTCTGAGGAAACCAAGCTTGATCCAGGAGCTTAGGATAATGCCACCACCTTCATCTTCTCTTTGTCTTTGTGTGTCTATCTTGATAGTGTCCACAACTCTGAAAGGATTTGATTGGTAGCTCAGGTTTGGGAGTGAGGAGTTGTGTACGGTTTCATCTTCATATTTGGTTTTGAGCATTGGAATCGAGGCAAGTGGATAATTGTAAATAATGCTAATTTATTCAGTTTATTGAATGATATGTTTTAGATATGACTTAAAGGGATGAGTTTGATGTTTCGTTCGAAATATGCAGTTATGACTTACCTTGGTTGAATTTTCAAGCGAAAACCCAAAAAGGGGCAAAATTGTTTGCACCAATTGCTAAATCGTAGGCTCTTCTATAGCTAAGCTACGGCTCACTTTCCAATGAGCCGTTCTTTGAGAAATTGTACCATGGCCAGGCTTATAGCTAGCTCAGCCGTAAATGGGCTACGGCTACGCTATAAGATGATAACGGCTAAGCCGTGAGTGCCTCAGGAACCTTAATTAAATTGGTAGAAAGGTAGGTTAGGATAAATGACCAGGGCAGAAGGACTTGGTCATATGGAACTGCACTACAGGTAAGTGACCTGTAGGTAGGGTAGAATCACCTTACCTTACTTCATGCCCATTAGATAATTCAAAATTGAATCAGTTTTGTAATTGGGTTTGAACTCTGAAATGGATGCTAGTCTTAAGAAAGGTTAGTTAAATGCACACATGAGGATTGAACTAGACTTAGAATAAGAATGAGAGTTCCAAGATGTAACATATGATAAACACCAAAGTAGGACAATGGCATCGTGGGCTCTCATTATTATTGTGAAGGAAGGTTTGTTTCCATGCATAGATTTAACTACCTCTGACTATTAGGTGGTGTAGAGCTTACCCTTAGTAAAAAATGAAAAATATTACATGAGCATATTACACTTTTAAATTATGTAATCTAAATTCATTAAATTGTTAATGATTGGGTGTTGTCCGCAAAGGGTTTCATAGTATGATTCATTACGCATTCATATATAATATATATTTGTATATATATATATATTTGAACAATTGCAATAGGAGGTGGTAGTACGCCATTGAGTCAGCGTGTACTATGGGATATAGTACACAACTGTGCCATTTGTTATATCTGGCTGGAATACCCATTTTTGTATATTATATCTAGCGGAAATACCCGTTTTTGCATATTGTATTTAGCAGGAATACTTGTTTTTGTGCATTCATGCCATTGGGTTTGCATTTAGCACATTTTGGGTAGGATGTAAAATATAATTTAATTCAGTTGATTAACATCATTACTTGCTGTGTACCTCTTACTAGATAACGTCAATCTGACCCACTACTTTTGATGTCTACGCCCTGCTGCTGGTGCCAAACCAGAGGGTAATGTAAAAGCAAAAGATTCCATCAGATGATAGAGTTATTGGGTGGAGCACTGATGATATCATTTGAGGTGTCTTAGAGATGGTGCTGAGATCGAAACACTAGACTTTTTAATTAGGCTATGTTTGAGGCCATTAGAGTAGTTATTCAATTTAATGTTTTGGGAATTATAACCTTATTTGTTATGCTTCAAAATTCTTGACCATTTATTAATTATTATTGAGAATTGCTATATGGTTGTTTATTAATTATTATTGAGAATTGCTATATGGTTGAATATGATGCTTAGCTATGCAGATTATAGATTTTTCGTTCCGTGTGTGATTATGGTTGCTTGATCAATTAGCATAGCCTCATGAAGGACTTCGATCCACTCAGAATTGGGGCCTGTGTTGTTATTTAAGAAAATTTTAAATTGGCCCTAATTCTCACACTCTTAAGACCAGGTTTGGATTCGGCCTAGTTTTAGGGGCGTAACAGAGGGTATCAAAGAGGTCAAGTTTCTAGAAGTTCTAAAAGATGTTAGAAACATAGGTCCAATGTGAGGATTAGAAAATTTAAGTGAGTACGTTCGGTGTTGACGCGTATAGTTTGTATACGATTTTTAGCAATGTTTAGAGTCTTCATAGGTTTGTTTAGTTTCCGTATTATAGGTCGTTTAGTTTCTAACAATAGATTGTTTTGTAGACATGTCACCTAGGACAAAGGAAAACTAATTCGTCCTCCGATAAATCGGGTGGGCCTAGTGGAACGACTAATGATTCGATATAGACTCTACTCTAAGTTATGTTAGCCAATTGCAACATCAGGATCAGCAGATGGCTCAGTTGTTGGAAGTGGTGCAGAGGGTGAATCAACCCCATGTGGCGCATGTAGCTCTGCCACCTCTACCACCACCGCCACCGTTGCCAACATTTGTGGTACAACCTCAAGTAGTAGATTAGGTAGCATTTCAAACTAGTTTACTTGAGGCTTTTCAGAGGATTGGGTTGCCTCAGGTTATTGGTGCCCCGAGACCCCAAGATCCTAACGACATTTTTGAGAAGTTTAAGAAGAGAAGATCACTGGAGTTTAATGGGGCTAAAGATCCAATGGTGGCAAAAGAATTTTTTATCCAGGTTGAAAAGAAATTTGAAAACCTAGCCAGCACAAGGATGCAAAAGGTTAAGTTGGCAGCTTCAATGTTTCGAGATGTACCTGACAGGTGGTGGACCACCGTTAAGGAAGCATATGATGTAATAATTGAAGATGTAGCCTGGATTACTTTTCGTAATCAATTTCATGAGAAGTATGTACCGAAGCATGTTCATATCCAGATGTCACGCCCCAAAATTGGGCCAGATCCAAACCCGGTTCCAGGGGTGTTGTGAGAATTGGGGCCAATTAAAATTTTTTCTAACATAACAGTACGGGCCCCAATTCTGGGTGGATCGAAGTCCTTCGTGAGGCTATGCTTGGTGATCAGGCAACCATAATCACACGCGACACTGAAATCTATACTCATTGCAGATGAATATCATATGACAACCATGTAACAAGTCTCATTAATAACGAAATCAATGTCAAGTGCTTCAAAGCATAACAATTAAGATTATAATTCCAAAACAAATTAAACTTAAAATTTGTAAACTGATGGCCTCAAACATGGCCTTACTACAAAACCTAAGATTTTTGATCTTTACACCATACTAGGACACCTCAGATGATGTCATCGGTGCTCCACTCAACAACTCCGCCATCTGGCAGAATTTCCTGCGTCGCCTGACCCTCCAGTTTGACACCGGTAACGGAACCTAGACATCTAAAAGTAGTGGGTCAGATTGACATAATCTGGTAAGAGGGTAAACTGTAAGCAATGGATTAATCAACTGAATTAAACAGAAGTATTCATTATGACCCAAATTATATTAAATGCAAACCCCAATGGCATGATGCACCGAAATGGGTATTCCCGCGGATAAATATACAGAAACGGGTAATCCCACATACAGATAACAGAAACGGGTAATCCCACAGATAATATCAGAAACGGATAATCCCGCATATAGATAACAGAAACGGGTAAACCCGCGTACAGATAACAGAAATGGGTAGTCCCACAGATAATAACAGAATCGGGTAATCCCACAGATAATATACATATTTACAAATACATACGTATACGGATGCAGAATGAATTATGATATGACACCCTTAATCCTAATAATCGAACCGCTAACAATTTGAGTACTTAGACTTTTATAATTGAAAATGTATTATGAATGAGTGTTAATTCAAGTTTTCTGAGGGTAAGCACTAACCACCTAATGGTCATAACTGGTTAAATATACACATGAGAACCAACTCTCTATCACAAGGAAATGTGAGTCCATGATGCCGTTATACTAATGGTGCCTATCATGTAGTGCATCCCGTACCTCACATTCCCATTATGCACTTAATCCAATTCTCATGTGAGCATCCAGCTAAGTTATCTAAAAGGACATGATTTATCTAATCTAATTAGGTATATTTAGTATGTTTTACTAATTGGGTAAAAGATGTTTAAATTTCAAATTCAAATTTAAATCAAGTCATGATAAAAAGGGGAAAGGAAATAATTAATTCCTTAATATCATTGTTGTGTATAAATACACTTTAAATTTTATTCAAAACAAAAGGTACAAATTTCGGACCCTAGCTTGAAATCAAACTCAATTTAGAAATCCAAATTAGAATTATAAATACAATCTAGTTAAGATTTAATAATTACCAAATACATCTTAGTTAATTGGTAACCAATCTAAATAAAAATACTAATCTCAAGTACCAGGTGCCCAACTACTTTTATAACAATCATAATCGAATTTTTAATCATATCTAATTTAATAATTAATTAATATAACCACATTTTCTTTAATCTCCTAAACCATCAACCACATATTAATACTGTAATGTTTATATTTAATAACCTAAAATCCTAATTACAATTATATAAACATATATATTTAAAAAAAACAAGTAGGCCCAACTTGCCATTAACCCGACTCAGCCGCAGCTGGGCCCAGCAGCACCCGGGCTGGGCACTGCCAGGCCCGGCCTGGCAGGCAGGCAGGCAGCACGTTGTTGCTTGCTGCCTGCGCTGCATAGCACCGGAATTTTTTTTTAAAACCAGACAAACTCGTATTTATATATATATATTTTTTAAAGAAAAGAAATCTCAATCTTAGTTGATCCCAAATCAAGATGCTAAATCGAACGACGAAATCAAATGAAAGCTTGAATCCAAACGAAGAAACTCTACAAAAACATATTAACCAAAAAGCAACCAAAATATATTACAAGTAACCAAAAGCCATTGCTTACAATTATCCATTTGTCTGGATCCTGGAGCCAAAATAGATTTGAAGATCAAAGCTTGGAAGACCCCACCTTGGTTTCCCCCTTAAAGAGCTTCTAGGGTTTTGGTTGAAGAAGAAAAGAAGAGGGTTGGAGAAAGGGGGAAAAACCCTAAGAGTAGAGTTTATATAGAGAGAGGGTTTTTCTAAATTACAAGGAAGGGCCCCCTGCTTCCTAGTAAGTTTCTCGAAATTTCAAAAAGAGTCTATTGGCCCAAAAAGGGTCCAATAATGTAAATCCAAGGCCCAAAAGTGTTTGTTTAGCCCCGTATACGCTCCTCAATCCAACTCAAACACAACAAACCGGTATAACCCAATAATAAAAATTCGAGGCATGACATCTCACTCCCCTTAAAGGACATTTGGTCCTCCAAATAACTAACATACCTCTGGAAGAAGGTGCGGATACTGACGCTGCACTTCGTCTCTAAGCTCCCATGTTGCTTCCTCTGGGTGATGATGACTCCATTGAACCTTCACCCAGTGGATGACACGGTTTCTCAACACCTGCTCCTCGGTATTGACAATCCCCACCGGCTGCTCAGTGTAAGTTGTATCATCTTGCACTTGCAATGGCTCATATTGCAGCACGTGTGAAGGGTCTGCTACATACTTCCTCAACATAGAAACATGGAAGACGTTATGAACACCCGACAACTCTGGTGGTAGTGCTAACCGATAAGCCACGTCATTAATGTTGCTGATAATCTGGAATGGTCCCACATATCTTCGGGAAAGTTTTCCTTTCTGCCCAAACCGCAATGTACCACGTGTAGGTGATACCTTCAGAAATACATGGTCACCAACCTCAAACTTCAACTCTCTCCTCTTTTTAGCAGCATAACTCTTTTGCCGACTGCGGGCAACCTTCAACCTTTCCCGAATCTGTCTCATCTTACACTGGACTCTCCAGCCACATATGGTCCATGAAAACCACAAGCTCCAAAATTCGACCAACATATAGGGGTTCGACATCTTCTTCCGTACAAAGCTTCAAAAGGTGCTATGCCAATGCTAGAGTGGTAACTGTTGTTGTACGCAAATTCACATAGAGCCAAACTTTCATCCCAACTAGTCTTGAAATCCAAAACACATGCCCTTAGCATATCCTCCAATGTTTGGTTCGTTTGCTCTATTTGTCCGTCTGTTTGGGGATGATAGGCTGTACCAAAATTCAGCTTGGTTCCTAAGGCTTCCTGCAGTGCTACCCAAAACCGAGATACAAACTTACTATCCCGATCGGAGACAATAGAAACCGGTGCTCCATGCAATCTCACCACTTCCTTAATATACAAATCTGCCATTTTCTCCATTCCTTGACCAGTCTTGAATGGTACAAAGTGGGCTGACTTAGTCAAACGGTCCACTATCACCCAAATAGCATCAAATCCCTTTCTAGTATGAGGCAATCCAGACACAAAGTCCATAGTGATGTGATCCACTTCCATTGAGGAATCTCCAACTGATGCAGAAGACTTGGGGGTCTCCTATAATCTGCTTTAATCTGCTGGCAGACCAAATATTTTCCAACAAATTCTGCAATATCCTTTTTCATATTCTTCCACCAATAGTGATCCTTGAGATCGTGATACATCTTGGTACTGCCTGGATGAATAGTATACTGAGTATAGTGTGCCTCGACCATGATTTCATCCTTCAATTCTGGAAAATTGGGCACATAAATTCTGCCTTTATAATGTAAAATATTATCTTCCAACTTAAAATCAGGCCTCTCCTCCATATGATCTTTGATTCTTGTAATCTCGGGGTCTAGTAACTGGTATTCTCTGATCCTAGGGAGTAATTCGGGTTCCCACGAGAATATACTAGCCAATACTGCTTACTCACTGATAGGCTGAAAGTAAACATCCATATCTTCCAAACATCGAATCCAGAAGTATTCTACAATTAATCCTCCAGTGAACGCTGCTTTTCTACTTACAGCATCTGCCACTACATTAGGCTTTCCTGGATGGTACTTCAACCCAAAATCGTAATCCTTAATATACTCCATCCATCTCCTCTGTCTCATGTTCAAATCACCCTGCGTAAAGAGATACTGAAGGCTTTTATGGTCTGAATGTACTTTAAAAGTGGCTCCGTAAAGATAATGTCTCCACATTTTCAAAGAAAAGACCACTGCAGCAAGCTCCAAGTCATGGGTTGCATACTTTCGTTCATGATCCTTCAACTGTCTAGACCCATAAGCCACCACCTTCCCATGTTGCATGAGAACACAACCAAGTCCAACTTCGGATGCATCGGTGTAAATCACAAAACCATCATCACCAGTAGGTAAGGTCAAAATAGGGGTTGTGGTCAACCTTCTTTTCAACTCCTGAAAACTCTGCTCACAATCCTCATTCCACACAAAAAGAACTCCCTTACGAGTCAATCTCGATAGTGGGGCTGCTATTGAGGAAAATCCTTCCACGAATCTGTGATAATAACTTGCGACGCCTAGGAAGCGTCGGATCTCCGACATTGTTTTTGGCCTATCCCACTTTACCACTGCTTCAATCTTCGTTGTGTCCACTGCTAAACCTTCCTTAGAGATGATGTGTCTAAGAAATCCTACCTGTTCCAACCAAAATTCACATTTACTTGACTTAGCATACAATTGGTGTTCCCTCAATAACTGCAATGAAATAGTAAAATGCTGAGCATGCTCTTCTTGACTCTTCGAATATACAACTACATCATCAATAAACACCACCACAAACTTATCCAAGTACTGTACAAAAACCCTATTCATCATAGCCATAAAAGCTGCCGGCGCATTTGTCAACCCAAAAGACATCACCAAAAATTCATAGTGACCATATCTAGTTCTGAATGCAGTTTTTGGGATATCTTGATCTCGTACCCTCAACTGATGATATCCTGACCTTAGATCAATCTTAGAAAAATACTGAGCACCTTGCAATTGATCAAATAATTCATCGATTCTCAGCAATGGATACTTGTTTTTGATTGTCACTTGATTCAGTTGCCTATAATCAATACATATTCTCATAGAACCATCCTTTTTCTTCACAAATAACACTGGAGCCCCCCAAGGAGAGACACTCGGTCTAATAAAACCCTTATTCAATAGCTCCTGCAATTGCTCATTGAGTTCTCTCAACTCAGCTGGGGCCATTCTATAAGAGGCTTTTGAGATCGGAGCTGTGCCCGGCACAAGCTCGATTACAAAGTCAATCTCACGGACTGGCGGCAATCCGGGAATATCATCGGGAAAAATATCCGGGAACTGAGATGCCATTGGTATCTCTTCCACCGCTTTAGTCCGTTTATCCTTCGTGATAAACGCTATATACCCCTCGGAACCTTTCATCAATAACCTCATAGCCTTAATAACTGAGATCACATGAGTAACAACCTTCTTCTTAGATCCCACAAGTAGCACCTTAGTGCCATTATCAGCTGTTAACTTCACTATTTTGGCACGACAATTCATAACTGCACTATGAGTAGCAAGCCAATCCATACCCAAAATGGCATCAAAGTCATTCATCATCAATAGTATCAAATTGCCTTAAACACAACTCCACTTATCACCAATTTACAATTAGGGTAGTATTTCAAACAACTAACTATTTTACCCATCGGGGTGGCCACAATTAAATCATACGGCAAATCAATTACTCTAACACCAATCTTCAAGGCAAAACTAGGGGAAACATAGGAATGCATAGAACCGGAATCAAATAAAGTTTTAGCATGACTATCACAAATAGAAATAATACCTTCCACAATGTTCTCTGCAATATCAGCTTGCTCCTGGGTCATGGCATACACTTTGCTTGCCTGTTGTGGCCTTGATTGCTGTCTGTTAGGCCCTTGTGGTCGCTGAGGTCCTTTCTGAGGTTGGGGCTGCTGGGGAGGTCGGTACAACTGCATCTGTTGCTGCGGTGCCTGGGGTCGTTGCTACTACGGGGGAGCTGGTGCTATCTGTCTCAGTAGATGTGCTTGAATAGGAGCCCTTTGTGTAGATGCTTACCCATACTGCTGACCTTTCTTCTTAGGGCAATCCTTGACCTGATGACTAGTGTCTCCACAGGAAAAGCACCCCCCCATCTGTCTCCAACACTTAGATGTAGAGTGATTATTGCCACAAATGCCACAAGACTCCCTCTTTTGCTTTTTGAATTGGTGTTGTGGGGTTGGAGACGGAGCAACTTTTTGCTTGGGTTGGCTAGTAGGGACCATGCGCCCAATCACCTCCTCCGCCTAATATGCCTTATCCAAATATTCCTGGTAAGTATTCAGAACTTGTGACTTGGCATGAAGGAGTATATCTGGCCGAAGGCCATCGAGGAACTGTCGGATCCTCTCGTTTTTTGGAGTGATGAGAGTTGGTGCGAAAAGAGAAAGACGGGTAAACTGCAGCTCATACTCCCGAACAGATAAATTCCCTTGCTTCAATCTATCAAACTCTATTCGCTTCTCAAGGCAAACATGCTCCAGTACATATTTATCACGGAACTGATTACGAAATGTAGTCCAAGCCTCCTCTTTAGCAATCCCCTCATATATCTCTTTAACTGTAGTCCACCACCTGTCTGCTACATCTCGAAACATGGAAGCTGTCAACTTGACCTTCTGTATCTCCGTGCAGACTAGATTTTCAAACATCTTCTCCACTTCAATGAGGAATTCCTTTGCCACCATTGGATCTTCACCCACGTTGAACTCCGGCGGACCTCTCTTCTTAAACTTCTCAAAAATATCATTTGGATCATGGGGTCTGGAGGCAACAACAACCTGAGGCTGCCTAATCCTCTGCAAAGCCTCAAGTACACCAGTCTGAAATGCAGCTTGATCCACTACTTGAGGTCGCACCTCAGGCGTTGGTTGCGGCATTACCGGTGGCGGAGTTACATGTGTTGCATGAGGTTGGTTCATTCTCTGTACAACTTCCAACAATTATGCTATTTGTTGATTCTGACGCTGCTGATGGGCTAACATAGTCTGGAGCAGAGTCTGTATCGGATCATTCGTGGTACCGCTAGGCTCACCCGACTCCGAACTGGATGGGTTAGTTTTCGTTTTCCTTGTTCTAGGTGCCATGTCTGCAAAACAACTGTTCATTAAAGACTAAACGACCAAAAATACGAAGGGCAACAAATTTTGAAACCTCTAACCATGCTAAAGTTCATATATGATTATACACATAAAAACCCCATCGCCCTCATCTAAAGTTTCTAATCCTCACATCGGACCTATGTTCTAGCATCTTTTAGAACTTCTAGAACTTGATCGTCTCTGATACCATCTGTCATGCCCCCAAAACTGGGCCGGATCCAAACCCGGTTCCAGGGTTGTGAGAATTGGGGCTAATTAAAATTTTTTCTAACATAACAGTACGGGCCCCAATTCTGGGTGGATCGAAGTCCTTCGTGAAGCTATGCTTGGTGATCAGGCAACCATAATCACACGCGGAACTAAAATCCATACTCATCGCAGATGAATATCATATAACAACCATGTAACAAGTCTCATTAATAATGAAATCAATGTCAAGTGCTTCGAAGCATAACAATTAAGATTATAATTCCAAAACAAATTAAACTTAAAATTTGTAAACTGATGGCCTCAAAGATGGCCTTACTACAAAACCTAAGATTTTCGATCTCTGCACCATACTGGGACACCTCAGATGATGTCATTGGTGCTCCACTCAACAACTCTGCCATCTGGCGGAATTTCCTGCGTCGCCTGACCCTCTGGTTCGGCACCGGTAACGGAACCTAGACACCCAAAAGTAGTGGGTCAGATTGACATAATCTGGCAAGAGGGTAAACTGTAAGCAATGGATTAATCAACTGAATTAAACAGAAGTATTCATTATGACCCAAATTATATTAAATGCAAACCCCAATGGCATGAATGCACAGAAACTAGTATTTCTGCAGATAAATATACAGAAACGGGCAATCCCGCATACAGATAACAGAAACGGGTAGTCCCGCAGATAATAACAGAAACGGGTCATCCCGCAGATAATAACAGAAACGGGTAATCCCACATACAGATAACAGAAACGGGTAAACCCGCATACAGATGACAGAAACGGGTAAACCTGCATACAGATAACAGAAACGGGTAGTCCCGCAGATAATAACAGAATCGGGTAATCCCGCAGATAATATACATATTTACAAATACATATGTATACGGATGCAGAATGAATTATGATATGACACCCTTAATCCTAATAATCGAACCGCTAACAATTTGAGTACTTAGACTTTTATAATTGAAAATGTATTATGATGAGTGTTAATTCAAGTTTTCTGAGGGTAAGCACTAACCACCTAACGGTCATAACTGGTTAAATATACACATGAGGACCAACTCTCTATCACAAGGAAATGTGAGTCCATGATGCCGTTATACTACTTATGGTGCCTATCATGTAGTGCATCCCGTACCTCACATTCCCATTTTGCACTTAATCCAATTCTCATGTGAGCATCCAGCTAAGTTATCTAAAAGGACATGATTTATCTAATCCAATTAGGTATATTTAGTATGTTTTACTAATTGGGTAAAAGATGTTTAAGTTTCAAATCCAAATTTAAATCAAGTCATGATCAAAAGGGGAAACGAAATAATTAATTCCTTAATATCATTGTTGTGTATAAATACACTTTATTATTTTATTCAAAACAAAAGGTACAAATTTCAGACCCTAGCTTGAAATCAAACTCAATTTAGAAATCCAAATTAGAATTATAAATACAATTTAGTTAAGAATTAATAATTACCAAATACATCTTAGTTAATTGGTGACTAATCTAAATAAAAATACTAATCTCAAGTACCAGGTGCCCAACTACTTTTATAACAATCTTAATTGAATTCTTAATCATATCTAATTTAATAATTAATTAATATAACCACATTTTCTTTAATCTTCTAAACCATTAACCACATATTAATACTGTAATGTTTATATTTAATAACCTAAAATTCTAATTACAATTATATAAATATATATATTTAAAAAAAAACAAGTGGGCCCAACTTGCCATCAACCAGGCCCAGCCATAGCTGGGCCCAGCAGCACCGGAGCTGGGTGCTGCTAGGCCCAGCCAGGCTAGGCCCGGCCTGGCAGGCAGGCAGGCAACACGTTGCTGCCTGCTGCTTGCGCTGCTGCCTGGGCAGCAGCGCCTGCGCTGCATAGCGCCGGGATTTTTTTTAAAACTAGACAAACTCGTATTTATATATATATATTTTTAAAGAAAAGAAATCTCAATCTTAGTTGATCCCAAATCAAGATACTAAATCGAACAACGAAATCAAATGAAAGTTTGAATCCAAACGAAGAAACTCTACAAAAACATATTAACCAAAACGCAACCAAAATATATTACAAGCAACCAAAAGCCATTGCTTACAACTATCCACTTGCCTGGATCTTAAAGCCAAAACAGATTTGAAGATCAAAGCTTGGAAGACCCCACATTGGTTTCCCCCTTAAAGAGCTTCTAGGGTTTTGGTTGATGAAGAAAAGAAGAGGGTTGGAGAAGGGGGAAAAACCCTAAGAGTAGAGTTTATATAGAGAGATGGTTTTTCTAAATTACAAGGAAGGGCCCCCTGCTTCCTAGTAAGTTTTTTGAAATTTCAAAAAGAGTCTATTGGCCCAAAAAGGGTCCAATAACGCAAATCCAAGGCCCAAACGTGTTTGTTTAGCCCGTATAGCCTCCTCAATCCAACTCAAACCCAACAAACCGGTATGACCCAATAATAAAAATTCGAAGCATGACACCAGAAGAGGATAGAGTTTGATAGGCTGAAGTAGGGGAATTTGTCTATTCGGGAGTATGAGTTGCAGTTTACTCGTTTTTTTTTGTTTCGCACAAACTCTCATCACTCCAAAAAGTGAAAGGATTTGATGATTTCTTGTAAGGTCCAAACACGAGTTAATCATAATTTATAATAATTAATTTTGTTTTACTTTAATTAATACGTAATTAGGTTAATTCAACTCAAATCCCCATGGGTTTGGGTCATGGATAGGTAGTTGGCTCGGTTTTGAACCTTACTTAGGTAGTCAAAGGCCTTTTCTTATTTTAGAATTTCATGGTTTTGCATCATTAAGGCATCATATTAATTACATCGAGTGTGTCTCATCTTGAGGTTCATCTTTTATATTTGGCTCAAATCAATTTGGATTCATTTTGGCCCATTTTAAGCCCAACTAATTTGAATTGG
The DNA here is from genome assembly GCA_037013555.1 of Sextonia rubra. Taxonomy (NCBI): domain Eukaryota; kingdom Viridiplantae; phylum Streptophyta; class Magnoliopsida; order Laurales; family Lauraceae; genus Sextonia; species Sextonia rubra. Next base: position 21,318,188 of record JASUAD010000014.1, read on the forward strand.
AAAATCCAGAAACTAGTGGACCTATTTGTAATTTCCAGAAAACCCAATCCATTTAAAAACCAAAACCCACCTTTGTCCATTTAAAAACCAAAAACCCACCTCGTCCCTTTCTCTTTCCCTTATTTCTGCTGGAGCAACTGGGTTCTTCTTCCTCTTCCATTCTCTTTTCCTCACCTTGTCTCCATTTTTGGGCAATAGAAGGTTGCATGCAAAGGATTTGAGTTTCATCTTCTTCCTCTTCACTCTTCTTGTTCTCCTTCTTGGAATCTAAGGCATTATTCTTTCCTTGTGATTGTAGAAAACTTGAGGTAAGAAAACCCCATCACCATTACAGTTCTTGGGTTCAATAGGGTAAAAAAAACTCAAGCTTGGAGCATGCATGCCTTACATTCTCATTCTCTCAATGTATGTGTTAGATTAACCTCTAGTGAAGCCTTCTCCACCATCTAACCAAACAACAATTTGATTTGGGTGAAGCACTGCACTTAAGGCAAGTATAAGGGTGCATATTCTCTACATGCATGATCAATTTTATTGATTCCTGATGATCTCCTTTTAAGTACCAATTTACGGCTCTCTTTTGACCTTTAATTAAAGTTGTAAGATTAGTCTAGTGTAAATATTTGGGGTTGTTGAATGAATGATGAAAATGGATTGTAGGGAGACCCAAAATGTGGTATGGATGGTCTCCTTTGGTGTTTGAATGCAGGGGAAGTAGAATGAGCAAGAAAAAAAATTCAGTTTGAAATTAAGTCTTCCAAAGTAGAGTGCTTCAGGGCCAACCGGTCGGTCTTGAAGCCCGATCTATCGAATTCTTGTTCTGGGAGGTGTTCGATCGGTCGGACACCATATTCGATCGGTCGGGTAACCCAGAGTTCTGTATTGAAAGTTCTATTTAAAATTTGGTTCCATGATTAACCATAGGCCTTCCATAGTCCACAGTGTGGCATAAGGAAGGACTACACTTTTGAACCTTGGTGAAGCTGAAGTGTTTTAGGCTAATCTTACTGTAGGATTGTAAGGATAATCAAAGACCATTTAGGGCCTTAGAAGTGGAACCTTTACCTCAAACGAATTAGCCCAATGGTAATTATACACTAAGAAGGAAGAGTGTTGAACAGTCATTCATTCCCTTTTGACTTCTGATTGTTCCTGACGTCATGTCATGGGTGTTGGCATAAGAAGGGGCATCCATTACTTATACAATGTAACACTAAGATTGTGGTAACACGTTGACACCAGACGTTTTATGAATACGCTGTATTGAATGACTAAGGAAATACAAAATGTCTTAGCATAGGTTGGCTAGTAAATTTCCTTGATAATGTATTCATATTATTAAGAAAACCTTGCCCTCAATATGATTTAATCATGTACCCATTCCTCCTGGTGAACCTTGAGATAAAATCGGAGATGGAGCTTCTACTGAGTGGGAGCCTGTGAGCCAAGATAGGTGTAGCTAAGGTTGAGAGGGTTCAAGTTCTGATGGCTTATTTAAGTATGCATCGTTGATATTAATTTCTCCGTTAATTCTGATTCTATGATTGGTAACGATCTTAAGACTGATATACGTTTCTGTATAAGTATGAGTCGATCGCTATATATATGTATGCAAGTATGAATTTAGATTAGTCTTGATATATTGAGTTGGCACCACTTAGCTTGTACTCATAGGAGGTTCGACGAGACTGAATGGGGGTATTCTATATAATACCTACTGTCGTAGTTATATGAAGAGTTGGTTGACGCTTTAGAGTAGCTAAACGGTCTTGGCCTGATCGCTAGTGATTTTCCATAGTATGATATGCTCTCTTATTAAAGAGAAGATAGCCACGTGGATGCCAATTAGTGTGATGTTGGCTTTCCATCTATGATTCTTCTTCATTCTTATTTACATGCACAACTTGCCTAGTTTCCGTTATTGCTCTCTTTTAATCATTATGTTGTTTAATTTCAATTGTTACATCATGATAGGCTTACGCACCCTTATATTTGTTTGATCGTTGTGTTAATAGTGCTGCCTTTGGTGTTATAGGTACGGAACCCAGTGCCAATACGGCAGTCGAAGCGCCCCCGGAGGGAACCACAGCAATACCTTAGGATGTGAACGGGTAGAATGAGGATTAATAAGTTCTTAAAAATGCATATGAAAATATACACTTTGGACCATTTTAAGACTTATAGATTTGGAAGAGCTTCATTTAGGGTGATATTATGGCTTCAAGCATTTTAAATTCATTATAGTGCATTCCTGCATAAATTGCTTAAAAATCACACTTTTTGCATAACTTCATGAAACTTGCCATTTTTGGAAAATTTATTATTGGAAAGTTTTGTGAAAATTTATATTCTCATGAATTAAGTTCAATTTTAATCATCATTAGTTCATTCACATAAAATCATATAAAATTGTGTGTATTTTCATTATCATTTCATGAGAGATGGGCCCACAGTTATGCATTTGTGATTTTAGGGTTAAAATTGTTTTTTCACATGAATTTACATTTGTTTTGTAGGAAATTGATGATATGAGTTCCATTCGTAAAGAGTTGAGGCAAAGAAATCATTTTCAAAAAAAAAAGAGAGAAGAATTGAAGAGAGGAAAGAAGAAAGAGGAAAAATGCAAAAGTTGGCTTCATGGTCCCACGCACATATTCACATGTGTGGGGACACACTTGTGGAATGTTCAAAAAATGGGTCCCACTCTTCAATTGATGTAAGAAATCAAATTAATGCAAGAAAAGGAAGCTAAAGTAGAGAGAATTCATGGAAAGAAAAGTCAAAGAAGGATAATTCAAAAATAGAAAGTCAATCCCATTTTTCTTTAGACAGCATACATTAAAATGGTCATAACTCTTAAATTGAGGATCGGATTTGGACAATCTATCTATTGTTGAAAAGCTCTTTTCTAGAAAATATCTGTAGGATCCAAAATTGCACCAATCAGAGTTAAAATGACAAAATATGACCTTAGGAAGTTTGTTATACATTTTTAGGCGGGAGTGAGATTATCTCATCAAAGGTGGGCCCTATCCTTTGGCAAGTGTTAGCTAAGAAAGATGAATACATTTAGAATTCCAGTAAGAGGAGGAATCTTATCTCGTCTCAAACTTAGAAGACTTGTTGGCCAAGAAGATGACTTACCAAAAGAAGGAAAGCCACATATAAGATCTTCTTTGAAAATGAGTAGAAGAAAAAAGTATAAATAGGAAACCCCTCTCCCATATTCTTCATAGAAGAATTACCCACCTTCCACCTGTAGATGTCTACACTCTATCTCTCCCTCTCTCATCTCTCCATCTTAAGTAATCAAGGAGGTTTAGCCCTAAAGCCAAACCACCAACCTTGAAGTATTAACTAAAAGGAGGAATTCTCATCCATCCTAGTATGTAATTGTCTGCTTTTTATTTTCAATCTTTTGTAAAACAATTTCATGCTAGTAAAGTTTGTTTCTTTTCAATTGTTCTTGTCTTTGATTTTGTGGTGTTCATAATTTTAGTCTTGTTTGTGATTGGGTTAATTTTCATTCTTGTTTAAATATTGGAATAGAATTGGAATCACAACTAGTAAACCATCTTAGTATCCTTTTTAATATACTTTGTCTCTTTGGATACATTGTATGTTTGGAGGCAACACAAGATGGAGTTAAAAAGATTTGAGTGAAAAAATATTAGAGGCCGATTCTAAAATTTATTTTTACACGGAATGGAAATTTGTTATTCTCACTGAAATTGATGACCCAAGATGAAGAATAAGAACCTAGGATAACACTTCTAATATTTTTGAGCCCAAATTAAGATAAAGATTTGAAAGGAGCAATCTACCGCCTTTCACTTCTGTTGTTTACCGCCTTTGACTTCTGTTGTTTACCGCTTTTGACTTTCGTTGTTTACCACCTTTGACTTCCTGCACTTTTATTTTATTTTCTGCACTTTCGTTATTTTTCTTGTTATGTTCATATTGATTTTAAGTTTTGTTTTTGCATAATTTTATAGTTGGATTAGAATTCATTGCATGTATTTTCATATCATAAGATTTTGTGTATATTTAGGTTGCTAAAAATTAAGCCTTCAGATCTGATTTTAATAATAAAATTTAGACTTAATACACAAACAGCATAACTTAACAGTTTCAGCAAACTGTAGAAATAGTTTTTGACAAAAAGTTCGAAGTGGGTAGACCAGTCCAATCATAATATTTTTCTTTGAAACTTGGGAAAATTAAAGTTTAGGATGCGGTCTTTCATTCCTCAGAATTTTAGATCAAAATAATTTCAGAAGTTTTGTGAACCAGAGGCTTAAACTTTGCCAATCAGTCTACTTGGATCAGAATTTTTGCATAGAATTTTGCAAAGTTGTCATATTCATGCATTCATAACATTTTCGTTTTAGATCCTTTTTTACTTCCGTTTTTTTTTGTTAGTTTCTTGCAGCAGTAGAGCATAATTTTCAGCCATTAAACTTAGATTTAAGATGCACTAGAATAGTTCAAATCATGCATAAAATTTGCATTAACATACTAGTTTCCCATCTTAGGTTTTTTCAGCATCTCATGGCATGCATTGCATTACTAATTTTACTAACTTTCTAATTTTAAATTTATTTCTAGTTTTATATTTTTGATTGTTTTAAATAATTCTAGATTTAAAGATCTTTCTAAACTTGTTTTAACTGAAGATTTTAAATTGAAAAGTTTACTATTTTTGGAAATTCTAACTTAGCAAAGTTTTTAACTTTTGTTTATTTTGTTTCTAACATTATTTAGTTTATTTAGTTTCTCATTTTAGTTTTTATTTTTGGAAGTTGTAACGTGTATTTTGTTTTGCAGCAACTTTATTTTTGTTTAGGAAATTTTAGATTTAGGTTTTCTAGATTTAGGAAAGTTTCTTTTCATTGATTTGTAATTAATTTAATTTTGGCGAGTAGGATGCTTGTATTTGTTAGATTTTAAATTAGGCTAGTTTTAGATTTTTATTTAGGGCAAGTACAGGTTGAAAAAGGAACCTTAAAATACATTGTTCCCTGTGGATCGACCTAGTCTCACTATTATTATTACTACATCGCGGCTCTGCACCTGGAGCTCACGAACAAGGATGATATCTTTTATTAGTCATCCTCCATAGTGCATAACAGGGGTTCTTTTGGGGTTGTTAGTGTGTAGCCATGGTTAGCTTGTAGTAGATTATACCATTATCATTTTGCTATTTGGAATTATTGTTGATGAACTTGTCATCTTGTATTTTGTTTAAGTTATGGAACCTTTGTACCATGTGCATGTGGATGGGTAATTAACAGACTTTGGTTATATTAATGAATTAGCAAATGTTTTATTAATATCTATGATATGTATAGGTGAATTCTTCAGGTTTCTGCTTAATTATTGAAATGATTAATATGTGTTTACGGATCTTCCTCACACGTACTGGTGGAATCACCCTTGTGGCAGTTCATGTGTCTTGATGTGGTGCAAATTGTCACGGGTTATGTGTGTCGCACCTCGGGATCCACTATAAATACCCAATTCTCGGGTTCGGGGGGTGACATTTCTTGATAGCCTTTGACCGGATATCTTGTTGCATGCTAAGTCATAAGTTTTGAACACTTATTAGGCATATCTAGACAAGGCATATTGGATTGAAGAGGTGATAGGGTGCATGGCCCCTCCGAGCTAACCCAAGCAAAAAGTTGCTCAATCTTCGGCCCTGCAGCACCAATTCAAGAAGCAGAAAAGGGAATCTTATGGAATTTGGGGAAATAACCACCTAACATCTAAGTGTTGGAGGCAGACATGAGGGTGTTTTCAGTATGGGGACACCAGTTTTCAAGTCAAGTATTGCCCTAAGAAGTGTCATGCCCCGATTCCGGGAATTGGGGTTAGAATGGGCCCCATGGGGTGTGCATACATAATCCCGTAGTAATCTGTACATGTGACACATGCACACAAATCACTACAAGGGAGATTCCATAGGAACGTGTAGAGAAGTTTCTCATACACATAAATTACATTCAATAGTAAGTGGAAGCCTGTGTAATACATCTGTAATGATCAAAAGCAATAACAATGGAAACATCATCCATTTCATAAATAAGTCTATACTTAACCATTCCATTTATATAACAACACTTACTTAAACATAATTAAGAGCCAAAAGTGTACATGTGTCTATCAAATCATAAGCGCTCATCAATTATCCCATGGTCACTCTTCGTAGGACGATTAATAGAGACGTCAGTATTGCACTTAGCTAGTCCCCGAGGTTTCGTTGAGGTCCGTGCCAGGGTGCATCGTTCGCCTAACTGGGTTGGGTTCATTACCTGTAACACCAAGGGTAGCATTGTTAATGTCACGGCCCGATCCCGGGAATTTGGGGATTCGAGTGGGCCCCCAGGGCGTGGATACGTAATCCCGTAGAAGCCCGTGCCCTGAAAGATTAGGCACAAATTCCTACAAGGGGGATTCCACAGGAACGTGTGAGGTATTCCAACACACATACGAATATAATTCATCATAATCGAATGCCTGTGAAATAGTTAGTAATAATCAAGAGCAAGTTTAAGAACATGTCCTTTTCATACATAGATAGGTATATACCAATGAGCTGAAGTCTTTTAATTACATTCCATGTAATCCAACTGCTATTTAAAGGTTAAGTACAAAAAAGTCCAATGTGCACTTTCCCCAATGGAAAACCAAAAAGTGATTGTAACTCCTCCAGAACTGACGCACTCCGTAGGATGACTAATAAAAGACATCGCCATCTTTCCATTCAACTATACCCCGAGGTACTGTTGGGGCACTCTCCGAGGGCGCGTCAACACCCGAGTTGAGACTGGTTCTTACCTGCAATACCAAGGGTAACACTGTTAACACGACGGTTAAGCAAGTACTGAGGCATATGAAGCAAGTATAACATAGTACATCAATTGAACTTAAAAGTATACACTGTTTAAAGAGAGCAATAGTAGTTTGCTAGACGTATGGTGCGTGAATGACAATGGATGAGGAATTACAATTAAACATCATATTGAATGGCAACCACGATGCTCTATTCTCCCAAAAGGGAGCATACATATGGGTCGCTAGGGGATCAAGCTAGCTTCCTGAGAAGCGTCGACAACTCCTCCATAAACTGCTGCAGTAGTGACATACATATACCCAAAGGGCACAAGCTAAGTGGTGTCGACTCGGAATCAATTATACTAGTCATAGCATACATAAGGAATAGTTAATCATGGAAGTAACGAATAATTAAACGAAACACATGCATATGGGCTACAAAGGCCCGAACCTCAGCTATACCCTTGGCTAGCAAGCACACACTCAATAGAAGCTCTGGCTTGTCAGACACACACTCATTAGAAGTTCAGGTCTGAATTTCCTTGGGTTTTGTTAGAGGAAGTGAATCTAATAACAATCATGTCGAAGGTAACCTATCATAGCAATATGAATGCATTCAGATTGAGTAAGTATCCGAGAATCACTAAACACCCTATCTTATAGAACCCATGATCCCCAAGGACATTCAACACGATGTACTCATAAGACGTCCAGTATCATTGTGTTACTGCATCTTGGTATCACTCGTATACATACATGACACCCCTTTCTTATACCAACATCCATGACTTGCCATTGGGAGATCATCCGGAAATTATTCATTCTCTCCAGCAAGTGATTACCATTAGTCCGGTGTAGTGGTGTGGAAGTGCCCACTAAGGCCCTACAAGTCATTGAGGGTTCCTAACATCCTATGTTCACTGGGTCCTTACGACTTAGCCATATTCAAGGTTACGGCTTAGCCGAATGGTTCATGGGACTCTTTAAATCTCAACGCATTTACGGCTTAACCGTATATTGGCCTACGGCTTAGCTGAGTTAAGCCTACGGCTAGGTTACGGTAAAGTTACGGTTTAACCGAAGGCATTTCACGGTGCAGCCGTGTGCAAGCTGTAGAAGAGAGTGGGTTTCTAGAGCTCTCTGGAAAGCTCGCCGTAGGAAGACCTACGGCTTGGGTACGGGCTGAGCATGGCTTAGCCATAGTGCATTTCACGGTGCAGCCGTGGGTAAGCCATAGTACAAAAGCTAGTTTTGTTGCTCTTGGAACTTTGAGCCGTAAACATGTACGGCTTAGCCGTAGCTTCGCCATAAACTTCATAACCTGAATCAGTTCTGTAGCTCGGTTTCAATGCAAATCAATACAAAACCTGAATAAGTGGGGTATTCCTATGGCTCAATGATATTGTCTTTGAAGGTGTTTAATACCCACATACCCTTCTATTACATGTTGACCTCCTAACTCAATCCATACCATAATTGTACTAACTAAAACCATGAAAGATGAACTGGAATTTGAGAATTGAAAGAACCAGCCCAAGAATCAGTAACTTAATCGCACATGCAACACATATGAACTCAAGTACTTGCCTTTTACCAGTGCTAGCCCTCTCTAACTCTTTCTTGTTTTGTGCTTAAGGAAAACTTCCAAAGGAAAGTGGGTTCTCTTAGGGTGCTAAGAGAGAGATGCCCAAAGGAAGAAGAAGAGGGGAAATGGAGGCTATCACCCTTGCATGCAAGCTCTGGATCCCTGTTTCCAGCTCTATTCGTGAGGTGAGGAGGGGTGAAGAGAGGGAAAGAGTGGCTCTAGCAACCCAGACGAACGAAAAAGAAAGAGAAAGGACGTTGAGCTCTTTTAAATGACTGAATTTCCCACCATGCATGCAAACCCCTTTCTTAAGGATAATTACAATTTAGGTCATGTGACCTTAGTTGGCTCAAGATGAACCTAATTCTAAGTCGGGCCCAACATGGAAAATGGTCTACATGAAAAATTACTCAAGAAGTGATTGATGAGGTACCCATAAGATGCGATGCGAGGACATTTTATGAAAGGCCCTCAATCACGAAAGTAAGGTTCAAACTCCGCCCAACTACCTATCCAAGACCCAAACCTAATAGTTTTGAATTAGTTTAGCCTTAGTAAGGTTTACTTAATGTAAAACAAGATTAATTAACGTAAATTAGGATTAGCGGGATTCGGAACCTGACAGTTAACACGACGGTGAAACAAGTATGGAGAAATATATAAGACCATTATGCTTTATCGTGGGAATTAAGAAATGTTTATAGATTAAAAGAAGGTAATAATCATACACTAGGCATGTTGTGTATAAGTAAACATGTATAATGAATTATAAATAGGATATCATACATACTCAATTGGCATCCACGAGGCTCTATTCTCCTAAAAGAGAGCATATCATCTAGAGGACGCATGCATAAGGGTCGCTAAGGGATCAAACTAGCTTCCCGAGGAGCATCGATAACTCCTCCGGGGACTACTGCAGTAGTAATATAAAAATACCCAAACTGGTCCTGTCGAACCTAATAATGGTGCAAGCTAAGTGGTGCCGACTCAACATATCAAAACCGACTCAAATTCATATCTTTTATACATTTCAGTTATACTTGTCATATCATACATACTAGGAGTTCAGTCTTAGATCACATTAATTAATTCATTCATTTATATATAATAATCAATTCATGCATACTTAATTAAGCTATATCATGTTGAGGGCATGGTTTCTTAACAATATGAATGCATTTAGATTGAGTAAGCATCAATGATAGTTACTAGCCAACCCTATGCTAGATAATCTGTGATCCTGAGGGCAATGAACACAATGTATTCATAAAATGTCTAGTGTCATTATGTTACTAATTCTTAGCATTACATTGTGTATGTAAAAACACTTCTTCTTATGCCAACACCCATAATATGACATCGGGAATTTGTCCGGAAAATTGAAGGGCATAAGTGACAATTCTACACTCATCCTCCTTATCATTTAATCACCATTGGGCTAATTTAGTTAGGAAATAGGTGCCATATCTAGAGCCCTATAAGGTCATTGGAAACCATAATATCATTAGTTCACAGTGCTCTTACAGCTTAGCCGTATACATGTTATGGCTTAGTCGAGTGGCTTAGGTTTCCTCTTTAATTTCCTACGCATTTATGGCTTAACTGTATGTTGACCTACGGCTTGGCTGTGCTAAGCCTACAGCTAAGGTTACAGCTAAGGTACGGCATGGCTGTAGCAGAGTTCATGGTGTAGCCGTGCATGAGCCATAGGGAAAGTCCTGGTTTTAGGGTTTTATGGAAAACTCACCGTAAAATGACTTATGGCTTAGTTACGGGGTGGTTACGGCTTGGCTGTAGCTCAGTTTACGACTTAGCCATGGGTTAACCGTAGTTCGATTTGGCTCTCTGAATTCTGAGCCATAGAGACTTACGACTTAGTCATAGGCTTAACCGTAGGCTTCAGAATTTCTAAAAACAGGCTTTGGAGTATAGTGCAGTACAGAACTCTATGATTTGGGTTCCAATGAAGTTCTTTATGCTTCCAAAGTCCCATAATAGGTCTTATATTGCCCAATATCATTGATGTTGCATAATTTTACTCATTATAACCTAATTCAATATGTACGTGTGCTTGATCAAGGGTAAATGAAGTATAACCTACATTTAGAAGGATCATTTCTAAAATCAACAAAATTAAACATACATAAGGTAATATATACTCTAATACTTGCCTAAACACAGTGCTTGACCTTACTCAACTCCTCCTTGGTGTGTGATTAGGGAAAATCCTCAATGGAAGGTGGGTTCTTTACATGGAAGACACAAAAAGGGGTAATTCTCATATGGAATGCATGAATGTTATGCTTTTGAGTCTTCTTGACTCTATTAAACCCAAAAAATTGAATTGAAGGCAAGTCTTCACCTTAGGGAGCTGTAGATTATGGAAAAGATGGTGAAATTGAAGGCTTAAGAGAAGGAAATGAACAAGCAAGTGAGGGAGAAGAGAATAGATGGCTTGGCTCTTACATGCATGGTTCCAAGCTCCACATTTCAGCTGGTAGGGAAAGGGGAAAGTGAAGAAGAGGAAGAAGCTGCAACAGGAGAATAAAGAAAGGAGAAGAGGAACGATGGTTCTCTTTTTAAATCAAAGTTTTCTTGATGTTTAGATACAAGTTCATATTTTTAGAATAATTATAGTTTAGGTCTTATAGCCTCAATTGGGCTAAGATGGGTCCAAATCAAGATGAGTCCAACATAAAATTCGACCCATAAGATGAAATGCACATGATGCAATAATGCAGTGCTAGAATGATGTAACAATATGACTCTAAATGACAAGAAGGTCTTCAACTACCTTAGTGAAGTTCGAACCCAACTACCTATCTAACTGAGATCCACCAAAAATTAAGAACGGGATGAATTAGGACTAAAATACACATATTAATATGAAATCATGCTTAATTAATATAAATTATAATTAAGTCAGGTCGGGACCTTAGAAGAAGTAAGGTCAACAGTATTGGCAGACATCTACACAAGGAGCTCCCATTTAAGCCCAACCTTTGAGGTAGATAGATCAGCTCCTCCACAATAGCCACGACCTCAGGCACCACGGTAACAGATGCAGTTGTACCGACCTCCCTAGCAGCCTCGACCTCAAAGAGGACCCCAGTGACTTTAAGGGCTTATTAGGTAGCAACCTAAGCTCCAACAAGCATGCAGAGTTTATATGATGACTCAGGAATAGGCTGATGCTGTAGAGAACATTATGGAAGGTTTTATTTCTATTTGTGATAATAATGCTAATGCCTTATTTGACCTTGGAGCTACCTATTCTTATATCTCCCTTAAATTTGCTTCGAAAACTGATGTTAGAGCAACAGAGATGCTATTTGATTTAGTTATGACTACCCTGATGGGTATGAAGGTTAGTTGTTTGGAGTACTACCATGATTGTAAATTGGTGATAAGTGGTTTTGTACTTAAGGCTAATTTAATACTATTGCTGATGAATGATTTTGACACCATCTTGGGTATGAATTAGCTTGCTGCTCATAATGCAGTGATGGACTACCGTGCTAAGATAGTTAAGTTGACGGTTGATGATGGCATCGTGCTATAATTTTTTGGATCTAAGAAGAAAGTAGTTACTTGGATGATCTCTACCATTAGGCTACGAAGTTGATGATGAAATGCTTTGAGGGGTTTATAGCGTTTATCACGAAGGATAAATAAACTAAAGTGGTGGAGGAGACATCAGTGGTATTTGAGTTTCTAGATGTTTTCCCCGATGATCTTCCATGATTGCCGCCGGTTCGTAATATTTATTTTACAATTGAGCTTATACTGAGCACAGCTCAGATCTCTAAAGCTCCTTATAGGATGGCCCTAGCTTAGTTGAAAGAACTCAAGGGTTTTATCAGATCGAGTGTTTCTCCTTGGGGGCTCCAGTATTATTCTTCAAAAAGAAGGATGGTTCTATGAGAATGTGTATTGATTATAGGCAGCTTAATCAAGAGACCATCAAGAATAAGTACCCTTTGTTGACCCATAAAAAATTACAAATATTGCAGTGAAGACATTACAAGAAAATTCCAAACAAAGGGTACATAAACTCTAGGATTGTGGAATGACAAGTCAAGTATTGCGTCCAGATGTTTGGAATTAATGCAATCCACTCTGAAGACTTCAGATTTGCTCATAGTATAGCAGTTCAAATTTTAGAGTTAGTAAACTTCATTTGGTCACTCGACTTACTAAACTTTAAATTCAAGGTTCATTGGCTTAAAGTCTAGAGGTCATTGAACACACTCAAGCTTCAGGGTCACCAAAGTGGATGAAAATCTAAAAGCAACTCCAAAACACACTTGGGAATGATGCTTCAAAGTCTCAAAGCATTTGGATTCATCTCAGCGCAAACTAAGATTCAGTGACTGTCTATTAGTTCCTTGGGGGTTACTGTAAAAATTGACACTTTTATATGTCAAAGCAAGTTGAAACTCAGGGGAATGCCTTAAAATATATTCAAAGACTATCCTTCAAAGTTTCAGAGTATTTGGACATCATTTGGACCCAAACTCAGTTCGGATGATTGTCTACTAAGCTTTGTGGGGTCACTATGCAACGTGGCACCTCATGAAGATCAAATTAGCTAAAACTCTTGGAGGATGCTCAAATTATGCTCAAGGGAGGTTCTGCAAAATTTCAGGTAAAATGGACATCATTTGACCCAAAGTCAACAAACATGCTAACTTTGGGTTAATGACCCCCACGACATGGCATCACTAACCAAAATCCTGCCTCTAGGTGACCGAAATTGATGAAATTTGTACACAAATCTTTAGTCATGCTCAAAAGAGATTCTGCAAATTTTCAAGTCAAAAGGACTTCGTTTGAGCCCATTTCAATGACATGTTAGCTAGGAGTCCTTGACTTCCAAGTCATGGGGGTCACTACCCAAAGTTCTACTTCTAAAAGGCTAAGTTGATGAAATTCAGAACAAAGATTCAAAATATATTCAAAGTCAATTCTCGAAAGTCTCAAGTGAATTGAATGTCATTCAGGTAAAAAATAGGCTAATTGCCTACAGTGTAAGGAGAATATTGACTTAAAACATGCAACAAGTGGGTCGCTGATCAAAATTCTTCTTTTACAAATTCAAACTGCATGAAATTTTGATGGACACTTCAAGATGCCCTTGAAATAAGTTCTTCCAAGTTTCAAATCAAACCGAGGTTATTTGGGCCTTAAATAACTGAAACAAAGGCCCACTTCCATGAAAAGTCAACAGGGGTGTTAACCAACTTCAGAACATCAAAATGGCTAAAATTTCCATGAAACACTTAAAATAGTGTCAAAAATTATACCTCCAAGTTTCATGAAGATTGGACATCGTTTGGGCTCCAAATAGGTGAAAGCAGGTCACATATGTAAAAAACCCAAATAGGGGTTGTTAGTGGCCGCAACTACAGTCACTAACACTTGTGATATGGTTCCTAGCGGTTTTTAGTAGTTTTTTCCAATTCATTTCAAACTCCAACTTCCCATAACTTCCTAAACCACCGTTGGAGCCTACAAAAGGTAGGTTTTCTCACTTGGAAAAGGGTTCGAAGCAAGTTCCAAGCAATTAAAGCAAGTTCCATCCAATTAAACTCTAGTTCAACAAGTTAGAATCATAGTTCCAAGCACTCACAAGACTTTCAACGCACTTCAAGAACTCCAAGCCTACTTTTTCTCCTTCTCACTAACTTAAAGTGAGTTATAGTTCAAAGAAGGAGAAGAGCATACATATCACTTAGAGAAGATGAATGTAAGGGCTACAACGATGAAGCTTACTTCCTTTGATTTTCTCACTTGGGAGTGGTTTTGGGCCATCTCAAAAGTTGTGAGTAAGCCTTTTTAGGCTTCATTCTATTTCTTGAAAGTTATAGGTTCAAAATGGCACAACTATGGCTCCATTTTTGCTTATATAAGCACCCTTTTTGGATTTGTGCAAAAACAGTCCGTAACCAATAGGTGATGATTATTAAAGGTTTTAGTTGATTCCACAGCCAAATTAAGTACTCTTGGTGGCTATTTAATACTTCAAAAACCAAAGAAAACAAGCTCCAACACTCTGTGGGCATCACAAAAGTGAAATAGAGAGAAAAAGGGAGCAAACAATGGCCTTTTTGGCCACTGTTTGCCAGTGGTCGTGGGCCACGATCACAACTCCACTGTGCTCTATTTTTTGCACATTTTTGCCATTTTTCATGTATTTTCGTGCATGAACTGAATTTAGATCACATCTGAAACTAGAGGGAGGGGCTATAAATTTTCAAAACTTGTAAAAAAACTGCATCCCTCTGGTCAAAGCATTTGAACCCTTATAAACTAAGGAAAAATAGTGATGAACTATAATTATTTTCTATTCTTCTTAATGCTTGAAGTGCGTGAATGTTGGACTCAAATTCGTTGCATTTCACATCACATTTCAAGCATGATTAAGAGGTTGATGCCGTTTGTGGGAAATGGTTTTGCTCTAACTGGTGATCAAATTTAGCCAAAAGACATGAAAAATTGCTAAAATGCATGAAATGTGCTGAAATGTGCTGCTATGAGCTAGTCAGCACGGGCCTATGGCCGCGAGATGCTGTGTAAAATGGCCTATGGCCACGAGATGCTGTGTAAAATGGCCTATGACTGCATGAGACTCTGCAAAAAGTGCTGTGATAGCAAGAGACAATGTAAAATGGGCAGTGATCGTGGGCTTGCGTTCATTGACCTGTTTTGCCTCCAAATTGACGTGTTTGACTTTTGGAGACACCTATGCAAGACCTTGATGTCTATAATGGGTTTGGGAGCTTAAATGAAGGTACTTTGTACCTCGTAGTGCATCCTTTTATCATTCAAATGAAGGTACTAGGCACCTCGAAGTGCATACTTTTGCCACTTAAGTAAAGGAACCTTGCACCTCGAAGTGCATGAACCAAATCAATACCCTTTTATGTTATGGAAGAGTGTTGATTTAGTTCAGAAGGCTTTGCATTACTAGCTGTTTGGTCACTAGATCATTTAGAGGACCTAAACAAATGTCTATATCATAATCAGTCATAAGAACAATTACATTACATTCATGCACTGTCTGGCGTCATGCATTGATGGATCCTGTGTGATCATTATGGTACCAGTGCAGGCTTAATCCTGTAGGCCCTATCCCTTTGATTAGATTCAACCTCTCTTGCTTATAAGTCTAACACAGATAGCCCTAAAATGATGCCAAAATTTTGGTAGCCAAGTCTAGTCAACTTAGCATGCTTTTAAGCCTGACTATATAGTTTCGAAATGCTATAGAAATTCTGACTACTAGGATGGTCAGCATAGCACAATGAGATGGGGTTTATGCCTATGACTGACCATTCTGGTTTAATACCATGTTAGTTCAGAAAGCATTCATAAACCATTCCAGCTAGCTCAAGTGGCAGCCATGTTGGTTGTGACACTAATATAGTCCTTTAGGCTTACTTTTCTGTAGAGATATCATGAGTTCTTTAATCATTACTTTTGATGAGGCCAAGGAGAAACTCTTTAAAATCTCCATGACCCAGTAGAATAAACCATCTAGAAGAGCACTAAAGAGGGCTCGAACTGACTTTGCTACATTGAGAGTCTCAGTCTTCCAAAGACTCTCTACTCCTATGGGCTCTGTGACTTCGATTGATCTAGATGGGTCATCAGTGACCCCCTAAATCCGTTAAGAAGACCGAGACTCCTAAACCCTGGGTTTCCAAATATGCCCAAAATTTGTTTGGGGTTTTCAAAAGGGTTCAGGAGGAACCTAAACATAAATTGAAGTCAGGAGGTAGTAGCCTTCATATCATTAAGCCTCATCTAGGAGAAAGATAGGTCCGATTCACAGATCACAAGCCAATAGCACTTGGCAAGTCATGTTCAGTGGTCGTCCAAGCTCAAAATCTTCATCTACTCGGCCCAAACAATGAGTCATTAACAAGCAAGTACTAGAGCACTTTCAGTAACTCTTAACTCACAAGAAGGCCCTAGAAGCATGCGTCCATTCTGAGATGTAATACGTGGTCACTGTAACCATACACTTCGAAATCTAACAAGGCTGAGAACAAACTTTTGGCCTTACTTGAAGATAATACCTTCTACCCTCTAGTTTAGAAGAAGGATGAATGTTCGGCAGGAGGCATCTACCTTCAATCATTGTAGCACCAACCCCGCCATCCTCACCCCAGCATCTATCACGTGACGCAGAAGACAATAAGAAAACTAAGTGATTGGTCATCAATAATTTGACCGATCTTGCTCGCTTCAAGGGTTTGCTCAAACAAAAAAAGGAGCAGAAGAAAAAGAACAAGAGATGTGCTATTGACATCCTATCACTTCCCACTTCCGATTTAATGGATTGCGAATGAGTTGCCGGCACTTCTAGGCCACTGGTCACTAGCTTCAAAGATCAAACCTTGGTAGACAGATTGGTTAATCAGATAAAGAAGCAAGCTTTGGTTCACTACAAGGATCAAACCCAAAAGCTGTCATAGCGTAAAATCACTAAAAAATGGGTGATTAAAGAAGATGATCCGGACCTGACGTCGTCATGCATGGTTGGACCAGGCTTAGCTCAAAGGATTACCTGGAGTATGGCTCAGACTCAATCACAAGAGTCTGACTCCAATTGCCATTCAAGCAGGACTTCTAAAGGTAATGTCGAAACAGAGTTTGATGAGGATCCTATTACTATCTTAGATACAGATGATAGTCAATCCACTCTTTCTACATTAACATCCTTTTATCCCCATCAGTACATTGTGCTCATGGCTTAAGGGAGTGGGATTAACAAGGATGAGAATGATGATGCTAGTGAAAGCAAAGATGCCGACCAAAAAGATGCTGGTGAAAATCAAGAGGACGACATCAGTGATGTTGTCAAGTAACAAGGAGATAAAATTGATCACTTGACTGTTTAGTTGAAAATCTCGGCAGATAAGTTAGGTGGTCCAGCTGAAGCTCCAATAAATCCTCTGTTTGCTGACAGAAGAGAGTAGACAATAATAAGGAGAAATGCCACTAAAACTGATCTATTCATAGCTTAAATTAAGTCCCTGACGGACAAGGTAATAGCTGCAGGTTCCTCTGGTGGTGATCATTTATCAATCCTTGATCTTCCTACAGATCCTGAAAAACATGTAACCTTCAAGGAAGTTGAAGAGATACTGATAAAAATCAAAAGTAGAGACCAGGATGAAAAAGAAGGGTATCACACCTAAGTGTCCTCCAGAATTTGTTCTGGTTCTGTTTCCACCAGATTTTAAACTTCCGACTTTCTAACCATACCTTGGGAAGGGGTCAGCATATCAGCATATTGGGCATTTCAAATCACTCCTTGGAAGCTTGCTAGAGTTAGATCACTAAAGATAAGGTTGTTCATCAGCACATTGAAAGGAGTTGCCTTTAATTGGTATAAGCAGTTACCAGAACTTATTTTCATGACATGGTCTATCATGGAAAAGAAGTTTTTACTTCACTTCCAAAGGAGGATCAAGCAATCACCTTTGCCATGCTTAGTAATACAAGGTAAGGAGACAATGAAACTGCACAGTCCTTTATTAATAGATAGAAAGCATTATCTTACAGATGTTTGGAACAACCATCTCAAAAGGCAACCACTGAAATGTGCAAAACCAATTTACGACCAGAGATCATGGTTATCATACTTAGTCACAAAACTAAGTCTCTGGTCCAATTGGTTGAAGTAGCTACTGATGCAGATCTAACCCTCATGGAGATAGTTAGAAAAAGGCAAGTTCCCGAAAAGTAGAGTCGTCTTCTTCTTTTGCTTTAAAACCGAAGAAGAAACAGGAAGTTTTTAATGTGCAAACCTCCAAACCTCATCAAAAGTCTCAGAATGCAAAGATTGATCAAACCAAGAAAGAAGAGTATGAAAAGATGAAGAAAACTAGATATCCTTTTGATGGGGATATTGAAGTAATTTTTTGATTATTGATAGATAACAAAAAAATTGAACTTCCACCAACGAAGAAGCCTGTGTTAGTGTCATTGTAAGAATGTATTGTCAATTACGTGACCCAAGTCTAGTCTTGCTCTAAGGAAGATCAAATTACATCTATGAAGGTCAAGTTAGATCAAGGAAGCTCAAAGTTCATCAATGAAGATCAAGCAAGTTCTAGAAAGATCAAGATCAATTATGAAGATTCTCTATGAGTGCCAAGGGATAAGGTACCATTGACCCTTCTTGCCCATAGAAATAGAATAGGAAAAAGGGTTTCTAATCACTCTGCATTTGTACTACGGCTTGGATCACGGCTAAGCCGTAGATTCTACGGCTCACTCTCCAGAGAGTATATTTTGAATCATTTTGTTCTACGGCTGACCCTACGGCTACAACGAAAAATGTTACGGCTAAGCCGTAGCGTGTTTCACGGCTAAGCCGTAAAATCTACGAGCCACAATCCAGAGAGTGCATTTGGCCATATAATGGCTACGGTTGACCTTGCGGCCAAGCCGAAAGGCCTTCACGGCTAAGCCGTAGGGTGATTCACGGCTAAGCCGTAAAGATTACAGGCCACTCTCCAGAAAGCGGTTTTTGGGAGATTTCAGCTTACGGCTGACCCACGGCTAGGCCGAAAGGTGCTCACGGCTAAGCCGTATAAGGATTTACGGCTAAGCCATAAGCTTAACCGTAAGAAGGAATTTTTGTTGAATCTGGTCAAACTAGCCGTTGGATGTTGTCAGAGCATCGGGCTAAGCCGTAGACCATTCTGTTCTTAGCCGTAGATCTATCCGTTGGAGCTTATCTGTATTTAAAGAGGACCTCTTCCCTTGGTTGAGCACTCATCTGAAGATCTTCATCACCAAGGAGCAAGAACAAGAGGTCAAAGCTTGGAGGTAGTCTTTCAAGCATCAAGAGCACCACTCAAAACCAAGGTATACAATTCCTCGTTTAGGTGTTCTTTAATATTTCAATTCTCATTGCTATATTTGGTGGAAGACAAACCACCGCATCAAAAATTGTTGTAGTTGGTGGACTAGATCAAGGATCAACCACCTGATCAAACACCCCAGTTGGTGGAAGACAAACCACCGAATCAAAAAACTGTTAGAAGAGGTGTGTGTTATGTAAGTACCTTTTATTTAGTGGAACCAAGAGAGATTGCTCTTGAGAGTGGATGTAGGTCTAGGACCGAACTACTATAAATCACTGTGTTTATTGCTTGTTGTGTGTGGATGTTGCCTTACATTCTTGTCACTTGAGTTGATCATCATTTCTAAGCTATATCTTTGTTACATTAGTTGCATTTCTACACACTGTAAGCACTCACAACTCTGAATATCTCCCTAAATCTTCTTGGGGACTCTCAATTTTAATTAATCTTTCAGATTGCACACTAATAAAACCTAATTCTTGAAAAGAAATTTTTAATAGTCCTATTCACATCCCCCTCTAGGACTTGGTGAGATCTAGCTATTGCACTTTCAATTGGTATCAGAGAGGGTTACTTTTTAAGGGTGTAATAACCTGAAGTAGATCCATCTTTTGCTAGATTCACAATGAATCCTGAAGGAAGCTCTATCACCCGTCCACCTTTCTTTGATGGAACAAATTATGCCTTTTGGAAAGCCCGAATGACAGCATTTTTAAAATCCATGGACTGGGCTATTTAGGAGGCTATAGAGAAAGGTTGGACGGAACCCACTGAAGATGTGACTATAAATGGTGTCACAACCACTAGACCATTAGATCCAGCTAGATGGTCTCCTGCTCAGCTACTTCTTAGACAAAATAATGCTAGAGTTTACAATGCTATAGTGTGTGCCATGAATCAAGAAGAGTTTAAAAAGATCATGACAACCACTAATGCAAAACAGGCATGGAGAATCCTTGAAGTAACTTATGAGGGTACCTCAGTTGTCAAAAGATCTAAACTTCAGATGCTCACGAGTCAGTTTGAAAACATTCACATGGAAGAAAATGAAATGTTTACTGACTTCCATACTAAGCTCATGAAAATTGTAAATGAAATGTGGGCTCTTGGGGAAACTCTTCCGGAAGGTAAAATTTGTAGTAAAATCTTGAGATCACTTCCAGAAAGATTCCATCCTAAGGTAACCTCTATAGAAGAACACAAGGATTCGGAACAAATGAAAATTGAAGATTTAGTGGGATCCCTTCAGACCTTTGAACTCAAATTTAACAATGACAAAAAGAAATCAATCGCTCTAATCACCTCTCATAACACATCTTCCTTTAAAGATGACATAGGAATAACTAGTAATGACGAGGATGAAGATGTGGCCCTTTTGGCTAAAAGATTTTTGAATCAATTTAAGAAAAAGAGGGTGAAAGAGTATAAAAATAAAAACACTAATGATAAATACAAAGGTCGGTCAAGTTCCCTCTCTAGAAGTAAACATAAGGAACCTATGTGTTACAGATGTAAGAAAATTGGAAACATATCCACCGATTGTCCTCTAAAAGGAAAATTCAAAAAGAAGAATCTTGTAGCCACTTGGGATGATTCATCTGAATCAGATTCTGACTCAGATGAATCACATCAAAATGAATCAGACAAATATACAGTTCTGATGGCTACCATTGCCACATTCAATCTCTTTGAGGAAATGATTAAAATATCGAATGAAGAAATCTCTGGAAGTGAGTCAGAGAGTGAATATGAAAATTCAAATGATGAGGATAATGACAACACCACAGATTCCTATGAACTACTCTATGAGGGAACTTGTAGGCTCATTGAAACTGTAAGCAATCAACAAAACAAAATTAAGAATTTAAAAGAAAAGGTTGATAGTATTAATGCTGAAAAGGAAGAATTAATCAAAAAACTCGAAAGTGTAAAAATCCAATTATCAACAGAAAGAGAAAATGTAATCAAATTAAGAGAAAATGAAAATTCCCTTTTAAAAATAAAAGATGAAAATAATGCTCTGCACAATGAAGTGACTATTCTGAAACGGTATAAAGAAAAGTATGAGTACAGATTTACTCAAAATGATGAGAAATACATTAGACTATTCAAAATTGGGAAAGCTTATAAAGACATGACCGGTCTTGGATATGACAAAATGCTAATCAGTCCCCAAGTTCCGAAACTGTTTTTGTCAAAAGTGCTTTAAAGAAGGAAGATACTAGTGTTCAAAACACTTTGGATAAGGCATCTACTAGTACTCATACTGTTTCATCAAATGTCTTCTGTCATTATTGTGGAAAAAGAGGTCATTTCAAAATGGAGTGCAAGTTAAGAAAAATTCATTATAACATTAGTCAAAAATTGAGAAAAACACCTCTAAGAAAGTGGAACTTGAAAACAAAAAGTAGAAGTCTCAAATAAACATGTTCCCCTTAAACCAAAAGATGGATAATTTGTTAAAAGAAGTCCAAAAGTTAAGAAAACAATTTGAAATATACAAAAAGAATGGAGCAAACATTCTTATTCCCCAACATAAAACCTTTCAAGTGAAACACCAAAAACCAACTGTGATCCCCACTACTAGTACACTTAAATGGATACCTAAAAACAAGAATCTAGTGGTCCACACAGCTTTTAAAGCTGCAGAACAATCAAGATGGTATCTGGATAGTGGATGCTCAAAATATATGACTGGTGATAAATCTTGTTTGTCTAAAATGATTGAATTCGATGGAGGCACGGTTACTTTTGGTGATGGCAGTACAGCAAAAATTATTGGGAAAGGAACTTTAAATGTTCCAAACTTACCACCTTTTGAGAATGTTTTGTGCATTGATGGGTTAAAACATAATTTACTTAGCATATCTCAAATCTGTGATAAAGATTATGCCGTAAAATTTAGTAGTCATAATTGTGAGATCTCAAGGAATGGAAAGATAATATTGAGAGGTGTTAGAACTACCGATAACTGTTATGTGGTGGGAAAAACAAAGACTTCATCCTCCGCTTCTTGCTTATTAACTAGTATTGATGAAGCTAAGTTGTGGCATCAAAGACTTGGGCATGTAAACTACAGGGACTTATCCCATCTAAACAAATATGTTGAAGGACTGCCCAAGATCAGTAGTCAAGAAAAGATGATCTGTGGAGAGTCCCTTCAAGGAAAAAAAATTAGAAGTGCTCATAAAATGGTGAATGCTATGAAAACTACTCAACCTCTAGAACTTATTCATATGGACTTGGTTGGACCAACTAAAAGAGAGAGTCGAGGTAAGAAAAAGTACTTTCTTGTCATGGTAGATGATTTCTCTAGATTCACTTGGGTTGCATTCTTGAGAGAAAAATCTGAAGCCTTTGGAGAATTCAAAAGGATTGTAAAACAAATTCAGATTGAAAAAGGGACTTCAGTAGCCTGAATCAGAAGTGATCATGGTGGAGAATTTGAAAATGATCAATTTGACAAATTTTGTGACAAATATGGGATTCATCATGAATATTCAGCACCCAAAACTCCACAACAAAATGGGGTAGCTGAAAGGAAAAATAGAGTTCTCCAAGACATGGCCACAGTCATGCTTCATAGTAAGAATCTTCCTAGAGACTTGTGGGCCGAAGCTGTTAATACCAGCTGCTACATCATCAATCGAGTTTATTTTAGGACTGGTACAAATCAGACAGCTTATGAATTGTGGCATGGGAAGAAACCAAATGTGAAATATTTTAAGGTCTTTGGAAGTAAATGTTACATCTTGAAGGATAGAGAACAACTGAGTAAATTTGACTCAAAAAGTGATGAAGGTATATTCTTAAGCTATTCAACACGGAGTCGAGCCTATCGTGTTCTAAATATGAGAACCGGAGTCATCCAAGAGTCAATAAATGTCATTGTAGATGATGAATCCATAATGTCTGATAATGTTGATGAAGTGGAAGTGCCCTCAATGATTGAACCCACACGATCCATAATAAAAACTGATGTAGCTATTTTCACTGAAAATTTGGTGAATGTAAAAGATCATCCTATAGATCAGATTATTGGTGACCCCCTAACAGGTGTAAAAACTAGGAAACAATTGGAGAACATTATGAGTCACTTGTGCTTTATTTCTATTTTAGAACCTACCTGCGTTGATGAAGCCTTTTCAGACAATGATTGGATAAAAGCTATGCAAGAAGAATTGAATCAGTTTACAAGAAGTGATATTTGGTACCTAGTTCCAAGACCAAAGGATAAAAATGTGATAGGCACTAAATGGATCTTCAAAAATAAACTTGATGAAAATGGCGTTATTGTTAGGAACAAAGCTAGGTTGGTAGTGCAGGGATATTCTCAAATTGAAGGTATTGACTTTGATGAGACCTTTGCTCTAGTTGCTCGTTTAGAATCAATTAGAATTTTACTATCTATAGCTTGTTTTTTTAAAGTTCAAATTGTTTCAAATGGATGTTAAGAGTGCTTTTCTAAATGGAATTTTGAATGAGGAAGTGTATGTTGAACAACCTAAAGGTTTTATAGACACAAAATTCCCTGACCATGTGTTTAGATTGAAGAAAGCTCTGTATGGTCTTAAGCAAGCACCACGTGCTTGGTATGAAAGGTTGACAAAATTCTTGTTAGACAATAATTTTCAAAGAGGTAGTATTGATAAAACTCTTTTTATCCAAAAGACAAGAAAGTCAGTTTTAATAGCGCAAATATATGTTGATGATATCATCTTTGGCTCCACATCTAATGAATTGACTGCTCAGTTCGCTAATCTAATGCAATCTGAATTCGAAATGAGTATGGTTGGCAAATTGAATTTCTTCCTAGGTTTACAAGTCAAACAATTACGTGATGGTATCTTCATTTCCCAGTCCAAGTATACTAAAGAACTGGTAAAACGATTTGGTCTAATGACTGGGAAACATGTCAAAACTCCCATGAGTACAACCATCAAATTTACTAAAGATGCAAATGGTAAAGGGGCTGACTCTAGCCTATATAGAAGTATGATCGGTAGCCTGTTATACCTTACTGCAAGTAGGCCAGACATAGCATTTAGTGTGGGAGCATGTGCTCGATATCAAGCAGATCCAAAAGAATCCCATCTAACTGCTGTAAAAAGAATCATTAAGTACATTGCAGATACAACTGAATATGGTCTGTGGTATCCTCATGACTCATCATCCTCCATTGCTGGATACTCAGATGCTGATTGGGCAGGAAACTTAGATGATAGAAAATCCACAAGTTGCGGTTGTTTTTATGTTGGAAATTGTCTAGTAGCTTGGCATAGTAAAAAGCAAAATTCGATATCTCTCTCCACTGTCGAGGCTGAATGCATAGCTGCCGGAAGCTGCTGTTCTCAACTCTTGTGGATGAAGCAGATGTTTATGGACTATGGCATTAAACAAGAAATAATGAGCTTGTATTGTGATAACACGAGTGCCATACACATTTCTAAAAATCCGGTCCAGCACTCTCGCACCAAACACATTGATATTCGACATCATTTCATTAGAGAATTGGTCGAAGAAGGAATCATTGAGCTCGAATATATTCAGACTGAAAAACAACTTGCAGACATCTTGACTAAACCTCTTGATGTGTTAAAATTTGAAAATTTGAGGAAATCAATTGGTGTTTGCTGTTTGGATTAACTTGTGTTTTGCCCAGGGTCTACAGCTAAGCCGTAAGCCATTTTACGGCTAAGCCGTAATCTCCTTACGGTTAACCCGTATTTGCGCAAACATTTACCCTACGGCTCAACCGTCAGAGTTTACGGCTCAGCCGTAAAATACTCTACTGCTAAGCCGTAAGTGTTATTTTTGTCCTCGTTTTGCGCGCCGATCAGTACTTTACTCCATCTCTTCCTTCTTCTTTTCACTTTGCGTCTGCCCGCATCGTCTGCCCTAGGTCTCCTCCTCTTCTTCTTTCGTCGTTCTTCCTCTTCCGGCCTTCTCCTTCCAGGTAATCTTCCTCTTCCGGCCCTCTCCTTCCAGTGTATTGTTCTCCACTCTCTCTCTCTTCTTGTTTGCTCTCGTTACTGTCTTGCCGTTTTACTGTCCCTGTCTGTACGTTTGGCTTTCATTCTGTGTTGTGGATTAGGTTTCCTATTTCATCATGCCTCCACGAACCAAGAACGCTTACCCCCCTGGTAAGAGGCCTCGTGCCTCTAGTAGCTCCTCCCGGCCTCGTCAGCCATCTCCACCCTCTCCCCGAGTTTTGGTTCCACGGGAACCCACTTGCTATCGGTCCTTCTTTTCCCGACCCATTATTGTGGAACGCGATGTCAACATTCGCACAGTTGAAACATATGGAGTCCATACACTCCTCACCCACGTTGGGTGGGAAAATATTCTGAAATGGGGTGGTCCTGGCTTCCCCTCGATTGTGAGTACCATGTATGCATCCATCACACGCGCATCGTTAGACTCTTTGTCCTTTGACCTTGAGTTCACTGATGGCACCAATACCATCACCCCTGCCATCATCTCAGCCCTTTTGTGCCTCTCTCCGATACCCCCCTTCGGTCATCTCGGATTCTCTATTCGAAGAAGAAAAACAAACTGCCACTTTCGCTCTCTGTGGAACCACCGTCCCATGGAACGACAAGGGGTTCCTCCCTGCAGCCTCCTTGCTTCCTCATTACCGGATCCTCCATGCTATCTTCACTTGTAACATCTATCCTCGGAGGGGGAATTTCTCTGACCTAACCCCTTTCATGGTTAACGTCCTCTACTCAGTTCATATGGGGTTTAGAGTGTGTCTTCCATCTCTTATATGTGCCACCATCATTTGGTTTTGGCTTTGCCCGGGCAAAGGCACCAATGCATGCGTATTTGGATATCTCATGACTCGCCTTGCCTCTCAGTGTGGGGTCAATTTACCTTCAGATGAAGCTCCTGAGTCTCACCCCACCTTTGGCACAGTCAATATTCAGAACATGCGCTTCTCCAAACAACAAGCAGCTGGTCCCCGCCTTCATGACTCCGGAGACGAAGATGATTCACCGGATGAGCCTCTTCCTGTAGCACCCTCTACTGCTTCCCCGGTTCCGGTTCCTCCCCCGACTTCTTCCTCTTCCCCGTTTGAAGCTCGGTTGGCGGCGCTCGAACAAAGGCCGACCAAGATGGAGAAGCTCTTGAAGAAATCATTTCAATACCTGTCCAAGATCTCCAAAAGCTGCCGGAGAAACGATGTGGCGATTCCTTCCCCCTCTCCTCCTTCTGATTGATGTCTGTTCTGTCTTTGTATTCTTTTTGTATTTTGGGCATTGACTGTGCTTCACCTATTGGTTTTGTTTATTACCTCTTTTGTTATTATGGGTGATGCACTCTTTTGACATGATTGTACTGCTCCTAATTTCTAATATAATATGGCCATTACTTCGCAGCTGCTTATCTTTGTGTGCAATTATGCTCTTCTTTATGCTTTATCTCTTTGTCAATATTGTGCCAAAAAGGGGGAGAATTGTATGCATGTCTTTAGGGGGAGCTCTCTAACCTCCCACCTTTCTAGTAGATTGTGTTTGCAGCCTTTTACAGGTTAAGCATCTTCAAAGGGGGAGCTCCAATGTGTTGAACTTTCAGACTTATGTAGATGTGGGTGTTTAAGGTGTATTCACTAATGTAATACTTGTTGAGCTAAAATGTTGTATTATGTGTAATTTTGTCACGAAATTGACAAAAGGGGAGATTGTTAGTGTCATTGTAAGAATGTATTGTCAATTACGTGACCCAAGTCTAGTCTTGCTCTAAGGAAGATCAAGTTACATCTATGAAGGTCAAGTTAGATCAAGGAAGCTCAAAGTTCATCAATGAAGATCAAGCAAGTTCTAGAAAGATCAAGATCAATTACGAAGATTCTTTATGAGTGCCAAGGGATAAGGTATCATTGACCCTTCTTGCCCATAGAAATAGAATAGGAAAAACGGTTTCTAATCACTCTGCATTTGTACTATGGCTTGGATCATGGCTAAGCCGTAGATCCTACGGCTCACTCTCTAGAGAGTATATTTTGAATCATTTTGTTCTACGGCTGACCCTACGGCTGCACCGAAAAATGTTACGGCTAAGCCGTAGCGTGTTTCACAGCTAAGCCGTAAAATCTACGGGCCACAATCCAGAGAGTGCATTTGGCCATAGAATGGCTACGGTTGACCTTGCGGCCAAGCCGAAAGGCCTTCACGGCTAAGCCGTAGGGTGATTCACGGCTAAGCCGTAAAGATTACAGGCCACTCTCCAGAAAGCGGTTTTTGGGAGATTTCAGCTTACGGCTGACCCACGGCTAGGCCGAAAGGTGCTCACGGCTAAGCCATATAAGGATTTACGGCTAAGCCGTAAGCTTAACCGTAAGAAGGAATTTTTGTTGAATCTGGTTAAACTAGCCGTTGGATGTTGTCAGAGCATACGGCTAAGCCGTAGACCATTCTGTTCTTAGCCGTAGATCTATCCGTTGGAGCTTATCTGTATTTAAAGAGGACCTCTTCCCTTGGCTGAGCACTCATCTGAAGATCTTTATCACCAAGGAGCAAGAACAAGAGGTTAAAGCTTGGAGGTAGTCTTTCAAGCATCAAGAGCACCACTCAAAACCAAGGTATACAATTCCTTGTTTAGGTGTTCTTTAATATTTCAATTCTCATTGCTGTATTTGGTGGAAGACAAACCACCACATCAAAAATTGTTGTAATTGGTGGACTAGATCAAGGATCAACCACCTGATCAAAAACCCCAGTTGGTGGAAGACAAACCACCGAATCAAAAAACTGTTGGAAGAGGTGTGTGTTATGTAAGTACCTCTTATTTAGTGGAACCAAGAGAGATTGCTCTTGAGAGTGGATGTAGGTCTAGGACCGAACCACTATAAATCACTGTGTTTATTGCTTGTTGTGTGTGGATGTTGCCTTGCATTCTTATCACTTGAGTTGATCATCATTTCTAAGCTACATTTTTGTTGCACTAGTTGCATTTCTACACATTGTAAGCACTCACAACTCTGAATATCTCCCTAAATCTTCTTGGAGACTCTCAATTTTAAGCAATCTTTCAGATTGTACACTAATAAAACCTAATTCTTGAAAAGAAATTTTTAATAGTCCTATTCACGCCCCTTCTAGGACTTGGTGAGATCTAGCTATTGCACTTTCAGCCTGAACAAGTGGGTCATGTCAATGACCCAAACTACTGTGCATAGCACTAGATGGTATCTCATCCTTTCAAAGACTGCTTCATTTTGAAAGAAAAAGTTAATGAGATGTGTCACACCCAGATCTCGGGAATTGGGGTTTAGAATGGGCCCCCAGGGGGTGGATACGTAATCCCATTGCAATCCGTGCCATGTGAAGACACGTACGAATCCCTATAAGGGAGATTCCACAGGAACGTGTGAGGAATGTCCAACAACACGTAGATTAAAATTCAACATAAAGTGGAAACCTGTGAAATACAACTGTAGTGATCATAAGCAATGCATAATAGAGAATATTATACCATCATAAAATAGACTTTAAGTATCTTACTTAACCATTCCCTACACTCACACAATCACTTAAACATGTCTTTTAAATAATGTCCCACCAAACAAGTCCCCACATGACTAAACTTATCAACCCAATAAGACCCCTTTTGATGCTCTTCATAAGACGACTAGTAGAAAACGTCATCTTCTTCCCACTTTTCCATGCCCTAGGTACCATTGGGGCACCCTCCAAGGACGTATCGACAATTGTGTTGCAATTTGGTTCCGTACCTGCAACACCAAGGGTAGCACTATTAATACGATGGTTAAGTAAATATTGTTAGATTTTGTGGACGCAATCCATCAGTTGATGTAATAAATTGATTAATTTATTTATTTATCAATAATATCATGCTTTACTTTCATGAGATGAATGTTATTTTACTACTTCATGCACATGACCAATACATATGACATAATGGTTCATGAGTTGAACCGGGTCCTATTAGTATATTAGATGTGATATATGTGCATGGATGAGATCCACACGCGGGAGATATATGTCACAAATCTTATACTTAAATAGCTTCACAACCAGTAATGAGACTGGGCATCTCATTTGATAAGTTGCAGCACTTTGATCACTTTGAGATAGTGTGATTTGTCTCGATCATCAGAATGTAAGATTCTGGATCATAGTGCTGGTACATTGGATGTATTGAAGGACCATGAGATGCACTTTACAGAATTCTGTCTCAATAATAAGGTATGCTCTCATAATTCCCTAGCAATAGGCTCTCAATCTTGAGACATTGATGAACTCAAGTTTCTATCTGTTCATTTGCTTTGAGTCAGCAATGAGTGAGGCCGACTGTAGGTTAACACCTCGGTATCTTGGGTATGTGGTAGTAGAACTGTGGGAATGTTGAATGATCAAGATGGAATCTATCTCGATTATCCCCGTGTGCCAATTAATGAATTTGTCATTAGTAAGTGCGCACCCATCTCAATTAAGAGTTAATTGGATGGTACTGATGATTACTGTGATTAATTGAGGCTCAAGGATAAAAAGATGTGGAACTTATATTAGAAGAGACAGATTTATTCCAATTAATCCACGGATATTGATAGAGGGGCCTACTTGTGGTAATTGGGAAGTTTAGGGTCTTCATTGTAATTTATTCCTAAGACTGGAGTGCAATTGCATTTATATAGTGGTGTTATTTGCAATTAACTGTGAGCCCGGATTGCACATGAGATGTGGGGTCACGGTGTTCCAGTTGGAGCCAGCTTTCTAAGGAATCCCTAGTGGTCCCCACGCTAGTCCAAGTTATTGGAAAACATTAATCCGACTTGAACTGTAGAAAGAAGGTTTTAAAAAAGAAAAAGTTGCTAATTACTTTGGAAGTAAGACTTCTATTTCAATTAAGCAAGGAAGAGATTTGAAAATATATAAAATCTCTTGGACGTCCAATAAGAATCTCTCTCATGCCCAAAACCCTGTTCGTGTAAGAGTTGCACGAGTTTCTCTCTCCTTCTCTCTTCTAGTTCCTTGGAGTTTCGAGTTGGAATTTCTCCTGAAGATTCCACTAATCTTCTTGAGAAAAGAAATCCAATTCGGGTCATAGCGTGGAAGGCTAAAAGGTGTTGAAGATTCTCATCATCAAGCAAAGTCGCAACTTCTCCATTAGAGTACTACAGATCTCCAAAGGTCTGATCTACTTCTTGCATGTCGTAGATTATTATGGATGTTTAGTGCTGTTTGATTCTGTCTTTTAGATAGAATATTTACTGTACATGGTCACGAGATTAAGGGTAATGTATCCTGGATTGGGTATTTGGTCTTATGGATAGTTGATCCCTGTGTCAAGTGGGTCAAAAGTTTTGAAAATCTATCCATGAGACCCACCTACTTCCAACAAATATAGAGATATATATGACCAACATGATGCATCAAATGAATCAGAGTGGAAATTGATTAAAGAAAGCAATAACTGTAAGCTAGGCATATTGTGTATGAGTAAGCATGAGTAACGAATCATATATAGAATATCGAACATACTAGTTAGCATCTACGAGGCTATATTCTCTCAAAAAAGAGCATATCATCTAGAAATAGCGTATAACATACACATGGGAATTATGCTAGGGGATCAAGCTGGCTTTTCGAAGAGCACCGACAACTCCTCCATAAACTACTACAGTAGGATCATAAAGAATACCTGAATTGGTCCCGTTGAACCTAATAAGGGTACAAGCTAAGTGGTGTCGACCCAACATATCAAGACCGACTCGAATTCATATCTTTCATACTTATGATCAGCCATAGTGATTGTTTCATATTCATACTTCTCAGTCATACTTATTATATCATACATAAGGGAGATTCGGTCTTAAGATCATATGCAATCATAGAAATTGGAATTAGTAAGGTAACTGATAATTAAACAATGCATATTTAAATGAGCTAGAGAGCTCAAACCCTTTCAACCTTGGCTACACACATTTTTGCTAATAGGCACGCACTTAGTAGAAGCTCAGGCCCGATTTGTCTCAAGGTTTGCCAGGAAGAATAGGTATATGACTAGATTATGTTGAGGGCAAGGTTTCGTATAATATGAATGCATTTAAATCGAGGTATCGAGGGAATTTAGTGGCCAACCCTATGCTAGATAATCCGTGATCCCAAGGGCATTCAACACTATATATTCATAAAACGTTCGGTGTCATTGTGCTACCAAATATTGGCATTACATTGTGTATGCAAGGACACCTCTTCTTATGCCAACATCCATGACGTGACATCAGGAATTCATCCGGAAAATCGAAGGAGATAAGTGACAGCTCTACACTGGTCCTCCTTATCATTTGTTCACCATTGGGCTAATTTAATTGTGGAAATGGTACCATGTCTAAAGCATTACAAAGTCATTTGAAATCCCTAATACCCTAAGTTCGCAGTGTTTTTACGGCTTAGCCATATATATGTTACAACTTAGCTGAATGGCTTAGTTTTTTCCTTAACTTCCTACGCAGTTACGGCCTAGCCGAATATTGGCCTACGGTTTAACCACGTTAAGTCTACGGCTAGGCTACGGCTTAGCCGTGTGTGAGTCATAGAAGAAAAATAGGATTTCAGGCTCTCGAGAAAGCTCGTCTTAAAATGACTTATAGCTTAGTCATGGGACGATTATGGCTTAGCCGTAGTTCATTTTACGGCTTAGCAGAGGGTTAGCCGTTGTTCAAAGACGGGTTTTTGTACTATTGGGATTCTGAGCCGTATACACTTACGGCTTAGTCGTGGCTTCACCATAAGCTTCAGAAATTTTGGAAGTGACTCTGAAGCTCGAGTCCAGTATATAACTCTCAATTTAAAGGGTTACAATGAGCTTCCTATTGCCTTAAAATATCACTATGGGTTTTACAATGCTCACACAACACCCACATTACATAATCATATTCTAATTCATTCAATCCAACACATATATACTTAAATTAAAGAGGAAGGAGTTGTAACTTGAAATTAGAGTGATCAGTCCATGAATCAATAATTTAAACATACATGCAGTATCATATATTCTCTAATACTTGCCTTTAACACAGTGGTTGACCCTACCAACTTCTCTTTGGTGTGTAGTTAGGGAAAGCTTCAATAAGAAGATGGGTTCTCAACATGAAAGACAGCAAATGATGAATCTAATGTACAATGCATGCATGTTATATAATTGAGTCTCCTTAACTTTATCAAGCCCAAAGAAGTGAAATGGAGATAGAGTTTTCACCTTAAAGAGCTGTAGTTGGGAGAAGATGCTGATTCTAACGAAAGAGATGCACAAGGGAAAAAGATGAATGGAGGCTGGGAGAAAACGGTGATTCCAACGAGAGAGATGCACAAGGGAAGAAGAAGATGAATGGAGGCTATCCCTCCTACATGCAAAGCTTCAAGACCTTTTTTCCACCTCTAAATTGAAGTGGAGATGCAGAAGGGTGGAGAAGAGAAGTAGTTCCAATGAAAACACAGAAGGGAAAATAGGGTGAAACGTTGGGTTCCTCCTTATAATCAAATTTTCCTGCAGTTTACATGCAAGTCCAATATTTTTGGGAGTTTACAGTTTAGGTCAATAAACCTCAATTGGGCCAAGATGAGTTTGAATTAAGTTGGGTCCAACATGAAAGATGGTCTACACCATGAATTACACAAGATGCAACTAATGAGATGCCAATATGATGCAAGCACTCTAAATTACAAGTGGGCCCTTACCAACTAGGTAAGTTCGAACACGACCCAACTAACTATCCA
The DNA here is from genome assembly GCA_037013555.1 of Sextonia rubra. NCBI lineage: Eukaryota > Viridiplantae > Streptophyta > Magnoliopsida > Laurales > Lauraceae > Sextonia > Sextonia rubra. Next base: position 21,351,244 of record JASUAD010000014.1, read on the forward strand.
TGACCTAAGCCCAAAGTGTTTGAGTTAAATTAGCCTAAATAACGTTTAATTAGTATAAAACAAGATTAATTATAAAAAATCGAGGTTAGTTGGGATTAGAACCTTATAAGATGTGGAAAAATGGGGTAATAACTTTTGATTGGAAGTATGATTCTACTCTGTCAACATGATCTCCTTTGGACAGTTTGCACCTATAGGGGTGTCCGTTCCACCAAAGCCAACGATGATTGAGTTCCGCTTCATCAATGCAATACATGATGAACAAGGTTTATGTAACACTACGACCCAACTTAACCCCGTTTAGCGCCTAATTACGGTTGTTTTAATTGGTAATTGTGTTTTGCTTTTGTTTTGGATTCGTTGCGGGTCATGGATAGGTAGTTGGGTTGAGTTTGACTTGGATTAGGTAGACCAAGCCCTTTTTCGTAATTTTAGCTTTTCTTCGGCATGGTCATTTTTGCATCATCTTAATGTCAACGCGTGTCTTTCGTTGACCTCGTTAACTTTCGTAATTACGTCATTTGCAACCGATGTCGTATGATTCCACTGGACTCGGATTTGACTCAAACTGGAAATTGATTTATGACTTGGACTTCATTGCAAATTGGACATTCACTTATCTTATATAAGAGCCATTTCCACCGATTCAAGCTCTCTCTCTCTCTCACTGTTCACGTGAAGCTCCATCTCTCTCTCCCTCTTGATTCTTCTTCTCCACCGATCAAGCCAAAAGAGGAGATTGTGCTCTTTCATTCTTTGGTGCTTGGATTGAGGTGAGTTGAGGTCTTCTCCATCTCCCTCATTTTTTTCTTCTTGTTTCCATGACTCCACGTCTATGCTCATCATGCTTCCTTCTCCTTTTCAAGCATGCATGCTAGCAGTGATTGGTGTTTGGTTGTGAATGAGCCAAGGACAGCTATTGGTGTAATTGAGTTCAATTAAGGCAAGTATAACCATAATATGTAAGAACCCATGTTGATATTTGCTTGATTTTGTTTACTTCACATGAGTTTGCAGGGAAAACATGTTTTACAGCCCAAATTGCTAGTATTCTCCCTTTTTCTGTTGGAGATTTGCATATCTGATGTCTTTACAGGTTTTCTGTAGTTGATTCAGATTTCAACCTCGTGCATGTACGGCTAAGCCATAAGTCACCTTCGGCTAAAAGTCTAGAGAGGGTAAAAACCCAGCTTTCTTCTATGGCCAGGACACGGCTAAACCGTATATTGTACTACGGCTAAGCCGTATCTCAGCCGTGACCCAGTCATAGATTAGTACAGGGTGTCTTTTTCTGGATTAACTGAAGGCAAGCAAATGACAGACCTTCTACGGGCCAGCCACGGCTAAGCCGTAGAGCAACACACGGCTAAGCCGTAGAATGAAATACAGGTGAACCGTAATTGCGGATAAATAATAAAGGGAACCACGGTGGAGTCACAGTACATGTTACGGCTAAGCTGTAAGATGCCTACGGCTAAGCCGTATGTTCACCTACGGCCAAGCTGTACCACTCCTGGAAAATGAATAACAAGGATAGGCATAAGGAAAAGACCAAGATGGCCTTCATGATAGCATGTAAAGCACCTAGACTTGCCCAATGGTATGAATGTATGACATGAATGATCTCGAGGGCTGCGATTTATTCATGCTTGTTATCCAGTTGTTATGCACCTCCCCATGGGTATTGGTTTAAGGGACTTCGGTGTACCAGCTAATACAATGCGACACTAAACAACGGTGTATCGAATAACTTAAAACTACATCATCATACACGGTTAGAAACACTGGATAAATAGATTAGCATTGGTTAGTAAATGACTTTGATTCACTATGCTAACATTGCTTGCATGACATGTTGTCTGTCGATCATTAATCTCCACTCTCTAGCATGATTACTTGTTTCAGCTACTTTCACATTGTTCACTATGTCTCTATGGTTTCTTTACCTTGAGTATGCATGTATGATTCACATATAAGAAATGATCTTGGATATGTATACATGATATGCTTGTCACGATCTACTCAGGGTTTTCATGATTAACTCTGTATAGTCAGGCACTACTTAGCCTCAGCCTTAGGATCCTGACAGGGTGAATTTGGTGTAGTTTTCATGGCCTTGCTGCAGTAAGGAAACGTCTTGAGGAGCCGGACCCTAGGAAACCCGAGACCCATTTGTACCCTGGCCCGGACAATGGTGTTCTCTGCACAGATATAAGATCCCTCTTTTAGGAGCATATGGCAATGTAGTCGCCAACTAGTTATGTACACAACATGTATACATTGATTCGCATGGCATATTTCTTTCTTGCACGATAGCTTAGTATACGAATGTGACCTATTTTGATTTACATGATGTTCTTTATTCTATTAGACACAGCATGCGTTAACTGTTATGGTTTATACTTTGCTAAATCGTTGTATTCACGAGTTGTTTATGGTGTTGCGGCTCAGATACCCTTTCCGACCCCTCGTCGTTCGGCCAGACTCCAGTTAAGACCCCGGAGGCCCCATCAGGCCTAGAGGAGTGGATGTGATCACTCCATGGGAGAGCATCTTGGACATACATTGCTTAGGAGTCTTTCTTTTTGAGATTTGTCACGCTTGTATACGTCATGATTTGTATATGTTATTTTGGTCATTCTGTAAAACCTTCAGCTATATGCCAGTTCCGTTTCGTATTCTCTTATTGCATTGTTTAGTTTGATGTTTTTGATATCTACAACTTCCGTGTACATGTTTGGCACGTGTGAAACTTCCCTTGTGCGTGTGCATTCAGACCAGGTCTACATGTACAGGCACGGGAGTACATGTGTCATTGGTTTGGCTTTTGCTAACCCCCAGACTCTTGGGCCTGAGTTATGACATACGTATTGTGTGGTATCAGAGCATTCCTTGCTCTAGATGATAAGCATGTAGGCATGTAGGATCGTGGTGAAGATACGATTCTTTTGTTGTGCTTTTCTAGCTTTTGGGAAATAGTTGAGCGGAATGTTTTGTGTTTGTGTTTGACTCTTTCCCATTTTGCAGGATATGGCATCTAGTTCAGGTTCTCATCATAATGCCAGCAATAACGAAAGCGGTTCCGAACCGTCACCACAGGCTATGAGCACCGATGAGCGCATTCTTATGTTATTTTAGTCCATACAAGCTCAGTCACAGTCGCTGCAGAATTTACAGGCACAGGTCGCGATAATGTTAGACAGACAAAGCCAAGCACCAGCCCAGTCGCATGTGGACCAGCAGGTGGCCTTTCAGCCGAGAGAGAATGACCTAAACACCCTCTATGATAAATTTCGCAAGCGAAGAGCTACGGAGTTCTGCGGGACAGAAGAGCCACTCAAGGCAGAGCAGTGGCTAGAGCAGACGGAGGACGTGTTTGAGATTGTAGTGTGCACTAACAGGCAGAGGGTTGGTTTAGCAGCCTCTATGTTAGAGATGTCGCGAAGACTTGGTGGAAGAGCGTGAAGGACTCGTACAGAGACATGCCTAGTGCGACAGTTTGGGGGACATTTAAGCAACAGTTTCAGAGGAAGTTTATCCCAGCTCATGTGTTTAGAGCCAAGGAAGTTGAATTCTTAGCCCCCCGTCAGCAGCAGATGATAGTGGCAGAGTATGTGAATAAGTTCACCCAATTATCGCATTTTGTTCCAGATTTGATCAATACCGAGGAAAGAAAAATGAACCGGTTTGTTGAAGGTTTGCATCACCGCTACATGCACCACGTGACTGTTTTCCAGCGTCCGGCTACGTTTGACGATGCAGTGGACAGGGCCTATTCTACTGAGGCCATCGACCAAGCTAAAAGAGTCGTTGATCCGAAGCGGCAGCCACCATTTAGTGCACGAGGACAGGTACAGAAGAAGATGAGAGGCCAGCAGAGTACTTCCGGTTCTGCCGGTACGACGTGCGAGCACTGTGGCAAGGGCCACAAGTCTGAAGTTTGTTGGAGGAAGGCAAGAGCTTGCTTCATCTGCGGTTCTAAGGAGCATATGCTAGCCAGCTATCCTCGATATAAGGCTTCCCAGCCTCCACCATCTAGTGCTACCTCAGGTGCAGCTTCTGGCCGATCCAATGTGTCTACAGCTCCGAGCAAGTCACAGCCAACCCGTTCAGGCCCGACACAGCCACGTCAGATAGCTCGTGTATATGCCGCTACCCATGAGAGTGCTGAGGATCCATAGGTGGTCGAAGGTATTGTTTTGATTTTGTACATTGAGGAATTAGCATTGTTCGATTCGGGGTCTATGCGATCTTACGTAGCACCTCACTTTGCCGAGCGGTTATAGCAGCCACTGAAGCTGTTGCCATATGTGTTGGTTGTATCCACCCCAGTTGACAAGCGAGTGGAGTGTAGTATATACCTCATCAGTTGCCTGTTGATTTGATCCTGTTGTCGATGCTGGACTTCGACGTGATCCATGGAATGGATTGGCTCGTTCGAAACCGTGCCTTTGTTAACTATTACAACAGGACGATCTTTTTCGATTTAGGTAGGGGCTTCCATTTTGAGGGCAGTCAGGAGATGCACTAGGCGTGTGATTTTTGCGTGCAAGGCAGATCGTTTGATCCGCAAAGGGTGTGAAGGCTTTATTGCCTTTATCTCATAGAAGAAAGAGACGAAGCAGTTAGGTGAGATTCCGGTGGTCCGTGACTTTTCCGATGTTTTTCTGGATGATGTGCCAGACCTACCCCCGGTTCGAGACGTGGAGTTTGCCGTTGACCTTTCTCCAAGCATGGCACCGATCAGTAAAGCTTTGTATCGCATGGCACCCGCTGAATTGTCCGAGTTGAAGAAGCAATTGCAAGAGCTTTTGGACAAGGGTTTCATTCGCCTGAGCGTCTCACCTTGGGGAGCACCAGTCTTGTTTGTCAAGAAGAAAGATGGTACTTTTCGGATGTGTATCAACTACCAATAACTGAACAGAGTGACTATAAAGAACAAGTATCCCCTACTTCGAATTGATGAGTTGTTCGATCAACTTCAGGGTGCAGCTTACTTCTCTAAGATTGATTTGAGATCTGGATACCACCAGTTGAGGGTAAAGGAAGAGGACATCCCTAAAACTGCCTTTAGGACCCGGTATGGACATTATGAATTCCTCGTGATGCCTTTTGGACTAACCAATGCATCTGCAGCGTTTATGGCTTTGATGAATCAGATCTTTGCTCCTTTTTTGGAGCAGTTCATAGTTGTATCCATTGATGTTATTTTGATATACTCGAAGTTAGCAGAGGAGCATAAGAAGCACTTAAAGAAAGCCTTGACATTATTGAGAGAGCATCGCTTGTTTGCCAAGTTGTCGAAATGTGATTTTTGGCTTGAGCAGGTGGCATTTCTGGGTCATATCATTTCACGAGAGGGATTGGCAGTTGATCCATCTAAAGTTGAGGCAGTTGTGAATTGGCCTAGCCCTAAGACAATGACAGAAGTTCGGAGTTTTCTTGGTCTAGCAGGTTACTATCGTCGATTTGTCCAGGATTTTGCTAAGATCTCTTCTCCTTTGACGAAGTTGACTAGGAATAATGTGCCGTTTGATTGGACTATGGAGTGTGAAGTTAGTTTCCGGACTTTGAAAGAGAAGTTGACTACTGCTCCGGTGTTAAACCTTGCCAGATGGTAGTGAAGGGTTCATGATATATTCAGATGCTTCTCGAGTTGGTCTAGGCTGTGTGTTGATGCAGCACGGGAAGGTAATTGCATATGGATCGAGACAGTTGCGAGAACATGAGAAGAATTATGCCACCCATGATTTAGAACTGGTAGCCATCGTGTTTGTATTGAAGCTTTGGAGACATTATCTGTATGGCGTGAGATTTGAAGTTCATTCTGATCACCACAGTTTGCAGTACTTATTCACGCAGCAGGAGCTAAATATGAGACAGCACAGATGGCTTGAGCTCATCAAAGATTATGACTTCTCGGTCAAATATCAACCAGGAAAAGGGAACGTGGTGGCAGATGCACTTAGCAGGAAGCAGAGTCGGTACAGATGTTGAGCAGTTTCCTTTTGACGTTCCATGATTTACCTGTTGAGGTGAAACTAGTGGATGAGTATGTGACTTTGGCTAGTACGCTAGTGTTTCAGTCTGAGATGATTCAGCAGATGAAAGACAGGCAATTCGAAGATCTCACTTTGAAGCGCATTTGTGACCACATTGGAGATAGACCTGATTTCAGACTGGAGGATGGTGTGCTTTATTTTCGGAACAGGTTGTGTGTGCCAACAGTTGATGATTTCAAGGAGAAATTGATGAATGAAGCACATTATGCCAGATATGCAATGCACCCAGGCAGCACAAAGATGTATCGGAATCTCAAAGATCGCTTCTGGTGGAACAATATGAAGAGAGAAGTAGCAGGGTTTGTTGTACGATGCTTGACATGCCAGAAGGTGAAAGCAAATCATCAAAGACCTCCAGGCTCGTTGCATCCTTTGCACATACTACAGTGGAAGTGGGAACACATTACCATGGATTTCGTTTCAGGGTTACCTCCGACGAGCAGGAAGAACAACGCCATTTGGGTGATTGTAGATAGATTGACGAAGTCAGCCCATTTCATTCCTTTCCGGAAGGGTATGACGTTTTCAGAGATGGCGAGGAAGTTCGTGGATGAGATCGTCAGGCGCCATGGTACGCCCGTATCGATTGTATCCGATCGTGACAGTCTTTTTGTTTCGTCATTCTGGAGAGCATTCCAAGAGGCTATGGGTACGAAATTGAGCTTCAGTACGGCATATCATCCACAGACAGATAGACAATCAGAGCGGACGGTTCAGACGTTAGAGGACATATTACGAGCCAGCGTGTTGAGCTATGAGAAGGAATGGGATATCCATCTCTCGTTGTGTGAATTTGCTTACAATAACAGCTTCCATGACAGTATTGGGATGGCGCCATATGAAGTGTTGTACGGACGCAAATGCAGAGGCCTAATATGTTGGGAAGAAGTTGGAACTCGAAGTTTTCACGGACCGATGATCATTGCCGAAACTACGGAGAAGGTATAGAAAGCAATTGAGAACTTGAAAGTGGTTCGATCAAGATAGAAGAGTTATGCAGACACTCGCAGACGGCCATTGGAGTTTCAGGTTGGTGAGTGGGTTTTTCTGAAGGTCTCGCCGATGAAGGGTACAATCTGTTTCGACCAGAAAGGCAAGTTAGCTCCACGATATGTTGGACCGTTCGAGATCAAGAGCCAGATTGGTGATTTGGCCTATCGATTAGCTCTTCTCGAGATGTTTTCCGGAGTGCATGACGTTTTCCATGTTTCGATGCTTCGGAGGTATGTTCATGATCCTTCCCATGTCATTCGTTGCGACGATGTTCAGATCCAACCGAATGCCACATACGTTGAGCGACCACTCCGTATCGTGGGGACCCGAGAGCAGATACTCCGCACCAGGATGATTCGATGGGTCAAAGTGTTGTGGGAGCATCACAGTCCAAATGAAGCTACATGGGAATTAGAAGAGCAGATGGCGCGGCAATATCCCAATCTGTTTGCATAGGTATGAGTGAGTGGTCATTCCGAGGACGGAATGATTCTCAAGTAGGGGAGGATGTAACACTCCGACCCAGTTTAACCCCGTTTAGCGCCTAATTGCGGTTGTTTTAATTGATAATTGTGTATTGCTTTTGTTTTGGATTCGTTGCAGGTCATGAATAGGTAGTTGGGTTGAGTTTGACCTAGATTAGGTAGACCAAGCGCTTTTTTGTAATTTTAGCTTTTCTTCGACGTGGTCATTTTTACATCATCTTGATGTCAACGCGTGTTTTTCGTTGAGCTCGTTAACTTTCGTAACTACGTCATTTGCAACCGATGTCGTATGATTCCACTGGACTCGGATTTGACTCAAACTGGAAATTGACTTATGACTTGGACTTCATTGCAAATTGGACATTCACTTATCTTATATAAGAGCCATTTCCACCGATTCAAGCTCTCTTTCTCTCACTCACTCACTCACTCTCTCACTGTTCACGTGAAGCTCCATCTCTCTCTCCCTTTTGATTCTTTTTCTCCATTGATTAAGCCAAAAGAGGAGATTGTGCTCTTTCATTCCTTGGTGCTTGGATTGAGGTGAGTTGAGGTCTTCTCCATCTCCCTCATTTTCTTCTTCTTGTTTCCATGACTCCATGTCTATGCTCATCATGCTTCCTTCTGCTTCTCAAGCATGCATGCTAGCAGTGATTGGTGTTTAGTTGTGAATGAGCCAAGGACAGCTATTGGTGTAATTGAGTTCAATTAAGGCAAGTATAACCATAATATGTAAGAACCCATGTTGGTATTTGCTTGATTTTGTTTACTTCACTTGAGTTTGCAGGGAAAACATGTTTACAGCCCAAATTGCTAGTATTCTCCCTTTCTCTGTTGGAAATTTGCATATCTGATGTCTTTACAGGTTTTCTGTAGTTGATTCAGATTTCAACCTCGTGCATGTACGGCTAAGCCATAAGTCACCTTCGGCTAAAAGTCTAGAGAGGGTAAAAACCCAGCTTTCTTCTATGGCCAGGACACGGCTAAACCGTATATTGTACTACGGCTAAGCCGTATCTCAGCCGTGACCCAGCCATAGATTAGTACAGGGTGTCTTTTTCTGGATTAACTGAAGGCAAGCAAATGGCAGACCTTCTACGGGCCAGCCACGGCTAAGCCGTAGAGCAGCACACGGCTAAGCCGTAGAATGAAATATGGGTGAACCGTAATTATGGATGAACAGTAAAGGGAACCGCGGTGGAGCCGCGTGCATATTATGGCTAAGCCGTAAGATGCGTACGGCTAAGCCGTATGTTCACCTACGGCCAAGCCGTACCACCCCTGGAAAATGAATAACAAGGATAGGCATAAGGAAAAGACCGATATGGCCTTCATGATAGCATGTAGAGCACTTAGACTTGCCCAATAGTATGAATGTATGACATGAATGATCTCGATGGTTGCGATTTATTCATGTTCGTTATCCAGTTGTTAAGCACCTCCCCATAGGTGTTGGTTTAAGGGACTTCGGTGTACCAACTAATACAATGCGATGCTAGACAACGGTGCATCGAATAACTTAAAACTACATTATCATGCACCGTTAGAAACACTGGATAAATAGATTAGCATTGGTTAGTAAATGACTTTGATTCGTTATGCTAACGTTGCTTGCATGACATGTTGTCTGTCGATCTTTGATTTCCACTCTCTAGCATGATTACTTGTTTCAGCTACTTTCACATTGTTCATTATGTCTCTATGGTTTCTTTACTTTGAGTATACATGTATGATTCACGTATAAGAAATGATCTTGGATATGCATGCACGATATGCTTGTCACGATCTACTCAGGGTTTTCATGATTAACTCTGTATGGTCAGGCACTACTTAGCGTCGGCCTTAGGATCCCGACGGGGTGAATTTGGTGTAGTTTTCATGGCCTTGCTGCAGTAAGGAAACGTCTTGGGGAATCGGACCCCAGGAAACCCGAGACCCATTTGTACCCTGGCCCGTACAATGGTGTTCTCTAAACGGATATAAGATCCCTCTTTTGGGAGCATATGGCAATGTAGTCGCCAACTAGTTATGTACAGAGCATGTATACATTGATTCGCATGGCATATTTCTTTCTTGCATGACAGCTTAGTATACGAATGTGACCTATTTTGATTTATATGATGTTCTTTATTCTATTAGACACAGCATGCGTTAACTGTTATGGTTTATACTTTGTTGAATCGTTGTATTCACGAGTTGTTTATGGTGTTGCAGGCTCAGATACCCCTTCCGACCCCTCATCGGTCAGCCAGAGGCCCCATCAGGCCTAGAGGAGTGGATGTGATCACTCCATCGGAGAGCGTCTTGGACATACATGGCTTAGGAGTCTTCCTTTTTGAGATTTGTCACGCTTGTATACGTCATGATTTATATATGTTATTTTGGTCATTCTGTAAAACCTTCAGCTATATATGTCAGTTCTGTTTCGTATTCTCTTATTGCATTGTTTAGTTTGATGTTTTTGATATCTATAACTTCCGCGTACATGTTTGGCACGTGTAAAACTTCCCTTATGCATGTGCATTTAGACCAGGTCTATGTGTACAGGCATGGGAGTACGTGTGACATTGGTTTGGCTTTTGCTAACCCCCAGACTCCTGGGCCCGGGATTGTGACAGTTTGATGCCGGTCAAAACTTCTTCAGGGGAAAAAATGTCGTTCAACTAGACCTAGTGAATGATGAAGGCTGGGAGAAGGTGAAAACCAAACCCTCATCTATAGAAAGAAAGAAGGTTAAAAGGCAACTTAAAAACCTTCAAAGAGCAGCCCAAAACCGCTTGGTCAAATAAGAAAAACAAGCTAAAAAGAAAAAAGAAAAGGTAGTCAAAGCTTCAGTTTCAGAAGAACCACCCAAACCAGTTACAAGTCACTTTACTTTGACTAACTTCATCATTCCAATTTCAAAGGATGAGGAAGTGCCACCAATGTCTAGTTGTAACAGGATATCATGGGATGGCACACCTCCTGATTTAGATGATGAGGAAGATTGGTTAGACTATTTTGATTTTTAAGATGATTATTGGATTGATGACGACTTCACTGATGAATACCCTTCTGATGAGGATGAAAATTTTGAACAAACTTTTGATCTTGAAATGGGTACCCTCAATATCAAGCATAGCCTTAATACACTGTCAATAACTTTTTATGATATACACAGACCGAACACAAGTAGTTGGTCGAATGATCCTCCTCTTTTTTCACTACCTCCAGAAGTCATTCGGATCTGTTGCCATTGGTTGAATCCGATGAAGCATAGCAACAACAAGCATCGTCTTTTTGTTCACATGTAATAATCTCTATGCTAGATTGTCTCCTAAACCAACTGTTGAGTCAACATTTTTGAAGTTAGATTCTGAACTAAACACTTAGCTTATTGTTCCTGATTCAACTGATAAGCTTAAGTTGTAAGAAAACCATAATGACCTCAGCATTGGCAGTCCTACTGTAGCTCAGGAAGTCTTCCAAGTTCAGGATAACCTCTCTGTTCAAAAGAAGAGATGTTGTTGGCTCCTGCTCTCATGGTTCTTGACACTTTTACTCATGAAACCAAAATATCTCAAGCTATTCCTAACATTATAGATAAAGAAGCATGCTTGGAAGAAGTTAGTCAACTTTTTGCTGAACACGAAGAAGTCAATGGAAGAGATACTCATCCAGAGGTTGACCGAAACAACATAGTCATTGACGACACTCATTTCGGTCGTAACTATAGAGTCAACTATGATAGACCTTCTTCTTTTTCTTATGTAAACCCTTCAGGGAATAGCACAAATATAAATGTAACTTCTTCAGATATAAATGTTAATGCAAGGCCACCAGATCTGTTCACGTATGAAGTTGTTGAACACCTCAAGCACATACCTGCATGACTTCATATTTTTGATCTTTTGTAGATGTCTGAGGAGACTCGTAACAACTTTATACGAGCCCTATACGGTTTGAATACAAATAATCAAACTCACGTAACACAAGTTCTTCAGATAGAGAAGAACTATCTGAAGTAAAATCCAAGAAGCCTCAGAAGCAGTGTATTGAATGTCTTTCCATTCATAATGCTTCCAAAACCACCATTTCCTTCACTAAAGATGATCTCCTCTTAGGTGACATGAAAAACATAAGGCCGCTTTATTTTATAGCTTACTTTAAAGACAAACCCGCTCCTAGAATTCAGGTTGACTCAGGATCAGTTCTGAACCTCATTGTAATTACAACTCTTCAGGAACTTGGTATCCCAGTGAGCAATCTATCTACCACAAAAGCCTCGATCCAAGGCTATGATGGGGAAGTCCATGATCCGATTGGCAAGATTTGGATTTGGTTCCAGTTGGGTGATCTAACCTCAGATGCCACTTTGCACGTGGTTAAGGGGCATACTTACTACAACATCCTATTGGGAAGGCAATGGCTTCATGATTACTTCATAGTACCTTCTACTCTCCGTCAATGCCTTAAATATATTGATGATGGGGGTAAGGTTTACTTCACCGATGTAGCTATGTTTTAGGAAAGACCTGCAAAGTCTAAGCCAGACACAAACAGCTCTTCAGTGGATGATAGTCCTATAAAACCCTTTACCATCTCAGTGGAAAAGAAATCCTATCTAGGGCTTGGCAAAAGATTTGATCCTGTATGAAAATTGTAGTCCAACAAGAAGCTAGCAGTGAAGTTTGTGGATACTAAAACTCCTTTGGTGATCAAGGTTAAATCTAAAATCAAACAATCAAATCAACCTTTGGTCATATCCTCAAAACCATCAAGGACAAAGCAAACAGGCATTATTATTCCTAGAAGCAAGACATGTAGTCCAACTATGTATATAACGCCTGCTCAAAATGGTGGACACCTGCTGAAAGACAACAAAGGCTCTCATATTTGGCAAGTGATTTCCTTGGTTGGTAACTTAGAGTCTGACCAAGAAAGTAATAATGTAGCTCCTCCTACCAGGGGACTTGTCACTTTCAGTCATCTTGTGTTAACATCGCAACGAAGGGGTGAACTGTCTTATATATACATCAATAGATGGCTTCATTTGGCTGAAAGATGTGATAATCCTCCGCACTACTCAGCATTGATTCATCTATGCTGAATAGGATTCTGACTAGCCTTTCACAGCTTGACGATGGAACCGGAGTTTCAAACTTTTGATGAGATATCTCGAATTGTTTCATCTCTCGAAGTGGCACTTTATCGTCTATGCGGAAGGTTTAGACGGACACACTCAGTGCATGTTATCTCAGTGGTTTGAGATTTAGATTCTGAGTTGGATATTGAGGAAGCTGAAAAGATGGACACCTCTATGCACTCTATCGCAGATTAGGATCCTCCGCTTTGGCCATGGCCCACTTCGTTCCAAATTTATGAATTTGGAGGTTCTTGTTTCCTCATGCCTCCATCCAAGCAATACAATCACTAGAATAGTTTTCCATCAAGTCGAAGATGCTTCTGCTTCATATCCTATTGATAAGATCACCAATGACGGGAGAATAAGGCTTGACATTTACAATCTTGTGGTTTGCAATATGATGAAGAACATGGGAAACAATCTCAAGAAGCCCACTGGCCAGGGATTGAATGTGAATAGGGTTCAGATCCCTTTTGATGTCTTCACTTCAGAAATGAAAGAAGATCTCAAAAAGACGTATAATTGAACAATTGCCGCATTGCATAGGGTACGCTCCTTACAGCAATGTTCCTAAATTAAACCAAAATTTTAGAGCAGATTTGTAGTCTTCACCAAAGGGTATTACTCAGATGACTCTCAAGAGACCATTGTCTTTCGAGATCTTGTAGATTGGGCTACTTTTCAGCATCCTAAGGTGGCAAGTGATGATGATGATACAATGCCACAAATCACTAAAAATTGGCCACTTGAACTCAATGAATAAATAGACCCATCTCAATACACTTGTTGGGAATGTTTAGCCCATGATGTAAAAGCTAAAGAGCTTAAAAAACTGAATCCATGGAAAGGGATCAGGCCTTGGCTTAAACCTCCAAATGAAACCCCAGAAGGTTTCACGGAGTTGGAAACTTCTCTGAAAATGCTTTGGAAGAACCTCCTCCTGAACCTCCAACCGAGGACCAAGTATAAGAAATAAACTTGGAAACCCCAGAAAATCCTCATCCTACCTTCGTAAGCTCTCAAATCAAAGGAAAAGAACTTGATGTGTATGTGAGTTTCTTGAGAGAGTTCATGGATTGCTTTGCATGGACCTATGCAGAAATGGCGAGTCTAAATCCAGAAGTTTCCGTGCATAAATTGAATATAGTAGATGATGCTAAGCCTTTAAAGCAAGATTAAAGAAGGACAAAACCAGAAAATCATGGATAAAATAGAACAGGAAGTCCAGAAACTCATAGATGTTCACTTCATCTATGAAGAGCAACACCTCGATTGGTTGGCTAATATAGTGCCAGGTACTAAAAAGAATGGGCAGATCAGAGTCTGCATCGACTTTAGAGATTTGGATAAAGCTACTCTTAAAGATGATTTCCCATTACCCATACCAGAACTCATGATTGACAATACTTTCAGATTTGAAAGGATGTCATTCATGATGGATTTTCGGGATATAATCAAATCAAGATGTACAAGGAGAATGAGAAGCACACATTCTTTTGAACCCTCTTTGGCATGTACTGTTACACTGTTATGCTTTTTTCTTAAGAATGCTAGAGCCACATACCAAAGGGTGATGATGAAAATCTTCAAAGACATGCATCATAGGTCTGTTGAATGCTATGTTGATGACTTGGCAGTCAAGAGCAAACAGAAGTTAGACCATCTAGCTGACCTTCGCATGGTCTTTAAGAGGTTGTAGGAATTCAACCTTTGGATGAATCCTCTAAAGTGTTTCTTTAGAGTCTCTTCCAGGAAGTTCCTAGAATTTCTGGTTCGAAAAGATGGCATTGAACTAGATCTAGTCAAAGTTAAAGCTATATTGGAGATGCCTTCTCCAATAACTCTCAAAGAACTCAAGGGATTGCAGGGCAAACTTACCTGCATTCACAGGTTCATCTCAAACTTGTCAGGAAAGTGTAGAGCATTCTCTAGACTAATGAAGAAAGGAGTAGACTTTGTGTGGGATAAAACTTATGAAAATACCTTTTAAGATATCAAATGGTATCTCATAAACCCACCTATCCTTTCAGCTGTATTCGAGGCATGCTTTTATCCTTTTTATATGAGCTTTTGATCTCTTTCTTGGGGCATTTATTAGCTCAAAAGAATAACGAAGGTAAGAAAGTGGCTCTTTATTATATGTCACGGATGCTAGTTGGTGTTGAGCATAATTATCATCCAGTGGAAAAAGAATGTCTTCCACTGATGTTCGTAATACAAAAACTACGTCACTATATCCTCTCCAATGTAGTGTACTTAGTTTCTACTATCAAACTACTAAAGACACTTGTGAGAAAAGCTGGAGCACTAATTGATTGTTTAGCTAAATGGCCTATTCTTCTCTCTTAGTACAACATCAGATATACCCATGCAAAGGCGGTAAAAAGATAGGCACTTCTGATTTTCTAGTAGAACATCCACTCTCGAAAGATTCTGAATTCATAGATAGTCTCCTTGATGAGCCAATCTTCTTCATTGAACAACTAAGAAACCCACCATTGATCCAAACTTACATTGGATAATACATTTTGATGGAGCTTTTAGAACTAATGAGCTAGGAGAATCAGTTTTAGGGGTTGGAATCATTTTTGTAGCCCAAAAAGATTCTATGTCTCTCACTTTTTCTCATTAATCAAGCCATGTTCAAACAATATAGCAAAATACACAGCATTGATTATGGGTCTCGAACTAGCCTTAGAATCAAGCATCAATATACTTGGAGTTTATGGAGATTTGCAACTTGTAATCAAACAAATGAATCTTGAGTATGAAGTGAAGAAACTAGACTTGATTCCTTTCTTCAACAAAGCTTGTGAACTCAAGGGAGGTTTATGCTAATTCAGTTTCACCACATTTCAAGACATCAAAATGTCAAAGCAGATGCATTGGCAGGTTTAGCAGCCTCAATGTCAATCCCTTAAAATGACAAAATGACACTAGAAGTAGTCGAAATAATACTTCTACCTCTACTCGACACCTATAAATCAGTAGCAGATTGCTTCGATGTGATAAAAAATTGGATTTCATCTTTCCAAAACTCATTTAGAGAGATCCTTTTAATGATTACATTTTTCATGGTGTCTTGCCAGAGAATGCTAAAGACAGAACTGGTATTTAAAGATGAGCTCTAAAATTTCACTTCGATTTGCCTTCAAAGTCTCTTTATCACAAATCATATGCAGGGGTGGCTTGACTATTGGGCTAAAAAAGCATTTGTTTTAGCGCGCCCTCCCCCCCCAAAAAGGCCCTAAAAATGTAAATCCCATATTTTTTTTAATTCAAAAAAATAAGGCCTCAAAAAAGTAATTGTAGCAACTTAAATCTTTTCAAATTTCAAAAAAAAAATTATGATCATTTTGTTTCTCATAAAGAATAAGGGCACATAAAAGTAATTAACGCAATCACCATCCTTTTTACATTCCAGAAAAAAATAAGTGTTACCTTTTCATATTTCAAAAAAAAAAAATAAATAAAGATCACTTTCACTATTGAGAAAATATTGCCATTAAAAGAAAAGAAAAACCTTCAAATTACAAGAAGTAAAAAATTATTTTTTGTTTTGAAAATTCTCTAGTTTGCACAATTTTCCCTCTATATCTATGCTGTTTGAAATCCTTAGAAGATAACTTCAAAAAAAAAATTTTATATTGAAGAAGCTGCATCAAATTCAAAAGTAATCCATGTCTATAATCTTTGTAGCCAACACTGATAAATCAATAAATTAGCTTCTATGGTTCTATGCTTTTAAAAAAAATTTAATTAGAAGCTCATATTATATATTTATTAAAGTTAATGCTCGTTTTGTTTGTAAATATTATTAGTTATAATTTATAAATATTAAAAATATCTACTAAAAAAATGTTGACAATACAAGCAATTGTTGCTTTTTATAGAAAGAAGTTTTTCAAAATTAAAGTTAATAAAATCCTAATTTAGATCAACAATGTCACAAAAAAGATTAAGTAGATTATCCATACTATCAATTGAAAAAGATATGTTAGTAAAATTTGAAAATAAAAACTCAAATAGTAATATTGCATTACAAAAAATGAAAAAAAATTTAAATAAAATATCATAATAATATTAAAAATAGAAAAAATACCTCATTTAGGATTGTCGCTTTAAGCCTCAAAGTGTCTTAAGCCGGCCCTGATCATATGATAGAGTTCTTCTCCATTGCTTGTCACCAAAAGAAGCGGATCAAGTACTCAAAGAAGTTTATTCTGGCCTATGTGGTGCTTATCTGGCTGGACCAAAGCTTCATGACCAAATTCGAAGGTTATGCTACTATTGGCCTACCATGGTGTTTGATGCTATCAATTTTGCAAAAAGATGTAATGAATGCCAAATCCACGATGATTACATTCATCAACCACCTGAATATCTACATCTTACATCCACCTCTTGGCCATTTGAGTCTTGGGGAATGGATATAGTTGGAAAAATCAATTCGCCATCAGAACATGGTCATCAACTCATTTTGGTTGCAATGGATCACTTCTCTAGATGGGTAGAAGTAGTGCCCCTTGTAGAAGTCAAAACCTATACAGTCCTCAGTTTCTTAAAGACTCATATCATCTGTCATTTTGGGTTACCTAAATGTTTGCATCACGACAATGGTCCTCAGTTTAACAACGATAAATTCTACAGATTCTTTGACAAGTATGGAATCTAATGTTATCCTTCCACGGCATATAACCCTGTAGCTAATGGGCTTGTTGAAGCTTTCAATAAGACTATCTGCAAAATTTTGAAGAAAATGATCTCTGACAGTAAAAAAGAGTTGGAGTACCAAACTTCCTAAAGATTTATGGACTTACAGAACCACAGTTCGATGTCTAACAAAATCAACACCATATTTTTTGGTTTATGGTTGTGAAGCTGTGATACACTTGGAAATTCAACTCCTTTCTTTTCGGGTAGCTGTGATAAATAAATACACTGAAAAAAAGAATGCTATGCTCAGACTTCAAGGTTAAAAAGTCTTGATAAAAAGAGGTTTGCTGCTCGGCAAAGCATCAAATTATATCAAGCTCATATGGCTGGGTCATTCGACAAAAAGTCAAATACAGAGTTTACAAGAAGGGGGACTTAGTCCTTCCAGTCAAGAGGCCCATGTTCTCCACACACTTGTTAAAAGGCAAGTTTGAATCCAAGTGGGAAGGACCTTTCATTGTCGATAAGGTCTACTCCAACAGTGCTTATGCCCTCCTCACACTTGAAGGAGACAGATGTATGATGCTTATCAATGAGAAACTTCTCAAGAAATACTACACTTGAATGTCATTGGCATATCTAAACCATGTACAATGTATATTCTCACCCCTATAACCTTCGGTTTTGAGACTCATAACCCATGACTCCTAACCAAAACCCTTTAGACTTGTACAAAACGGCTATGAGGACAAGACCCATCGGCCCTTTTAGCCAATTTTGGTTTCTTGGATATTGTCCCTGCAAGATCCCTTGCAACATCCTGCCGTATAGCTACCCTCCATTATATGGAATAAGTCCTTTTGTAGACCCTATATAGCTAACCTCTGTTATATTGAATAAGTCCTTTTGTAGACCTCATATAATCAAAACCCAAAAAAAACCTAAAAAACCAAAATTCCATCCAAAAGGATTAAGCCATGGACCTTAGAGAAAGCCTCATAAATGGGCACCGGATAATGTCCACCTATATAACTCCTTTTCTTTGTTGATTTGTAAATCCAAAAGACTACAAGTCACACCCCACACAAGTATGAGAAAACAAAAACCAAAACAAACCATCCAAACCATACACATCTAAATCACCCATACAAACCATATAAACAACCATCCAAAATTAAACCAAATTACATTCCTTGTCAATGACATAGTGGAGTAAAATAAAAAGAAATTTCCATTAATATTCATTTGGGATTCAATACAAAAAATGAAGTTAGTGTATACATGGCCCTCAAGGCTAAGCAAAATAAAAAGAGCCAAACAGAAGCTGCAGCAGAGAGTTCTAGTCTAAGAATTTCTCCAGTTGCCTTCTTGCATTCAAAACACCTTCCATCAGAGCGCACCCTTTGTAGCTTGCATAAGAGGGTATGGCAGTATTGATGTCAATCTCATCTAGTTTGATGTTCATTTCACTCTCTAGAGACTAAACAAAATCATCCAAAGTCACTTTGTCACCTCACATACAAGTAGATCATCTCTGCGCTGATTGCTCGTTGAAATGGATTTGTTCAAGTCATCAATGCTATTTTTCAAAGAAGAGAGTTGTTGCTGCAACATGTAAGGTCCAAACCCGGGTTAATCTTGATTTACCCTAATTAATCTTATTTTAATTTTGTTTTGTCTTAATTAGGCTAATTGAGCCCAAATCTCCAGAGGTTTGGGTCATGGATAGGCAGTTTGGTCAGGTTTGAACCTTATTAGGTAGTCCAAGACCTTTTATACCCTAGCATTTTCATGGTTTTTTTATATCATTAATGCATCATATTAGTTGCATTAGGCGAGTTTCATCATGTAGGACATTTTTCATGTTTGGCCCAACTCCATTTGGACTCATCCCGGCCCATTTAAGCCCAAGTGACTCAACCTAAAGATCTAAGAAACTATTAGGGCTTATTTGTAATTCCAGAAAACTCAACCCATTTAAACACTTAACCCATCGTCCCTATCTCATTTCTCTCCTTGTATTCAGCTGTAGATTAAGCTTGGGGATCTTCTTCTTCTTCTTCACTCTTCTTGCTCTCATCATTGGAAGCCAAGGCATCTTCTTCTTCCTCTTGCTTGTAGAAGACTTGAGGTAAGGAAACCCATCTCCATTTGAGTTATTGAGTTCAAAGAGGGCCAAGAGATTTGAGTTTTAAACAAGCATGCATCACATTCTCATTCTTCTTCATGCATGTATTAGGTTTTTCATTAGTGAAGCCTCCTCCACCATTTAACCAAGGGGTAAATCGATTTGAGTAAAGCACCAAGCCTAAGGCAAGTATAAGGATACATTATCTTTACATGCATTGGCTAAATTCTTGATTCTTGATCTGTTCTTGTGAATTATCCTTTTTATAGCTCAATGGATAATGCAAGGAATTGATTTTTGATTTTTAATGATTTTGGGATGAATAAATGATAGTAGTCATTTAGGGAACCTAAGAATGTGGAATGGAAGCCCTTGTGTTGGTTTGATTGCAGGTGGAATAGTAAATTGGAAGAGGAAACCAATTGGAAACTGAACACTCCCATAATAGAGTGCTTCAGGGTTGACCGGTAGTCAACCCTACCCGACCGGTTGAAGTTCCCTTCTGTACGCAGTCCGATCGATCGGACTAAATACTCGATCGGTCGGGTAAGCCTAACCTGTAGCTTATAGAAATGTGTTCCAAAAATGATATTTTTGCTTGACTATGGACTTTCTATAGTCTGTGGAATAGCCTAATGGTGGGTTACTCCCTTAAACCTTAGAAAGAGACTGAAGTATCCACCCACCCTTACTATAGGTTGTAGGTTTAACCCAGGACCATTTATTACCATAGAAGTGGGATCCTTTGCTACACCAAGCTAGCCCAACGGTAACTAACCATGGAGAAGGAAGAGTGTTGAGCTGTCACTCCTTCCCTCTTGATTCTCTGGTTAGTTTTTAATGTCACGTCATGGGTATTGGCATAAGGTGAAGTGTCCTTTACATATAGAATGCAACGCCGAGAATGGTAACACAAAGACACCGAATGTCTTATGATTACACCGAATTAAATGACCTTGGAAACTAGGATTATCTAGTATAGGGTTGGCTAGTAACTCTCCTTGATGACCTATCAATCTAATTGCATTCATATTTATAGTAACCTTGACCTCCACATGAGAGTTCATATCAGTATGTATTAATGATGATCAGTATTTTACTTAATTGTGATTCTCTGATTGATATTTCTAACAAGATTGAATACATTTCCGTATGAGTATAAACAAATTAGTATACGATGAGTATAGGTATCAGATTAATTCCGACATGCTTAGAATCAGCACCACTTAGCTTATACCCTATACGAGGTTCGACGGGACCCAATGGGAGTATGTTATCAGTTGTCTACTATAGTAGTTATTAGAAAAGTGAGTCAACGCTCTTAGGGTAGCTAATCGGTCCTAGCCCGATCACTAATGATTTCCCACGGATCAGTTTACTCTCTTATTAAAGAGGAGATAGCAATGTGGTTGCCAGTTGGTATGATGTACTCTTTATTCATGAACCTTTATTCATGCTTACTCATATGCATAAATGCCTAGATTTCGATATTGCTCTCTTTTAATCATTACGTCATTTAATTCTATTGTTATATCATGTTAACCTCATGTATCCTTATTTTTGCTTAACCGTCGTGTTAACAATGTTACCATGGTGTTACAGGTACGGAGCCTATTGCTAGTTCGACTCTCAGTGCGCTCCCGGAGGGAACCCCATCGTTACCTTAGGATGTGAACGAGTGGAACGAGGAAGATGTCTTTTCTTTATCCTCCTCAACAGTGCAAAATAGGGTTATTTTTGGTTGACTTAGCTTAGCCATGGATTGGCTTAGGGTTCATCTTGGCACTGGATGTATTTTGTATTATTATGAATTTTTCATATATATATGCATGTAGTCGGGATAATTAACAGACTTTGTTTATTTAATGAACTGAAGTGAATGTTTTATTGATGCTCATGATATGTACAGGTGAATTCTCTAGGTTTCCGCTTAATTAAATTATACTTGCTAATACGTGTTTATGGATCTTTTTCACACGTACCTATGGGATCACCCTTGTGATAGTTCGTACGTGTCTTATTATGGCACGAATTGTCATGGGTACGTGTGTCATGCCTTGGAATCCATAATAAATCCCCAATTCCCAGGTTTGGGGCGTGACACAACACAGTGATCTGCTATTGTATATGTTCATGTTTAGTCATACACACAGCTATCTCCTGTGTTTTCTTGGCCTGCACTACATCTACTACCCATATTTTTTCTTTAGTGCTCTTAATCTCTGCTGCTTGCTCAACTTTATGCCTCAGCACTTCATCTTGAAAAGCTTTGGCATGATTAACACTTCTGTCCCAGATATCCTTTTCTTCAAGTTTGTTGAAGAGGATCACAAAAGCATCACGAAGGCTACTCACATATGTTCCAGTACTAGAAGATATTAACATATTAGCTAATTCTTTGGCACCTTAGATCTTGTCGGGGGTGAGATCTCCCTGGAAGAATGTGGCCAAGATGTTGCAAATTGTTATCTTCATGGTAGAGCTTATGGCAGATTGGGGCTTCAGGGCATTGCCAAACAAACTGGGCTCCTTAGGGATGGAAAGATTTGATTCTTGTTCTTGCGAATTTGACTGAGTTTGAGAGCCTGAACGGTCATCTCCTTCCTTCTCAACATTTGCACGCTCACCCCCATGAGCAACCAATGCTTTTTCATGGACAAAATGCCAGTTTGCAACCTTTCCAAGGACAAAGTGGCCGAAGGATTCCTATTTGTAGGCGGTGTTACTGTAACATTCAATAATGCTTTCCGGGATCCTCCACCTTTAACAATAGAAACTTTATTTGATATCTTTTGCACAGCTGGGTCTTCAACAACTTTCATATATGATGACTGATCAGCCTCGAAATGAACTCTTAGAGGTGTCATGGCCTTGGGAGGTGTGAAGCTCCTAGTAACTGGAGGTAGGTCACTAGCAACTGGCATTGTAGGAGTATCATCTTCCATTGGATTTGCAGCTTCATCTTCAATATGACCAGTTTTGGTTATGATCGGCTCTATCACAACAGCCTCCTCAGCTGGGACCATCTCAATATCAGCTTGCTTTTCTACTATGCCAATAGGTTCAACGGTTGTTTCTATCTGAACATCTAAAGCTTCATCGGCCTTTAGTACCTCATCAATCTTTGGCATATTAGTAGCCGTAGAAGGTTCATTCACATGAGATCCTAAGTCCGAATCCAAATTCACTAGGGGAACCACACCTAGTACGAATGCAGGCTTAATCTGATAGGCGGTACAATAAGTGCCGATGATAACTCCAGATCATTATTGGCACTTTTAGCTAGCAAGTCTAAGGAGAAGTCTTCCATAAAGCTTCGAAAATAGCTTTTCAAAGTACCGTTTAGAGGCACCTTGAAATATCCACATTGGATGGAGATATTGTCTAAATCAATCGAAGTCTTATTGGAAGCAGGTGGGTTTCGTGGATAGATTTTCAAAACTTTTGACCCACTTGACACAGGGATCAACTATCCATAAGACCAAAAACCCAATCCAGGATGCATTACCCTCAATCTCGTGACCATGTACAGTAAATATTCTATCTAAAAGATAAAATCAAATAGCACTAAATATCCACAATAATCTACGACATGAAAGAAGTAGATCATACCTTTGGAGATCCGCAGAGATCTAATGGAGAAGTTGTGACTCTACTTGATGATGAGAATTTTCAACACCTCTTAGCCTTCTACGCTATGACCCGAATTGGATTTCTTTTCTCAAGAAGAGTAGTGGAATCTTCAGGAGAAATCCCAATTCGAAACTCTAAGGAACTAGAAGAGAGAAGGAGAGAGAAACTCATGCAACTCTTGTACGAATAGGGTTTTAGGCGTAAGAGAGAGTCTTATTAGATGTCCAAGAGATTTTATAGACTTTCAAATCTCTCCCTTGTCTAATTGAAATAGAAGTCTTACTTCCAAAGCAATTAGCAACTTTCTCCTTTCCAAACTCTTCTTTCTAGAGTTCAAGTCGGATTAGTATTTTCCAATATCTTGGGCTAGCGTGGGGACCACTAGGGATTCCTTAGAAAGCTGGCTCCAACTGGAACACCGCGACCCCACATCTCATGTGCAATCCGGGCCTACAGTTAATTGCAAATAACACCACTATATAAATGCAATTGCATTCCAGTCTTAGGAATAAATTACAATGAAGACCCTAAACTTCCCAATTACCCCAAGTAGGCCCCTCTATCAATATCCGTGGATCAATTGGAATAAATCTGTCTCTTCCAATCTAAGTTCCACATCTTATTATCCTTAAGCCCCAATTAATCACAGTAATCGTCAGTACCATCCAATTAACTCTTAATTGAGATGGGTGCGCACTTACTAATGACAAACCCATTAATTGGTACAAGGGGATAATAGAGATAGATTCCATCTTGATCATTCAATGTTCCCACAATTCTACTACCACATACCTAAGACATCGAGGTGTTAACCTATAGTCGGCCTCACTCATTAGTGACTCAAAGCAAATGAATAGATAGAAACTTGAGTTCATCAATATCTCAGGATTGAGAGCCTATTGCTAGGAAATTATGAGAGCATACCTTATTATTGAGACGGAATTCCATAAGGTGCATCTCATGGTATTTCAATACATCCAATGTACCAGCACCGTGATCCATAATCTTACATTCTGTTGATCGAGACAAATCACACTATCTCATAGTGATCAAAGTGCTACAACCTTATAAAATGAGATGCCCAGTCTCATTACTGGTTGTGAAGCTATTTAAGTATAAGATTTGTGACATATATCTCCCGCGTGTGGATCTTATCCATGCACATATATCACATCTAATATACTAATGGGACCCGGTTCAACTCATGAACCATTATGTCATATGTATTGGTCATGTGCATGAAGTAGTAAAATAATATTCATCTCATGAAAGTAAAGCATGATTTTATTGATAAATAAAGAATTTAATCAATTTATTACATCAATTGATGGACTGAGTCCACAAAATCTAACAGTCTCAAGACTTTGTCTCCCTACTGGCTCTTCAATTGGTGACCCAAAAGGCTTTCTCACTAAAGTCGAAGGCATAACAGGAGCTCCTTTACTCGGGTACCTAAGAAGGAATGAATGAAATCAAATTACAATGTTGGAATAAAAATTTCAATTTCCAAATATTCAAGTCAAAAGTTACCTCCAGTAGTTTGATATGTAGGAATTCCTTCGACGGTGCCGGGCATTTCTCCCTATTCCATTGATACTTTGGTAGTTGGTTTCTTATAAATTTTAGGAGGAATCTCTTGCTATTTGGTCTGAAAGGCAACGTTTTTTTCATAAGTAACAGTGGCATCGGTCTAAACTCCATCGTTACTCATCTGCTCCAAAACTGGCTCCATGGGTACATCACTGTCGATTGTTTTATTAATAGTAGTAGCAGCACCCACATCATCGCCAGATTTCTCTACAGCAATGGATTCTGCCGGCATATCTACTACAACTCTTCTTCCAGACTTAGGTGTCATTGCCTAGTCAAACATTTCTTTTTCAGAATCAAACTCGTTATAAATATCACTATCTGTTTGTTCCTTAATGGTAGGAGTATGAAAACTGTTATCTCTCTTATTGCCTTTGTCAGAGGCATAGTCTTCGACGATCTCAGCCACCTTTTGTGTGACTCCTCCAGTGGTTAGAGTTTGAGCTGATAAGGTTGCAAGAAAAAAAATGTAAACATAAAAAATGAGAGTGAAAGAAAATCAAATAGTAGTGTCATATGAAGAAATAAAGAAGTGCTACCAGCTTTTAGCCTTTAGGAATGATGAGTTCCAGGGCTTTCAACCTTTCTCTTCTTTGAAGAAGCTCTTTTGCTGATAGGGGATATGGTTACATGTTTTGACCGGATAGCTTGAAGCTTCTTATGCAAAACCAAACTTGCCGGAGGTTTTGTTGGCACTGTAACTGGTGGCCTTGATCTGGTAGTTGCTTCGGTTGACTGAGCTCCCTCTGCTGGACTTGGAACTATATGTATCTTTGTTGGTAATGACGCTGCAGTAGTAGTCTTTGGCAAATTTTGGGTAGCAAAATTTGTCTCAGTGGCCGTGCACATAATGGCCTACTCTTTTTTGAATTTCCTTGTTTGCTCATCAACCGAAACTTTGGTTCTAATAGAGCGAGAAGCAGAACCAAAATCTATCGCAGCTCAACCAGCTTGCCCAATCTCAGCTAGACTCTCCCACTCTTACATGTTCTCATCCATAACCCACTGCATCCTTACTGCAGTCACATTAGGAAGAGGCAAGAATCTCTCATCTTATTCACCTCTCAAGGAGCAGTGAGCTTTACGGACATCAGACCCGGCCACTAAGCTAATTCGCCGTTTATTTCCATCGTAAAACCAATTCTCAATGTTGACTTGGATGAAACAATCTTTTTCCACCTCCTCTCCTTTTTCAAAAATAGTTAAAGGGTGCTATTTGATGGTTGGGGGGGGGGGGGGGGTGTTGCTCGTATGTCTCTATAATGGTAGTGGTACTTTTGGCATATCATTGTGTGAAACGACTCCTGTATCTAGGATTTGGGAGATGAGGGTAGCCAAAAGGAGCCCCAGTGCCAAGCGCTTGATAGAATTCCTAAGCATTTGGAGCATTTTGCAAAGAACCAAAGTGCCTCGAATTCGGCTGGGTGCTCCCACGATAGCTTGATGAAGGTCGAATTGTTGACAAAACTTGGCGGGTAAGGTTGGATGTTGATATATGAATTCAACCAATATACCAAATCTGCGGGTCTTAAGCTCAAGAACCAACTCTTCTCTTCATCGGATAAGCCAACATCACGACCACCCTCTCCGATTTGTCAATTGGTGGTTCAACGACATTTCTCATGCTAGTTGGAACTTCAATATTGGGCACAGTGTTGTGGGAGGCAACATAATTATTAAAATTATGCAAATGTTTGTGTAATTTAGTCATGGAATAGGTATTGATCAGACAGCTGCAGCCTACCACACCCTCCATGTAAATGGTCCTCGGTGCATCGCTGTGTGAATGAAGCCCATTGCAGTAGTATGTGAACTAGGTATTGATCGCAAAACTCCAAGTGTAGAGTTGTTTGATGTAGTAATATCTTGGTAAGTACGGGGTCGAATCCACAAGGAGCAAATATGATTAGGTCCTTTCCAACTTAAAAAGAAAAAGCTAAACTAATGAAATAAATGATTCCTAATTCTAAACTCAATCCTAAACCTATTCGTACACTCTAATCAATGCAACAATGCATGATATACATGAATGACTCCATCTTAGAAAACCAAAATATTAAGATCCATATTGAAATTCTTCTAAGTATGAAATTACTTTATTCAGCCCCTTTTTCAAAGCTCTATACAGCTTACCGAAAATGATATAAACCTAAACTTAATAGATGAAATCTAAACCTTAATGATGCATGTTTTATACAAAGCAAAAGAAATTGAAAAAGAATCTAAAACGAAGAAAATATGCATGAATGAAGATGACCAATACAATATGAATTTGCATAATTTCTACACACGGGTAATCTATCCACTTTGTATTCGAACTTCCTGAATTTATTTTCACTTGGAACTCAGGGCTTGAAATTAAACCTATCAAAGTTCAATTCTAGCAATTTTCACATAAAAATTCAATGATTTCATAGGCTAATCAATTCCAGATTTTAGGATAAAAACCTGCCCTACTACAGAAATCTATATGCAAACTGTTTTACTAGTATATGTTTAAGCCACTAAAAATCTAACTACCTAAAATCTTTTTTTTCTGAAATTTTTATGGTTTAAGTTTATTTTATTAATCAACAATCTCTCCAAATTCCATGGAAAAATGTATCACTAAGTAGAGCTTTATATTACAAAGATTCGGACTAAAAGTACCACTGTATACTGTCTTTTTGTATAGTCTCTTTTTTAATTCGAATTTCAACTTTTTATTTTTATTTAAAACTCTTAAATTTCAAAAATGAGAATTAAATTTTTAGAAACTAAAACTCATCATAAATCTCATGTAATGATTATGCATGATTCTAAACCTAATTTTATCCATAAGTTATGCAAGATCTGAACACAACAAGAAGAAAAGCATGAAAACAAGGAATTCAAATGTGGTGATTTTACTAGAATTTAAATGTAGTAAACTTGAATGTAAATGTAGTAGGCATGAATTTAAATCTATTAAAAGTAGTTCAAGTGGTTCATGTAGTAGATTTGCTATCTCAAGATCTAATCATTCAAAAAATTCATCCCAAAGACTTGGGTTGTCAATCCAAGCATATCCATGAGCATTATAATCAAAGTATAGAGATAAACTATGCAAAAGAAAGATCTACAAAAAAGCATAACTTTACTAATGAAGTAGTGTCTTACAAAAGATACATAAATTGAAATAAAAGATACTACTTACACTAGGATGAGAAGCCTTTTCTAGATGAAAAAAACCCAAGGGTTAGTATGATTTCAACGCCAAATCTCCTTGAGGACTTCAATGGAGGGTGAGAGAGTTGAAGAAGATGAAGTGTAGTTGTAATTCTAAAAAGAAGTGGTCTATCTTTCAATGAAGAGTATGGGAGGCCAATGCCTTTAATTTATAGGAGTTGAGAGCCCCTTCTTTCTCTCCATAGGTCCTACTTTGTAGCAAAGATCTCCCTCAATTGGTAAGTCCTCTTCTTGGCCAACAAGTCTTCCAAGTTTGAGATGAGATAATATTCCTTCTCTTGCTGGAATTCTAAATGTATCCACCTTTTGAATTTTTGCTAATACTTGCCAAAGGATATGGTTCACCTTTGATGAGACAATATCAATCCCGAGTAGAAAAATCACAGCCATCTTCTTAGGGTCATAACTTTTTTATTTCAACTCCAAACTGTATAATGTTTGGCTCCAAGGATATTTACTCTGAAAGAACTTTTTAATGGTACTAAGATTGGCTTAAACCAATCTACGGTTTAAGAGATATGATCATTTTAATTCAGGCTATTATGAACAAAATGAGATTGACTTTCCTTCTTCTGATAGGACTCTTTTTTTTTCCAATTATCACTTTTTCTTTTGCTCCTTAATCTTGAAGCTAGATAAGGATAAGATAAGGTGGAGTTTTGTTGCTGAAAATATCTTTGAATTTAATCCAAAAGCAATGGCAGTAGGGCCCACTTCAAGTAGAATGTAGAAATACATAGAATGGCCTAGTTTTTTTTTTAGTTTTTCTTCAATTTTAAGTGGAGTAGGGTCCACCTCCTTAGCTAGACACCCAAAGTTGAGGGAGAGCCTCTTTCAAATGTGCAAAACACTCCTTGAAAGGATTGGGGCCTATCTCCTTTGCTGGACATCCAAAGTTGAGGGAGAGCCTCTTTTAGATGTGCAAAACACTCCTTGAAAGGATTGGGGCCCATCTCCTTTACTGGACATGCAAAGATGAGGGAGAGCCTCTTTTAGATGTGCAAAATACTCCTTGAAAGGATAGGAGCCTATCTCTTTTGGTGGCTTATCCTTTTCTCACTAAAACTCTTTTTTCTCTCATGAATTATCTCCTTTCTTTCTCAAATTTTGCATAAATAATGGAGAGATAATTTAAGGGAGTTTAAGTATGATCCAAACATGAAAATATAGGAGGCTTGGACGTGCATGCTTGCCTGTGGGTCCCTTTGTTCCTTTACTAACTCCTTTTTGCATTATTTTTTCAATTACTGTATCATCATGGAATTTTTTTGAACTTTCCTGAAAAAGGCTTTAGGGATAGTTCAAGTGGAATGAGTGGACCCCCCTTTTACCCGTGGCATATGTGTGAGCTCTCCACATGTGTCAATGTTTGTGGGGCTCGCTAACTTTAATTCTTTTCTGTTTTTCTTCAGATCAGCACCTTTTCAGCTCCAATCTTTACTGCAGGACCCTATATGATTTTTTGATCTACGTGTGGGTCCCAGGCAAGAATCATGATGTTATTAGGATTCTTCATCCAAAAGGGTATCATTTCCAATTGATATTTAGTGAATTCGAATTCTTATAGTACCTGTAAAAAGGGTTTAAATGATAAGAATTATAAGTTAATCTAACTGAGACTCTTCGCAAATAATCCTAATTCAACTAAGATTTCTCCAAAATTTTGAGAAATGATATGAAACATGAGGAATAATGTAATGAATGTTGGTTCTAGTTGAAATTGTGATGGTTTATATGAATGACACTTTTACCCCTAAAGTCACAATGCATGAATGCGAACTTGTTTCACATAAAATGATAGCATAAGATGCCTCATTGCACATGTTTTCACTTAATAAACTAATGATGAAGGAATTTCCAATCATTTCATGAAGAATCAAGGCTTGACAAATATTTTGAGAAATTAGGGTTTAAGAAAACGTAGTTTTCATGCTTTTGTGCTAAAATGATGGTTTTTTAGAGAATTATGCATTAAAACATAATACATGCATTTCAAGTACACTAATTATGATTCTATTCTAATTGATACATTTTAGAATGATTAATTCATTAAAATATATGAAATTATACATGAAAAAATGACGTTTTAAGGACTAATCTAGTATACAACAAGTGCTCGGCATAATACCAATTGAAAGCTTTCCCCTCTCTGAGGTGAAACCTACCAGCTTCAGCTTAGTTAGTATATATGCTATGAAGGCAGGGCCTAAGGCAAGAGTGTGTCCAAATGCCATTCTGAGCACTGGATATATGTATCCAGACCTAAGGTTACCCCTGGAACTTGTAAAAAGAATATCTGACAACCATGTCGTAAAAAAATACAGCAAGCCAACACTTCCTTTTCAAATTTGGATACTTGGCAAAAATATATGGCAGGATATTCGGATCCCAAATGATAAATAATTGTTGGGTCCTTCTTCGGGTCCATCTAGGGATGATCTCTTTCCATTTAAAATATCCACCCTTATTTATGATGAAGAAAAGGCTAGTGATACTCTTCACTCGACTCATCCACTGGATAACTTGGCCTCGACTCCAGCTGGTCATTTGGATTGAATCTTTAAGAGCAAAAAGAAGATAATACGCAGCTTGAAATTCATTATCCATGGTGGCCAATTCTTCACTGGGTAGAATGGTTTCATCATAAATTTCACCGTATGGTGCTAAACCAAATATTTTCTTTACTTCCCATAAAGATAACCTCAGCTCCATGTTCTGAGTAATGAAGGCACCTATTGTTGGGTAGAACAATTCTAGAATAGCCCTGCATGTGTTATTGTTCTCGCAAGGTACATTTTTTGTGGTGGCATTTATAGTGTCGAAGATACTGATCGCCTTCAAATCCTTTTCATAATAGTGCTCAATCAGAGTCACCCAACCTTGCCAGTCTCTGATGCAGTTAAACTATCCATGAGACTGGTGTCTTTCGCCAAGCCAAGCACTCCCATATTTAGTGTGGATGCCAAGCCCAATTACCCTTAAATGCAAAATCACTATACACACTGCAAGGTTTAAGGTACATAGTTCTATTGCCTCTATCTCAGAGCTTGGGAACTTTGTGAAGTAATATGGAGGCTGGCGCATGAACTTACTAGTCCTAAAATGGATGTGGTGCTTTATCCACAAAAATGGATCATTCCTTGCTGGAATAGTTCAAACCATCGTCATTATCCTTAAATTGCAACTTGACAGACTGAACAGTGGTCAATTTATGAGAAACTCCGGCAGAGTCTACATAACGATACTGTTCGTTGTTAGCAGGTTGTTTCATGTTCTCCTCCATGGCATCCCCAAATATATAATGTGGCTTGTTAAAGTTCACTTTATCATTATTCTCTCAATCGGTGTTATTCGCCAGACACCAGTATGTGTACCAATTCCTCATTGATAGGGCTTTGGTTTTTTGACTTTGCAAAGTAGCAGCAAATACTTCATTTGGATCTTTCAGATCAGGATGACTTGTAGTCTTGCCCTTTGCATGGCTTTTTGACACTCCTGTAGTTGAAGTTGTAATTGCTTTGCCTTTTCAGTTTGCAAAACAAAAAATGAGAAGAAAATATCAATAACAACAAAAATGGCTAAGGCATGGAATTCTACCAAAATTTCGGCATTATCTCCCCTTAGCAAAATGCCAAAAGAAGGAAAATAATACTTAGTTCTGAGACCAAGAATTGGCATCAAGGCACACTTAAGTCCAAGAACTGTGGCTCTCGGTCCAAACAGGTGTTCGAGCAGCTTAAAACCTTTTAGGGGGCAATCTGATTTGTGTTCAAGCACGGAAATTGCAGCATCCAGTGCAAGAAATGCATGTATAATACAAGCAAAGCATGATAGCAGCTATATACAACATAAAGCATAAATAAGCTTAAACGTGTATGAAAGTACAACATTTGAAAGTATGTGGCATGTTTTCAACAAAGTTGACAAAGAGCAACACCAATTTTAAAGCAATGAAATCAAAAGTAAGTGCGATTAGTCTATTGGCAACCACTTCGGTCACTCCCCGTGGTTTCATTAGGCTTACCTGCAACTATTAGAGATTATTTTACTCTCCACACTTAAATTCGAGGTCAACTAAAGGATTTCTACATTCCCAAGATGGCATCTCTAAACAAATTTTAGTAAACAACGTCCTGTGCTGTGATTTGGTATGTTAGGACCATTAGACATTCTTGTGGGATTTCATAAATGCACTATTTTAAGTGTATTTGGAGCTAATGAAGGAAATATTGCTTTGCAAAGTTAATTTCAAGACAAAGATCATCGACTGTCATCAATGATTGAAAGGTGATATTGTATCCATTGGTTTCCCATAGATGGTCGGCATCACTCAAATTGACTCGAAGAGTACACCTTGGGTTGGCATTGAAAATAATAAGGAAGAGTGAATTAGCCTTGGAAGTTATAGTTGAGAATGATAATGTAAAATGGCTCATTCAAATCTACATTCAGCCACTCAACCGGAGGTTCATCCTATTTTCCTCAGTTTCTTTAACTAGCCGCTCATATCCAGGTGATTTATACTTATCATATTTATTGAGATTTAAGGAGAGTAACATTCTCATCAAAAACAAAAAGAAGTGTGTCATAGGCATCCTCAGTTTTGATGATCATGAATAAATTCCCATAGAAGTCACAATGGTCAAGCCCATGTTCACATCATGCTAGTGAACAGGCAAACTACTACAAATCAAATCCCCTGTAGTCCTATAAAGGCTGTGATGACTCAACTGGTGCTTACACTATGTTAAGGATCAAGTGGATGTCATTTCTTAACCCCATGAACTTCCTACAGTCTGAAAGGCCAAGTGTATGCTTAGATTGTGTCAGTGCTCAAGTAGGACAGGTGAGTGTCTCCATTAGATTCAACAATACAAGTGACGAAGTCTAATGTTCAATCAAAGCTCTACATCCCCTTGGACAGAGCTTGTTTAATGCAAGTTTGTTTGGGATAACTTCTTTATTAACCTTTCGAAGCTCAAGGTCTCATGTGCTACTCTAGGTACTTCAAATGGGTTTTGTGCAGTGTAGTTCATTAATTTGATCTTGACCTGCAAAGTAAACAAAAAAAAAAGGAAAAAAAAAAAAAGGAAGGAAGGCATCCATGCCAAATTCAATTACTTGGCAATGACCGTGATCATGCAATGGAGTAGCAGAACCTTTAGTACTCAACTCCATTTGATAACATGAGATTGGTATGATGTTTGTGAGTTGTTTGTATCTCAAAGGACTGAGGAACTTAAATACTTCTAATAAGTCCTTAAAAATGCATATTTTCGTAAACATTTCGGACCATTTTAAGGACTTATTGACTTAAAAGAGTTTCATTCAGTGTGATATAATGGTTTAATGCATTCTAAATTCATTTTAGTATTTTTCTGCATAATTTCCTTAAAATCACACTTTTTGCTTACATTCATGAAACCTATCATTTTTAGGAATCTATTTTTGGGAAGTTTTGTGAAAATTATTTTTCTTATGAAAAAAATCAAAATTTCATCATCATTAGTTCATTCACATAAAATCATGAAAAATAGTGTGCATTTTTATTGTCATTTCATGAGAGATGGATCTGCATTACACTACAAGAAAATGCACAATCTGTGATGAAATTTAGCGACAACCAAATTTGTTTGTCGCGATAAATTACCTTTTGTGCGACAAATGTTTCAATTCGTCTCTCAATGTCATCCCTAATGAAATCCCGCCCTCACCCATTTTTCCCACTAAAATTTGTTTTTAGCGACAACTGTAATTTTCGCTAATGGTTTTATTTTATTGGGCGACGAACTATTATTTGTCGCAAAATTGAAAATGCTTTAGGGACAAACAACAGTTGTCCCCAGAAGTTAAAAAACGCTTTTTAAGTTCGTCTATTTGGGCGTAAGTGTTTGAAGAACCCTCTGTTCGTCAAACCCTTTGTTTGAGGAACTCGCTGTTCATCAAACCCTCTGTTTGGGCACCGGCGTCTCTCTCTTTCTCTCCTTCTTTTACTCTGGTTTTGGAGCTCTATGACAACAGCCAAAGGGATTCGGCTCGCTGCTGGTTGGACGTTGGTGGTGGTGTCAGTGGTGTTAGTGGTTGATCGGCGAACTTCGGTGAACGGTACATCTTCTACTCTGATCTTATTCTCTGTTCTCCTTTCTTTTTTGCCCTTGTTTTTGTTTCTTTTGGATCTATTTAATGGGACTAGTGCTGCAGCGATTCATGGAGGTTAGAGAGGGGGCTTGAGGGATTTGGTTGGTGGCTGTAACAGGTGGAAAGGAAAGGTGGTTGGTTCTGAGAGGGATTTGGTTTGTTGTTGAAGGGAGTCGATTAGGACAGGGATGGGGTTCGAGGTGAAGAAGGGTTCCAGGATTTCTGTGACTGAGATCGGGTGAATGGGTTTTGTGAAAAGGGGATGTTATGTGTTAGGGTTGGGTTTCGATGGGGTGGGGTTGGGGTTTGCTAGTTTTGGGTACGGTTAGGGTTTCGACAAAAGGGGTGGCTGGACGGGGTGATCAGGAAGGTGTGCGCCATTGATGAAGTGCTTCCATCAAAGGGCAACAGATAACAGCAATAACATAGCAAATTAAAACAGAATGGCCAAAGTAGTACCCCTTGCAGGAGGAAATATTGAGTGGTTAAATGTGAAAGGCAAATGGAAAATCAAGAAATCAATAATGAAGGTAATGGAACCTAAACCCGTGCTGGAGACACTAAGATTATACTATTGTTGGCGCCTTTGAACTAAGACTCCCCCTTTCCACCAATATCTTGTTAGGTAGATGCACCATCTTGTTAAAAAGACATGGTAGATTGTGGATTTTTGTTCAGAAAGATTAATGTATTGTAATTTTTATGCATAGATACAGTAACTCATTTTACACATGATCACAAAAATTCATGAAAGACAAAGAAATGCTTTCTCCCTTACCCCCTCAAAAGTCCCGAGACCAAAAATAACATAAGCTGGGAAAAGTATTTGAAAAGGGGATCCCCTTCACCAGCCAGTTATCTTGGTAATCATAGAACAAAATTATTGACCGAGGAAAAAGAGCTTATTTTGCATACCCATTCCTTCTGCAGACATAGTCAATGCCAAGACTGAGAGTATGTCAGCCAGGTATTTCTGCGATAGAACAGAATGATCAAACTTGTGATTTGAGAAAAAAGAAATGTTCGAAATTGCAGTTCTCAAACTAGATAGCACATACCTTCAACTCTGAATCAGCCATTGTTTCATAGTACGCCTTAAGAGTTCCATAATGGGGGCGAAGAAACTTCAAAGGTTTTGGCACAGAGGTCATAGAGCTTGTCAATGTGCGAATCTCTTGCCTATGGAATCACTCAAGGGAAAGGGGGAAAAATCATGCACTGACATATTAAATCTGTATGGGTGCAAATCGGCACAAGCATTGCACACAGCAAGGTAAGGAAGTTTGTTGTCTACAAATGAATTAGGAGTATGGACCAACACATTATTGTGAGACTACAGAATTTTATCACAGTGATGTTGTAACACTGTCACATTGCTGGGCTCCAACCAATACCTGTATATCATACCCAATGCTGTACATAGGTAACAAGCCAAAAGTTCTTAACATCAAAACCCAAAGCATCATGCCTTGGGCCCCAACTAGGTATATTCAGTTAAGATTCTATACAACCTTCCAACTTGCACTGATTAGTTCCACGAACAAAACTTTTCATAGACTTGGCAAAAGGAAACACGCTGAGATTTTCTATCAAAACAATTGTCATTGACTCCTTTCTCTTCACATTCAGTTTTTTATAGCTTGTGTTTGTGACTAATGTCAAACATGCATATTTTAAGACAACACCACAACATTAAGGGCCCATTGGTTTGCTAGGTATCAAATTCCTTGCAATCTTTCCTGCCAAAGATGCATAATTGAGTTGAAACAGATACTGGTTTGATTGAGTTGAAACAATAATCAAATTGTACTTTCTAGAACTAGGTGAGTGGTGCCAACCAATGATATAGTCATTTTAGATTCAGCCCATTTCTCTTTTTCTAGTTACTTGTGAGCCACTTGTTAATTTACCTTGGTATTTGTTAGTTACCTTGGTATTGCTGCTATAAGGATCTTATCAAAGAGATATGTTTTTTTATTATTTCTATAATTGGTTTTCATTCAATGGACAATTCAAATAAAAGAGTATGTTTTTATAGTGATATGAAAATAATTCCAAAGGATGAATTTAAAGATTAATGCAAATAAAACGATTAATGAAAATTTTCCATATTTACTATTTTCATGTTCAGTTAATATTTAAAGATGAATTTGACTATACCCAAATTGCATGTGTTCAGAAGTTTGAATTTTTTGTTTCACTGGATACCCATCCCACCATTCAGTGGGGTAGCATGAAAATTGGACTCCACATGAGGTGTGTGCTGTTATTCTGCCTTTTTCCATCCTAGATCATTATTTTTGCATATTGTTGATATTAACATGGGGCAGTGAAGTAAGCTAAAAACAACATTGTACCTAATGCGATTCTCAGTTTTGATACCATCCTTACAATTCGACATAAGGGATTGCCATCCATGCAGCTAAGAACTTTGAAATGATAATTTTGGTGTATTTTATTACCATTACCACTTATATTAGTTCAAGAATTCCATTGAAACTTAATTGCTTGTGAGGCATGCTTACTTTTACTGCATGTGCTAATATCTTGTTGATATTCTCACTAATGGTAGGTATGTATCATGTGTCGTGGGCTGTCCTGTTGAAGGGGCAGTCCCACCATCAAAAGTAGCTTATGTTGCTAAAGAGCTTTATGAAATGGGTTGCTTTGAGGTCTCCTTGGGTGATACCATTGGGGTTGGTACTCCTGGTAAGGTTCTAAACTACCATTCATCTTTCAAATTTGTGGTTTTTGAGTCTTTTGACTGTGGATCATGTGAAGAACTTGCAGTTATCCATTAAATGCTACTTGCTTCGTTTGCGTTTCTTTTTTCCCTTCCAATGATTATTATCATCATCAGTTTTTTAATGGGTTCTATCGAGACTTCCGAGTTTACCGACATTACTTCTCTTGATAAAAGCATTGTTTTGGGCCTCTTGATACTGTAGCCAGTTTTGATGATTCCCTGGTATTTCCTAAATCAATTTTATAGATCCGGAGGTCTGGAGGTGGCTAATTGACGTTGGTTGGAAAAGTTCCCGATTCATGGTAACAAAGGATGCTTATAATTTGAAATATTCACACTTAATATTATATGATTATTGTTTGTTAATCAATTTATTTTTCAGAAACAATCGGAGAAGAATACTGAGAATCGAAAACGGTTGCCTTATAATCACACTATGGGGTCCAGATCATTTCCTTCAACAATGTATAAAATGGTGATGTATTCTTTAGTAAATTCATTCCCGCATTATAGGAACCAATATTTAAAATGATTGCATTAAGTGAGTAGCCTATATCTCATTTAAAATGATTTTGTTAAATTGATAATTGAAGACAGGGATGGATTGGGTTAATGAGAAAAAAATTTTTTTAAGGAAGATTAACATATGAAAATATCATAGTCCCCAAAAGTGTGATATTACTAATTTAGTTTTTTTGAATTAAAGTTGCGTACATATTACCTTAACTTCGTGTAGGTAATGTTTTTTGTTACACACTAATTCTTTTTGTTTTTACTTTGTTCACAGATTGAAGATGGAGTGGGCATAGACTGTTGTTCATGAGGGCTTTTTTTTTTTTAGTATTTGGATTAGTGTTTGGACATTTTTTATGTTTAAGTTTTTATATTTGGATGGATATTTGGATGAATATTTGGATGAAAATTTGGATGAATGTATTAGTATTATTTTTTTTTGTGATGATGTCAATGGTTGTGGGTATGATGTGAATCCAAATTGTTGTGGGTATGATGTGAATAAGAATTGTTGTTGCTAATTGTATATTTTCGGCGACGATTCCATCACCGCTGAATGGTTAACCGCATTTTTCATATGCGTGTGATGACTACTATATATGGTGACGAATAAATTTGTGTTTAAAGAATAGATATTTGGGGACAAATAATTTTGTGTCTAAAAGTTAAACTTTTGGGGATAAATTAAGTTAAACTTTTGGGGATAAATTATCATTTGTTGCTGATTATCTATTTTTAGCGACAAAGATATTTGTGCCTAAAGATTATATATTTTGTGACAAACACATAGGGCGACTAATTTATTTGTGCCTAAAGGTTGGATATGAGGGGATCTCAGGTAGGATATTTGGTGATGAATACTATAAGGGACGAACAAAATTCATGCCTAAAAACTGACATTTGGAGACAAACATATATTCATTGCAGAATATATTCATAGACGGGCTTTCTGCGACAACATGGGGACAAATTTTTATTCGTGGCTAAAAGTGTTTGGTGACAAATTTTACCCATTTGGTGACGAATTTTATGTTAGTTTTTGTGGACTCAATCCATCAGTTGATGTAATAAATTGATTAATTTCTTTATTTATCAATAAAATCATGCTTTACTTTCATGAGATGAATGTTATTTTACTACTTTATGCACATGACCAATACGTATGACATAATGGTTCATGAGTTGAACCGGGTCCCATTAGTATATTAGATGTGATATATGTGCATGGATGAGATCCACACGCGGGAGATATATGTCACAAATCTTATACTTAAATAGCTTCACAACCAGTAATGAGACTGGGCATCTCATTTGATAAGGTTGTAGCACTTTGATCACTATGAGATAGTGTGATTTGTCTCGATCATCAGAATGTAAGATTCTGGATCAATAGTGCCGGTACATTGGATGTATTGAAGGACCATGAGATGCACCTTATGGTATTCCGTCTCAATAATAAGGTATGCTTTCATAATTCCCTAGCAATAGGCCCTCAATCCTGAGACATTGACGAACTCAAGTTTCTATCTATTCATTTGCTTTGAGTCACCAATGAGTGAGACCGACTATAGGTTAACACCTCGGTGTCTTGGGTATATGGTAGTAGAACTGTGGGAACGTTGAATGATCAAGATGGAATCTATCTCTATTATCCCCTTGTGCCAATTAATGGATTTGTCATTAGTAAGTGCGCACCCATCTCAATTAAAAGTTAATTGGATGGTACTGATGATTACTGTGATTGATTGGGGCTCAAGGATAATAAGATGTGGAACTTAGATTGGAAGAGACGGATTTATTCCAATTGATCCACGGATATTGATAGAGGGGCCTACTTGTGGTAATTGGGAAGTTTAGGGTCTTCATTGTAATTTATTCCTAAGACTGGAGTGCAATTGCATTTATATAGTGGTGTTATTTGCAATTAACTGTGGGCCCGGATTGCACATGAGATGTGGGGTCGCGGTGTTCCAGTTGGAGCCAGCTTTCTAAGGAATCCCTAGTGGTCCCCACGCTAGCCCAAGATATTTGAAAACACTAATCCGACTTGGACTCTAGAAATAAGAGTTTGGAAAGGAGAAAGTTGCTAATTGCTTTGGAAG
Source organism: Sextonia rubra (assembly GCA_037013555.1). Taxonomy (NCBI): domain Eukaryota; kingdom Viridiplantae; phylum Streptophyta; class Magnoliopsida; order Laurales; family Lauraceae; genus Sextonia; species Sextonia rubra. Next base: position 21,390,622 of record JASUAD010000014.1, read on the forward strand.
TAAGACTTCTATTTCAATTAGACAAGGGAGAGATTTGGAAGTCTATAAAATATCCTTGGACGTCCAAAAGAGTTCCTCTCACGCCCAAAACCCTTTCATGCAAGAGTTGCGCGAGTTACTCTCCTCTCCTTTCTTCTAGTTCCTTGGAGTCTCGAGTTGGGATTTTCTCCTGAAGATTCCACCGTTCTTCTTGAGAAAAGAAATCCAATTCGGGGGTCATAGCGTGGAAGGCTAAGAGGTCTTGAAGAAGTCCATTAGAGCACTGCGGGTCTCCAAAGGTATGATCTACTTCTTGCATGTCGTAGGTTATTTTGGATGTTTAGTGCTGGTATAATTTTACTGTACATGGTCACGAGATTGAGGGTAACGCATCCTGGATTGGGTTTTGGTCTTATGGATAGTTGATCCCTGTGTCAAGTGGGTCAAAAGTTTTGAAAATCTATCCACGAGACCCACCTACTTCCAACATTTTAGTCCTCGCTAAAACCCTTTTTTCTTGTAGTGTTAATGTATTTGTGATCTTAGGGTTAAAATTGTCTTTTCACATAATTCACATTTGTTTTTGTAAGAAATTGATCACATGAGCCCCATTTTCAAGAATTGAGCCATGAAAATTATTTTCAAAAGAACAGAGAGAGGAATTGAAAAGAGAAAGAAATTAGAAGAAAAAATATGAAAAAATTGGCTTCATGGTCACACACACATGCACATGTGTGAGGACACACTTGTGGGACATCTAAGAAGGGGTCCACCATCTTTTATTGCATTATGCAAATTATCTTTTTGATAATTCAATGATAATTTTAAGAGATCTCAATATATTCGAAAGAAGGAAAGCCACATAAGAGACCTTCTTTGAAAAGGAGTAAAAGAAAACATATATATAAATAGGGCACCCTTTTGGTAGTCTAAGGCATGGAAGAAGTACCCACCTCCCAACTCTAGATCTCTACATCTATCTCTCCCTCTCTTATCTCTACATCTTAAGTCATTAAGGAAGCTTATCCCTAAAGCCACACCACCAACCTTGAAGTGTTCAACTAGAAGGAAGAATTTCCATCCATCTTAGTATGTACTTGTTTGCTTTTAATTTTCAATCTTTTGCAAAACAATTTCATGCTAGTAATAAAGTTTGTTTCTTTTTAAATTTTCTCGTCTTTGATTTTGTGGCGTTTTTAATATTAGTCTTATACTTGGGTTAATTTTCATTCTTGTTTAAATATTGGGATAGAGTTGGAATCACAACTATTAACTTATCTTAGTATCCTTTTCAATATACTTTGTCTCTTCAGATACATTGTATGTTTGGAGGCAATGCAAGATAGAGTTAAAGAGGTTTGAATGAAGAAATATTAGAGGCCAATTCTAAAATTTATTTTACATTGAATGGATATTTGTTATTCTCACTTAGATTGACAACCTAAGATGAAGAATAAGGCCCTAAGACAACACTTTTAATTTTTTTGAATCCAAGTCGAGATAAGGAATTGAAAGAACAACATTACCGCCTTTGACTTCAGTTATACTGCCTTTGACTTCCTGCACAACCACGTTTAAATTTTCCTGTACTTTTATTTTATTTTCTGCACTTTTATTTTTCTAGTCATGTTCTTATTGTTTTTTATTTTTTGGATAGTTTGATGGTTGGATTAGAGTTCATTGCATGTATTTTATTACATAGGATTTTGTGCACATTTAAGTTGTGGAAAATTAAGCTTTCAGATCTAGATTGAATGATAAATTTCGGACTCAATACACAAACAACATAACTTAACATAGTTTCAGCAAACTGTAGAAACAGTTTTTAGCAAGAAGTTCGAAGTGGGTATCCAAATCGAATCATAATATTTTTCTTTGAAACTTGGGAAATTAAAGTTTAGGACATAGACTTTCATGTCTCAGAATTTCAGGTCAAAATAATTTCAGAAGGTTTATGAACTAGAAGCTTAAACTTTGTCAATCAGTCAATTCGGATCAGAATTTCTACACAGAATTTTACGAAGTTGTCATGTTCATGCATTTAAAACTTTTTCGTTTTAGATCCTTTTTTACTTTTTTTTTAGTTTCTTACATTAGTATAGTTTGAATTCCAACCATTAAACTTACATTTAGAATGCATTAGAATAGTTCAAATCATGCATAAAGTTTGCATCAGCACATTAGTTCTCTATACTTAGAATTTTTCAGCATCTCATGGCATGCGTTACATTACTAATTTTACTAGCTTTTTAATTTTAATTTTTTTTCTAGTTTAATGTTTTTGATTGTTTTAGATAATTTCTATAGTTAAAATATCTTTCTAAACTTGTTTTAATTGAAGATTTTAAATTGGAAAGTTTTCTATTTGAAAATTCTAATTTAGGAAAGTTTTTAACTTTAAGATTTTAATTTTAGAAAGTAAGTTTGTTTTCTAAGTTCGAATGTTTGTTACTAACTTTTCTTGATCGGCTGTTACTGATTTTGATTTTTTCTAATTTAGTTTAGTTTAGTTTCTAATTTAATTCTTAGTTTTATTTTTAACAACTTTCTAGTTTTGGAAGTTCTAACCTATGTGTTATTTTGCAACAACTTTAGTTTTATTTTAGAAAGTTTTAGATTTAGGTTTTTAGTTTTTGGAAAGTTTCATTTTATTTGGTTGTAATTAATTTAATTTTTTCAAATTAGGAATGAATGTTTTTGTTAGTTTTTAAATTAGGCTAGTTTTAGGTTTTTATTTAAGGCAGGTACAAATTGAAAAAGAACCTTAAAACACATTGCTCCTTAAGGATTGACTTGGTCTCACCAGTTTTTATTCCTAGATCATGGTTCTACACTAGAAACTCACAAACAGCTCCAAACAAACAAAAAAAAAAAAAAAAAAGAAGAAAAAAAAAAAGAAAGAGCAAGGCCGAGCCCTTATTCCACTGCACCGTGAGCAACCCTTAACATTTGAAATTCATACAAGCTCAAGGAGGAGGCGAATTGCAGCAAATAGTATTGCTTATTAAACAAAATAGCAAAAAAAGAAAAAAAAAAGAAGAGAGAAACAAAATCGCTAAGGAATTGTGATTGCGAGCATGCCTAGAGAACAATGGCTTGGTGTTGGGTCAGTGACCCCCAAGGCATAGGGTCACTTACCAAAGTCCTGCTTCTAGGTGATTGAGTTGATGAAATTTAGACATAAACCTTAAGTCATGCTCAGAAGTGGTTCTGTAAAATTTTAATCAAAGAGGACTTTGTTTGACTTTACTTTAACTACATGTCAGCTACGAGTCGGTGACCCTTAAGTCATGGGGCTCATTGACTAAAAATCATACTTTTAGGAAGCCAACACTGACAAAATTTGGACCAAGGACTCAAAATGTGTCCAAAGTCAATTCCCCAATGTCTGAAATCAACTAAACATCATTTGGGTAGAACTTAAGCTTACTACCTGCAATGTAAGAAGACATTGACTTAGAACATGTAATAAGTGGGTCACTGGTCAAAATTCTACTTCCACCAGTCCAAACCACATGAAATTTAGATGGACACTTTAGGATACCCCCAACATCAATCTCTCCAAGTTTCAATTCAATCCGAGGTCATTTGGGCCTCAAACAGTTGAAACGAGGGCTCATTTTCACGAAAAGTTAATAAGGGGGTTGATGAACTTCAGAAGGTCAAAACAGGATGAAATTTTTATGGCACGGTCCTCAAAATAGTGTTATAAATCTTCTCTCTAAGTTTCATGAAGATCGGACATCGTTCAGGCCCCAAACAGATGAAAATGGGTCACATATGCAAAAACCCCGAAATTAGGCCTATCTGTGACCATGACTAGGATCATGGATGCCTGTGAAGTGGTTACCGATAATTTTTGGTGGTTTTCTCCACTTTATTTTGAACTAAAACTTCCCATAACTCCCTCAACTACATCTAAAGTCTATGAAAGGCAAGTTTTGGCACTAGGGAAAGGGATCGAAATAGGTTCAAGCAAATTCAAGCAAGTTCCAAGAGGATTGGAGTAAGATTCAAAGAGTTTTAACTACAATCACAAGGCTTCTCAAGAACTTCCAGCATTACAAGTTCACTCTTCTTCTCCTTCTTACAACATAAGGTGAGAATAGTTTAGAAGAGAAGAGGCGTGCATATCACTTAGAAAAGACAAATACAAAGGCCATTAAGCATACAAAGGATGAATTCGCATTCCTTTGGTTCTCCCACTTGGAAGGACTTTATGCCATTTTTGAAGTTGTGAACAAGCCTCTTTAGGCTTCATTCTGTTCCTTGAAAATTATAGGATTAGAATGACACAACTTTGGTTTCAGTTTGCTCATAAAAAGCACCCTTTCTGGATTTGTATAAAAATAATTTGTAAACAAAAAGTGATGATTACTAGAGGTTGTAGTCGATTCCACAATCTAATTAAGCATCCTTGGCGGTCTTTCTGACACTGTTTGTCAGTGACCATGGGCCACGGTCACCCCTCCTTGCATTCCTTTTTTTTTTTTTTTGCCATTTTAGCCCCCTTTTCATGCTTTTTCTTGTAATTTTTGAGTTTGGATCACACCTAAGACTAGAGGGAAGGGTTATAATTATTCAAAACTTGTAAGCAACCTGCATCCCCGTGGTTAGAGTGTTGAACCCATGTAAACAAAGGGAATTTATGGATGAACAGTAATTACTTTCCTATTCTTCTTTACGCTTGAAATGTGTGAATATTGAACTTGAATTCGTTGCATTTCACATCACTTTCGAGTGCGATCAGAAGATTGGTGTCGTTTGTGGGAACTCCTTGCTCTGATTTGTGATCAAACTTGGCCAAAAGACATGAAAAAGTGCCAAAATACATGAAAAGTGTTGTTGTAAGCCAATTCCCATAGGATGCTATGTAAAATGGCCTGTGACCGCAGGGGACAGTGTAAAAAGTGTTGTGACCGAAAAAGACTATGTAGAAGTGCTGTGACCACGGGGCGTAATGTAGAACAATCAGTGATTGTGGGCTTGCAGTCACTGACCTATTTTAACTATAGTGTAGCTTATTTAACTTTGAAGACACCCTATTCAAGACCTTTGATGTTTATAATGGGTTTGGGAGCATTCATGGAGGAATTTTTCACCTTGAAGTGCATCCTTTCGTCACTTAAATAGAGAAAATTTTCACCTTAAAGTGCATCTTTCACCTTAAAGTGCATCCTTTTGTCACTTAAATGGAGGAATCTTGCACCTTGATGTGTATCCCTTTATCTCTTAAATGAAGGAACCTTGCATTTTGAAGTGCACAAACCAAATTAACACCCTTCTTGAAACAAAAGAGTGTTGATTTAGTCCAAAAGGTTTTACGTTACTGGTTGTAAGATCACCAATTCATTTATAAGACCTAAACAAATTTTTATATCAAATTAGTCATAAGAACAATGACATTGCAGTCATGCATTGTCCGCAATCTTGCATTGATGGATCCCGTCTAATCATTATGGTAGTAGTGCAGGCTTGATCCTGTGAGCCTTATCTCCTTAATTGGATCCAACCTTGTTTTTCTTATAAGTCTAACAAAGATAGCCTTAAAATGCTGGCAAAATTCTGGTAGCTAGGTCTAGTCAGCATAGCATACTTTTAAGTCTAATTACATAGTCTCAAAATGCTACGGAAATTTTGACAGCTAGGACTGGTCAGCATAGAATAACGAGATTGGGTTCATGCCTATTTCTGACCATTCTGGTTCATCCAATAAGGAAACCATGTTGGTTCAGAAGGCATTCATAAACCATTTTGGCTAGCCCAAGAGATATCTATGCTAGTTATGAAACTGATATAGTCCTTTTGGGCTTACTGTTTTGCAGAAAATACCATGGTTTATTTAATCATCACCTTTGATGAAGCGAAGGAAAGGCTTTTTAAAATCTCCATGACTCAGAATAACCAATCTGTAAAAACACCAAAGCGGGCTCGAACTGACCCTACTACTCTTGCCTCAAGAGTCTTAGTCTTCAAGAGACTCTCTCTTTTGGGCTCCGTGACTTCTTTTGATTTGGATTGGTCATTAGCAAGTCCATTAAGAAGATCGAGGCTCTTAAACCCTGGGTTTCTAAATATGCCCAGAATCCGTTTAGGATTTCCAACAAGGTTCAGGAGGAACCTAAATGCAAGACGCACTCAGGAGGCAACAGCTTTCATATAATCAGACCTTGTCTGTGAGCAAGATAGGTTCGATTTATGGATCACAAGTCATGGCACTTGTTAAGCCGCGTTCAATGGCATCCTAGGGCCCAAAATCATCATCCACTCGGCTCAATCAACGGTTCGTTAACAAAGTACTAGAGGACCTTTGGCAGTTCCTAACTCATAAGAAAGCCTAGAAGGATGCATTCATTCCAGGATGCAGTACATGGTCACCTTAGCCACGTACCTCAAAATCCAACAAGGCTGAGAAAAAACTCATAGCCTCACTTTAAGAAAATGCCTTCTACCATCTAACTCAGAAGGAGGCAAGAATGTTCGACAAGAGGCGTCTACCCTCTATCATTATAGCACCAACCCTGCTATCTTCACCCCAGCGTCTAATCACATGCTCCTGATTTCCAAAGGCAAGCTGAGTGATTGGTCATCAACAATTAGACCGATCTCACTCACTTCAAAGATTCGCTCTAATAAAAGAAGGATCAAAAGAAAAAGAACAAGAGATGTGTTATAGACATCCTTTCGCTTCCCACTTCCGATCCAATAGATTGGGAACGAGTTGCTGACACTTCTAGGCCACTGGTTGTTAGGTTTAAAGATCAAACCAAGGTAGTTAGGCTGGCTAACCAAATAAAAAAGAAAGCTTTGGCTCACTATTACAGCCCAAGATCACTAAAAAATGGGTGATTAAAGAAGATTATCTGAACTTGACCTCATTGTGCATGGTTGGGCTAGGTTTAGCTTAGAGAGTTACTCGGAGTATGGCTTGGACTCAATCATAAAAGTCTGATTCAAACTCTCATTCAAGTTGGAATTCTAAAGGTCATGTTGAAACAAACTCTGATGAGGATCCTATCACTATCTTAAACACAGCAGATAGTCAGTCCACACCTCAGGCATTAACATCATCCTATCCCCATCAGTGCACTGTGTTTATGGCTAAGGGGAGTGGAATTAGCAAGGATGGAAATGATGATGCTAGTGGAAGTAAAGATGCCGGTGAAGAAGATGCTGGTGAAAATCAAGATAATGATATCAGTGATGTTATCAAGCAATAAGGAGATAAGCTTAACCACTTGATTGCCCAGTTGAAAATCTTAACAGATAAGTCAAGTGGCCCAGCTGAAGCTTAAGTAAATCCTCTGTTTGCTAATAGAAAAGAACAGGTGATGATCAGGAAGAATACAACTAAGATTGACCTACTCATGGCTCAAATCAAATCACTAACAAACAATGTGATAGCTTCAGGTTCCTCACGACATCATTCATCAATCCTGGGTCTTCACATGGATCTTGGAAAACATGTAACCTTCAAAGAAGTTGAAGAGAGATTGATAAAATCAAAGGTGGAGACTAGGATGAAAAAAAGGGTATCACACAAAAGTACACTCTAGAGTTCGATCTTATTCCATTTTTACCAAATTATAAACTTCCAACTTTCTAGCCATACCTTAGGAAGGAGTCAGCTTATCAACACATCGTGCATTTCAAATCATTTCTTGGAAGCTTGTTAGAATTGGATGCACTAAAGATGAGGCTGTTCGTAGGCACATTGAAGTGAGTTACTTTTGATTAGTATAAGCAATTACCAGAACTCACTTTCATGACATGGCCTATCACAAAAGAGAAGTTTTTACTCCACTTCCACAAGGAGGATCAAATATCAACTTTGCCATACTCAACAGTGCAAGATAGGGAGACAATGAAACTGCATAGTCCTTTATCAATGATGGAGAGCATTATCCTACAGATGATTAGAATAGCCATCTCAAAAGGCAACCATTAAAATGTGCAAGATGAATTTGTGACTAGATATCAAGGCAATCATACTTAGTCACAAAACTAAGTCTTTGGCCTGGTTGGTTGAGGTTACCATTGATGCAAAACTGACCCTCAAAGAGTTTAGTCAAAAGAAGGCAAGTCTTTAAAAAATGGAGTCGTTTTCATCTTTTGCTCCAAAACCAAAGACGAAAAGGAGGTCTTCAATGTGTAAACCTCCAAACCTCCTCAGAAGCCTTAAAATATACAAAGATTGATCAAACTAAGAAAGAAGAATATGAAAAAAAGGAAGAAAACTAGGTATCCCTTTGATGGAGATATTGAAGTGATCTTCCGGTCAATGATGGATAATAATAAGAATGAACTTCCACCAATGAAGAAACCTAAACAAGCAGGTCGCGTCAATGACCTGAACTACTGTGCATACCACTAGATGCTGTCACATCCCTTCAAAGACTGCTTCATTCTAATAGAGAAGGTCAATGAGATGTGGAAAAATGGAGTAATAACTTTTGAGCAAAAGTATGATCCTGCTCTGGTTAATATGATCTCCTTTGGACAATTTTCACATGTAACGATATCTTCTCCACCAAAGGCAATAATAGTTGAATTCCGTGTTATTAATACGATACATGACAAATATGGTGTGATACCAGACAAAACCTCTTTAAGAGAAGAAATGTGGGTCCACCCAAACTTAGTGAATGATGAAGGACATTCCTGTTCAAAGAGTTCTATTGACCCAGGTTCGGCTCTAAATCTCATCACAATCATAGTTCTTTAGGAACTTGGCATCCCTCTGAGTAAGCTATCTACTATAAAAACTTCAATCCAAGGCTATGATGGAGAAGTCTAGGATCCGATTGGCAAAATTCAAATTCGGTTCTAGCTAGGTGATCTAACTTCAGAAGCCACTTTGCATGCGGTAAAGATGTGTTCTTGCTACAACATCCTTTTGGGAAGTCGATTGCTTTATGATTACTCCATAGTACCTTCTACTCTCCATCAATGTTTCAAATACATTGATGATGAGGGTAAGGTTCATCGAGTCCTTGCGATGAAAGGCCATTCAAAGGCACGGAGGTCTACTTCACCATGCAGCCATGTATCAGGAAAGACCTACAAAGTCTAAGCTAGATACAAATAGCTCTCCCGAGGATGATAATCCTATAGAAACCTTTACTATCTCAATAGAAAAGTAAAATTATCCAAGGTTCAATAAAAGATTTGAGCCTATGAAGAAGTTGGAGTCTACAAGGAAGCTAGTAGTCAAGTTTGGGGATACCAAAGCTCCTTTTTTTATTAGGGTTAAATCTAAAATCAAACAGTTAGATCAACCTTTGGTCATATCTACAAAACCATCAAGGACAAAGCAAACAAGCATTGTTATTCATACAAACAAGACATGTAGTCCAGCTATGTATATAACGCTTGCTCAGAATCCAGCAATGTCACTGGGAATGATGAACCACTTGTTGTAAAACAAAGAAGGCTCTCATATTCAGCAAATGTGATTTCCTTGATTCGTAACTCAGATTTTGACCAAGAAAGTAATGATGTACCTCCTCCTGTTAGAGGACTATCAACAATGAGGCCTGATTCTCCCGTCAATTTCAGTTTACTCGTGCTGACATCACAACGCAGGGGTGAGTCGTCTTACAAATACATCAATAGATGGCTTCATTTGGTTAAAAGTTGCAAGAATCCTCCGTACTACTCAGCATGGATCCATTTGCCCTAGATAGGCTTATGGCCAGCTCTTCGCAGCTTGACAATAGCAATGGAGTTTTAAACCTTTGATGAGATGTCTAGAATTATTTCATCCCTCGAAGTAGCACTCTATTGTCTGTATAGAAGGTTTAGATGGATCCGCCCAGCTCATGTCATCTCAATGGTCAGGGATTTAGATTCTAAGGATGCTAAAAAGGACACCTCCGTGTACTCTATTGTGGATTGCGAACCTCCACTCTTATTGTGGCCCACTCCATCCCCCCAATTTATGATTTTCGAGGTTCTTGTTTCTTCATGCCTCCATCGGAACAGCATAATCACTCAATAGTCTTCCATTGAGCCAAAGATGCTTTTGCTTTATATCCTATCGACGATATCACCAATGATGGGAGAATAAGGCTTGACATCTATAATCCAGTGGTCTACAACATGAGGAAGAATATGGGGTACAATCTCAAGAAGCCCATTGGCCTGGGAATGAGTGCAAATGGGGTTTAGGCCCCTTTTAATGTTTTCACTCTAGAAATAAAAGAAGATCTAAAAAAGGAAGCAAAATTTAACAGCTGCGACAATGAATAGGAAACGATCCTTATAGCAATGTTCTTAAGCTAAATCTAGATTTTAGAGTAAGATTTATGGTCTTCACTGAGGGGTATGATTCTGATGACTTTAAGTAGACTACTGTTTTTCAAGATCCTGCTTATTGGGTTGCTTTTTAGCGTCTTGAGGGGGCAAGTGAAAATGATAACACCATGTCACAAATCACTGAATATTGGCCACCTGAACTAAATGAAGAAATAGTTTCATCTCAACACACTCGTTGTGAATGTTTAGCTCTTAATGTAAAAGCTAGAGAGCCTAAAAGATTGAATCCATGGAAAGGGATTAGGCCTTGGCTTAAATGCCCAAATGAAACCCTAGAAGGTTTTGCGGAGTTGGAAGCTTCCGAAAATACTGTGGAAGAACCGCCTCCCGAACTCCAAATGAGGACCAAGTGCAAGAAATAAACTTGGAGCCCCATAAAATCCTCGTCCTACCTTTGTAAGCTCTTAAATCAAATGAAAAGAACTTGATGTGTAAGTGAGTTTCTTATAACAGTTCATAGATTGCTTTGCATGGATTTATGCAAAAATGTCGGGTCTAGATTCAAAAGTTATCGTACACAAATTGAATATAACAGACGATGTTTAACCCTTAAAGCAAGATCAAAAAAAGGACAAAACTAGAAATCATGGACATAATAGAAAAAGAAGTCCAGAAGGTTAGGGATGTTCATTGCATTTTTGAAGAGCAACATCTCAATTGGATGGCTAACATAGTGCTAGTCACTAGGAAGAATGGGCAAATTAGAGTCTACATTGATTTCAAAGATCCAAACAAAGCCCGTCCTAAAGATTATTTTCCATTACCCATACCAGAGATCATGTTGACAATATTTTTGGATTTGAAAGAATGTTACTTATGGATGGGTTTTTAGGATACAATCAAATCAAGATGCAAAAAGAGGACGAGAAGCATATATCCTTCCGAACCTGCTTTGGTGTATACTGCTACACCGTCATGCCCTTTGTCTCAAGAATGCTAGAGCCACATACCAAAGGGCAATGATGAAAATCTTCAAAGACATGCAGCATAAGTCTGTTGAATGCTATGTCTATGACTCGGCAGTCAAAAGCAAACAAAAGTTAGACCATCTAGCTGATCTTCACACAGGCTTCAAGAGGTTACGAAACTCAAGCTTCGAATGAACCCTTTGAAGTGTTTTTTTGAGTTTCCTTTAGGAAACTCCTAGGATTCGTGGTTTGGAAAGATGGCATCAAACTAGATCTAGTCAAAGCTATATTGGAGATGCCGTCTCCGAGAACTCTCAAAGAACTCAAGGGATTACAAGGCAGACTCGCCTACATCCAAAGGTTCATCTCAAATTTATCTAGGAAGTGTAGAGCATTCTTTAGACTTATGAAGAAAGGAGTAAACTTTGTATTGGATAAAACTTACAAAGATGTCTTTCAAGATATCAAATAATATCTCATAAGCCCACCAGTTCTTTTAGTTCCGATTCCTACTAAACCTTTCATCCTTTACATTCGAGCTCTTGATCACTTACTGGGGGCATTATTAGCTCAAAAGAATGATGAGAATATAGAGGTGCTTTTTATTATTTTTTCACGGATGTTAGTTGGTGTTGAACATAACTATCATCTAGAAGAGAAAGAATGTCTTGCACTGATGTTCGTAATACAAAAACTATTTTACTACATCCTCTCTAATGTAGTGTACTTGGTTTCCAACATTAACCCACTAAAGACACTTATGATGAAAGCTTGAGCACTTAGTGATCGTGTGGCCAAATGGTCTATTCTTCTCTCTCAGTACGACATTAGATACACTCCTGCAAAGGCAGTAAAAGGATAGGCCCTCGTTGATTTTCTAGTAGAACACCCACTCTCAGAAGATTCTGAATTCAGAGACAATCTCCCTGATGAACAAGTCTTCTTCATTGATCCAGACTTACATTGAATCATGCATTTTGATGGAGTTTCTAGAATAAATGAGGTAGGAGATCCAATTTCTAGGGTTTGAATAATTTTTTGTTGCCCAAAAAGATTCTATGTCCCTTACTCCTTCTCATTAATCAAGCCATGTTCAAACAATGTAGCGGAATACATAGCATTGATTACAAGCTAACCTTGGAATCAGGCATCAATATGCTTGGAGTCTATGGAGATCCAAAACTCATAATCAAACAAATGAATCTTGAATATGAAGTGAATAAACCAGGTTTGCTTACTTTCTTCAACAAAGTTTGTGAACTCAAAGAAAGGTTTGTGCTAATTAAGTTTCATCACATACCAAGACATCAAAATGTTAAGGCAGATGCGCTCGCAGGATTGGTGGCATCAATGTCTATCCTTGAAAATGACAAAATGGTGCTGGAAGTAGTAAAAAAAAGGCTTTTACCTCAACTCGATACTCATAAGGTAGAAGCAGATTGCTTCGATGTGATCAAGAATTGGATTTCATTTTTTCAAAATTCATTTATAGACTGGAGAGACCATTTATTGATTATATTCTTCATGGAGTCTTGTCGGAGCATGTTAAAGATAGAACTAGTATTCAAAGATGAGCTGTAAAATATCAATTCAATTTGCCTTCAAAGACTCTTTACTGTAAGTCATATGATGGAGTTCTTTGTTTTTTGTCACCAAAAGAAGTAAATCAAGTACTCAAAGAAGTTCATTTTGGCTTATGCGGTGCTCACCAAGTTGGCCAAAACTTCAGGATTAGATTCGAAGGTTAGGCTACCATGGTGTCTAACGCAATAAGCTTTATGAAAAAATGTAATGAATACCAAATTCACGGGGATTACATTCATCAACTGCTTGAATATCTATATCCTATATCCACTTCTTGGCCATTTGAGTCCTGGGAAATGGATATTGCTGCAAAAATCAATCCACCATCAGAACATAGTCATCAATTCATCTTAGCAGCAACAGATTACTTCTCCAAATGGATAGAAGCAGTGCCTCTTGTATAAGTCAAAATAGATATAGTCCTCAGTTTCTTGAAGACCCATATCATTTATCATTTTTGGGTGCCTAAATGTTTACATCATGACAATGGTCCTTAGTTAAACAACGACAATTCTACGGATTCTATGATAAGTACGGAATCTAATGTTATCCTTTCATGGCATATAACCTTGTAGCTAATGGACTTGCTACAGCTTTCAACAAGAGCATTTGCAAAATTCTGAAGAAGATTGTCTCTGACAACAAAAAGAGTTGAAGTACCAAACTTCTTGAAGCTTTATGGGCCTACAGAACTACAATCCGTGGCCCAACCAAATCAACACCTTATTCCTTGGTTAAGGGCTATGAAGTTGTGATACTTTTGGAAATCCAACTTCCTTCTCTTCGGGTAGCTATGATCAACAAATACATTGAAGAAAAGAAAGCTATACTTAGACTTCAAGAGTTAGAAAGCCTTGATGAAAAGAGGCTTGCTGTTCGGCCAAGCATTAAGTTATATCAAGCTCGCATGGTTGGGGGTTTCGACGAAAAAGTCAAATACAGAGCTTACAAGAAAGGAGACTTAGTCCTTGCAGTCAAGAAGCCCATTTTCTCTACACACTTGTAAAAAGGCAAGTTTGAATTCAAATGGGAAGGACCTTTCATCATTGACAAGGTCTACTCCAATGGCACCTACGCCCTCCTTACACTTTAAGGAGACAGATGCATAGTGTCCATCAATGGAAAACTCCTACAGAAATACTATACTTGAATGTCATTGGCATACCCAAACCATGTACAGTGTACATTCTCACCCCTAAAATCTTTGATTTCGAGCCTCACAACCTATGAGTTTTAACCAAAATTCCTCAGACTTATACAAAATGACTACGAGGATAAAGTCTTTCAACCCCTCTAGTCAACTTTTGTTACTTGGATAATTTCTCTATAAGAGCCCTTGTAACATCTTGTTGTATAAGCCAAGTCCTTTTGTGGACCTTGTATAGCAAAACTCAGTTGTATAGAACAAGTCTTTTTGCAAACCCTATATGGCTACCCTTTGTTATATGAAATAAGTCATTTTGTAGACCTTTTATAACCAAAATCCAAATAAAACCCAAAATCAAATTTCTGGGATCAAGTCACGGAGCTTGGAGAAAGCTTTACACATGGGCACCAGATAAAGTCTACCTATATGACTCATATTCTTTATTGATTTATGGATCCAAAAGATTGCAAATCACATCCTCATACAAGTTTGAGAAAATAAACCAAAACAAAACATACAAACCATACACACGTCCCAAACCGTCCATACAAACCACATTAAACATCCATACAAAATTAAACCAAACATTCTATGCCAATGACAAAGTGGAGCAGGAGAAGAAGAAATTTTCAATTGATGTTCATTTTGTGTTCCATACAAAAATAGAGTCAGTGTAAACGGACATCCAGGCTAATCAAAATAAAAAAAGGACAAGAAAGCTAGAAAAGAGTCATAACGAGAATCAATCCAAGAATTTCTCAAGTTGCCTCCTTGCATTCAAAACACCTTCCATGTAGATGCTCTTTGGTGCACTGCTTTGTGAGTGAAGCCCATTACGGTGGTATGTGAACTAGATGCACAACAAATGCTCGGCATAATACAAACTGAAAGCTTTCTCCTTTCTGATAGTAAAGGTAGATAGCTTTAATTCAATTAACATATATGTCACAAAAGCTAGGCCCAAGGCAAGACTATGTCCAAATGCTATTCTGAGCGTAGGATATATAGAACTAGGCTTGATGTTGCCCTCAGTACTTGGAGAGAGAACTCCGATAATCATGCTGTCAAAAATGTAGTAAGCTAACACTTCCTTTTCAAATCCGAATATTTAGCAAAAATATACAGCATGAAGTTTGGCTTCCTATGATAAATAATCATTGGCTCCTTCTTTAGGTCTTCATGGGGCATAACCTCTTTCCACTTGCAATATCCCTCATTTGGAACGAAAGGACTAGTGGCAGTCCATACTTGATTTATTCGTTGGGCAACTTTGCCTCGACATCGGCTAGTCATTTGGATCGAATCTTCAAGAGCAAAGAGGAGATAATAAGTAGCCTGAAACTCATCGTCCATGGTAGCCAATTCTTTACTGGGTGAAATAGTTTCATCATACAGCTCGCCATACAATGCTAAACTAAAGATTTTCTTCACTTCCTACAAAGAAAACCCTAACTGCATGTTTAGAGTAATGCAAGTACTAGTTGCCGGGCAAAACAATTTAAGAATAACCCTCCATATGTTCTAGTTTTCACAAGGTACTTTCTGTGTGGTGGCGTTTACAGCTTTAAAGATGCCAACTGCTCATAAATCCTCTTCGTATGGTGTTTGAGCAAAGTTGCCCAGTTCTGCCAGTCTCTGATGCAGTTAAACCATCCACAAGATCGGTGCCTTTCACCAATCCAGGCACTTCTATCTTTAGTGTAGATGCCAAGCACAACTATTCTCAGTTACGAGATCATAGTATCCACTGCAAGGTTTAGGGTACACAATTCTAAAGTCTTTATCTCATAACTCAGAATCTCCATGAAATAATTTGGATATTGGTGCATGAATTTACTAGTCTTGAAGTGGGCATGATGCTTTATCCATGAAATGGTTTGATCCTAATCACACCCTGATCCCGGGAATTGGGGATTAGAGTGGGCCCCAGGGTGTAAATACGTAATCTTATAGTAATATGTGCCACATGAAGATACGCAAGAATCACCACAAGGGAGATTCCACAGGAACGTGTGAGGTAAGACCAACAACACGGAGATTAAAATTCGGCATAAGGCGGACACCTATGAAATACATCGGTAATGATCATAGGCAATATATAGAAGAGAATATCATACCATCATATATATAACTTAAGTCCTTTAATTAAACATTTCCACACATACATATCCACAAAACCTAAAACATGTCTTGTACACAATGACCATTTTAAACATCTCCATACATAAAACTATAGTCACAACAGATTCACCCAATTAAACCACTGGACACTCTCCGTAGGATAACTAATAAAAGACATTATCATCCTTCTATTCTTCTATACTCGAGGCACTGTTGGGGCACCCTCCGGGGATGCGTCGATATTCAGGTTGGGGTTTGATTCTGTGCCTGTAACACCAACGATAGCACTGTTAACATAACGATTAAGCAAATGTAGAGATACATAGGTCCGGCATGCTGTATCAAATGAATGAAGATATATATAGATTAAAAGAAGGCAATAAATGTAAACTAGCTAGGCATATTGTGTATGAGTAATCATGAGTAATGAATCGTAGACAGGACATCATACATGCTAGTTGGCAATCACGAGGTTATTTTCTCTCAAAGGATAGCATACATATGGGATGCTAGGAGATCAAGCTAGCTTCCCAATGAGCACTGACAACTCCTTTGTGGACTACTGCAGTAGCGACATAAGATATCCAAACTGGTCCCGTTGAACCTAATAAGGGCACAAGCTAAGTAGTGCTGAGTCAATGTATCAAGACTGACTTGAATTCGTATCTTTCATACATTTCAGTCATACTTATCATATCATACATAAGGAAATATCGGTCTTGAAATCATATTCAATCATGAAAATCAGAGTTAACAAGGTAATTGATAATTGAACAGTCATACTTATATGACCTAAAAGAGCTCGAACCCTTTCAACCTTAGGTACACCCATTTAACTAACAGACACACACTCAGTAGAATCGCAGGCTTGACAGACACGCACTCAGTAGAAGCTCAGGTCTGATTTGTCTCAAGGTTTGCCAAGAAAAGTGGGCACATGGCTAAATCATGTTGAGAGCAAGCTATCTTAACAATATCAATGCACTCATATTTATTAGCCAACTCTAAGCTAGATAAGCCATGATCCCAAGGTCATTCAACACGATGTATTCATAAAACATCTGGTGTCATTGTGTTACAAAATACTTGGCATGACATTGTGTACGTAAAAGACATCTCTGCTTATGCCAATACATATGACGTGACATCGGGAATTCATCCAGAAAATCGAAGGGCATAACTGACAGCTTCACACTTGTCCTGCTATCATTTGAACACCATTGGGCTAATTTACTTGTGGAACAGGAGCCATATCTGAAGTGCTAAAAGGTCATTTGAAATCCCTAATATCCTAAGTTCACAGGGTTCTTACGACTTAGCCATACATAGGCTACGGCTTAACCGAGTGGCTTAGTTTTTCCTCAAGTTCATGCGCATTTATGGTTTACCCGTATATTAGCCTATGGCTTAGCCGTTCTAAGCCCATAGCTAGGTTACGGCTAGGAAACGGTTTAGCCGTAGTATAATCCATGATGTAGTTGTGGGTAAGTCATAGAAGAAAGTTAGATTTTCAAGCTCTAAGGAACGCTTGCTGTAAAATGGCTTATGGCTTGGTCAAGGGATGGGTACGGCTTAGCCGTAGTTCATTCCATGGCTTAGCCAAGAGTTAGCCATAGTACAAAAATGAATTGTGACACTCTTGGGACTTTGAGCCATACACACTTACGGCTTAGGTATAGCTTCACCGCAAGCTTCAGAAATTCTGAAGCTGATTTGAAGCTTGAGTTCAATATAGAACTATGAAGTGTGGAGGTTAAGTGAGCTTTCCATGACTTTCAAAATGTCACAAGGGTTGTTCAAGGCTCACACAACACCCCCATTACCTACTACCAATTCATCCAATTAAACATATATATATACTTAAATCGAAGAAAAGGAGCTGTAACTTAAGAATTAGAATAATCAATCAAAGAGCCAATAATTAAACATACATGCAGTACCTTATATACTCCAATACTTGCCTTAACATAGTGCTTGACCCTACTTAACTCCTCTTTGGTGTGTGATTAGGGAAAATCCTCAATGAGAGGTGGGTTCTCTACATAAAATACATACAAATAGTGAATGTGATGTAGAATGTATGCATGTCATGTAATTGAGTCTTCTTGACCCTAACACAAAAATGTTGAAGTGGAGGTAAGTCTTGACCTTAGAGTTGCTATAGCTTGAAGGAGATGGAGAATGGGTTGCTTCTAGTAAAAGAGTTGTACAAAGCTTAAAGGAGAAGATATGTGGAGTCTAATCCTCATGCATGAAAGGCTTCAAAGCCATTGCTCCTAGCTTCAAGTTGAGATGGAGAGGAGGAAGGTTAAAGAGAAAAGTGGCTCCAATGACTACAGAAAAAAACAGAGAGAGAAAGAGACGTTGGGTTCTCTTAAGTTATATTTTCTGTGGTTTACATGCAAACCCACAATTCCTAGAAATTTACAATTTAGGTCATATGGACCTTAATTAGGCCAAGATGGGTTTGAACCAAGTTGAGCCTAGCATGGAAGATGATCCACACAAAGAATTATACAAGATGCAGTTAATGAGGTGTCAATATGATGCATGCACAAATTATAAAAAGATCCTCAACTACCTAGGTAAAGTTCGAACCTGACCCGACTACTATCCGAGACCCAAGCCCAAAGGGTTTGAGTTAAATTAGCCTAAACACAATCTAATTAATATAAAACAAGATTAATTAATATAGATCGAGGTTAGTTGAGATTAGGACCTTACAATCCTTGCTAGAATGGACAACGGTCATTGTCATTATCCTTGGATATCTCTTGACGGATTGCATTGTGGTCCCGTAATGAGAAACTCCCACTGTGTCTACATAGCGGTACCGTATGCTTTCAACTAGATCTTTCATAGTCTCTTTTAGAGCATCCCCGAATATGTAGCGAGGTTTATCAAAGCTCACCTTGTCATTATTCTCCCAAATGGTGTTATTGGCTAGACATGAATATGTGTACCAATTCCTCATTGTTAGGGCTTTAGTTCTCTGGTTTCTTAAAGGCAAACACTTCATTTTGGTTTTTCGGATTAGGAGCACTAGCAGTCCTACCCTTCGAATGGCATTTTGATGCTCCAAAAGTTGAAGCTGTAGGTACTTTGCCTTTTCTTTCTACAAGACAAAAGAAAAAAAAAATCAATAATAGCAAAAATGGCTAAGGCATGAAATTCTGCCAAAATCTTGGCAACACCTTCCCTTAATGAAAGTACAAAAAGTTAAATAATACTCAATTCAGAGACCAAGAATTGGCATCAAGGCACACTCATGTCCTAGAACTGAGGCTCACAGTCCAAATAGGTGTTCGAGCACCTTAAAACCTATTAGGGGCTAATTTGATTTGTGTTCAAATACAAAAGTTGCTGTATCTAATGCATGCACAACACAAGCAAAGCATGATAGCAGCTATATTTAGCACAAAGAATAAACAAGCTCAACATGTATGAAGATACAGCATGTGAAAGTATATAGCATGTTTTCAACACGAAAGCAACATTTTTTCAAAGCATTAAAGGCAACAAATAATTGTTGGTCTAGTGGCAACCACCTTTGATCACTTCCCTTGCTTTCATTAGACTAACTTGCAGCTATTAGAGATTGTTTTACTCTTCACACTCAAATTTCAAGCCGACCAAAGGATCTCTATATTCCTAAGACGACATCTCTAACAAATCCACCATTAGACATTTTTGCGGGATTTCAAAAGTGCACTATTCTCTCAGTGAAATGTAGAGCTAATGAAGAAAATATTGTTATGCAAAGTTAATTTCAAAATGAAATCATCAACTATCATTAATGATCGGAAGGTGATGTTGTATCCATTAGCTTCCCACCAAGACAATCGGCATCACTCAAATTGAATTGAAGAGTACACCTCGGGTCGGCATTGGATAAGACAAGGAATGGTGAATTAGCCTTGGAAGTTGCATCTGAGAAAGACAATGTTAAAAAAAAAACCTCATTCAAAGCTACATGTGACAACTCAACTGGAGGTTCACCCTATCTTCATTGGTTTCTTTAATTGGCCACTCATATTCAATTGATTTATACTTCTCATGTTTATTGAGATTTAAGCAGAGTAACCTTCTTATTAAAAGCAAAATAAATGCGCATTGTGGCTATCCAGTTTATTGACCATGGATCCCCACAGAAGCCACAGTGGTCAACTCTGTTTCACATCATGCTCGTGATCCAACGAGCTACTACAAACCAATCCCCTGTAATTCCCACAGAGACTGTGGTGACTCAACTTGTTCCTTACACTATGTTAAGAGTCAAGCAAACTTTCATTTCTCAACCCCCTAGACTCCTGCAAACCACAAAGGTTAGGTGTGTGCTTAGATTGTGTTAGTACACTACAGCAAAAGGCATTATAAACGACGGCCCTAAGCCGTCATTTTTATTAATAAACGATGGCCAACACTACCAACAAGGCCATCATAAAAATCGAAGTCATTTTCATTAAACGACAGCCTTTAGGCCGTCGTAAATTGGGAAACATAACCAACGGTCCACTGGTTGTCGTAATTTGCTACGGCCCAAGCCGTTGTAAATTAAAAAAAGGTTGTTGTTTTTATTAAAATTTGCAATGTAAATACTTGCTGTAATTTCCAGGTAATGACGGCTTTTAGGCCGTCGTTTTTAATGCTACGGTTCTCATTTTGTTTTGTATTATCTTAACTTCGTTGGTGCTAGACAGATGCTTTTTTAACTTTGAAATTCGCACTCATAGTCCATACATGTTAATATAAATAATATTAATATTATAAACTACAGCCATGTTTGTAAAGGATCACATATTCACATGCCATTAATAGAGCCTTGATTTTTAAGACAAAAAAATGTTTTTGGAACAAAAACTCCATGCTAATTATGCACTACAATAAATTGTATCGTAGTGCAACCTGCAGCACTAGAACGTAAATTGGAAGCAATAATCTCCGGCACACTAGCTGAATCATTTGTAACTTCACTTCCCAAGTCGCCAGATTCAGGTAATGATGGTTGAGATTTGAATGGCCCAGCACTAGAACTGCCTTTGATTGTCTATCCGTCATACAACTTCAAAAAACTGCTTCTATATATGAGAGAAAGGACAAAAATCATAAAACAAAATGACCCACCGAGGCTAAACTAGAAAGGAAACTGAAGACAGAGAATACATAGAGCAAAAAGCGCCGTAGCACACAGTAACTCAAAACCATGCCCACCTTCATCCAAAACCAAACTCCAAAATACAAAATCCCAAAAGAAAAGAAAATGTGATAAGAAAATGTGAAATATAATGTGAAATTATCGCTAATCCCAAAAGAAAGTCATCATGTATCCATTGATTAAGACATCATAGCCAGCTTCAGAGATGGCTTTGCTCTCATGTCCAAAGACCTTCTCTAACATGTGATGTTTTTTCATTGTCCAGTATCTCTCCACCTCTTCAGCTGTCCTATTTGGGTGCCTTCCTGGTATCAATTCTCACCTGAAAAAATCCAAAACCAAGTTAATGTAGATTAATTTGTAATGTCAAACACTTACAGTGTAAAATTGACTGCACTTATCAAGATAGTGAAGAACAGGGATCTAACTTGAGCTCTTTGATATGCCTATTTAGCAGTGGTGGATTCGTGATGTAAATTGTAGGTTTTATTTTATTTTTCCATTCTTATAGTAGGTTCTTGCTTTGATTTACCATTGTCCATGAGAACCTATTCCTCATAAATTTTAACATTCCCAAGATGCTACTCTCTTGGCATCTCAGTAGTTAGGTAGAGTTTCCAGTGGAGGGATCTATTGATATTAGTAAGACTAATTTATTTAATATTCATTTTCAGGCTAAGAAATAAATTAAAGCATCTTGCTAATCAGTATGCTGTTTCAGAACAACAATTTCAATAGAAGGTAGTTTGAAGCTTTTGTAAATACTGTATGCAACTTCTGTGGTTTCAGTCTTGGTTTCAGGATCCATATAGGATTTCATTATTGCACTTTAACACAAATTTTTTATTGCACTTTAACACAAATTTTTACTTTGATAACATTTTTGTGTGTGCCTGTACACTCAATATGAATTTGTAGTTGAAGCAGAAAATGGTGGAACTTCAGCTTGCTGATCTGAAGCTTCAACAACATCAAGAGAAGTCAGCTCATGAGTACCTGGCCAGGTGCAATTGTATGCAGAATAGATTTCACAGTTCCTGGCATCTGAAAAATATCTGCCTTAACAGCGAGCAGGTAATGGGGAAAGTTTCAGTAATCCCAAGTATGCTCCTTTCTGTTTTCAGCATATCATAACTTTGCTTAGAATTAAGCATGTTTCATTGTATAACTATTATCATTCAAATGAAATCATATTTTATATTGCATGTGTGATTTAATCTATGTACACTTTTTCTACTTTGGGTTGTTTAACAATATATGCATAACATAAAATGGTTTCTAGGTTATAAGTTGCAAATGAGTTGATTTTAATAATTTCCACTTACCCGCAAAGTTTCCAATCCAAACCAAAATAGACCTTAATCTTATTCTTCAAATTCATTAAATTTCTGTTCTATATCTCTCTACAACCCATATGATACCCTTTTAGCTTCTTCTCACTATGTGGGCTGTGAGGAGGTGTTGCTTTGCTAACAAAGACTGTGAGGAGGTGTTGCTTTGCTAACAAAGACTATAGCCAGTCAGTAGCTTCTGGCCCTTTCTCCTATCTTGAGAACCTTTGGCTATTGAGCTTCAAACTCCTACAGGGGGCAAATCCTCTGGAGTCAGGGTTGTGGTTCTTTTTCATAATAGCCCAAACTTGGGCCATTTGTGGTAATCATTTTTTAGCTGGTTTCTCTCTCTCTCTCTCTCTCTCTCTCTCTCTCGTTAATAAAGAACTTTGAACAGTAATCATTTGGTTTGTGAGTTCCTTTTCTTTTTGTTGGTCTACTCTCTTCTGCCATTGTTTTTCATTGTATTTTTTGTTTTTACTTGGAATGGAGTTTTTCTATTACGAAGCCAAAAAAAAAAAAGAAAACAACTCCAATGACTTCATTAATCTCAGTTTTGCAATTCTAGACAACCATTCATCATTACTACTCTCTGTCTACCCTACTTTTTGTTTACCAAAAAAAAAAAAAAACATTGACATGATATCATATGGATATGAATAGCATATAGATTACATGAATAAAATATGATAGAGACTGAGAAAGACAGATCATAAGAGGCTTCAAGTTAAACCCCTTCTCTAGCCTTAACAAGAGACAAGTAATGAAATATGATAGAGGCAACCCCAGTTATAAGGACTACCTAAATTTTAAAATCAAATTCCATGAGTTAAATTTCTATATATCTGTTGTGCAACAAAAACTAATTGAACATTTAAAGGTCCACAGCATGCATGAATTCATCATTTAATTGACATGCAGCATGCCTAATTTCTACTTAGATGTATGTCTTAAGAAAAGACACAATTGATAGCTCTAACTAGAATACATTAAAAAAGAAAGAGAGAAAGAAAAAGAAAAGAGGATCTGGAATGTTAAAAAAGATGCACAAACTTGCCTCATGAGTAAATGTTTTGGGCATAGGAAACCAAGAGCTAAACAAATGGGCTCCTAAAGATGGGCCAATCAATAATATCACCGGGAGTAAGATCTTGAAATCTCTTCCCTTCGCCCATCAACTCCATGCTTCCCTCAATGATCTCATCTACAACGATCTTATAGCATTCTTCCTCCTCAGTCGAAAGACCCATCACTCTACCATAAGCAATACATATAGACTTCCGGTAAGATGCATAAATCTACAGTGTCGTGCCTGCGGTGGGAGGTCGTGCCTTACCTACAAACATTAAAAATACATGAATTTAGTAATTTCTCAATCCAAACACTTAAAAAAATTAAGGTGTCTACTATTTATAGAAAATAAAGATTTTTAGGTGTATACTATTTATAGAAAATAAAGATTTTTACTTGAGAAGAACCGCAGTAATCACTAGATGGTTGCATCTGTATCCGCCCCTGGGAAAGGCATGAAAGGATCCACTTCTCCATCCGCTTGCGTTCCCTAGACTCCTCTTCCAATTGTTCTCTAAGTTGAATGTGTTGTTCCCTTAGCTCATCCACAGCAGTTTTAATGGCTGCCTGTGATGCCTACTCATATCTTCTGTATGGAGTAGAATGATGGAGCATAGTTTTAGAGACACCCATACCCATGCCTCGTACACGACCTCGATTATCACGGCCAAAAGCCTATGAAAAAGGGAGAATAACGTCAATATCTACTCACAACATGATATTACATGATTTCTAAATATTAATTATCTATAAGAAATCTAAATAAGAGTAGAAGATAATTCACCTACCAATGCTACCGGATCATGATCAAGGTCTTTTTCCACAATGGTGGGGTCATCATCAATCAGATTATGAATGACATCCTACAAAGTAATAAACTCTTATGGTGAAATTAATCTTGGCATCTTTATTCCAAATAAATCAATTACCATGAAAATTAACAATATATAGGAAGAAAGAAAGTGAAAAATAATGATTGTTAGCAAGTGTATTCAACCAAATTCCCTATAGCATATTGAAATGAGGGGGCAAAATATTATCCAAAAAAATATTGTTCTTTCTTTTGTGTCCAGTTATGAAAGTGGCTTTTAGGGTTAATTTTTTCCCCATGATCACATACCTATTTTATAACTCACTAACAAGGGCATTGTAGTCAATCTCCAAAGTGGCTTTTAGGGTTAATTTTTTTCCTAATCATATTCATGGGCAGGGATACAATGTACCCTTCCATTAAACCATGTTCTTTTCTTACGCATGTAATCTAAATTTTCTTACGTTTCAATAATTTCATCATCATTATCACCACACATACATCAACATACATCAAGTCACATTTCATTTCATGGCCCCCATCACACACATAGATCCCATCCTCAAACAGCAACCTAATTCACTGAGAGACAGAAAAATCCGCAGCAACTGACGATCAAAACAGTAACCAAAATCAAACTAGATGTACACAAACTCTTGAAAGAATCACTTTTTAATGCTCTGAATCATAAGAACAATAACACCAATTCTGTGAATTCACTCACAAGCAATTAAAGTTTAACTAAATATTTAGCTCATCTTCAAACAAAACTTTGTACAAAAAACACAAAAACAAAATCTTTCATCCAATTTTACTCATTGAAACTTCATTCCTTGAATTCTTCAAGAAAGCCATCAGTTCAACAAACCTTATCTCTAGGTCTACCAAGACTAAAAACAAGCAGAGTTGTACAGCTAAAACCTAATTCCTCTCTTTCCCTAGACCACACAAAATCAAACATTCCTTTACTCTCAGAACTAAAACACACAAATCCACCAGAAAAAAAGAAGTAGCTAATCAGTTAACACTACATTCATCTCAGTGAGATCTCACATTCTCTAGCACTACCTGATAAAGCTTAAGGACTTGTGTGATTTGTAGATAGATTGTGATATATCTGTCATCTTATTTGCTATCATCTTTCAATGGCACCTAGCTATGACAGTGAAGGGTCTAGCCTCTTTTGTTCAGAGGACAACAACAGCATCATGGGTTTTCATGATGATGGCCATTAAATTGATGGGGAAACAAAATACCAACATGGGCACCATCAAAGTCAAAGTCTTTTGGTGGATTTCTTGATGGATTTTCCTATGCAAACTGATGAGTGTTTGGGTCTGTTGATTGAAAATGAATGCCAGCATATGCCTAGAGATGATTACATGATGAGGTTGCAGAATAGGATGTTGTATTCCTCACTGAGAAGAGCCGCCATTAATTGGATTTGGAAGGCAGGTAGTCTTGTCCTTCCCAGCTAATGTTGGGAAAGTTCTCTGTTTTTCTTTCAAAGGGTTTACCTTTTTTTTGGGTTTTGTTTATTATCATCTGGAGTTTCCTCTGCTATAAGTAGTTTGTTTTGCATGTAGTAGAGAGAGTGTGTGTGGTAAAGTAATCACTGCCCAACCTAATGGTCTACTTCTAAGTAGATGGATTTCACCACCAGAGAGTTAGGGTAAACTAAATTTTCTATTGTTCCTATGATTTGTCTACAAGAAGCAAATATGGTTAAATAATAGGATGATCATCACATGGTTAAAGTAAACCAAGAGATTTACAAGCACCAAAGGCTCTAAACATCATATGCGGAAACAACAACATTCATAAAAAACTCATAAGCATGTAGGACTCATGCAAACTTTCTCACCAAATATTGGTTCTCAATAGTACCATCCTTCTTAGCATGAGTGGCAAGATATAGTTGAGTCCGAGTGACCAAACTGTCAGGATTTTGTTGTGATTGTAAAAGAAAGAACAAAATAGTGAGACTAAAACATATTATAATAGCAAAGTAACATCAATTAAAGTCAATAATACTTACCAATTTCGCTGCCACCCGTGCTTGTCCTGTCCTACCAGAAGTATGTAGGCACTTCACCACTTTCCTAGCAGCCTTCCCCCTTTTCCTAAGAGCTTGGGCCTCAGGTGTCGAGTTGATGTCAACGAACCTCTCCCAGTCTTCTTTCTTGACACCCTCGGGTATGTTGACCTTTCTCTCTGCATCCGTATCATATTTGCCTAAAACTTTCAGCCGAAGAGGGGACTTCTAATCTTTCCATAAAATGTTGACTCTGTTAAGTATGAACTTTTTGAAAGATTCCGGAATATCAAACGAGTGCTACAAAAAAGATTAGTGTGATCAATATAACCAACTACAAAATAGATTGTGCCTAATATTATCTAGTTTGCAAATTCAAAATCATAAAACAAGAACTTACACTAATAATCTCCCAGACTAGCTCTTTAAGCTCATTAGGCACCTCAATCCAGCTAGCATAAATGGGTGACACATGGGTCCCAGTTTTCTCCGATAGGCTGCCCATATTCCCCAAATATGATTAGAGGAAGTACACCTGTCACAAATATGCCACCATTAGACAAATCTTAGTAAGAAATATTGTAACTAACATCATTAATTCACTTGCAATACATACGCTCATGAGAGCTACCCTGAACAGTAGATGTGGAAGATGATGATGATGTATATTGCGACATACTATTCTTTTGCTATAAAATCACCAGAAAACATAGTAAATATGAGTCGTGTTAATTTAGAAGATCATAAATAATAACATATAATTGATGTAAAATATTTAACACAAACTTACCAAATTATTGACCTATATCTTCGAATATATGAATCAATACCAAGGACACAAATAAAAAAAGAATTGACCATTGTCAGTGTTTCATATAACATTATACAGCTGATGAAAGAGCAATCTTTACACAAAACTAGCAACATATCATCACTATATATTCTATAGCTTCTACCCATTTACAGAAATAGACAAACTCTCTCTCTCTCTCTCTCTCTCTCTCTCTCTCTCTCTCTCTCCTATACAAGAAAAACCAACAAGATCAACAGATTTTCCACCACAAGGATCACTTGAAAACCTTGCAAGAGAAATCTCCTCCAAACCATTTGAAAACCAATCACAAATTCCATAAGAACAAATCACAAAAAACCAAACCAAAGAAATGAAAATATTTTATAGAATTTGCTTATTTGAATAATTTTCACCTGAAATGCTAAGAGTAATCTTCATCATCACCATTTATATCTTATTCTATGATATCATCTTGTAATGCTACTGCTATTGTATTTTCGTTCATTCTTGCTTCAAAAACTAAGGGATCTTCATAAGAGTCCACGTCATGATTAAGTCTCTTTGGAATATCTAAGACAACATACCACTCATCAGATGGCCTACTGTGATCCTTGCAATAAAAGACTTGAGTTGCTTGATGAGCAAGAATAAATGGCTCATCATTTTCTTTTGTATTTCTCTTTGACCTCCTCAGATTAACATATACCAAGTTTGTTTCTGAATCAACTTTAAATCCATTTGTGTCTTCTGTACGCACCCAATCACAATAAAATAATAGAACTTTGAAGTAATGGTAATCCAGCTCAAGAATTTGTTTGACAATACCATAATAAGTCACTTCTTTATCTACAAGGTTCTTGTCCTTGGCACTTGCCCTGAAACTAGTCATAGCCCTCATAAAGACTTCACTAT
The DNA here is from genome assembly GCA_037013555.1 of Sextonia rubra. NCBI lineage: Eukaryota > Viridiplantae > Streptophyta > Magnoliopsida > Laurales > Lauraceae > Sextonia > Sextonia rubra. The sequence goes on from JASUAD010000014.1 coordinate 21,418,786, forward strand.
TCTGTGTTATTTTATTCATTTCTGCAACCGCGGTGTAGAAAACATATCCATTTACTGCATATGCAGTATATGAAATGGCTTCGAATTTCGGGCCATTAGCAAGCCTCTTTAGGGTACTGTTCTCTTCATCCTTTAATTGTTGTCTAAGCCAAGGAACATAATCCATAGACTTTTCTGTACGCTTATTGCCTCTACGATTTTGAACATTAGATATGTGGCTTTGAAGATATAGTTCATATTTCCTGTACAAAAATTTAAAGTAAATGCACAATATTACAATATTACAAAAATGTATTTACTATCATTGACATTAGACATGCACTTACCTTCTCCAATCAACATTTTCAACTGAGTGGCACAATACCCATTTGCATGCTTGCTGGTACTGCACATTATCAAGTTGTATGACCTTCCCCTTTTTGTCAATAGGGTAGGAACAGTCACTATCAACATCCATGAATGTCCTAATTCCTTGCTTATGGCTACCATTTTCACCATCAAGCATGTAATTCATGGCGTACCTCATTGATTCATCCATAAGAAAGCACTCTATAATGGAACCCTCCGGATATCTTTGATTCGTCACATATCACTTGAATGTCTTCATCTTCCTAGTACAAGTGCCTTAAGTTAGATTTTCAACAAAAACATATTAATTAAAAATATAATAAAATATTTTATTTACCGTTCAAAAGGATACATCCGTCGATATCTAACAGGTCCGCTAATCTGTGCCTCCTCCGCCAAGTGTACAACAAGATGTGTCATAGGAACAAAAAAGGAGGGTGGAAAGTACTTTTCAAACACACAAAGTGTTTCCACAATACATCCTTTCATCTTCAAAAGCTCTTCACGGTTTAGAATCTTCGAACATAATACCTTAAAAAACATTGATAGCTGTAGAATAGTGGCTCGAAGTGGCTTATGTGACTCGAATGCATGCATCATCAACACTGGCAGTAGTTGTTGCATGAGGATGTGAAAATCATGCGAATTAAGATTTTTTAGCTCCATGTCCTCCAAGCTCACCTTATGCTTCCAGTTTACGTTGTACCCAATAGGAGCCTTTAAATAAAACAAGGTTTTACAAATCAATTCTTTCTCATGTTGAGACAACCAATAAGGAGCTTTTGGAATGTCAACTTGCCGTTTTTTTCCACCGGCCACAAATTTTTCTTAATTTTTGAATCCTTCAAGTCTTTGCAGGCTTCAAGACCATCTTTAGTCTTGTCCTTCACATTCATGATTGTTGCAAGTAGGTTTTCTGCCACATTTTTTTCCACGTGCATTACATCCAGATTGTGTCAAATTGGGAGATCCTAGAAAAAATATGGTTCATTTATGTCAGTACATAAGAGTCATACGTTACTACATTATTTTAATATTGAGAAACATATTATAACGCACCTTCCAATATGGCAAATCAAAAAGGATCGATCTCTTTGACCAAGCAGTGGACTCATTCTCATTTGCAAACCTCTTCCTCTTCTTGCATACTACTTCTTTTCCGAACGTAGTATGAATAGTCTCCATTTTACTTAATACCTCAAAACCACTCAAACGCTTCGGATGTGTCCCATGTTCTTCATTTCCATTAAATTGTGATTTTTGTCTCCTGAAAGGATGCGTAATAGGCAAGAATTTTCTATGCCCCATGTAAGAGAACTTCTGTCCGTTTGTTAGCCGCACTGAGTCTATCCCTTCGCTGCACACAGGACAACCAAACTTTCCTCCTGTCCTACAACCGGATAAATGGCCATATGTTGGGAAATCGTGTATAGCCCATAACAAAATTGCTTTCATTGTGAACCTAGTCTTATTGCAAAAGTCGTATGTAATTGCACCAGTGGACCACAATTCATTCAACTCTGCGATTAATGGCTGCAAATAGACATCAATGTTATGTCCTGGACCTTTCCTCCTGGGAATCAATAATGTTAACATAATAAACTCCTCCCGCATGCATAAAGATGGAGGAAGATTGTAAGCAACCAACATAACAGGCCAGCAACTATAGTAGTTGTTCTTATTACTGAATGGATTGAACCCATCCATTGTAAGTCCCAGCCGAACATTAAGTGACTCAGCAACAAAGTCTGTCCATTTGCGATTTACTTGCTTCCAACAAGAAGAATCTATTGGATGGCGCATCATTAAATCATTTGATGTTGAGCTTGCCTTTGCATGCCATGTCATACTCTCTGCAAGCTATGGCACACTGTACAATCTTTGTAACCTTGGTGTTAATGGAAAGTATCGTAACTTTTTCCATGGCAAACATGAACCTCTTGGCTTTGATTCCTTCACCGGTTTCCATCTACTTTCACCACACATAGAACAACTATCCTTATTTTCATGCTCTCTCCAAAACAGTATGCAATCATTATGACATGCATGGATAACCTTGCATTCCATACGAAGAGACTCGATCATCTTCTTGGCATTATAAGTATTACTTGCCAAGGTGTTTTCAACTGGCAAAACCTTTTTTAACATATGTAACAACTCCATGAAACTCTTATTAGACCACCAATGTTTAGCCTTCATGCTTAGCAACTCAACCGTTACCGATAATTTTGTATTCTCAATTTGACAAGAGGGATATAAAGGTTGCATGGCATTATCCATCAACTTCTTGTACAGGACATTCTTTGGTATATCATCGCAACCTTCCCCATCCTCTTGATGATTATCTTCATCACTGTATACAGATGCACAACCCCCAACATTTGTTGTAGCATTATCCTCATCTTGAGATATATCATTCACCAAATCAGCTAGTCCAGTGATCCATCATTATTACTGGCACTATCCCCTGCATTTACACAATTTTTAGGATAGAGCTCTCCATGATAAATCCATGTCATGTAAGATGTATCTATTCCATTACATATTAGATGCGTTTAAATTTCTCCTCTTGTCTTCTTCCCTCGAGAATTATGGCATTTGACACAAGGACAGCAATACCAATCATCACCCCCAATTTATGTGTATTAGCCTTTATATATTGAAAAAATAATTTGATCCCTTCCAAGTACTCTTTAGAAAGCCTAGGTGCTATCATCCATTCCTTGCTTGGAGGTTCCATTCTGATCTATCTTAAACAAACAAGAGAATAAACAAGAAAAATTTTGGGTTTAAAGCACAAAACCCATATCAAGAAAGCATAACTCAATAGCTTTCACAATAGTAAAACATTGCATAAAATAAAAAACACATCAAATGCAGATCCACAGAAAACCCACAAATTCAATCCAAGTGGGATAAAAGATACATAACAAAAAGAAAACAAAAGTGCTATTTAAGGTATGCATAGCAATCTGACAAAAAATTATGTTTATTACTAATCTAGCATACAGCTAAACAGGAGATTCAATTTGCAAGCACAATTCAAATTTCAATCAACATTTATCACATGAACCATAATCATCAAACTACCATATTCAATTTGCAAGCACAATTCCAATTCCAATCAACATTTGTAACATGAACCAGAATTCTCAAACTACCCTCCACTCCTTCACATCTACTCAAAATTAATCCAAGTAGCAACACCGCCATTACTAGTAGAAAACATCACCCCAACGGTGCAACCATAGCAGCAACACCGCCATTACTAGTAGAAAACATCGCCCCAATGGTGCAACCATCATCATCATTTTGCCATAATGGTTCCCATATAGGCAAAAGCACTACGTCTAAAACAAGGAAATATTCTTAGCTCGATTGCAGCTGTCTGCATAATGCCAACTTTTTACCTATCATAGGCAAAGGGAACGTCCAAAGAAGGCCAATTCAATGTGGACAAAGGGACGACGCCAACAAAGTTTCACATATCAGCATGGACTCTTGCACAGGATTCATTCATAGAACAAGACCCCAGGAAGAGGCCCATCAAAGGAACCAACCATCAAACAAGGAACATCCTCAATCAATTCAACCATGTCACTAAGTCATCGATGAGACATTTTTCCTAAAAAGAGATTCATAGACAGCATCACCACCATATATTACAAACAAAAATGTAATCCAAAAATGCTACGAGAAACATGTCGACTACAACATTCCCGGTCAAAAACTCGACTAGATTAAATGTAGATACACAGAGCTGCTGCAACAGAGAATAATCAAAAGGCAACAGATTTGCTGATACATTAAACAAAAAACCCTACAATCAATCAAAAGGCAACGCATTTTCAAATTAGAAAATAAAATCAAACAAGGAAATGAAATGCTGAAATGCCGCATTTCACAGATCTGCTACAACATAGGATAGATCTGTTGATACATTGAACAACGGAGATCAAATCGCCACATTTCACAGGAAGATGAAATGCTGCATGAAGATCAAAACCTAAAAAGATAGAGAAAGAAATCAAACCTTGAAACCCTAGAGAGAGAGATCGACAAGAGAGATACGAAAAGAAACGCCAACGAGAGATCTAGGTTTTAGGCTTTCGGCAAGATGAGGAGAAGAAACGCCAAAGAGAGATGCGAAGAAGAAATGCAAGAGAGAGATTGGTAAGAGAAAGAAAAGCGGATTTGGGTGATGAGGCGTCGATATATGGGGGTGAGCTTAAACGATGGTCATTAGGCAGTCAATCATTTAAAGAGAGGGGGGGTGAATTTTTTTTTCCGCCGAAAACGACGGCTGCAAATCCGTCGAGGAACGAACGATGGGCCTGGTCCGTCGTTCTTCTCTACACTCTACAGTCACTAATTTACCCTTTCGATGTAGTGGTATTCAAGCGGAGCAAATGAATGTGCTCTTACTAAATCTAATAATGAAAGAGTGAAGCCTAATGTTCTACCAAATTTCTACATTCCTCCATAAGGAGCTTTTTCACTTCAAGTTTGTTAAAGAAAGGGTTCTCTCCAAGAACCCCTTGAAATTGAAAGCCCCATGTGCTACTCTCAAGCAGCCTTACATCCATCAAGTATGTCAAACTTGAAACCAATATTCAGATCAACAACTAAAAAAAAAAAAAAAAACAAGTCTAAACAATCACTAAGAAGTCTTGACCATAACTGGCCGTGAATATGGACCTCTCCGGACAATACAAGCAGTGGCTAAGGACTTGTTTGAGTAAGGCCCAATTCGAGTAAACCATTATAGAGGAAGCCATTGCAAGAAAAAAAAATGAAGGAAAGAAAGAAAGAAAGAAAGAACAAAAAAATTATTCAACCATTTCATCAAATGGGTTGTGACTGTGGGTGTCACACCCCCAAAACTGGGCCGGATCCAAACTCGGTTCCAGGGGTGTGAGAATTTGGGCCAATTAAAATTTTTCTAAACATAAACAGCACGGGCCCCAATTCCGGGTGGATCGAAGTCCTTCGTGAGGCTATGCTTGGTGATCAAGCAACCATAATCACACGCGGAACTGAAATCCATACTCATTGCAGACGGATATCACATAACAACCATGTAACAAATCTCATTAATAATAAAATCAAGGTCAAGTGCTTCGAAGCATAACAATTAAAGTTATAATGTCAAAACAAATAAATTTAATTAAATAAACTAATGGCCCAAAAATGGCCTTATTACATAATCTAAAGTTTTCGAACTCTGCACCGCACTGGGACACCTCAGGTGATGTCATCGGTGCTCCACTCAACAACTCCGCCATCCGGCGGAATTTCTTGCGTAGATTGACCCTCCGGTTCGGCACCAGTAACGGAACCTAGACACCAAAAGTAGTAGGTCAGATTGACGTAATCTGGCAAGAGGGTAAACTGCAAATAATGGATTAATCAACTGAATTAAACATAAATATTCATTATGATCCAAAATATATCAGATGCAAACCCCAATGGCATGAATGCAAAGAAACGGGTATTCCCGCGAATAAATATACAGAAACGGGTAAATCCCACATACAGATAACAGAAACGGGTAGTCCCGCAGATAATAACAGAAACGGGTAATCCTGCAGATAATAACAGAAACGGGTAATCCCGCAAATAATAACAGAAACGGGTAATCCCGCAGAGAATAACAGAAGGCACAACTGCATACTATTATCCACAGTACACGCTGACCCGATGGCGTACGTCCACCTCCGAACTGCAATCGGTCAGATATATATATACAAATACACATATTTACAAATACATATGTATACCGGTGCAGAATGAATCATGATATGAAACCTCAATCCCAATATTCAATCAAATATCATTTTGAGTATTTAGAGTACTTAAATTTGAAAGTGTATTATGAACGTGTGTCAATTCAAATTCTTTGAGGGTAAGCACTAATCCACCAACAGTTAAAGTTAGATAAATATGCACATGAGAACTAACTCTTTATCACAATGGAAAAAATGAGTCCACGATGCCGATATACTACTTTTGGTGCCTATCATGTGGTGCATCCCGAACCTCACATTCCCATTCTGCATTTAGTCTAATTCTCATGTGAACATTCAATTAACATTCCTAAAAGTCATAATTCATCTAATCCAATTATATATAATTAGTATGTTTTACTAATTGGGTAAAAGATGTTTAAATTACAAATCCAAATTTAAATCAAGTTTATGATCAAATGGGGAAAGGGAATAATTCATTCCTTAGTTATCATTGTTGTGTACAAATACACCTTATTAATTTATACAAAACTAAAGATATAACTCCCGGGCCCCAGTTTGAAATCAACTCAGATTAAAAACCCAAATTAGATGCATAAACACAATCTACATAAGATTTATTCATCCCCAATTGCATCTTAGTTAATTTCTAAGCAAACTAAATAAAGTATAAATCCCAATTACCTAATTTCCAATTAATTTCTAACCAATCCTAACTAAATTTCTAATAACATTGAATTATAATTTAATTTAATATGATCTAACCTCCACTAGTATATTAAACCATTAATCAAAATATAACACTGTAATGTTTATATTTACTAACATAAAATTCTAATTACAATTATATAAATATATATATATATATTTTTTAAAAAAACAAGTGGGCCTAATTACATCAACCTGGCCCAGCCGCAACTGGGCCCAGCAGCAGCCGGGCCAGGCGCTTCCAGGCCCAGCCGGGCCAGGCCCGACCTGCATCAACCCAGCCCAGCCACAGCTGGGCCCAGCAGCACCCGGGCCGGGCGCCGCCAGGGCCGGGCGCCGCCAGGCCCAGCCGAGCTAGGCCCGGCCTGGCAGGCGCTGTTGCTGCCTTAGGCAGGCAGCAGCCTGCTGCTTGGGCAGCAGCGTCTGCCCTTTTCTTTTTTTTTTTTCTTTTTTTTAATCAAAACTATACATATATTCTTTTTATAAAACCTGAATCAAATCCATGAGTTATGCTTGTTGCAACAAAAGGAGTATAAACAAATCTCCATTATTAATCTACAACCTCAAAGATTTTACCCAAATCAAATAAATCATATAGACAACATGTGATTTAGGAAAACAATCTAGAAACATTATTTGCATTCATCCACTTGCCTGGATCTTGAAGCCAAAGTAGATCTGAAGATCAAAGCTTGGAAGAGCCCGCCTTGGTTTCTCCCTTAGAGAGCCTCTAGGGTTTTGGTTGAAGAAGAAAAGAAGAGGGTTGGAGAATGGAGAAAAAACCCTAGGAGTAGAGTTTTTATAAAAGATGGGGTTTTTCTAAATTACAAGGAAGGGCCTCATGCTTTCTAGTGGGTTTTAAGAAATTTCAAAAAGAGTCCTCTGGCCCAAAAAGGGTCCATTAACTCAGGCCCCACTTGTGTTAAATCAATCTATCTGACCCTCTTAACCCAACTCAAACCCGACAACCGGTGTGGCCCAATATAAAAAATTCGGGACATGACATCTCACCCCCCCTTAAAGGACATTTGGTCCTCCAAATGACTAACATACCTCTGGAAGAAGGTGTGGATACTGACGCTGCACTTCGTCTCTAAGCTCTCAAGTTGCTTCCTCTGGGCGATGATGACTCCATTGAACCTTCACCCAGTGGATGACACGGTTTCTCAACACCTGCTCCTTGGTATCGACAATCCTCACCGGTTGTTCAGTGTACGTTGTATCATCCTGCACTTGCAATGGCTCATACTGCAACACATGCGAACAGTCTGCTATATACTTCCTCAACATAACACCATGGAAGACATCATGAACACCTGGCAGCTCCGGTGGCAATGCTATCGGATAAGCTACATCGTTGACCTTGCTGATAATCTGGAATGGTCCCAAATATCCTCGGGAAAGTTTCCCTTGCTGCCCAAACCGCAAAGTACCACACGTAGGTGATACCTTCAGAAATACATGGTCACCAACCTCAAACTTCAACTCTCTCCTCCGTTTATCTGCATAACCCTTTTAGCGACTACGGGCAACCTTCAACCTATCCCGAGTCTGTCTTATCTTGTCACTGGACTCTCCAATGGTCCATGAAAACCATGAGCTCCAAAATTCGACCAACCATACAGGGGTTTGACATCTTTTCCCATACCAAGCTTCAAAAGGCGCCATGCCAATGCTAGAGTGGTAACTGTTGTTGTACGCGAATTCACATAGAGCCAAACTTTCATCCTAACTAGTCTTGAAATCCAAGACACATGCCCTTAGCATATCCTCCAATGTTTGGTTTGTCCGCTCTGTTTGTCCGTCTGTTTGGGGATGATAGGCTGTACTTAAACTCAGTTTGGTTGCTAAGGCTTCCTGCAGTAATACCTAAAACCTAGATACGAACTTACTATCCTAGTCAGAGACAATAGAAACTAGTGCTCCATGCAATCTCACCACTTCCTTAATATAAAACTCTGTAATTTTCTCCATTCCTTGACCAGTCTTGAATGGTACACAATGGGCCGACTTAGTCAAACGGTCCACTATCACCCAAATAGCATTAAATCCCTTTCTAGTATGAGGCAATCCAGACACGAAGTCAATAGTAACGTGCTCCCACTTCCACTGAGGAATCTCCAACTTATGCAAAAGACCCAGGGGTCTCCTATAATCTGCTTTAATCTGCTGGCAGACCAAACATTTTCCAACAAATTCTGCAATATCCTTTTTCATATTCTTCCAATTTAAAATCGGGCCTCTCCTCCATGCGATCTTTAATTTTTGTTATCTCGGGGTCTAATAATTGGTATTCTCTAATCCTTGGAATTAATTTGGTTTCTCACGGAAATATACTAGCTAACACTGCCTGTTCATTAACAGGTCGAAAATACACATCCATATCTTCTAATCATCGAATCCAGAAGCATTCTGCAATTAATCCTCCTGTGAACGCTGCTTTTCTACTTAGAGCATCTGCCACTACATTAGCTTTTCCTGGATGGTACTTCAACCCAAAATCGGAATTCTTAATATACTCCATCCATCTCCTCTATCACATGTTCAAATCACCCTGTGTAAAGAAATACTGGAGGCTCTTATGGTCTGATGCACTTCAAAAGTGGCTCCGTAAGGATAATGTCTCCATATCTTCAAAGCAAAGGCCACTGCTGGTAGCTCCAAGTTATGAGTTGCATACTTTCGTTTATGTTCTTTCAACTATCGAGACCCATACGCTGCTACCTTCCTATGTTGCATGAGAACACAACCAAGTCCAACTCCAGATGCATCAGTAAAAATCACAAAACATCATTGCCACGAGTATGTCAGTATAAGAGCTGTGGTCAACCTCCTTTTCAACTCCTGAAAACTTTGTTCACAATCCTCATTCCACACAAAAGGAACTCCCTTACGAGTCAATCTCGATAATGGCGCTGCTATTGAGGAAAATCCTTCCACGAATCTACGATAATAACCTGCGAGGCCTAGGAAACTTTGGATCTCCGACACTGTTTTTGTTCTATCCCATTTTACAACTGCTTCAATCTTCGCTGGGTCCACTGCTAAACCTTCCTTAGAGATGATGTGACCAAGAAATCCTACCTGTTCCAACCAAAATTCACATTTACTTGACTTAGCATACAATTGGTGTTCCCTCAATAATTGTAGTGAAGTACGAAGATGCTGAGCATGCTCTTCCCGACTCTTCGAATATACAAGGACATCATCAATAAACACCACCACAAACTTATCCAAGTACTGTGCAAAAACCCTATTCATCATAGCCATAAAAGCTACTGGCGCATTTGTCAACCCAAACGACATCACCAAAAATTCGTAGTGACCATATCTAGTTCTGAATGCAGTTTTTGGAATATCTTGATCTCGTACCCTCAATTGGTGATATCCTGACCTTAGATCAATTTTAGAAAAATATTGAGCACCTTGCAATTGATCAAACAATTCATCGATTCGTGGTAAAGGATACTTATTCTTGATGGTCACTTGATTTAGTTGTCTATAATCAATGCACATTCTCATAGAACCATCCTTTTTCTTCACAAACAATACTGGAGCCCCCCAAGGAGAGACACTCGGTCTAATAAGACCCTTGTTTAACAACTCCTGCAATTCCTCTTTGAGTTCTATCAACTCATTCTATAAGGGGCTTTCGAGATCGGAGTTATGCCCGGCACAAGCTCAATTACAAAGTCAATCTCACGGACTAGCGGTAATCCAGGAATCTCATCAGGAAAAACATCGAGAAACTTAGATACCACTGGTATCTCCTCCACCACTTTAGTCCGTTTATCCTCCGTGATAAATGCTATATACCCCTCAAAACCTTTCATCAACAACTTTATAGCCTTAATAATTGAAATCATACGAATAACATCCTTCTTCTTTGATCTCACAATTGCACCTTGTGTCATCATCAACTATAACTTAGCTGTTTTCTGTCTCCAACACTTAGTTGTAGGGTGATTATTGCCACAAATGCCACAAGACTCCCTCTTTTGCTTATTAAATTGGTACTGTGAAACCGAAGACGGAGTAACTTTCTGCTTGACTTGGCTTGTAGGGGCTATGCGTCCAATCACCTCCTTGGCCCAATATGCCTTATCCGAAAAATGCCTGGTAAGTATTTAGAACTTGTGACTTGGTATGAAGTAATATATCTAGTCGTAGGCCATCGAGAAATCGTCGAATCCTCTTGCTTTCTAGAGTGATGAAGGTTGGTGCGAAACGAGAGAGACGAATAAACTGCAGCTCATACTCCCGAACAGACGGATTCCCTTGCTTCAATATATCAAACTCTATTCGCTTCTAAATGCGAACATGCTCCGGTACGTACTTCTTGGGAAACAGATTACGAAAAGTAGTCAAGGCCACCATTTTGGTAATCCCCTACAAATTAGCGACTAAACGACCAAAAATGCGGAAAGTAACGAACTCCTATAACTTATAAACATTTGTCAAAGTTCGAATACGATTATAAATGCCAAAAACCCCCAACGTTCCCACTTAACGTTTTTAATCCTCACATTGGACCTACGTTCTAGCATCTTTTAGAACTTCAAGAACTTGACCGTCTCTGATACCATCTGTCACGCCCCCAAAACTGGGCCGGATCCAAACCCGGTTCCAGGGGTGTGAGAATTGGGGCCAATTAAAATTTTTCTAAACATAAACACCACGGGCCTCAATTCCGGGTGGATCGAAGTCCTTCGTGAGGCTATGCTTGGTGATCAAGCAACCATAATCACACGTGGAACTGAAATCCATACTTATCGCAGACGGATATCACATAACAACCATGTAACAAATCTCATTAATAATAAAATCAAGGTCAAGTGCTTCGAAGCATAATAATTAAAGTTATAATGTCAAAACAAATAAATTTAATTAAATAAACTAATGGCCCAAAAATGGCCTTATTACATAATCTAAAGTTTTCGAACTCTGCACTGCACTGGGACACCTCAGGTGATGTCATCGGTGCTCCACTCAACAACTCCGCCATCCGGCGGATTTTCCTGCGTAGCCTGACCCTCCGATTCGGCACCGGTAACGCAACCTAGACACCAAAAGTAGTGGGTCAGATTGACGTAATCTGGCAAAAGGGTAAACTGCAAATAATGGATTAATCAACTGAATTAAACATAAATATTCATTATGATCCAAAATATATCGATGCAAACCCCAATGGCATGAATGCACAGAAACGGGTATTCCCGCGAATAAATATACAGAAACGGGTAAATCCCGCATACAGATAACAGAAACGGGTAGTCCCGCAGATAATAACAGAAACGGGTAATCCCGCAGATAATAACAGAAACGGGTAATCCCGCAAATAATAACAGAAACGGGTAATCCCGTAGATAATAACAGAAGGCACAGCTGCATACTATTATCCACAGTACACGCTGACCCGATGGCGTACGTCCACCTCCGAACTGCAGTTGGTCAGATATATATATATACAAATATACATACAAATACATATGTATACCGGTGCAGAATGAACCATGATATGAAACCCTCAATCCCAATATTCAATCCAAGATCATTTTGAGTATTTAGAGTACTTAAATTTGAAAGTGTATTATGAACGTGTGTCAATTCAAATTCTTTGAGGGTAAGCACTAATCCACCAACAGTCAAAGTTAGATAAATATGCACATGAGAACTAACTCTTTATCACAATGGAAAAAATGAGTCCACGATGCCGATATACTACTTTTGGTGCCTATCATGTGGTGCATCCCGAGCCTCACATTCCCATTCTGCATTTAGTCTAATTCTCATGTGAACATTCAACTAACATTCCTAAAAGTCATAATTCATCTAATCCAATTATATATAATTAGTATGTTTTACTAATTGGGTAAAAGATGTTTAAATTACAAATCCAAATTTAAATCAAGTTTATGATCAAATGGGGAAAGGGAATAATTAATTCCTTAGTTATCATCGTTGTGTACAAATACACCTTATTAATTTATACAAAACTAAAGATATAACTCCCGGGCCCCAGTTCGAAATCAACTCAGATTAAAAACCCAAATTAGATGCATAAACACAATCTACATAAGATTTATTCATCCCCAATTGCATCTTAGTTAATTTCTAAGGAAACTAAATAAAGTATAAATCCCAATTACCTAATGTCCAATTAATTTCTAACCAATCCTAACTAAATTTCTAATAACATTGAATTAAAATTTAATTTAATATGATCTAACCTCCACTAGTATACTAAACCATTAATCAAAATATAACACTGTAATGTTTATATTTACTAACATAAAATTCTAATTACAATTATATAAATATTTATATATTTTTAAAAAAACAAGTGGGCCTAATTACATCAACCTGGCCCAACCGCAACTGGGCCCAACAGCAGCCGGGCCAGGCGCTGCCAGGCCCAGCCGGGCCAGGCCCGACCTGCATCAACCCGGCCCAGCCACTGCTGGGTCCAGCAGCACCCGGGCCGGACGCTGCCAGGCCCAAACGAGCTAGGCCCGGACTGGCAGGCGCTGCTGCTGCCCGGGCAGCAGCGCCTGTTGCTGCCTTAGGCAGGCAGGCAGCAACCTGCTGCCGCCTGGGCAGCAGCGTCTGCCCTTTTCTTTTTTTTTCTTTTTTTTTAATCAAAACTATACATATATTCTTTTTATAAAACCTGAATCAAATCCATGAGTTATGCTTGTTGCAACAAAAGGAGTATAAACACATCTCCATTATTAATCTACAACCTCAAAGATTTTACCCAAATCAAATAAATCATATAGACAACATGTGATTTAGGAAAACAATCTAGAAACATTATTTGCATTCATCCACTTACCTAGATCTTGAAGCCAAGTAGATCTGAAGATCAAAGCTTGGAAGAGCCCGCCTTGGTTTCCCCCTTAGAGAGCCTCTAGGGTTTTGGTTGAAGAAGAAAAGAAGAGGGTTGGAGAATGGAGAAAAAACCCTAGGAGTAGAGTTTTTATAAAAGATGGGGTTTTTCTAAATTACAAGGAAGGCCTCCTGCTTTCTAGTGGGTTTTAAGAAATTTCAAAAAGAGTCCTCTGTCCCAAAAAGGGTCCATTAACTCAGGCCCCACTTGTGTTAAATCAATCTATCTGACCCTCTTAACCTAACTCAAACCCGACAACCGGTGTGGCCCAACATAAAAAATTCGGGACATGACAGTGGGTTTCCCATGGACTGTACACTTGGACACTGGTAATTTGAAGAACCTCCATGAATGGCAGCCCCAACTTATGTCAGCGTCACGTCCCCAAAAAAATAAAAATAGGGTTACGTGAAATTAGGAGTCAAAATTTTTTTTTATTCTTCTGGAAACAAAACCATTGACTCCTAATTATTTCTTTACCACAGGATCTTAGGCCGTGGTGAGTTTAGGCCATTCACATTCATTCCCAATCTACGGAAGTAAATTTCAACCAATAGGTACCAAGAGAAGAAAACAAGTTTGCATATCATTAGATAGCAATAATAATATTCCAAGTCGTAAAAGAAGTAAATAATGATTTATTACAATGTCCCACTGAAAGATCAAGTCTCTAAAGGATGATTTATTTAAATTGATTGCAAATTTAACGAGTCACTCTTGTGCTTGGTTAGACGGCCTCGAAGCCATCGTTTGCACCCCACTCGAGAACATCAGTTGGCTCAAGCGTTTGAAACGCTTCAGCCTGCGCCTCCTCCTCGGCAAAGCCGGGCTCGGTACCTATGCATCAATTTTAGAAAACAAGAGTCAACCATAAATGGCGGCAAGTAAAATACACATAACTCAAAATGAAGTACACTATCAATGTGAGATTAAGACACAAAAATCATCAGAATATGTAAACAATATAAATAAAAGAATGCCATGCAACATCGAAAGAACGGATCCTACATCCGACTCTACATCAAATGAACAATATCACTTTCGCCGAGCATCGCATCAGCTGATGCCCTTACGGAATTTACACCATCTTCGGATGCCTCGCATCCTGTCCAGAAACGGTGGATCAAATCCGTCTTCGGATGCCTAGCATCCTGTCCAAAATCACGGTGAAACCAACCGTGTACGAGTGGTAAGCTTGTCTTTGGCCCTAAGTCCGGTAAAAATCATCACAGTGTACATCTGTGAACCGACTGCAGTCGTCCAATGACCAGATCCACATAATAATCTCACACAGCCTTGCCCCTTCCTGTGTCGAGACTCATAAACATGGCTCAGTGATTGTTCGACAGACACATCCTACGGTATTGTGAAGGACTGGCCATGATCGATATTCAACACCGTATAATAAAATATTATACCAACCAAATAGTTTTCAACATACATGAATACCTCATCAATGGACATTGTATAGTCCAAGCCACTACACGGTCCAAGTCATCATGATATAACGGGTATAAATTCTAACATATATGCAACAAGGTAAATAAATACAACATGATGATCAAGAAATAATTCCACAAATATTCCTAACACCGTGACCAAAATTCACGCATGCCACAATTCCACACGAACCAAGATGAAGTAAGGTTGGGAATTTTTTTTTTTTTTGAAAACGGGGTGATGCATAGCCCAATTCTCACTTCATCTGAGTGCGGGTGGTTTGTACCGTCATGTGCAAACCATGAAGTCTGTAAGAGGAAATCTGCCCGCATAACCCCTTACTTTGATGATGTGATGGATTTGGTTTTATTAAATCGAAGTTATTGGGTTTTAAGACCAACTCAAGGGTCTTTCGGAGTATGTAACCATTCAAAGAAAATAATAAATGAATGGTTAAATAATCATTAAAATAAATTATCAGGCTCGAATTTATCATTCTCATGATCTCACGCGAGGGATGGCCCACCTGTTCACTCATTATAAATCCACATATATGCCAAGGATCCACAAGGTAATGGACCCACCTCCAGACACCATTCTTCATCATATATATATACATTTTTTTTATATGAAGATGTTTCTGTGGACATCAGTGGACATCAAGTGGCACTTCATAAGTGGAGTTTACATAATTGATCACTGCCAATGCTCCACCATCACCCAACCATCCTGGGGTCCACGCAGCAACCATGTTTCTAGACGTGAGATCAAAGGAGGCCCACCATCTGCTGGGATCCCACATGACCGGGCTCAAATAATCAGGTCCATACTACAATTATGGGGCCCACTTGTAGATGGCGGACCCACACTTGCATTCAAGTGAAAAACCCCTGCACATATTGCTGCCAAACAGCAACTTGTGCAAGTAGTTCCTCTACCCAGGCATGATTGGGACACCCTGCATTTTATATATCTATATATATGTGCCACAAAAAAAGGGGGGGTGGGGCCACCCGCCAGCACATGCAGGTGGGTGACCCACCTGTGCATTACTGCACAGGCGCATTGTGCACCTGTGCAGTAGTGCACAGGCGCATTGTGCACCTGTGCAGTAGTGCACAGGCTCCCCTTGCACTTCCCTTAACGTCTGGGAATCAATCCCAGACGTCTTCATCACTCTTTTTTTTTTTTTATATATGTTGGTGGCCCATCAGAGTTGATGACAAACCCCCTGCTTTGCCAAACAAAAACGTGTCTGGGTTCATTCCCAGAGACGATCATCTTTCTATTTTTTTTTTCTTTTTTTTTTTTAACAAAAACTGGTGATCAAGGGGCCACCCACCATCATGTGCAGGTGGGTGGCCCACCTGTACATTACTGCCAGGCACATGTGTGCCTGTGCAGTAATGCACAGGCGCCAACCCGCCTGGCACACAAATTGTCTGGGATTCAATCCCAGACGTCTTCATCATTCATTTTTTTTTTAAAAAAAACAACAAAGTGGGTCTCCCTCCATCACATCATCAATCCGATCCATGCAATCCATCTACTCCTATATCCATCATCATCATCATCATTTACAAATTTAAATGGGCACTTCATGAATACTACTAATTATCATAGATTCAAAGGAAACTAGTGTAGATCATTGAAAAAAAATGAATATTTCACTTGCCTTTGATGCAAAAGAAGATCTAGATCTCTATCTCTCCCTCGATCACGCTGCCAACCCCAACTAAGAAGATGAAGAAGAAGGAGAAAAGGAAGAAGAGATGATGAAGAAGATGAAGCTATCCACCGATTGGGCTTGGATTTGGGCTTGCCCCCACCTTGGCCGATCAAGAGAAGGTGATGGAGGAGAAAACTGCTGTAGAGATGAGGGAAGAGGAGCACCCATCGATGACATATAAGTAGGCTTAGGGTTTGGGGAAAAGTTTTGGGTTTTTATAAAAAGAACCCTATTGTTTAGGCTAATTATAAATATGGGCCTGGTTTGGTTTAATGGGCCCAGAATGGGTCCGAATTGGGCCGGGTCAAAAGATGGATACTCATGATCCTAAACCTACTATCCGATTAACCCAAAACCCAAAAGAAAATTAAATAATTATAATAACCATAATTAACTAAAATACAAACAATTAAATAAAAATTACATTTAAATTAATTAAAATAAGAACTGGGTTAGGAACCTTACATTCCTTCCCCCTTAGAACATTTGGTCCTCCAAATGTCTAACATACCTCAGGGGGAAGATCCGGGTACAACTTCTTCACTTGGTCTCTGAGCTCCCAAGTGGCCTCCCTTGGACTGTGGTGCTCCCACTGAACCTTCACCCAATGAATAGTTTGCGTCCGTAGGACTTGCTCCTTCGTATCAATGATCCGCAACGGCTTCTCCGCGTAGGTAGCATCCGGCTGAATCTCGAGTGGTTCATATTGAAGAACATGCGAAGGATCGGCGACGTACTTCTTCAGCATCGAGATATGGAAGACGTTATGAACTCCTGACAACTCTGCTGGTAATGCCAATCTGTAGGCTACATCTCCCACTCTCTCGAGAATCTCAAACGGCCCGATGAATCTCCAAGACAGCTTGCCCTTCTGTCCGAATCTGAGTGTTCCTCTAGCCGGTGACACTTTTAGAAACACATGATCGCCCATTGCAAACTCGAGATCTCTCCTCTTCAAGTCAACATAACTCTTCTGTCTACTCCTGGCAATTTTCAATCTAGCATGAATTTGCTGAACCTTCTCACTGGTATCACTGACTATCGATGGCCCATGAAAACTCCGAACACCAACTTCCTCCCAACAAAGTGGGGTTTTACATCTGCGCCCATACAATGCTTCAAAAGGGGCCATACCAATACTTGAATGGTAGCTGTTGTTGTATGCGAACTCACAAAGAGGAAGGCTTTCTGCCAATCCTTTCCAAAGTCCAACACGCAAGCACGCAACATATCCTCCAGTGTTTGGTTGGTTCTCTCAGTCTGCCCATCTGTCTCTAGGTGATACGCTGCACTGAAGTTCAAGGTAGTACCGAGTGCCTCTTGAAGTCATGTCCAGAACTTACTCAGAAATCTCGAATCTCTGTCTGAGACGATCGATACCAGTACACCGTGCAATCTAACTACTTCCTCCATGTATATCTTGGCCAACTCATCTTTGGGTGTCTTTAAGCTCATTGGCAGAAAATGTGCAACTTTAGTTAACATGTCCACTATCACCTAAATACTATCTTTACCATGAATCATCGGAAGTCCTGATATAAAATCCATCGTGATATGTTCCCATTTCCAATCTGGCACTGCCAACTGCTTCAAAAGTCCTGGGGGTCTCTTGTGTTCTGCCTTAACCTGCTGACAAACCAAACACCTGGCAACAAATCCTGCAATCTCCTTTTTCATGTTATTCCACCAGTAATGACTACGGAGATTCTGGTACATCTTTGTGCTACCAGGGTGAATGGTAAAACGAGAATGATGCGCTTCTGTCAAGATCTCATTCTTCAACTCCAATATATTTGGCACACACAATCTATCCTGATAGTACAACACACCATCTATCAATCTAAAGTCTGGCCTACTCTCAATCTGCTCAATCACCCTAACCAGCTCTGGATCCTCTGATTGTGTGCTTTTGATTCTGCCCAAAATTTCTGGTTCCCAAACAAACATACTGGCAATCATCACCCTATCATTAACCGGCTGCAAATCAACCCCTAAGTTCGGAAATATCTCTGCCCACGACCATTCTGTCCCAAACATGCATTCCTTGCTGCTTTTCTGCTTAGTGCATCAGCCACTACATTGGCTTTCCCTGGATGGTATTTGATCGGAAAATCAAAATCCTTGATATATTCCATCCATCTAATCTGTCTCATGTTCAACTCTGGCTGAGTGAATAAATACTGAAGACTCCTGTGGTCCGAATGCACTTCAAATCTTACACCATACAAATAATGTCTCCACATTTTGAGCGCAAAAACTACTGCTGCGAGCTCAAGATCATGGGTAGCCTACTTTTTCTCATGTTCCTTAAGTTGTCTAGACCCATAGGCAACAACTTTTCCATCTTGCATGAGTACACATCCCAAACCAACACCCGAAGCATCAGTATAAATCACAAATTGACCATTCTCCGATGGTAGTGTAAGTACAGGAGCTGTAGTCAACCGGGTTTTTAGCTCTTAAAAACTGGCTTCACACGCATCGGACCACACAAAAGGCATATCTTTCCGCATTAATTTAGTCAACGGCGCTGCAATTGACGAAAATCCTTGCATAAATCTCCTGTAATAACCGGCCAAACCAAGAAAACTGCCTATCTCTGACACTGAAGTGGGTCTTTGCCAATTGACAATTGACTCAATCTTCGCTGGATCCACTGCTAGACCCTCTCTGCTAATAATGTGACCGAGGAAAGACACCTGCTCCAACCAGAACTCACACTTACTCAATTTCGCATAGAGCTAGTGATCCCTCAAAGTCTGCAATGCAGTTCTAAGATGGTTCTCATGTTCCTCACGAGATTTGGAGTATACTAACACATCATCGATGAAAACCACTGTAAATTGATCAAGAAACGGAGCGAAGATCTTATTCATCAAAGCCATGAAAACTCCTGGAGCATTTGTTAGCCCAAACGGCATCACTAAAAATTCATAATGGCCATATCTAGTCCGGAATGCTGTCTTCTGCACATCCTGATCTCTAACTCTCAGCTGATGGTATCCTGACCTCAGGTCTATTTTCGAAAAGAATTCGGCTCCCTTTAACTGATCAAACAACTCATCGATCCTAGGTAATGGATATTTGTTTTTTATAGTGACCTGATTGAGTTGTCTGTAGTCAATGCACATCCTCATGGAACCGTCTTTCTTCTTAACAAAGAGAACAGGTGCTCCCCATGGTGATACACTAGGCCTTATAAAACCTTTATCCAACAAGTCTTGCAGCTGAATTTTCAATTCCCTCAACTCAGCTGGTGCCATTCTGTAAGGAGCTTTTGAGATCGGTGCTGTCCCTGGAGCTAGCTCTATGGTGAAATCGATTTCTTGAATCGGTGGTAATCCCGGAATCTCATCTGGGAAGACTTCCGGAAACTCACAAACTACAGGTATCTCCGATACATCCCCCTCCGCCTGGGACTGTTTATCCTCCGTGATAAACGCTAAATAAAATTCACAACCGCTCCTTAGCATACGATCTGCCATTAAGGCCGATATCCGGCTAGTGGGAATCCGTTTTGATTGTCCAATAAACTTAACAGTTTCTGATTTGACTTTAAGCTTGATAATCTTGTTAAAACAGTCCATATTTGCTCGATAGGTCCTTAGCTAATCCATGCCCAAAATGACATCAAAGTCATTCATCATCATAAGCACCAAGTTTGCTGGTAAAATCAACCTCTCTATTTGAACTCAGACATGAGGAAAGTACTGATGACATCTAACTCGCCCACCCATGGGAGTATTAACTAATAGAGGACAATCTAATCGCGCTACCTTCTCATGCAAATGCTTAGCAAAAGTTTGAGAAACAAAAGAATGGGTGGCACTAGAATCAAATAGCACCTTAGCTTCAACATCTGAGATTAGAATAATACCTTCCACGCACTCTCCATAGGCATCCGCTTCCTCGTGAGTAATAGCATAAGCTCATCCAACCTGCTGTGGCCTTTGTTGGTGTCCTTGCACTGGCCGCAGTGGCCTTTGCTGACCCCTCTGCTGTTGATGACCCGTCGCTGCCCTTGGCCTTGTTGGCCTACTGTTCTCTGCTGCTGCTGCTGCTGAGGGGCTGGTCCCCTAATCTGCTGATATTGGGGTGCTGGGGCTCTAAACTATTGCTGCTGCGGAGCCCGAGGTGGCTGCTGGTAAGACTGCTGTGGCCTAAACTGGGGTGCTTGCCTCCCCGGTTGCTGCTGCGCATAACCATCCTGTGCTGCCTCCCGCGCCAATGTACGCTCTCGACCTCCGTTAGGACAATCATGAGTTTTATGCCCCGGCTGTCCATAATAAAAACAAAGTCTTGTACCCCACCGACACCTCTCTGTTGGGTGGCCATACCCGCACTGAGCACATTGTGGCTTTCTCGTACCAGGATTAGAGTTCTGGAACTTCTGCTTTTTCTGCTGAGTTTGGCCTACAAACTGATTCTGCATTTGTCGCTGCTTCGACCCTGATGAGGCTGCCTCCTCGTCTTCCCGCTTAACCATGCCCTCGGCCCAATTTGCACTCTTGACATAATCCTGAAATGTTGGCCGTTCCATATCCCCTATTTTCGATGCGATACGAGCATTCATACCTTTGAGGAAACATCGGACTTTTTCTGTCAAAAGATGGACAAGAGTGGGTGCATACTTAGATAACCTTGTAAACTTGGTCTCATACTGCTGGATAGTCATGTCACCCTGCTTCAATTTTTCAAATTCTTCCATCTTCTGATCTTGCAGATATTGAGGCACAAATTTATCCATGAATGCCGTCGTGAATGTCGTCCAAGCATCGGCCTCCTGCACTATGTCTGCTTGCACAGCTGCTTTAACAGAGTCCCACCATTGTTTAGCTGCCCCTTTTAACATAGATGCAGCTAGCTGAACTTGTTGAATGCCGGTACATCTAAATGCTGCAAAAATCTGCTCCAAATGTTCCAAGAAATCATCAGCAGCCATAGGATCCTCCGTACCATGGAATTGTGGAGGGAACCTCTTCATGAATTTATCGAAATTGTCGTTGGGATCCACTTCCTTCGGAGGTAAAGTAACCTGAACTGGCTGACTTGCTCTATTTGCGGTAGCTAACAACTGGGCCTGAAATACTGCCCTGTCAGCATCTGCTTGGGCTTTTTCTGCGGTCCTCTCTGCCTCAACCAGTGCTCGTTCTGCAGCCCTCTCCTCACGTTCTTGTTGCCTATCTGCAGCTTGTTGTCTCTCATGCTCTCTTTGCATAGTAATTTGGTTATTTTGAGCTTGCATAAAGGCCTGCAAGAGCTATGAGAACCTGTCATCTTGGGATGGCGAATTGTCTCCGTTGGGTTGTGAACGAGTAACTCTCTGAGCCATGATCTGTAAAATAGTTCAAGATGGTGAATTTTTATTAAACAAATTCTAGCAAACAATTCTATAGACTTTACACAAAGCGGGTAAAATCTGTCTAACGAAATCGGAACCTCACCCACGTCCTATGTTTCTATCCACTTTTAATGATCTAAAAACATGCCCGTTTGCTTTGATACCAACTGTCACGTCCCCAAAAAAATAAAAATAGGGTTACGTAAAATTAGGAGTCAAAAAAATTTTTTTTTTATTCTTCTGGAAATAAAACCATTGACTCCTAATTATTTCTTTACCACAGGATCTTAGGCCGTGGTGAGTTTAGGCCATTCACATTCATTCCCAATCTGCGGAAGTAAATTTCAACCAATAGGTACCAAGAGAAGAAAACAAGTTTGCATATCATTAGATAGCAATAATAATATTCCAAGTCGTAAAAGAAGTAAATAATGATTTATTACAATGTCCCACTGAAAGATCAAGTCTCTAAAGGATGATTTATTTAAATTGATTGCAAATTTAACGAGTCACTCTTGTGCTTGGTTAGACGGCCTCGAAGCCATCGTTTGCACCCCACTCGAGAACATCAGTTGGCTCAAGCGTTTGAAACGCTTCAGCCTGCGCCTCCTCCTCGGCAAAGCCGGGCTCGGTACCTATGCATCAATTTTAGAAAACAAGAGTCAACCATAAATAGCGGCAAGTAAAATACACATAACTCAAAATGAAGTACACTATCAATGTGAGATTAAGACACAAAAATCATAAGAATATGTAAACAATATAAATAAAAGAATGCCATGCAACATAGAAAGAACGGATCCTACATCCGACTCTACATCAAATGAACAATATCACTTTCGCCGAGCATCGCATCAGCTGATGCCCTTACGGAATTTACACCGTCTTCGGATGCCTCGCATCCTGTCCAGAAATGGTGGATCAAATCCGTCTTCGGATGCCTAGCATCCTGTCCAAAATCACGGTGAAACCAACCGTGTACGAGTGGTAAGCTTGTCTTCGGCCCTAAGTCCGGTAAAAATCATCACAGTGTACATCTGTGAACCGACTGCAGTCGTCCAATGACCAGATCCGCATAACAATCTCACACAGCCCTGCCCCTTCCTGTGTCGAGACTCATAAACATGACTCAGTGATTGTTCGACAGACGCATCCTACGGTATTGTGAAGGGCTGGCCATGATCGATATTCAACACCATATAATAAAATATTATACCAACCAAATAGTTTTCAACATACATGAATACCTCATCAATGGACATTGTATAGTCCAAGCCACTACACGGTCCAAGTCATCATGATATAACGGGTATAAATTCTAACATATATGCAACAAGGTAAATAAATACAACATGATGATCAAGAAATAATTCCACAAATATTCCTAACACCGTGACCACAATTCACGCATGCCACAATTCCACACGAACCAAGATGAAGTAAGGTTGGGAATTTTTTTTTTTTTTTGAAAACGGGGTGATGCATAGCCCAATTCTCACTTCATCTGAGTGCGGGTGGTTTGTACCGTCATGTGCAAACCATGAAGTCTGTAAGAGGAAATCTGCCCGCATAACCCCTTACTTTGATGATGTGATGGATTTGGTTTTATTAAATCGGAGTCATTGGGTTCTAAGACCAACTCAAGGGTCTTCCGGAGTATGTAACCATTCAAGGAAAATAATAAATGAATGGTTAAATAATCATTAAAATAAATTATCAGGCTCGAATTTATCATTCTCATGATCTCACGCGAGGGATGGCCCACCTGTTCACTCATTATAAATCCACATATATGCCAAGGACCCACAAGGTAATGGACCCACCTCCAGACACCATTCTTCATCATATATATATATACATTTTTTTTATATGAAGATGTTTCTGTGGACATTAGTGGATATCAAGTGGCATTTCATATGTGGAGTTTACATAATTGATCACTGCCAATGCTCCACCATCACCCAACCATCCTGGGGTCCACGCAACAACCATGTTTCTAGACGTGGGATCAAAGGAGGCCCACCATCTGCTGGGATCCCACATGACCGGGCTCAAATAATCAGGTCCATACTACAATTATGGGGCCCACCTGTAGATGGCGGACCCACACTTGCATTCAAGTGAAAAACCCTTGCACATATTGCTGCCAAACAGCAACTTGTGCAGGTAGTTCCTCTACCCAGGCATGATTGGGACACCCTGCATTTTATATATATATATATATGTACCACAAAAAAAGGGGGGGTGGGGCCACCCGCCAGCACATGCAGGTGGGTGACCCACCTGTGCATTATTGCACAGGCGCATTGTGCGCCTGTGCAGTAGTGCACAGGCTCCCCTTGCACTTCCCTTAACGTCTGGGAATCAATCCCAGACGTCTTCATCACTCTTTTTTTTTTTTTTATATGTTGGTGGCCCATCAGAGTTGATGACAAACCCCCTGCTTTGCCAAACAAAAACGTGTCTGGGTTCATTCCCAGACACGATCATCTTTCTGTTTTTTTTTTTCTTTTTTTTTTTAACAAAAACTGGTGATCAAGGGGCCACCCACCATCATGTGCAGGTGGGTGGCCCACCTGTACATTACTGCCAGGCACATGTGTGCATGTGCAGTAATGCACAGGCGCCAACCCGCCTGGCACACAAATCGTCTGGGATTCAATCCCAGACGTCTTCATCATTCATTTTTTTTAAAAAAAAAAACAACAAAGTGGGTCTCCCTCCATCACATCATCAATCCGATCCATGCAATCCATCTACTCCTATATCCATCATCATCATCATCATTTACAAATTTAAATGGGCATTTCATGAATACTATTAATCATCATAGATTCAAAGGAAACTAGTGTAGATCATTGAAAAAAAATGAATATTTCACTTGCCTTTGATGCAAAAGAAGATCTAGATCTCTATCTCTCCCTCGATCACGCTGCCAACCCCAACTAAGAAGATGAAGAAGAAGGAGAAAAGGAAGAAGAGATGATGAAGAAGATGAAGCTATCCACCGATTGGGCTTGGATTTGGACTTGCCCCCACCTTGGCCGATCAAGAGAAGGTGATGGAGGAGAAAACTGCTGTAGAGATGAGGGAAGAGGAGCACCCATCGATGACATATAAGTAGGCTTAGGGTTTGGAGAAAAGTTTTGGGTTTTTATAAAAAGAACCCTATTGTTTAGGCTAATTATAAATATGGGCCTGATTTGGTTTAATGGGCCCAGAATGGGTCCGAATTGGGCCAGGTCAAAAGATGGATACTCATGATCCTAAACCTACTATCCGATTAACCCAAAACCCAAAAGAAAATTAAATAATTATAATAACCATAATTAACTAAAATACAAACAATTAAATAAAAATTATATTTAAATTAATTAAAATAAGAACTGGGTTAGGAACCTTACAGTCAGTCACCATGAAGAGAGTACAATAGCACCCTCACATCCTTAGATGAATCAAGTTGAGCATCAGAATTTGAACATTGGGTTTCTACGTTGTAACTCCAGTTTACCCAGAGCTAACTCCTAAAGCCGTGAGCTACGCTTAGAATCTTGGAGTCTGTGTTTGTGCCAATTAGCAACCAGAGCATGAGAAGAGCTCATAGCATAAATCAAAGAATGAAAGCACAGAACCAAAAAAAAAAAAAAAAAAAGGTCATCAATCAGGCATTCTTGCAAACTGGGTGTGACCGTGGGGGTCGCTCGGACATGGTCTTCCATGGCTGTTAAAGGATGCTAGAGTCAAGCTCTGACTCCATGAATTTGCCTCCAAACTTCTTGAACAAAGTTTAGATGAAGTTCCTTCAGCATAACTGGTTCAAGTCAAAAGAAAAATATACACAAAGCAGGGTAGCCCATCTCCAATGCTGTGTTCGTGAAATATAAAAAAAACAAGAAAAATAAAAAAAAAATGTGAACAAGTTTTTGGGATTTCTGTGTGATTCGTAAAGCAATAGATGGAGAAGATGAAAAACAATATGCAGATCGTGTCACGCATCAGCCAGGACAAAAAAAATAGAAAAATAGTAAAACGTACATTCGGCCATGATTAGAACTCAAAGGAGACAAAGTTCAAAATTCTTACCAGCCATAGTTTGTGCTTGGGGAGATGAAAGCCGCTCAAGTTTTGCTTATGAATCAAAGAAAGAGGTAGCTTATCCGCTACTGCTTTTGCTCTAGGCCCCAACTCAGAAAGTTTGAAAAAAAAAAATGGAATGAAGAAGGGAAACAAGAAAACGAGCTTTATATGCTTCATGACCGGACACTGCATGCTCGAGTGATAGGGCCCATGCTACAACCACTGCTGCCCCTCACTTGCTCACGGACACTACATAACTCAACGCAGTGGGGTCCATAACACTGCTACCCTTCTCAATCCCACGGTCATAAAGCAAATTGCCGTTTTGCGCTCATCTCGTGCGGACACTGCGTGATCAAAATGATGGGTTCGACAGTCACTAATGCCTTCACTCTCTTTCCCATAGACACAAACTGTTTCAACAGTGGGGTCCTTGCCTTGGTCAAGCCCCACAGTCAGTGCCACTCTATTCCAACCCTCATGATCACTATGATTTTGAGAATTTGGGACCCACTACTTAGTGGCCTACTCTCTAAAATATGATCATTCAAATTTGCACAGCATATGGTGGGCCCACTTCAGGTATTTTACCAAAAAAAAAAAAAAAAGAAGAAGAAAGTGAATTCCCACAATGGAGTAAACCCCACTTTGGAGTACTTCTTTAAAAAAACGTGTGGTTTTCGTTCCAAAAACAATCTAAATTTCAAAGTTATCTTAGGTTAAATATAATTTTGAGCCATCATCTCAAATTGTTTTGGATCAAAATCTACAAGCCAACTTTTTCAAAATTCTATCTCATGTTGACTCATGTTAAGCCAAGTCAAAACCTAAACTTTGATTTTTTGCAAATAAACCAAAAACTCATGTAGATCCAAACCCAAATCCATTTCAAATCCAAACCTTGATTTTTCTCAAAACCTCAGGGATTCATTGAGTGGGTGCTCCCCACAATCCCCATAGAGATGCCACTTTGGAAATCTTTGAGTAGGTCATGAGAAAATCAAAACCACTTCCAAAATCCAAAACCATATTCATAAATTTCTGAATTTTCCAAATGCTTTAGGGATTTCTTTTCATGGGTGTTTCCCACAGTTCTCTTAGAGATGCTAGCTTTGATATCTATGAAAATAGGGCAAAGAAAAACCAGATTCTTTATGCTGTACCAAAATTTTATCATCAAACCCTTCATGTTTTGTTTTTTATCAAAATTTCAAAAAATTTTCAAGTCAAGGCCTACAACCTACCTTGACAAAACTACCCTTTTTTTTCATTAAGCCATTCATCCATTCCCACATATTGGCTTTTTCAAGGCACAATGATTGCCAAATTTTAATCATTGCACCTCGAGGGGGCACTTGTTGACTCATAAGAAATCACAAATGTTATAATGAAGACATTATAAGCAAATTCTAAGCCAAAGGCAAATAAAGCCTAGAATTATTGAATGCCAGGTCAAGTTTCAGTTGTTCAGAACTGATGCAACTCACTTAGAAGACTTCAAATGAGTTCAGGGTACAACAATTCAAATTTTAGAGTTGGTGGACTTCATGTGGTCACTCAACTCATCAAATTTCAATTTCAAGGTTCACTGCCTCAAAGTCGAGGGGCCATTGAACACATTCAAGCCTCAAGTTACTAAAGTAGTTGAAAATCACTTGGTGGCTCCAAAGTATGCTTAGGAATGAGCTTTAAAATTTCAAAGTAATTGGACTTCATTTCATCTCAAATTCAACTTTTAGTAACTGTCTTCCAATTCCTTGTCATCACTGTGACAATAGACAATTCCACATGTCAAAATCGACTGAAACTCTTGGAGGAAGTTCAAATTACATTCAAGAGTGACCTTATAAAATTTCAGGTCAAGTGGATGTCATTTGACCCAAAGTCAATAGACATGTCTACTTTGGGTCAATGACCCCTAAGGAATGGGGTCACTGACCAAAGTCCTGCTTCTAGGTGACCAAAGTTGATGAAATTCAAACATAAACCTTAAGTCATGCTCATAAGTGGTTTTGCAAATTTTCAAGCCAAGAGGACTTCGTTTGGCTCTACTTCAACTACATGTCAGCTACAAGTCGATGACCCCCAAGTCATGGGGGTCACTAACTAAAAATCATACTTCTAGGAAGCCAAAGCTGAAAAATTTTGGACTAGAGAATCAAAATGTGTCCAAAGTCAATTGCCCAATGTTTGAAGTTAATTGGACATCATTCTGGTAGAAAACAAGTTGACTACCGCAATGCAAGAAGAACATGCAAAAAGTGAATCACTAGTCAAAATCCTACTTTCACGAGTTTAGACCACATGAAATTTGGATAGAGGCTTCATGATGCTCCTGACATCAATCCCTCTAAGTCTCAAATCAATCCAACATTATTTGGGCCTCAAACAACTAAAATGAGGCACCATTTTCATGAAAAATCAACAAGGGTTTGCCGAACTTCAGAAGGTCAAAATAGGTTGAAATTTCTGTAACACACTCACAATAGTGTTAGAAAGCTTCCTTATAAGTTTTGTGAAGATTAGACATCATTCAACTCCAAACAGATGAAAATGGTTCACATATGCAAAAACCCTGAAATTGTACCTATTCGTGACCTCGACCACGATCACGGATGCCTATGAAGTAGTTCCTGGCACTTTTCAGTAGTTTCCTCCACTTTATTTAGAACTACAACTTCCCATAACTCCCTTAATTGCCTTTGAAGTTTATAAAATGCAAGTTTTGGAACTTGGGAAATGTCAGGCCTCGAACTTGAGAATTAGGGATCAGGGTGGACCCAAGATGCAGCACTTGTAACCTATGGCAATCTGTGCCATGCCACAAGACATGTGCAAACTACTACAAGGGAGATTCCATAGGTATGTATGAGGAGGATCTATATACACGTGACAATCATTGTGCACAATTAAGCAAAAACCAAGAGAATTCACTCGTAATTCATCATAGGCATTAATAAAACCACATTCATTCATTTGTTAATATAAAATAAGGTCTGTTAATTAAACCATCCACATGCACATATTAACAAGGTACATAAACATATGCATAAGTACAAAGTAACATGTCCATCAATGGCTATATCTAAACAATTTTAAATCTTGATGTTAAATTGTACGGATAATGAACACCATTTCTTATGCCAACACCCATGACATGGTGTCAGGAAAACAATCAAAAAATCAAAAGGGAATAAGTGACAGCTCTACACTTTTCCTTCTCAGTATTTGATGACCATTGAGCTAATTTGGTTGAGGCAAAGGTACCAATTCTATGGCCCTACATGGTCTTTGAAGATCCCTAATTTCCTTAAGCTCACTGTGTTCCTACGGCTTAGCAGTGAATAGGTCACAGCTTAGCAATGTTCACAAGATTTTTTTCCATAGTTATGGCTCAGCCGTGAATTGGCCTACGGCTTAGCCATAGGTAACCAACGGCTGGCCCACAACTTGGTTACAGCTTGGCTGTAGTGTACTTCATGGCTTAGCTGTGGGGTTATCCATAGAAAAAAGTCAAGTTTTGGGTTTTTAGAAAGCTATCCATAAAATAGTTATGGCTTAGCCGTAAGCTTTAGAATTCCTGAAGTTGTGTCAGTATAAAGGTTCAGGTCAATACAAAACTTCTTCTAATTGATTTCACTATGGTTTTCTCTGCTCCAAACTATCATCGTACATTTTCAAAACTCACATTTCATCATTATCTCATAAACATACTAATTATCATTCAAACCATCACATATTCTTAAATTAAAAGGGGTGAAAGAGATGTAGATTGGCATTAAAGGACAGTTCTTTAAGAATCAACATAAATGGACATACATGCAGTAACATACACTCTTATACTTGCTTCTAACTTAGTGCTTTACCAAAATCAAGCTCTTCCCTTAGTTTGATGGTGGAGAAAGCTTTAATAGAAGATGATCTAAAATATGCAAAGACATGCAATTGAGGAAATGGGCATGAAATGCATGCAGGTTGCTTGTTTGAGTCTCCTTGACTCTTTTAAACTCAAAGAAATGAAATGTGAGTTGTCCCTTATTTTAGAGAGTTGTAGATTGAAGAAGAAGAAGGAGGAGAAAAAGGAATTGTGAGTTCCAAAGGTAGAGGGTAAGCAAGAAGATGGAGAGGAAGAATATGGAAGCTTGGCTCTAGCATGCAAAGCCTCAAGCTCCAGATCCTAGCTACTATGGAAGGGGAAGGAGAGAGGAAAAAGAAACTCCAACAATAAGAAGAAGGAGATGCAGAGAAAGAACTGTTGAGTTGGTTTTTAAATCTAGATTTTTTTGGAATTACGAGCAAGTTCTCTCAGTTTTATGGATTTTATAGTTTGAATCAATTGGTATTCAAGTGGGCCAAAATGGATTCGAATTGAGCTAGGCTAAACATGGAAGTTTACCCATAAGATAAAATACACATGAGGCAACTAATATGGTGTTAGATGATGCAAAACCATATAACTCTAAATTATGAAAGGTCATTGGCTATTTAAGTAATGTCAAACCCGACCCAACTATCTATCCATGACCCAGACCTAAAGATTTGAATTGAATTAGCCTAGATTGTAGATTAATTAGAGAAATAAATGATTAATAATTGTAAGTTAGGATTAGTTTGGGTTTAGACCTTACAAGAAAGGGTTCTGAAGAGGTTCAAATAAATTCAAACAAGTTCCAAGAGGATTGAAGTAAGATTCAAAAGTTTTAACTACAATCACAAGGCTTCTCAAGCACTACAAGTTCACTTTTCTTCTTTTTCTCACCAACTTAAGGTGGGAATAGTTCAGAGGAGGAGAAAAGGCATGCATATCACTTAGTGAAGACAAATACAAAGGCCATTAAGCATACAAAGGAAGAAACCGCATTCCTTTGGTTCTCTCACTTGGAAGGGCTTTAGGCCATTTTTGAAGTTATGAACAAGCCTCTTTAGGCTTCATTCTATTCCTCAAAAATTTGAGAATCAAAACAACACAACTTTGGCTTCAGTTTACTTATATAAAGCACCATTTTTGAATTTGTACAAAACCGATTTGTAAATCAAAAGTGATGATTACCAAAGGTTGTAGTCAATTTTGCGGTTGAATTAAAGATCCTTGGCAGTCATTCAACACTTAAAAAGTCGAAAAGCATAAGTTCCAATACTCTGAAGGCATCACAGAAGTGAAATGGGGCGAAACAAGGACAAACAGTGGCCATTTTAGCCACCGTCTATCAGTGATCGTAGGCCACAGTCATTGGTAGGGGGCAATGACTGTGGGCCACAGTTACCCCTCCCTGCATTCCTTTTTTCTTCATTTTAGCCCCTTTTTCATGTATTTTCTAGTAATTTCTGAATTTGGATCACACTTGAGGTCAAAGGGAGGGGTTGCAATTTTTCAAAACTTGTAAACAACCTGCATGCTCAAGGTCAAAGTGTTAAACCCATGTAAACAAAGGGAATTTAATGATGAATAGTAATTACTTTCCCATTCTTTTTTATGCTTGAAATGTGTGAATGTTGGACTTGAATTCATTGCATTTCACATCACTTTCGAGTGCGATCAACACTATGGCCCGGATTACGCTACTTGGGACCTTAGAGATGAAGTAAAGAGACAATATCCACACCTTTTTCTTGAGATATATTAGTCATTTGGAGGACCAAATGTCCTTTAAGGTGGGTGAGATGTTAGGTCCTAAATCTTTTAACTTTAGGTCGGGTCGGTTTGTTGGGTTCAAGTTGAGTTGAGAAGGTAAGATAGATGTTTGTTAGGCCATTTTAGATGTTTGGGTCATTGCATGCTTGGCTTTTTGTGTAGGGCCCATTGGAGATGGGCGAATCAAACCTTTTTGAGCCTTGAGCTTAAGTCATTTGGACCTTTGTGAACCAAAAGCCCTTTTTCTAAATTTTATAAAACTCTAGAGCAAGGGGCCCTTCTTTGTAAATTAGATAAACTTTTATGTAACCTAGCCCTAAAATCCCCTGATTGTTTTCTTTTTTAAGCACATGTCTTCCTTTTTTCTTCCTTTCCTTGGAGACTAAGCCCTAGCAGTCCTTTGAAGAAACTAAGGCTCAATCCAGTAGCTTAGGATAACACTACCACCTTCATCTTATTTCTTTCTCTCTCTCTTTCTCTGTGTGTGTGTGTTTATTCTGATAGTGTTTACAACTCCAGAAGGATTTGATCAGTAGTTCGAGTTAGGGAGAGGATTTATGTATAGTTTCATCTTCAGATTTGGTTTTGAGCATCGGAATTGAGGCAAGTACATAACTGTAAATAATGCTAATTTATTTAGTTTATTGAATGATATGTTTTAGATATGTTTTTAAGGGATGAGTTTGATGTTTCGTCCAAAATCTGTAGTTATGATTTACCTTGGTTAAATTTTAGACAGAAAACCCCAGAAGGGGCAAAACAGTTCACACCTATGGCTAAACCGTAGGCTCTTCTAAAGCTAAGCTTCTGTTCACTTTCCAGTGAACCCTTTTTAGAGAGATTGTACCACGGCCAACCTTTGTACCATGGCCAGCCTTATGGCTAAGCCATAAGTACTCCTACGGATAAGTCGTAAGAGGACTTATGGCTAAGCCGTCAGTTCGGCTAGCTCAACCATATACAAGCTACAGCTAATGCATAAGATGATACGGCTAAGCCGTGAGTGCCCTGGGAAACTTAATTAAATTGGTAAAAGGGTTGGCTAACATAAATGACCAAGATGGAAGGACTCGGCCGTGTGGAACTACAGTATAGGTAAGTGACCTTTAGGGAGGGTGGAATCTCCTTACCTTACTTCATGCCCATCAAATAATTCATAATTGAAATGGTTTCGTAATTGGGTCAGAACTCTAAAATGGATGTTAGTCTTAAGGAAGGTTAGTTAAATGTACACATGAGGATTGAACTAGACTTGAAGTAGGAATGAGAGTTTCGAGATGAAACAAATGATAGACACCAAAGTAGGACAATGGCATTATGGGCTCTAATTGTTATTGTGAAGGAAGGTCTATCTCTATATTTAGATTTAACTACCTCTGACTATTAACTGGTGTAGAGCTTATCCCTAGTAAAAAATGGAAAATACTATCCGAACATAATACATTTTTAAATTATGAAATCTAAACTCTTTAAATTGTTAATAATTGGGTGTTCTGTGTTAGGGATTTCATAGCATTATTCATTATTCATTTGTATACAAAATGTATTCGTATATATGTATTCGACCGACTACAGTTGGAGGTCGTTATACACTATCGGGTCAGCGTGTGCTGCGGGATATAGCATACAACTGTGCCATTTGTTATATCTAGTGAGAATACTCATTTTTGTATATTATATCTAGCATGAATACACATTTTTGTATATTGTATCTACCAACAATACTTGTTTTTGTGCAAAGAATACTTGTTTTTGTCCATTCATTCCATTGGATTTGCATTCAATACATTTTGGGTAGCATGTAAAATATGATTTAATTTAGTTGATTAACATCATTACTTGCAGTTTACTTCTTGCTGGATTACGTCAATCTTACCGACTACTTTTAGTGTCTAGGTCCCATTGCCAATGCTGAACCGGAGGGTCGGTGATGAAGGAGATTCCGCTAGATGATGGAGTTATTGTGTGGAGTGCCGATGACAGCGTCTGAGGTATCTTAGTAATGGTGTTAAAATTAGAACACTAGACTTTGTAATACGGCCATGTTTGGGGCCATTATCATAGTTATTCAATTTATTGTTTTGGGAATTATAAGTTTAATCGTTATGCTTCGAAATTCTTGACCATTTATTAATTATTATTAAAAATTGTTATATGGTTGTATATGATACTTAGTTGCGTAGATTATGGATTTTTGGTTCTGTATGTGATTATGGTTACTTGATCAACAAGTATAGCCGCATGAAGGACTTCAATCCATCCAGAATTGGGACTTGTATTGTTATTCAAGAAAATTTTAAATTGGCCCTAATTCTCACACCCTTAAGACTGGGTTTGGATCCAACCCAGTTTTGGGGCATGGCATCTTTCACCATCTTCACCATACCCTATCATCAAACTCCATCTCATACCCCCTCTCATCACCATCCCAAATAGTCCTTTCACAAATCTCACTTAAACCACCACCTTCACCCATACTAATCAAATAGTCACCATACACACTACCTTAACATAAACCACCATCACAAATGAGCCTTGCACTTGCCCAGCATCGCACCATCCAGACCGGGCCCTACCTTCACCCACTGACCAATCTTTGACCTCCCCATCTCACATCGTCACTATTATTTGGAATCTAGTTAGGTATGTGATCTGCCATGTGATGGGTTTTTAAAAATTATATTTTCATATACATTTTAACCCATTTTAAGGACTTATTGAGTCAAAAGAGCTTTATTTAGTGTGATCTAGTGGTTTCAAGCATTTTAAATTCATTGTAGTGCATTTCTGCATAATTTGCTTAAAAATCACACTTTTTACATACATTCATGAAACCTGCCATTTTTGGAAATCGATTTATGGAAAGTTTTGTGAAGTTTATATTCTTATGAAATAAATTAAATTTTCATCACCATTAGTTCATTCACATAAAATCATGAAAAATAGTGTGCATTTTCATT
Organism: Sextonia rubra; assembly: GCA_037013555.1. Taxonomy (NCBI): domain Eukaryota; kingdom Viridiplantae; phylum Streptophyta; class Magnoliopsida; order Laurales; family Lauraceae; genus Sextonia; species Sextonia rubra. The sequence goes on from JASUAD010000014.1 coordinate 21,453,657, forward strand.
GGCATTTCATGTGAAATGGGCCCACATTCATGCATTTGTGATCTTAGGGTTCAAATCGTCTTTTCACATGAATTCACATTTGTTTTGTAGGAAATTAATGACATGGGTTCCATTTTCAAGAATTGAGGCAAAAGAATTCTTTTTCAAAAAGAAAGGAGAGAAAAATTGAAGAGAGAAAAGAAGATTGAAGAAAAATGCAAAAATTGGCTTTATGGTCCCACACACATATGCACATGTGTGGGGTACACTTGTAAAGCATCTATGATGGGGTCCATTTATTGTTACACATTTTTAAAATATTTTTAAGAGAATTTGAAGAATATCTCATCAAAGATGGAAAATGAAAGCCACATAGGAGTTATTCTTTGAGAAGGAGAAGATTTGAAAAAAAATAATAATAAATTATATCTAAGATATTCCACACCCAAATGATTATTTGGATCAGATTTTAGCTGAGAAAGAAAAGAAAAAACATCTAGAGAATTAATCTAGAAAATCTTTTTGAGTAAGAAGCAAAAAAGGAGATTTCAAAAATAGAAAGTCAATCTCATTTTTCTTTGGACAGCATACTTTAAAATGGCCATAACTCTCAAACCAAGTGTCAGATTTGGACAATCTACTTACCGTTGGAAAGCTCTTTTGGAGTAGATATCATAGGATCCAAAATTACACCAACTAGAGTCAAAACGATAAAGACATGACCTCAGGAAGTTTATTATACATTCTTAGGCGAGATTGTAAAGATTTTGGAAAGTTTATCATGGAGCTTAATTTGTTTCCAATTTTATCAAATCAAGTTTGAGAGGGAGTAGGACTTGAAAATGTATAAATAGGGCACCCCTCTAGCATACTCTTTATGGAAGAATTGCCCACCTCCCACCTCTAGATTTCTATACTATAAGGTTCCGAAATCCCACTAATCTTAATCTACGTTAATTAATCGTATTCTACGTTAATTGAACCTTGTTAAGGTTAATCTAGTTTTAAAACGATTGGATTTTGGTCTTAGACAGGGAGTTGAGCGGAGTTTGGACTTTACCTCAGTAGTTGAGGACCTTTTTGTAAATTATCTCCCATCATATGGACACCTCGTTAATCACTCTTCGTATAATTTTTCATGTAGATCATCTTTCGTATTGGGCTTTATTTGATCCGAACTCGTTTTGGGTCAATTGAGGTCCATTTAGCCTAAACTGAAATTTCATAAAAAAGATTGGACTTGCATGTTAAATACAGGAAATTTTAAGTTAAAAGGGGACTCAACATCCCATTTTCTCTTCTTCCTCCTTTGGTTGCTGGGGCTGTTTCCTCTCTTCCTGATTCCTTTCATTTTCACTTCAATTTTGAATAACTACTAGGGTTGGGGGTCTTGCATGCATGGGGAATAGTCTTCACCCATCTTCCTCCTTTTCTTAAGAGTGTTCTCTTCTTTGGGGATCACCCCCTCTTCAAGTTACAGCTCACTAAGGTGAGGGTTTTACTCCCATTCCACACATTAAGGCTTGTTGGAGTCAAGAAGACTGAAATCCATGACATGCACGCATTAATGCATCACATTCACCATTTATATTTTGCCATGTAGAGAACCCACTTCTCCTTGGAGGTTTTTCCCTAACTACAAAATGAGAAGGACTTAAGAAGGGCAAACATTGTTAAGAGGCAAGTATTAGAGTTCATATGTGCAGCATGAATGATTAAGTAGTGATGCTTGGGTTAGTTCTTTCAATTCTCCAATTTAAGACACTTTTCCTTGTTTTAATTTTGAACACATATGGTATGGTTTGAATTGGAAGGTAAAAATGTAGTAGGAGGGTGTGTGAGTACTAGATATCTTCGAGACACTTTGAGGAAGCCATTTAAACTCTCTACAATTCAGATTTTTGTATTGAAAGTGAGTTACAGAAGTAACTCCAGAATTCTGAAGCGTACAGCGAAGCTACGGCTAAGCCGTAAGCGGCTACGGCTCAAAGTCCCAAGAGTACCACAATCCATTTTTATTTTACGGCTTGCATACGACTGCACCGTAAAATGAGCTATGGCTAAGCCGTGCCTAGCCCGTACCCAAGCCGTAAGCGTTTTTACGGGGGGCTTTGCAAAGAGCTCCAGAAATCCATCTTCTTCTACGGCTTTCACATGGCTACACCGTGAAATGCCTTACGGCTAAGCCGTAACCCGACTGTAACCCAGCCGTAGGCTTAGCACGGCTAAGCCGTAGGCTAATATACGGTTAAGCCGTAAATGCATCTGTACTATTGAAGGAAACCTGAATTACTTGGCTAAGCCATAGCGTTGTATACGACTAAGCCGTATAAACCCAATGAATTTAGGATGTTAGGAATTCTTCATTGATCTTATAGGGCCTTAGTATTGGCACCTTCTTACCCCTACACAGGCCCAACTGTAATGATACGTTAAAGATACATTAAGAGGATAAACGAATTCTGGATGATTTCCCCAATGTCAAGTCATGGATGTTGGCATAAGAAGGGGTGTCCTCTATGCATATAGGGTAATACGAAGACGCGGTAACACCACGACACCGGACGTCTTATGAGTACATCGTGTTGAATGTCCTTGGAGATCATGGGTTACATAATATGGGGTGGATAATGATTCTTGGATACTCACTCAATTCGAATGCATTCATATTGTTATGATAGATTACCTTCGACATGATTTGTTATCGGATTCACTTCCTCTAGCAAACCCCGAGGCAATTCAGACCTGAGCTTTTAATGAGTGCATGTCTGACAAGACAGAGCTTTTACTAAGTGTGTGCTTGCTTGCTAAGGGTATAGCTGGGGTTCGGGCCTTTGTAGCCCATATGCATATGCCTTGCTTAATTATTCGCCTGCCTTTATGATTAACTATTCCTTATGTATGTTATGACTAGTTTGATTGAATCCGAGTAGGCACCACTTAGCTTGTACCCTTTGGGTATATGTATGTCTACTGCAGTACTTTACGGAGGAGATGTCGGCACTCCTTGGGAAGCTAGCTTGATCCTCTAGCGACCCATATGTATGCTCCTTTTCGGGAGAATAGAGCATTGTGGTTGCCATTCAGTATGTATGATGTTTAATTGTAATTCCTCATCCATTGTCATTTATGCACCATATGTCTAGTAAACATTCATGGCTTCATTTAATCAGTGTATACTGTTAGGTTCATTGGATATAACATGTTATACTTGCTTCATATGCCTCAATACTTGCTTAACCATCGTGTTAACAGTGTTACCCTTGGTATTGCAGGTGCGGAACCCGATTCCAACCTGGTTGTTGACACGCCCCCGGAGGGTACCCCAACGGTACCTCGGGGTATAGATGAATAGAAGGATGGCGATGTCTTTTATTAGTCATCCTACGGAATGCATCAGCTCTAGAGGAGTTACAATCACATTTTGGTTGCCTATTGGGGAAAGTGCACATTGGACCTTTTTGTACCTAACCTTTAAATAGCAGTTGGATTACATGGAATGTAATTAAAGACTTTAGCACATTGGTATATACCTATCTATGTATGAAAAAGGACATGTTCTTTAACTTGCTCTTGATTATTACTAAGTATTTTGTAGGCATTCGCTTATGATGAGTTATATCCCTACGTGTGATGGCTTACCTCACACGTTCCTATGGAATCTCCCTTGTAGGAATTCGTGCCTAATTCTTCAGGGCACGGACTTCTACGGGATTACGTATCCATGCCCTGGGGGCCTACTCGAATCCCCAAATTCCCGGGATCGGGATGTAACATAAACTCCATCTCTCCCTCTCTTGTCTATCCATCTTAAGTCATCAAGGAGGCTTAGTTCTCAAGCCACACCACCAACCTTGAAGTGTCAACTAGAAGGAGGAATTCTCATCCATCCTAGTATGTAATTGTTTGCTGTTTATTTTCAATCTTTTGTAAAATAATTTCATGTTAGTAAAATTTGCTTCTTTTCAATTTTTTTTTTCTTTATTTTTGTAGTGTTCATAATTTTAGTCTTGTTTGTGATTGGATTAATTTTCATTCTTGTTTAGATATTGGGATAGAGTTAGAATCACAACTATTAACCCATCTTAGTATCCTTTTTAATATACTTTGTCTCTTCAGATACATGGTATGTTTGGAGGCAATGTAAGATGGAGTTAAAGAGATTTGAGCAAAAAAAGATTAGAAGCCAATTTTGAAATTTTTTTCTACATTGAATGGAGATTTATTATTCTCACTTAGATTAACGACCCAAGATGAAAATTAGACCCTAAGACAACACTTCTAATCTTTTTGAGCCCAAGCTAAGATAAGAAATTGAAAGAACAACTTACTGCCTTTGACTTCCTCTTTTACTGCCTTTGACTTCTTATACTTTTATTTTTAATTTTCCTGAACTTTTGATTATTATTGTTTGGATTTTAATTTATTTTCTACACTTGATTTAAATTTCTGCACTCTATGTTCTTTTTATAGTTTGGTTTAGTGATGTTCATTGCTGAAATCGCATTCAGTTTTATAAGCATTTTCATTCATGTTTAGGGGTGATGATCATGACAAGTTTAAAAATAAGATTCAGTCCAGATTTTTCTGCAGAAAATATTCTCAATTGTGTCACGTGTTGGACGATTTTTCATTGACAAATTTGCACATGTTTTTGATAGCTGAATACCTGTGTTTTCAATAGTCTTTTAAACCTGAAATCAGACTTGAAATATCCTTTAAAATATGAAATAAAATTAGTCCTGAAACTATCAAGAAAGCTGGCCTTTATCCAAGTGGTTGTGCAACATATTTGTGAATTGTTTAAACTCTTTGAAGAACAAATTTTCTGTAAAGTTTTAGGTCTGAAACTGAATTAATTCAGCAATGGAAATTTGATTTTTGATTATTTAAAGGCAGCCCATTTACTTCATGCATTACACACATACACATGCCCCATTCATCCACTCATTCATGTAGTTTTTTTTTAGTTGGCATTCATACATCATAGATTACTTTAGAAAAGTTAAGTTTTAGATTTGCATTCATTTTATGTTTATCATGTTTGGGAAAGTTTTTTTTCTTATCTGATTTATTACATTCTTAAATTAGAAAGTTGCATTGTTTGGTTCATATACATTGAATGGTTTTAGAAATAGCTTAACTTAGGTTATTTTCCAATTTTTATTCTTACTAACTTTCTAATTTAGAATTTTGCTTTAGAAAGTGTAGATTCTTAACTTAACTTTTAATTTAGGAAAGTTTTTGTTTTCTTTTAATTTAATTTAATTTGGTTCTAACTTTGTTTAGTTTTATTTTTAGGAAGTTTCTAATTTTTGTTTTTGTTTTATTGGAATGTGTTTTCTGTTTTGTAGAGATTTTAGTTTATATTTTTAGGAAGTTTTAGATTTATGAATTTTAATTTAGGAATTGTTGTTGTAATTGTTCAATTTTTGAGAATTACTGTACTTGTTAAATTTTAAATTAGGATAGTTTTAGAGTTTGAATTAGGCAAGATACAAGTTGAAAACTTTTTTAAACATAGCTCCCTGTGGATTTGTCCCTTTACTTATCGGGATATTACTACATCGTGGTTATGCACCTAGAACTCACGATCATCATGCGTAGGACTTTCATCTTCATCAAGACCCGAACCAAGGTTTGACTATCCGATGTATGATTTTAACAACATTAAAGTTAGATCCATCTGACCCTATTCTAAGTTTCATTTATTTTATTAATCTGCTTGCATTGGTTACCTTAGTTTAGTTTGCTCATTTTTAATTTAAGTTGTCATTCCATTTAGTTCCATCTTCATATTTTTTTTTAATTTAATAGTTTAATTTCTTGCATCTTCAATTTAGGCTATCACTTAATTTAGTTTAATACTCATTGTTAATTTATCTGCATATTAGTCTAATCCCACGCACTTCTAGTTATCCTATTGTAATTATAGTGTGCATTTACCCCCTTTGCTCATCATAATTAGTTTGTTAAAATGATCACAAATATTAATATTCATTGCACTTAAACACCTACCATTTGCATCATCATCCTCCAGTGTAACTTACTCTCCTACAAACTAGAAAAGTGGCAATAGTTTAGCTGATCCTTTCATGGGGCCAGTCCATCCATGTGCTACAACGCCCATAAGATGAATGTTTGGACTAAGTTCCATGCAAGCCCTAGTTAGGCCCTTCTAACCCCCATTTTCAAGAAAATAATAAAAAAATATTTTTTATTTCTTCTTGTGCATCCAATTATAGATTAGGAATTTCTATCATTATTTTCATAAATCTAAAAAATTCCAAAAAATATGATTTTATTTTATTTGTTGCATTCACAACCTATCTTAGGCTTTTCCAACCCATATTTTAAAATAAAACCCCCCAAAATTAGAAAATTAGAAAAACCCAAAAAAAATAAAAATATATAAAAACTGAAAAAAGGTGTGCTGATGTTTTGTCACATCTCCAGCAAATAGGATAGACTTATTTACTTTAAAAGATGTCGACTTTGATGCTTTTATATATTTTAAAAAACATGTGCATTTTTTGTAAAACAACCCACTATTATCTCAAACAAATCGTTGTTTTTTTTGGGACCTAAGCTACCCTTGTTTCAATGATGCAATAGCGATATCGCCCCACTTTCTATGTGACTCCCTAGGCCTTATGGCAATAGCCTCTTAGTGATAATGCTCAAAATGTGATGTGAAATGTAATGGATTCGAGTCCAATATTCACACTTCTTAAGCGTTAAAAAGAATGAGAAATAATTGCAGTTCATCATCATTTTCCCTTTGTTTACATGGGTTCAAATGCTCTGACTGCAGGGATGCAGGTTCTTTACAAGTTTTGAAGATTTTACAACCTCTCCCTTTAGTCTCAGATGTGATCCAAACTTAGAAAGTATAAGAAAATATATGAAAAATGGAGAAAAATACAAAAAGGAGGGAGACAATGAGTGGTGACCGTGGTGCTGGAAATTTATACTAAAAGCATACTTCTATATATTTGTCTTTAACTGGTTTACTTATTAGCAAATTCTTCTTCTTCATCTTAATGAAAATTTATATAGGCAAATGGTTGAATTAATATTTATTATGCATAAGTGTATCTTTTATTCTATAAAGTAGACATATTGGTGTGTAGAGTTCAGCTTAAGGACGAAGACTTGTTTGTTGGTTCTTATAGAATATAATTTATTATTGTTCACAATCTAGATAGAGTTGGACACACCATCGATACAATTGTAGCATGATGTTTTAGTATGCATGTTTTGGCTGTGAGAAATGGTATAGTTTCTACTCATTATGCTAGTAAACTTTGTGTGTATTGAACATGGCCTCTTTTGGGTTTATTATCTTTATACTCACTATATAAGACGATTAACATCCAAATGGTTATATGAGTACTTATAATCTTAATCCTAACATAAATAATAGACACATATATTTAGTGTTAGGCATTTTGATTTACAAATGAGTGAGGTCTTTAATGGGTCAATAATCTAAGTAAATTGGATGACTATACTACTATATGGTGCCTATTAGTTTATTGACGGAATCCACACCCCATAATAGGGATTGATGATATCCCCTTGATGAAGCTTATAAGTTTTGATTATGTCAAACCCTGCAAGTGGACTTTGTGTCCGACATATCAAATAAGTGTAAGGTCTCAAGAAATTATAAAGATATCAATTAAATATAAGTGTCAGTAATTATTTAATTGATGGATTCCTAAAATCTTAACGTGGGAAGATTAATAAGCATTTGATAATAAGAAGCACGAAATATTATTTTGAGAATAAGGACAGGAGTGCAATTATAAGTCTTTAGTGGACTGAATTCTAATTTATGGAACTAGGATTCTAATTTGGGTCGAATTAGGGTTTCCTGTTTCCATAATAAGTTTATTCCGTATTTTCTTCTTAAGGTTCCTATTATAGCCTTTAAATATGTGCTATTGCTCTCTAGGAAAAACACACAAGAGAAATCTCATTTTTGAGAGTGAAGAGAATTTGCAAAAGAGACCCACGCCCGGTGTGAGTACTGGCATAGAGGAATATAGTAGAAGGTCTTGAGATTTTCGAGTTGCTGTAAGACTGAGATCAAATCAGAGAGATCTTGCAGGTATGGTTGTCACGTCCCCAAAAATGAAACTAAAGTTACATGAAATTAGGAGCCAATATTTTTTTTAATATTTTTCTGTAAAAAAAACCATTGACTCCTAATTCTTTTTCCCACAGGATCTTAGGCCGTGGTGAGTTTAGGCCATTCACATTCATTCCAAACCTGCAGAAGTAATTTTCAACCAATAGGTACCAAGAGAAAGTCAAATTTGCATATCTCCAGATAACAATAATAATAATATTCCAAGTTGCAAATAAAAGGAATAATAATTTATTACAATGTCCCATTAAAGAATCAAGTCTCTTAATAATGATTTATTTAAATTAATTGCAAACTAAATGAGTCACTCCTGTGCTTGGTTAGACGACCTTGAAGCCATCATTTGCACCCCACTCAGGAACATCAGTTGGCTCAAGCGTTTGAAACACTACAACCTCCACCTCCTCCTCGGCAAATCTGGGCTCGGTACCTATGCATCAATTTTAGAAAACAAGGGTCAACCACAAAAGTGGCCGCAAGTAAAATATACATAACTCATAATGAAATACACTATTAAAGTGAGAATAACACGAGAAAATCATAAGAATATGTGAACGATATAGAAAAAGAATGCTATGCAATATAGAAGGAACGGATCCTAAATCCAGCTCTACATCAAATGAACAATATCACATTCGCCGAGCATCGCATTTGCCGATGCCCTTATGGGATTTATATCATCTTCGGATGCCTCGCATCCTATCCAGAAATGGTGGATCAAATCCGTGTTTGGATGCCTAGCATCCTGTCCAAAATCATGGTGAAACCAACCGTGTACGAGTGGTAAGCTCGTCTTCGGCTATAAGTCCAATAAAAATCATCACAGTGTACATCTGTGTACCAACTGCAGTCGTCCAATGACCAGATCTGTATAATAATCTCACACAGGCCTACCCCTTCTTGTGTCAAGACTCATAAACATAGCTTAATGATTGTGCGACAAACACATCCTACGGTAGTGGGAAGGGCTAGCCATAATAGGCATCCAAACACCATATAATAAAACATTTACCAATCAAATAATTTTCAACATAACATGAATACCTCCCCATTAAACGCTGCATGGTCCAAGCCACAACACGGTCCAAATCATCATAGAATAACAGGTATAAACTCTAATATGCATGCAACAAGGTAAAGGAACACAAGCTCAATGATCAAGGAATATCTCCACAAACATTCCTAACACTGTGACCATAATTCACGCATGCGACAATTCCACACAAACCAAGATGAAGTAAGGTTGGGAATTTTTTTGAAAATTGGGGTGATGCATAGACCAATTCTCACTTCATCTGAGTGCGGGTAGTTTGTACCATCATGTGCAGACCATGAAATCTGTAAGGGGAAATCTGCCCACATAACCCCTTACTTTGATAATGTAATGGATTTAATTTTATTAAATCAAATTCACTGGATTTCAAGATCAACACAAGGGTCTTCCGGGGAATGTAAACCATCCAAAGAAAAACATAAATGAATGGTTAAATAAACATTTAAATAAATTATTGGGCCCAAGTCTACCATACTCATGATCACACAAAAAGGGTGGCCCACCAATACACCACTATTAGCAATCCCAATATTCATCAACCCACATGTATTTACTACTATGGACCCACAAAGTAATAAACCCACTTGCACCTCCTGCCCGAGGTCCCACCAATTGATGCCCCCAATTGGCAGCCGGGCCAGGGCCTCACCCATCTAGACTGTACCAGCCACTTAAAGCCCAACAGTACCCTACTGTGCACATAAGGACTGTAGTTCCTATTGTGCACAGCAGGGACCATAAACTGCATACCAGCCCAGATCTGGGATTTGCACTCTTAGATCCCATCTCTTATTATTATTTTTTTAACATATATACCGATACCGCACTTGGGAGCAATGACCAGGGCCCATCTGCCTGCATGTATAGGTGGGAGACCCACCTGTGATCACTGTCAGCTGCACTTATGCGCCTGTGCAGTGATGCATAGGCGGTCTTCCGCCTGCATGGTGTCTTGGTTTCATTCCTAGACACGATCATGCTTCTTTGTTTTTTTAAGCAAAAGACCCATCTTCAAAGTGGCCAGGCCCCCTTTCATCAAATCCATCAAACATCATCAAACCCATCAAATCCATCAACTCCATCAAACAAAATAAATCTGTGAAGTCCATACCCATCTAGCCTACCATTATCAATTAGAAATTTAAATGGGCATTCTTACAACATCTAAATCAAGATGAATCAAAGAAACTAGTGAAGATCATTAGAGATAAATGCATCTACTTGCCTTTGATGAAGATTGATGAAGATTGATGATCTAGATCTCTCTCTCCCTCGTGCACGCCCACCAAATCCAATGAAGAGAAAAAGAAAAGGAAGAAGAGATGATGAAGATGGCAACCCACGGATGGCTTGGATTGGCTTGGCCAATCAAGAGAAGAAGAAAAAGAAGGGAACGACTGTAGCAATGTGGGAAGAAGGGGCTACTCATTGTCTTATATAAATAGGGATTAGGGTTTGAGAGTAAGTTTTGGTTTTTATAAAAAGAACCCTATTGTTAAAATTAATATAGAGGTAAGGGCCTAATTTGGGTTATTGGGTTTAATGGGTCCAAAATGGGTCCGAATAGGGTCAGTTCAAACGATGGATACTCGCGGTCCTAAAACTACTATCCAATTAGCCCAAAACCCAAAAGAAATTTAAATAATTATAATAACCTTAATTAACTAAAATACAAACATTTAAATAAAATTATATTTAAATTAAGTAAAATAAATACTTTGGTTAGGAATGTTACATTCCACACCCCCCCCCCCCCCAGAACATTTAGTCCTCCAAATGTCTAACGTACCCCAGGAAGAAGATCTGGATACAACTTCTTCACCTGGTCTTTGAGCTCTCAAGTGGCCTCCCTTGGATTGTGGTGCTCCCACTGAACCTTCACTTAGTGAATGGTCTGTGTCCATAGGACTTGCTCCTCAGTATCAATGATCCACAATGGTTTTTCAACATAGGTAGCATCTGGCTGAATTTTGAGCGGTTCATACTGAAGAACATGTGAAGGATTGGCGACATACTTTTTTAGCATCAAGATATGGAAGACGTTATGAACTCCTGACAACTCTGCTGGTAACGCTAATCTATAAGCTACATTTCCCAGTCTTTCAAGAATCTCAAATGGCTCGATGAATCTGCGAGATAACTTGCCCTTCTGTTCGAATCTGAGTGTTCCTCTAGCCGATGACACCTTTAGAAATACATGATCGCCCATTGCAAAGTCGAGATCTCTCCTCTTCAAGTCAACATAACTCTTCTGTCTACTCCTGAAGATTTTCAATCTGGCATGAATCTGCTAAACTTTCTCACTAGTGTCACTCACTATCGATGTCCCATGAAAACTCCGAACACCAACTTCCTCCCAACAAAGTGGGGTTCTACATCTGCGCCCATATAACGCCTCAAAAGGTGCCATACCAATACTTGAATGGTAGCTGTTGTTGTATGCAAACTCACAAAGAGGAAGGCTTTTCTGCCAATCCTTTCCAAAATCCAACACACAAGCATGCAGCATATCCTTTAGTGTTTGGTTGGTCCTCTCTGTCTGCCCACCTGTCTCCGGGTGATATGTTTTACTGAAGTTCAAGGTAGTACAGAGTGCCTCTTGAAGGCGTGTCCATAAATTGCTCAAAAACCTCAGATCTTTATATAAGAAGATCGATACCGGTACACCACGCAATCTAACTACTTCCTCCATGTACATCTTGGCCAACTCATCTTTGGGTGTCTTCAAGCTCATTGGTAGAAAATGTGCAACTTTAGTTAATTTGTCCACTATCACCCAGATACTGTCTTTACCATGAATCATCGGAAGTCCTGATATAAAGTCCATTGTGATATGTTCCCACTTCCAATCCGTCACTACCAACTATTTCAAAAGTCCTAGGGGTCTCTTATGTTCTACTTTAACCTGCTGAAAAACCAAACAACTGGCAATAAATCCTGCAATCTCCTTTGTCATGTTGTTCCACCAGCAATGCCTACGGAGATTTTGGTACATCTTTGTGCTACCAAGGTGAATGGTGAAACGAGAATGGTGCACTTCTATCAGGATCTCATTCTTTAACTCCTCTATGTTTGGCACACACAATCTATCTTGATAGTACAATACACGATTTATCAATCTAAAGTCTGGCATGCTCTCAATCTGCTCAATCACTCTGACCAACTCTAGATCCTCTGACTGTGTGCTTTTGATTTTGCCCAAAATTTTTGGCTCCCATAAAAACATACTGGCAATCATCACTCTATCACTAACCGGCTATAAATCAACCCCTAAGTCCAGAAATATCTCTGCCCATGACCATTCTGTCCTCAAACATGCATTCCTCACTGTTTTTCTGCTTAGTGCATCAGCCACTACATTGGCTTTCCCTGGATGCTATTTGATCGGAAAATCAAAATCCTTAATATATTCCATCCTTCTGATCTATCTCATATTCAACTCTGGTTGAGTGAATAAATACTGAAGACTCCAGTGGTCCAAATGCACTTCAAATCTCACACTATACAGATAATGTCTCCACATTTTTAGTGCAAAAACTACTACTACGAGCTCAAGATCATGAGTAGCGTACTTTTTCTCATGTTCCTTAAATTGTCTAGATCCATAGGCAACAACTTTTCCATCCTGCATGAGTACACATCCCAAACCAACACCTGAAGCATTAGTATAAATCACAAATTGACCATTCTCCGATGGTAGTGTGAGTACAGGAGCTGTAGTCAACCAGGTTTTTAGCTCTTGAAAACTGGCTTCAGACTCGTCAAACCACTCAAAAGGCACATCTTTGCGTGTTAACTTAGTCAACAGTGCTGCAACTGACGAAAATCCATGTACAAATCTCCTGTAATAACCAGATAAACCAAGAAAATTGCGTATTTCTAACACTGAAGTGGGTCTCTGCCAATTGACAATTGACTTAATCTTCGCTGGATCCACTACTAAACCCTATCTGCTAATGATATGACCGAGAAAAGACACCTACTCCAACCAGAACTCACACTTACTCAATTTTGCATAGAGCTGGTGATCCCTCAAAGTCTGCAATGCAGTTCTAAGATGGTTCTCATGTTCCTTACGAGACTTAGAGTATACTAACACATCATCGATGAAAACCACCGTAAATTGATCAAGAAATGGAGCGAAGATCTTTTTCATCATGAGACATTGAAGTGGGTCTCTGCCAATTGACAATTGACTTAATCTTCGTTAGATCCACTGCTAAACCCTCTCTGCTAATGATGTGACCGAGAAAAGACACCTGCTCCAACCAGAACTCACACTTACTCAATTTCGCATTGAGTTGGTGATCCCTCAAAGTCTGCAATGCAGCTCTAAGATGGTTCTTATGTTCCCCATGAGACTTGGAGTATACTAACACATCATCGATGAAAACCACCATAAATTGATCAAGAAATGGAGCGAAGATCTTATTCATCAAAGCCATAAAAACTCCTGGAGCATTTGCTAGCCCAAACGGCATCACTAGAGATTTGTAATGGCTGTATCCAGTCCGAAATGCTATCTTCTGCACATCTTGATCTCTAACTCTCAGTTGATGGTATCCTGACCTCAGGTCTATTTTCAAAAAGAATTCGGCTCCCCGTAACTGATCAAATAACTCATCGATCCTAGGTAATGGATATTTATTTTTTATTGCAACTTGATTGAGTTGTCTGTAATTGATGCACATCCTCATGGAACCATCTTTCTTCTTAACAAACAAAACAGGTGCTCCCTATGGTGACACGCTAGGCCTTATGAAACCTTTATCCAATAAGTCTTGCAGTTGAATTTTCAATTCTCTCAACTCAACTGGTGCCATTCTGTAAGGAGCTTTTGAGATCGGTGCTGTCCCTGGAGCTAACTCTATGGTGAAATCGATTTCTCGAATCAGTGGTAAACCTGGAATCTCATCTGGGAAGACATTTGGAAACTCACAAACTAAAAGTATCTCCGATACATTCCCTACATCCCCCACCACCTTGGGCCTTTATCCTCCGTGATAAACGCCAGGTAACCTTCACAACTGCTCCTCAGCATATGATCTGCCATCAAGGCTAATATCCGACTTGTGGGAATCCACTTCGATTGTCTAATAAACTTAACAATTTTTTATTTGACTTTAAGCTTAATAATCTTGTTAAAGCAGTCCATTTTAGCTCGATAGGTCCTCAACCAATCCATGCCCAAAATGACATCGAAGTCATTCATCATCATAAGCACCAAGTTTGCTAGTAAAATCAACTTCTCTATCTGAACTCGGACCCAAGGAAAGTATTGATGACATCTAACTCACCCACCCATTGGTGTATTAACTAATAGGGGACAATCTAATTACGCTACCTTCCCATGTAAATGCTTAGTAAAAATTTGAGAAACGAAAGAATGAGTGGCACAAGAATCAAATAACACCTTAACTTCTACATCTAAGACTAGAATAATACCTTCCACACACTCCCCATGAGCATCTGCTACCTCATGAGTGATGGTAAAAGCTCTTCCAACCTGTTGTGGCCTCTGTTGCTGTCCCTGCATTGGCCTCTGTGGCTGTTGCTGACCCCTTTGTTGTTGTTGACACCTTTGTTGTCCTTGGCCTTACTGGCCCTGATTCTGCCACTGCCCTTGTTGGCTTACCGCTCTCTGCTGTTGCTGCTGAGGGGCTGGTCCCCAAACTGCGGATATTAAGGCGCTGTGGCTCTAAACTGCTACTGCTATAGAGCCCGAGGTAGCTGCTGGGAGGGATGCTGTGGCTTAAATTGGGGTGCCTGACTCCTAGGCTGCTGTTGCTGGTCATAACCTTCCTATGCTACCTCTCGCGCCAAAGTTTGTTCTCGACCTCCATTAGGACAATCACAAGTTTTATGCCCCGGCTGTCCATAATGAAAACAAAGCCCTGTACCCCACCGGCACCTCTCTGTTGGGTGGTTATACCCGCACCGAGCAAACTACGGCTTTCTCGTACCAGGATTAGAGTTTTGAAACTTTTGCTTTTTCTGCTGAGGTTGCCCTGCAAATTGGTTTTGTACTTGTCACTGTTTTGACCCGAATGAGGCTGCCTCCTCATCCATCTGCTTTACCATGCCCTCAGCCCAATTCGCACTCTTGACATAATCTTGAAATGTTGGCCTTTCAACATCCCCTATTTTTGCTGCGATACAAGCATTCATACCCTTGAGGAAACATCGGACTTTTTCTTTTAAGGTATGGACAAGAGTAGGTACATACTTAGATAACTTGGTAAACTTTGTCTCGTACTGCTGTATAGTCATGTCACCTTGCTTCAAAATTTCAAACTCTTCCATTTTCTGATCTTGAAGATATTGACACAAAAATTTATCTATGAACTCCTTCGTGAATGTCTTCCAAGCATCGGCCTCCTGTACTGTGTCTGCTTGCACAGTTGCTTTAACGGAGTCCCACCACTGCTTAGCTGCCACTTTTAACATATATGCGGCTAACTGAACTTACTAAATGCCCGTACATTTGAAAGCGGCAAAAATCTGCTCCAGATGCTCTAAGAAGTCATCGGCGGCCATCGAATCCTCAGTACCATGAAACTGTGGAGGGAATCTTTTCATGAACTTATCAAAAATATCGTTGGGATCCACCTCCTTTGGTGGCAATGTAACCTGAACTGACTGTCCTGTTCAATTTGTGGCAGCTAATAACTGAGCCTGAAATAATGCCTTATCAGCATCTACCTGGGCTTTCTTGGTAGCCCTCTTCGCCTCAACGCTGGCTCGTTCGGCAACCCTCTCCTCGCGATCCTGTTGCCTATCTGCAGCCCTTTGTCTCTCATGCTCTTTCTACATAGCAATTTGATTATTTTGAGCTTGCATGAAAGCCTGCAAAAGCTGGGCGAATCGGTCATCCTGGGATGGCGAATTATCTCCATTAGGTTGTGAACAAGTAACTCTTTGAGCCATGATCTGTAAAATAGTTGAAAATGGTTAATTTCTATTAAACCAATTTTAGCAAACAAATCTATAGACTTTACACAAAGTGGGTAAAATCTGTCTAACGAAATTAGAACCTCACACACGTCCTATGTTTCTATCCACGTTTAATTTTCTAGAATTATGTCTGGAGCTCTGATATGAACTGTCACATCCCCAAAAATGAAACTAGGGTTACGTGAAATTAGGAGCCAATATTTTTTTTAATATTTTTCTGTAAATAAAACGATTGACTCCTATTATTTTTCCCACAGGATCTTAGGCCGTGCTGAGTTTAGGCCATTCACATTCATTCCAAACCTTCAGAAGTAATTTTCAACCAATAGGTACCAAGAGAAAGTCAAATCTGTATATCTCCAGATAACAATAATAATAATATTCCAAGTTGCAAATAAAAGGAATAATAATTTATTACAATGTTCCATTAGAGAATCAAGTGTCTAAACAATGATTTATTTAAATTAACTGCAAACTAAATGAGTCACTCCTGTGCTTGGTCAGAGGCCCCGAAGCCATCATTTGCACTCCACTTGGAACATCAGTTGGTTCAAGCATTTGAAACGCTTCAACCTCCGCCTCCTCCTCGGCAAAGCCGGGCTCGGTACCTATGCATCGATTTTAGAAAACAAGGGTCAACCACAAAAGTGGCGGCATAACTCATAATGGTATACACTATCAAAGTGACAATAAGACGAAAAAATTATAAGAATATATGAACAGTATAGATAAAAGAATGCCATGAAATATAGAAGGAACGAATCCTAAATCCAACTCTACATCAAATGAATAATATCACATTTGCCGAGTATCGCATCTATCGATGCCCTTATGGGATTTATATCATCTTCGGATGCCTCGCATCCTGTCCAAAAATGGCGGATCAAATCCATCTTTGGATGTCTAGCATCCTGTCCAAAATCACGGTGAAACCAACTGTGTACGAGTGGTAAGCTCGTCTTCAGCCCTAAGTCCAGTAAAAATCATTATAGTATACATCTATATACCGACTCCAGTCGTCCAATGACTAGATCCACATAATAATCTCACATAGCCCTGCCCCTTCCTATGTCGAGACTCATAAACATAGCTCAATGATTTTTCGACAGACACATCCTACGATAGTGTGAATGGCTGGCCATAATAGGTATCCAAACACCATATAATAAAACATTATACCAATCAAATAATTTTCAACATAAAATGACTACCTCCCCATTAAACGCTGCATGGTCCAAGCCACAACACAGTCCAAATCATCATAAAACAACAGGTATAAACTCTAATATGCATGCAACAAGGTAAAGCAACACAAACTCAATGATCAAGGAATATCTCCACAAACATTCCTAACACTGTGACCACAATTCACGGATGCAACAATTCCACATGAACCAAGATGAAGTAAGGTTGGGAATTTTTTTGAAAACCGGGGTGATGTATAGCCCAATTCTCACTTCATCTGAGTGCAAGTGGTTTGAACCATCATGTGCAAACCATGAAATCTGTAAGGGGAAATCTGCTCATAATACCCCTTACTTTGATGATGTGATGGATTTAATTTTATTAAATCAAATTCATTGGGTTCCAAGACCAACACAAGGGTCTTCCGGGGTATATAAAGCATCCAAAGAAAATCATAAATGAATGGTTAAATAAACATTTAAATAAATTATTGGGCCCAAGTCTACCATACTCATGATCACATACAAGGGGTGGCCCACCGGTACACCACTACTAGCAATCCCAATATTCATCAACCCACATGCATTTACTATTATGGACCCACAAAGTAATAAACCCACTTGCACCTACTGCCCGAGGTCCCACCAATTGATGGCCCCACTTGGTAGCCGGGCCAGGGCCTCACCTATCTAGACTGTACCGGCCACATAAAGCCCAACAGTACCCTGGTATGCACATAAGGCTTGTAGTCCTTGTTGTGCACAGCAGGGACTGTAGACTGCATACCAGCCCAGATCTGGGAGTTTCACTCCCAAATCCCATCTCTTTTTTTTTTTTTTTTTGACATATATGCCGATGTCCCACTTGGGAGCAATGACCGGGGCCCATCCGCCTGCATGTATAGGTGGGAGACCCACCTGTGATCACTATCATGCGCACTTATTTGCCTGTGCAATGATGCACAAGCGGTCTTCCACCTACATGGTGTCTAGGTTTCATTCCCAGACACAATCATGCTTCTTTTTTTTTTTTAAGCAGGAGACCCATCTTCAAAGTGGCCCGGCCCCATTGATCAAATCCATCAAACATCATCAAACCCATTAAATCCATCAACACCATCAAACAAAATAAATCCGTGAAGTCCATACCCATCTAGCCTACCATCATCAATTAGATATTTAAATGGGCATTCTTATAACATCTAAATCATGATGAATCAAAGAAACTAGTGAGGATCATTAGAGATAAATGCATCTACTTGCCTTTGATGAAGATTGATGAAGACTGATGATCTAGATCTCTCTCTCCCTCGTGCACGCCCACCAAATCCATTGAAGAAAAAGAAGAAATGGAAGAAAAGATGATGAAGATGGCAACCCACGGATGGCTTGGATTGGCTTGGCCAATCAAGAGAAGAAGAAAAAAAAAGGGAACGACTGTAGCAATGGGGGAAGAAGGGGCTGCTCATCGTCTTATATAAATAGGGATTAGGGTTTGAGGGTAAGTTTTGGTTTTTATAAAAAGAACCCTATTGTTAAAATTAATTTATAGGTAAGGGCCTAATTTAGTTTATTGGGTTTAATGGGTCCAAAATGGGTCCGAATAGGGTCGTGTCAAACGATCGATACTCGCAGTCCTGAAACTACTATCCAATTAGCACAAAACCCAAAATAAATTTAAATAATTATAATAACCTTAATTAACTAAAATACAAACAATTAAATAAAATTATATTTAAATTAAGTAAAATAAATACTTTGGTTAGGAATATTACAATGGTTCTTGAGTCATTATCATCTAAAGTTATATCTACAGTGATCTGTGTGCAATATTTAGAGATCTTGGCGGCTGCCTCCCAATACATGGGCCACGGTCACTAACAGGGGCTATTGGCAGACAGTCGCTAAAAAGCCACTGTTTGCTTCATTTTTCTCTCTGTTTTGCTTTTGTGATGTTTTCAGAGTGCTAGAACCTATTTTCTTCAATTTTTGGAGTGTTGAATGACCACAAAAAGTGCTTAATTTGGCTATGGAATCGACTTAAAACCTTTGATAATCATCACCTTTTCGGTATAGATTATTTTTGTATAAATCCGAAAAGGGGTGCTTATGCAAGCAAAACTAGAGCCAAAGTTGTATCATTCTAAACGTATAATTTTCAAGGAATAGAATGAAGCCTAAAGATGCTTGTTCACAACTTCTGAGATGGCCGAAAACCCTTTCTAAGTGAGAAAATCAAAGGAAGAAGATTTCTTCTAAGTGGCCCTTGCATTTATTTTCTTTAAGTGAGATGCATGTTTCTTCTCTTTCTTTGAACTATTTCTCACCTTAAGTTAGTGAGAAGGAGAAACAGAAGTGAGCTTGAAGTGCCTAAAGTGCCTTGGAAGCCTTGCAAATGCTTAGAACTAAGCTTTTAATGCTTGTAAGTAATGTGAACTTGCTTTGCTTGCTTGGAATTTGATTCGAACCTTGCTTGAACCCCTTCTTCAAAGCCCAAGTGCCTTTACAGCCTTTGGAGGAAGTTGAGACAATTACTAGTAGTTGTAAGGGAGTTACACTTTGAAATAAAGTGAAATAACTCCCAAAAACCATCCGAGACCAAGTCACAGCTGTCCATGATTGTGGGGGATAAGGCCCAATTTTGGGTTTTTGCATATATGAACCGTTTTTATTAGTTTGGAGCCTGAACGATGTTTGATCTTCACAAAACTTGGAGGGATGATTTATAATACTATTTTGAGCGGATCATAGAAATTTCAACCCTTTTGGACCTTCTGAAGTTAGTTAACTCCCCTGTTAATTTTCATGAAAATGGGCCCTTATTTTATCTGTTTGAGGCCCAAATGACCTTGTTTTGATTTGAAACTTGGAGGGACTGATGTCATGGGCATCTTGATGTGTCCATCCAAATTTCATATAGTTTGGATTTACAGAAGTAGGATTTAGAATAGCGACGCACTTGTTTTATGTTCTAAGTTACTATTCTTCTTACACTGTAGGTAGTTAGCTTGTTTTCTACCCAAATGACATTCAATTGATTTAAAAATTCGGGAATTAACTTTGAACATATTTTGAGTCTCCAATTCAAATTTCATTAGCATTGGCCTCCTAGAAGTAGGACTTTAGTTAGTGACCCCTATGACTCGGAAGTCACGGACTTCTAGCTGATATGTCATTGAAGTAGGCTTAAATGAAGTTCTTTAGACTTGAAAATTTTCAGAATTTCCTTTAAGAATAACTAAATTTTTGTGTCCAAGTTTCATCAATTTTCATTTTATGGCAGTAAGACTTTGGTTAGTGACCCCATGCCTTGGGGGTCACTAACCCAAAGTTGACATGTTTGTTGACTTTGGGCCAAATGGCATCCAATTGACCTAAAATTTTGCAAAGCTCCTCCTAAAAATATTTTGAGCTTCTTCCAGGAGTTTCAGCTAGTTTGATCTCCAAGAGGTGTCACTTTGCACAGTGACCCCAAAGGGCTTTAGTAGACAACCATCTGAACTGAGTTTGAATTTAAATGATGTCCAAATGTACTTAAACTTTGAAGGATAGTCTTTAAATGTATTTGAAGGCATTACCTAGAGTTTCAACTTGTTTTGGCATGTAGAACTGTCAGTTTCCACAGTGACCCATAAGGAGCTGGTGGATAGTTATTGAAGCATGATTTGAGCTGACATAAAGTCCAAGTGCTTTGAAATTTTGAAGCGTCATTCCTCAGCATAATTTGGCATTACCATGAGATTTTTAGCCACTTTGGTAACCCCGAAGCTTAAGTGTGTTCAATAACCCCTTATCTTTGAGCCAATAAACCTTGAATTTGAAGTTTAGTGAATTGAGTGACCAAATGAAGTTCACCAACTCTGACATTTAAACTACCATACTCTGAGCACATCTGAAGTCTTCTGAGTGGAATGCATCAACTTTTGAACATCTAGGTGCAGTACTTGACTTGTCATTCCACAATCATAGCGTTTATGTGCCATTGCTTTGGAATTTGTTTGTAATGTCTTTACTGCAACATTTGTAATTTTTAATGGGTTAACAAGTGGCCCCTCAACGTGCAATGATTAGAATATGACAATCATTGTGCCTCGAAATAGCCAATCTGTAAGAATGATGAATGGCTTGATGAAAATGTAGTTATGTCAAGGTAGGTTTAGGCCTAAACTTGAAGTTTTGAAATTTTGATAAAAAACCATGAAGGGTTTGATGATAGAATTTGGTAAAAAAATAACGGTTTTGATTTTCTTTGTCCTATTGTTTATAGATATCAAAAGTAACATCTTTGTGGGGACTGTGAAGAACACCGACAAAAAAAAATCCCTCAAGTATTTGAAAGTTCATAATTTAATGAATTTGTTTTTGGATTTTGGGTTTTATAAGTGGATTTGATTTCTCATGACTCTATTTGTTATAGATATCCAGAGTGGTATCTCTATGGGGACTTGGGGAGCACCCACAAAAGGAAATCCCTAAGATTGTAAGAAAGTTAAAGTTTGGATTTGAAATGGGTTTGGGTTTGGATTTTCATGGATTTTTGGTATATGTTCAAAAAATCAAAGTTGAGGTTTCGACTTGCTTTGACATTAGTTAACATTAGATGGAGTTTTGAAAAAATTTGGCTTTTGTGGGTTTTGCTTCAAAACAATTTGAGATGATGACTCAAAATTTGGTTTGACCCAAGATAAATTTGAAATTTAGGTTATTTTTTAGAAAGAAAACCCCCATTTTTTTTAATAATTTCCCCAAAATAGGTTCACTTTGTTGTGGGAA
The DNA here is from genome assembly GCA_037013555.1 of Sextonia rubra. Taxonomy (NCBI): domain Eukaryota; kingdom Viridiplantae; phylum Streptophyta; class Magnoliopsida; order Laurales; family Lauraceae; genus Sextonia; species Sextonia rubra. The sequence continues at coordinate 21,475,756 of JASUAD010000014.1, forward strand.
ACTCATTTCTTTTGTAAAAATGCCCGAAGTGGGAATTTTTAATGATCAGATTGGTGGAAGTGGACCTACTAATAGTGGGCCCCACTGCTCAAAATCATAGTAATCATGAGGGTAAAATGATGGAAGAGGCAATGATTGTGGACTTGGCCAATGAATGAACTCCACCGTTTAGACAACTTGTGTCTGTGGGAAAGAGGGTGGGGCATCACTGATCGTTGACTTCATCACTCTGTACGTGGAGATAAAGGGTAAGGCCATCGTGAAAGTGGCCTAAAGAGTGAACTTGTGGACCCCACTACTGCACACAATAATGTCAGTGGGAAATGGAGCTTATATCGTGGACCCTACTTGACCCCGCTGTGACCTAGAGTGGAAGGCAGCAAATCGTGGAATTGAAGTGAAGCCACAGTGACCGTGAGTAGGGGAGTGAACTACTAAATAATCGACCCACAAGTTCAAGACTGCTGTGACTATGAGCTTTGAAGAAGAGCCTTGACTTAGAACATAACTTATATAACAAGGCCAATCTCTGTTTCTCTCTTCAACTCTACTATTTCAAATTTTCTAAGCATAGGCCGAGAGAAGAAGTGGTGTTCAAGTGATCCTCATTCTTTGATTTCAAAGTGACACTTGAGTTTTTCACCTTTCCAAGTGAAATCCATGGCTGGTAAGTCTCTGAACTTCATCTCCTTCGAGTGTTGTGATGGCCGAATGGATGATATAGGTTTTGCCCAGTATTTCTTCTTCTTCTTTTTTTTTTTTTTTTTTTGTTATTTTGATGAATGCACAGCACAACCTGATCTGAAAGATCAGTACTTTAAGTTGCAACACAGTCCAGGTGAACACGGTCACAGCCAACTTGTGACTGACTGTTTGAGCACACTCATGGGCACAGCCAATGGCAAAACAGAATTGAGTCTAAGACTTGGTTCCTCCCTTTTTCTTTCTTCTTCTTGTTTTTTTTTTTTTTTTATGGCAGAGTCCACATTGAATATCATCTCAATTTATATCATAACCTGCGCTTCCCGCAGAAGTTCACGGTCTCCACCTGTTTGTCAAATTGCTCGACTGATGATTTTTTTTCTCTTTTTTTTTTTTTTTTTCTGTACTATGCTTGACTGCGTGAACTTAGTGTCAGCCCTTTCCATGTTGTAAACTCCTCTGTTTCACAAATTGGCCTACTCATGAATTGGTAACAGCACAAACCCAAAAATTCCATATGCTGCTCACGGTGAATTAAAGTCCAATGTTTAAGCTCAACTTGATTCATTTGAGAATACGAGGGTGTTGTTATGACTCCCTTTATAATGGTTTACTCAAACTTGGTCTTGCTCAAGCAAGTCCCCAGCCAGTACTTGCATTGTCTGGAGAGATTCCATGGTCACAGTCATTATTTGCTCAAGCACTACACACGGTCACTGGTAGTGTATTCTGGGCACTTCTTATGGTCACAGTTGATTTGTGACTATTTGTGCTCTCCATTTGTTCTCTTTGGGGTACTCAATTCCTTTTATCATCTGTCATGCAAAATAGCTCATTCCAATCTCATGTCATCAAACAAGTCTGAGTTATATGAGGTTTTACTCCTCCGATTGTATTGTTTGAGTGTGGCTATGGTCACGACCAAGTGACTGAATTTGGTGTGGACACTTCCTCTTTTCTTCTCTTCTTCTTTTTCCTTTTTTTTTTTATTTCTTGTTTTGTAAAAAACAAACAATGCCACATATGCCAGAAGACACTTCACATGAGGCCTTGAACTTTTCAATAGATTTTTAGATAAGCATTCCTTAGGAGATTTAAAGTAAGCAAGCTCCGTCTGGGGGAATGTATAGCTTCAAATGAATATTAGGCTTCACCACTTCATTTTGAACTTGGTAAATCACACCCACCAATTTTTCTTGAACATTGATATAATCTGAGCACACACCTGACCTTTGTGGACTGTGAAAGGTGTAGGGGCTGAGAGATGATAGCTCGCTTGATTCCTAGCATAGTGTAAGGAACAAGTTGAGTCACCAATCCTCAGTGGGATTTACAGGAGATTTGATTTGTAGTAGTTTTCCCGATCACTGGCATGTTGTGACGCATTTCCTTTTGTTTTTGATAAGTAGTTACTCCCATTAAATCTCAATACCCATGAGAACTATAAATCACCCAAATATGAATGGCTGATTAAAGAAACTGATGAAAATAGGATGAACTTCCGGTCGAATGATTGGATGTAGCTTTGAATAAGCCGTTTTACGTTGTCATTCTCAATTATAGCTTCCAACACTAATTCACCCTTCCTTGCCTTTTTCGATGTTGAACGGAGATGTATTATCCGAGTCACTTTGAGTGATACCGATTATCTTTGTGGGAAGCTAATAGATACAATATCACTTTCCGATCATTAATGACAGTTGATGATCTTTATTTTGAAATTAACTTTGCAAAGTAATATTTTCTTCATTAGCTTTAAATACATTGAAAATAGTGTATTTTTTATCTCCCACAAGAATGTCTAATGGTCCCATCATAGCAAATCACCATCCGAGACTTTGTTTGCTAAAGTTTATTAAAGATTCTATTCTTGGGAATGTGGAAATCCTTTAGTTGGCTTCGAACTTGAATGTGGAGAGTAAGACATTCTCCAATAGTTGTAGGTAAGTCTACTAAAACCACGGGAAATAACCGAAGTGGTTGCCAGTAAATCGATAGCACTTAGTTTTGTTTTCAATGCTTTAAAATTGATGTTGTTCTTTGTTGACTCTGTTGAAAACATGCCATATACTTTCAAATGTCATACCTTCATACATTTTTGAGCTTGTTTATGCTTTGTGCTGTATATAGCTGTTGTTATGCTTTGCTTGTATTATGCATGGATTTCTTGCATTGGATTCTGCAACTGTTGTGCTTGAACATGAATTAGATTGCCCCGTGAAAGGTCTTAAGGGGCTCGAACACCTGTTTGGACCGGGAGCTTCAATTCTAGGACTTAAGTGTGCCTTAATGCTAATTCTTGGTCTCAGAGCTGAGTATTATTTGCTCATTTTGGCCTTTTGCTAAGGGGAGATACTGCCGAAATTTTGGTAGAATTCTATGCCTTTGCCATTTTTGCTGTTATTGATATTTTTCCTGCCTTTTTTTTTATTTTGCTTTTCAAATAGAAAAGGCAAAGCACCTTTGACCTTAACTTCCAGCGCATCAAAGAGCTGCTCTAAGGGCCGAGCTGCAAGTAACCCTGATGCAAGAGACCCGAGTGAAGTGTTTGCTGCTACTTTGAAGAACCAAAGAACTAGAACCTTGGCTGTGAGAAACATTGCAACAACAGATTGCCATATTGTAGCAATAGCTTTCAACCTTGGAAGATGATGCTTTGAAGCTTCGAAGCACCATAGATGGCTTGGAGAAGTCTAGTTCGGAGAACCAGGCTCACAAAGATAGCTTTCTCGCCAAAGTAAAGGTGAAGCAAACAACCTTAATGACTTTGTTCAATCCTTCGAGAGTGAAACAAGTATCAAACTAGATGAGATTGACATCAACGTTATTGTACCTGCCTGTGCAAGTTATAAAGGGCGCATCTTGATGGAAGGTGTTCTGAATGTGAAGAGGCAATTGGAGAAATTCTTGGACTAGAACTCTTTGTTGCAGCTTCTATCGGGTTCTTTTTATTTTGATTAGCCATGGGGTCCATGTACACTAACTTCATTTTTGTATTAAACCCTTAATGAATAACAATGAAAATTTTATTTTGCTCCACTTTGTCATTGGCATGGAATGTTTGGTTTAATTTTGTATGGATGTTTGTATGGTTTGTATGGATGATTTGGATGTGTATATGGTTTGGACGGTTTGTTTTGTTTTTTGTTTTCTTAGACTTGTATGGGGTGTGACTTGCAGTCTTTTGGATCGACAAATTAACAAAGAAAAGGAGTCATATAGGTGGACTTTATCCGGTGCCCATGTGTGAGGCTTTCTCCAGGGTCCATGACTTGATCCTTTTGGACAAAATTCTAGTTTTAAGGTTTGTTTGGGTTTGGTTATATGAGGTCTGCAAAAAGACTTATTTCCATATAACAGAGGGTAGCTATATAGGGTCTACAAAAAAGACTTATTCTATACAGTTAAATTTTGCTATATGGGGTATGCAAAAGGACTTGGTCTATACAGTAGGATGTTATAAGGGGTCTCGTAGAGACATTATCCAAGTAAGAAAAGTTGACTAGAGGAGCAGATGGGCCTTGTCCTCGTAGTTATTTTGTACAAGTATGAGGGATTTTGGTTTAGAATCATGGGTTATGGGGCTTAAAACCGAAGGTTTTAGGGATGAGCATGCACACTTACATGGTTTTGGTATGCCAATGACATTTAAGTGTAGTATGTCTTGAGAAGTTTTCCATTGATAGGCATTATGCATCTGTCTCCTTCAAGTGCAAAAGGTACATAGGCACCTTTGGAGAAGACCTTGTCAACGACGAATAGCCCTGCCCATTTGGATTCAAATTTGCCTTTTGACAAGCGTGTGGAGAACATGGGTCTCTTGACTGTAAGGACCAAGTCTCCTTTCTTGTAAGCTCTGTATTTAACCTTTTTGTAAAATAACCCAGCCATATGAGCTTGATATAATTTGATGCTTTGCTGAGCAACAAGCCTCTTTTCATCAAGGCATTTTAACTCTTGAAGTTTGAGCCTAACATTCTTTTCTTCAATGTATTTGTTTATCATAGCTACCTGAAAAAAAGGAAGTTAAATTTCCAAGGGTATCATATCTCTTCAATCTCTCAATGAATTTTAAAAAAATGAAATCTGATTTCTTAATCACATCGAAGAATTGTGCTACTGCTTTATAGGTATCAAGTGGCAGTAGAAGTCTTCTTTCAACTACTTCCAACCCCATTTTGTCATTTTCAAGGAATGACATTAAGGTTGCCAATCCTGCCAAAACATCTGCTTTGACATTGTGAAGTCTTGGAATGTGGTGAAACTCAATTTGCATAAATCTTTCCTTGAGTTCACAAGCTTTGTTGAAGAAGGAAATCAAGTCTAGTTTCTTCACTTCATCCTCAAGATTCATTTGTTTGATTACAAGTTGCGAATCTATAGACTCCAAGCATATTGATGCCTGATTCCAAGGCTAGTTGGAGACCCATACTCAATGCTGTATATTCTATCACATTGTTTGAACATGGCTTGATTAATGAGAAGGAGTGAGGGACATAGAATCTTTCTAGGTTGCAGAAAATGATTCCAACCCTTGAAACTAGTTCTCCTAGCTCATTAGTTCTGGAAGTTCCATCAAAATGCATGATCCAATGTAAGTCTGGATCAATGGTGGGTTTCCATAGTTATTCAATGAAGAAGACTAGCTCATCAGGGAGATTGTCTCTGAATTCAGAATCTCCAAGAGTGGATGTTTTGCTAAAAAATTAGTAAGTGCTTGCCTTTTTATTGCCTTTGTAGTGGTATATCTGACGTCGTACTAAGAGAGCAAAATAGACTATTTGGCTAAAGGACCGCTTAGTGGTCCAGCTTTTGTCACCAATGTCTTCAATAGGTTGATGTTGGAAACCAAGTACACTACATTGGAAAGGATGTAGTGACATAGTTTTTGTATTGCAAACATCAGCACAAGATATTCTTTCTCCACTGGATGATAATTATGCTCAGCACCAACCAGTGTCCTTGACAAATAGTAAAGAGCTACCTGCTTACCTTCGTTATTCTTTTGAGGTAATAATGTCCCTAGAAAGTGATCAAGAGCTTGAATATAATGGATGAAATGCTTGCTTGGAATCGGAGCTGAAAGAACTGGTGGGTTTGTAAGATACCGTTTGATATCTTGAAAGTCTGGATCAATGGTGGGTTTTCATAATTATTCAATGAAGAAGACTAGCACATTTGGGAGATTGTCTCTGAATTTAGAATCTTCCGAGAGTGGATGTTTTGCTAGAAAATTAGTAAGTGCTTGCCTTTTTACTGCCTTTGGAGGGATATATCTGATGTCATACTAAAAGAGCAAAATGAACCATTTGGCTAAAGGATCACTCAGTGCTCCAGCTTTTGTCACCAATGTCTTCAATGGGTTGATGTTAGAAACCAAGTACACTACATTGGAAAGGATGTAGTGATGTAGTTTTTGTATTGCGAACAATAGCGCAAGACATTCTTTCTCCACTGGATGATAATTATGCTCAGCACCAACCAGCATCCTTGACAAATAGTAAAGAGCTACCTCGTTACCTTCGTTATTCTTTTGAGCTAATAATGTCCCCAAGAGTGATCAAGAGCTTGAATATAATGGATGAAATGTTTGCTTGGAATTAGAGCAGAAAGTGTTAGATTTTGTGGACTCAATCCATCAGTTGATGTAATAAATTGATTAGATTTCTTTATTTATCAATAAGAACATGCTTTACTTTCATGAGATGAATGTTATTTTACTACTTCATGCACATGACCAATACGTATGACATAATGGTTCATGAGTTGAACCGGGTCCCATTAGTATATTAGATGTGATATATGTGCATGGATGAGATCCAAACGCGGGAGATATATGTCACAAATCTTATACTTAAAATAGCTTCACAACCAGTAATGAGATTGGGCATCTCATTTGATAAGGTTGCAGCACTTTGATCACTATGAGATAGTGTGATTTGTCTCAATCATCAGAATGTAAGATTCTGGATCAATGGTGCTGGTACATTGGATGTATTGAAGGACCATGAGATGCACCTTATGGCATTCCGTCTCAATAATAAGGTATGCTCTCATAATTCCCTTGCAATAGGCTCTCAATCCTGAGACATTGACGAACTCAAGTTTCTATCTATTCATTTGCTTTGAGTCACCAATGAGTGAGGCCGACTATAGGTTAACACCTCGGTGTCTTGGGTATGTGGTAGTAGAACTGTGGGAACGTTGAATGATCAAGATGGAATCTATCTCTATTATCCCCTTGTGCCAATTAATGGATTTGTCATTAGTAAGTGCGCACCCATCTCAATTAAGAGTTAATTGGATGGTACTGATGATTACTGTGATTAATTGGGGCTCAAGGATAATAAGATGTGGAACTTAGATTGGAAGAGACGGATTTATTCCAATTGATCCACGGATATTGATAGAGGGGCCTACTTGTGGTAATTGGGAAGTTTAGGGTCTTCATTGTAATTTATTCCTAAGACTGGAGTGCAATTGCATTTATATAGTGGTGTTATTTGCAATTAACTGTGGGCCCGGATTGCACATGAGATGTGGGGTCGCGGTGTTCCAGTTGGAGCCAGCTTTCTAAGGAATCCCTAGTGGTCCCCACGCTAGCCCAAGATATTGGAAAACACTAATCCGACTTGGACTCTAGAAATAAGAGTTTGGAAAGGAGAAAGTTGCTAATTGCTTTGGAAGTAAGACTTCTATTTCAATTAGACAAGGGAGAGATTTGGAAGTCTATAAAATATCCTTGGACGTCCAAAAGAGTCCCCCTCACGCCAAAAACCCTTTCGTGCAAGAGTTGCGCGAGTTACTCTCCTCTCCTTTCTTCTAGTTCCTTGGAGTCTCGAGTTGGGATTTTCTCCTGAAGATTCCACCGTTCTTCTTGAGAAAAGAAATCCAATTCGGGGGTCATAGCGTGGAAGGCTAAGAGGTCTTGAAGAAGTCCATTAGAGCACTGCGGGTCTCCAAAGGTATGATCTACTTCTTGCATGTCGTAGGTTATTTTGGATGTTTAGTGCTGGTATAATTTTTACTGTACATGGTCACGAGATTGAGGGTAACGCATCCTGGATTGGGTTTTGGTCTTATGGATAGTTGATCCCTGTGTCAAGTGGGTCAAAAGTTTTGAAAATCTATCCACGAGACCCACCTACTTCCAACAGAAAGAACTCGGGGGTTTGTGAGATACCGTGTGATATCTTGAAAGGCATCTTCACAAGTTTTATATCATAAAAAGTCTACTCCTTTTTTCATCAGTCTGGAGAACACTCTGCATTTCCCTAACAAGTTTGAGATGAACCTACGAATGTAGGCAAGTCTACACTAAAATCCCTCGAGTTCTTTAAGAGTTCTTGGAGAAGGCATCTCCAATATGGCTTTAACTTTAACTGGATCTAGTTCGATGGCACCTTTTCGAACCACAAATCCTAGGAATTTTCCAAAAGAGACTCCAAAGGAACACTTCAAAGGGTTCATTTGAAGGTTGAATTTTCACAACCCCTCAAAGACTGTGCGAAGATCAGCTAGATGATTTGACTTCTATTTGCTTTTGACTGCCAAGTCATCGACATATCATTTGGCATACTTATGCTGCATATCTTTGAAAATTTTCATCATCGGCCTTTGTTATGTGGCTCCAACATTTTTGAGACCAAAAGGCATGACGGTATAGTAGTACATGCCAAAGGGGGTTTTAAAGGATTTGTGCTTCTCGTCCTCCTTGTACATCTTAATTGAATTGTATTTCGAAAATTCATCCATGAACGACATCCTTTCAAATCCGAAAGTATTATCAATCATGATTTTTGGTATGGGTGATGGGAAATCGTCTTTGGGACAAACTTTGTTCAGATCTCTAAAGTTGATGTAGACTTTGATTTGCCCATTCTTTTTGGTGACTAGGACTATGTTAACCACCAAGTCAAGGTGTTACTCTTCACGGATGAAGTGAACATCTATGAGTTTTTGAACCTCCTTTTCGATTTATCCATGACTTTTGGTTTTGTCCTCCTTTGATCTTGCTTTAAGGGCTTAGTATCATATGCTATATTCAATTTGTGCACGAAACTTCTGGATCTAGACCCAACATTTCTGCATAGGTCCATGCAAAGCAATCCATGAACTCTTGCAAAAAGCTCAATACAGATCAAGTTTTTTTCCTTTGATTTAAGAGCTTACAAACATAGGATGAGGGTTTTCTGAGGTTTACTAGTTTATTTCTTATACTTGGTCCTCAGTTGGAGGTTCGGGAGGAGGTTTTTCTATAGCATGTTTGGGAGTTTCTTACTCCATGAAACCTTCTAGTGTTTCAGTAGGGGTTTAAGCCAAGGTTTGATCCCTTTTCATAGATTTAGTTTTTTAGGCTTTTTAGCTTTTACATCAAGGGCTAAACATTCCAACGAGTGTGTTGAGATGGATCTATTTCTTCATTGAGTTCAGGTGGCCAATATTCAGTGATTTGTGACGTTGTATCATCATCATCACTTGTCCCCTTAAGATGTTGAAAAGCATCTCAATTAGCAGGATCTTGGAAAACAATGGTCTTTTGAGAGTCATTAGAGTCATACTCTTTGGTGATGACCACAAATCTTGCTCTAAAATTTTGATCTAGCTTAGGAACGTTGCTATAAGGAATGTACCCTATGCAATGCCACAACTGTTCAATTTTACATCCCTTTTTGAGGTCTTCTTTCATTTCTAGAGTAAAGACATCAAAAGGGATCTGAACCCCATTCGCACTCAGTCTAAGGCCAATAGGCTTCTTGAGCTTGTACCCCATGTTTTCATCATGTTGTAGACCACAGGATTGTAGATGTCTAGCCTTATTCTCCCTTCTTTGGTGATCTTGTTGATAGAATATGATGCAGAGGCATTTTTAGCTTGATGGAAAACTATCAAGTAATTGTGTTACTTGGATGGAGGCACGAAGAAGCAAGAACCCCCAAAATCATAAATTTGGGATGGCGTGGGCCATAGAAAAAGCAGAGGATCCCAATCTGCTACAGATGCATAGAGGTGTCCATCTTTTCGGCATCCTTAGTCCCCAACTTAGAATCTAAATCTCTGACCATTGAGATGACATGCACTGGGCGCATCCAGATAGATCTTCCACATAGGCGATAAAGTGCCAATTCGAGAGATGAAATAATTCGAGACATCTCATCATAGGTTTGAAACTCCATTGCCATTATCAAGCTGTGCAGGGCTAGTTGGAAGCCTATCCAGCACAGATAAATCCATGCTAAGTAGTGTGGAGGATTATCACATCTTTCAACCAAATGAAGCCATCTATTGATGTATCTGTAAGACAGCTCACCCCTTTGTTGTGATGTTAACACAAGCTGACTGAAAGTGACAACAGAATTAGGCCTCACGAGTGACATTCCCCTGGTAGGAGGAGGTACATCATTGCTTTCTTGGTCAGAATCTGGGTTACCACTAAGGAAATCACATTTGCCAAATATAATAGCTTTTGCTGTCTTGCAGCAGATGGTTCACCATTCTCAGCAGGCATTATATACATAGCCGAACTACATGTCTTGTTTGTACAGATAACAATGCCTGTTTACTTTGTCCTTGACGGTTTTGTGGATATAACCAAAGGTTGATCTGATTGTCTAATTTCATATTTAACCTTGACACCAAAGGAGCTATGGTATCCATAAACTTCACTACTTGCTTCTTTGTGGACTGCAATTTTCTGACAAGATCATATCTTTTGCAAAGACTTGATGTACCTTACCCTCATTATCAATACATTTTAAACATTGATGGAGAGTAGAAGATACTATGGAGTAATTATGAAGCCATTGCCTTCCCAAGAGGATGTTGTAGCAAGCATTGTCTTAACCATGTGCAAAGTAGCTCCAGAGGTTAGATCACCCAATTGGAGCCGAATCTGAATCTTGCCAATCAGATCTTGGACTTCTCCATCATAGCCTTGGATTGAGGTTTTTGTAACAAATAGCTTGCTCACCAGGGATACCAAGTTCCTAGAGAGCTATAATTGTGATGAGGTTCAGAGCTGATATTGGGTTAACCTGAACTCTCGGAACAGGTATATCCTTCATGTAGGCTGTGAAATGGAACGGCCTTATGTGCTTCATGTTACCTAATAGGAGCTTATCTTTGGAGAACGAAATGGTGGCTTTGAAAGCGTTGTGAATCGAAAGACACTCTATACACTACTTTTAAGCCTTCTTGGGTTTTGCTATTAAATAGTTCTTCTTTGTCTTATGAACTTGTGCCACATGAGTTTAATCGTTTGTATTCAAAGCTTGTAGAGCTCGTATGAAGTTATTAAGAGTCTCTTCAGACATCTACAACAGATCAAAAATATGAAGTCGTTTAGGTATGTGCTTGAGGTGTGCAACAACATCATACATGAACCGCTCTGGCGGCTTTGCATTAGCATTTACATCTGAAGAAGTTACATTTACATTTGTGTTATTCCCTGAAGAATTTACATAAAAAAAAGAAGAAGAAGAAGGTCTACCATAGTTGACTTTATAGTTATGACCGGAACAAGTGCTTCCGTTGACTATATTATTTCAGTCAACTTCTGGATGAGTATCTCTTCTCATTGTGTTCACTTCTTTGAGTTCACCAAAAGGTTGACTAACTTCTTCTAAGCTGGCTTCTTGATCTTCATTGTTAAGATGGCTTGAGATGTTTGAGGTTCATCAGCAACAGTGCTAAGAACCACCAAAGCTAGAGCCAATGGCTTCTCTTCTTCTGAGTTAGAGAGGTTATACTGAACTTGGAAGACTTCCTGAGGTACAGTAAGACTGTTAATGCTGAGATCATTATGTTTTTCTGGAAACTCAAGCTCATCACTTGAGTCAGGAATAATAAGTTGAGTACTTAGTTCAAAATCTAACTTCAAAGAGGTTTGATTCAATAGTTGGTTCAGGAGAAACACCTCCTATAGATACTACTGCATATGAACAAGAAGACAATGCTTATTGTTGCTACGCTTCACTGGACTCAACCAATGGCAAGGGATCCAGATGAACTTGTCTGGGTAATGGAAAAGGTAGAGGTACATCATTCAACCAACCACTTGTGTTCAGTTTGTGTATATCATAAAGAGCTACCGACAGTGTATTGAGACCATGTTTAATATTAGGGTACTCGTTTTAGGATCAAAAGTTTGTTCAAAACCCTCATCCTCATTAGAGGGTATTCATCAATGAAGTAGTCATCGATCCACTGATCATCTTCAAAATGAGAATAGTTTGACCAATCTTCTTCATCATCTGAATTAGGAGGTGTGCCATCCCATGATATCCTGTTGCAACTAGATATTGGTGGCTCTTTCTCATCTTTTGGAATTGGAATGATGAAGTTAGCCAAAGTAAAGTGACCTCTGACTGGTTTGGGTGGTTCTTCTGAAACTAAAGGTTCGACCACCTTTTCTTTCTTCTTTTTAGCTTGTTTTTCTTGTCTGGCCAAGCGATTCTGGGCAATTCTTTGAAGGTTTTTTAGTTGCATTTTAACCTTCCTTTTTTTTGCAGGTGTGGGTTTGGCTTTAACCTTCTCCCAGCTTTCATCATTTACTAGGTTTAGGTGAACCCACATTTCTTCCCCTGAAGAAGTTTTGACTGGTATCAAACATTGTTTGTCATGTAATATATAGACGACACGAAATTCAACAGGTACAGGTGCGAACTATCCAAAGGAGATCATGTTGACCAGAGTAGCATCATATTTCTGATCGAAAGTTGTCACTCCATTTTTTTACATCTCATTGACTTTTTCTTTGAAAATGAAATAGTCTTTAAGAAAATGCAACACCATTCGGTGGTATGTACAATAGTTTGGATCATTGATGCGACCCGCTTGTTTAGGCTTCTTCAATGGTGGAAAATCAATTGTTATGTTTTCCATCAATGACCAAAAGATTACTTTAATATCCCCGTTAAAAGGATATTTAGTTTTCTTCCTTTTTTCATACTCCTCATTCTTAGTTTGATCAGTTTTTGCATTCTGAAGCTTTTGCGGAGGTTTGGAGGTTTGCACATTAAAGACGTCTTGTTTTTTTTTTCTAGTTTTGGAGCTGAAGATGAAGACCGCTTTGCCTTTCGAGAACTTGCCTTCTTTTGACTAATCTCCTTAAGGGTTAGCTTTGCATCAGTGGCCACCTTAACCAATCATGCCAAAGATTTACTTTTGTGACTAAGTGTGATAGCTTTGATCTCTAGTCATAAATTGGTTTTACACATTTCAATGGTTGCCCTTTGAGATGGTTGTTCCAAGCATCTATAAAATAATACCCTTCATTTATTGATAAAGGACTACGCACTTTCATTGTCTCCTTGCCTTGTACTGTCGAGCATATGGCAAAGGTGACTATTTGATCCTCCTCTTGGAAGTGAAGTAAAACTTATCTTCTATGATAGGCCATATCATGAAAGTGAGCTTTGGTAACTGCTTGTACCGGTCAAAAGTAACTCCTTTCAATGTGCCAACAAATAGCCTTATCTTTAGTGCATCTAACTTTGGCAAGTTTTAGAGGAGTGACTTGAAATGCACAATATACTGAGATTCCGACCCTTTTCCAAGGTATGGCTAGAAATTTGGAAATTTATAATCTGGTGGAAATGGAACTAAATCAAATTCTAGAGGATACTTGGATGTAATACCCTTCTTTTTCATCCCGGTCTCTACTTTTGATTTCGTCATCATCTCTTCAACTTCTTTAAAGGTTACATGTTTTTTAGGATTTGCATAAAGACCAAGGATTAACGAATGATCACCATGAGAAGAACTTGCAACTATCACCTTATCTGTCTGGGACTTGATTTGAGCTGTGAATATGTCAGTTTTAGTGGCATATCTCTTGATCATTACCTGTTCTCTTCTATCAGCAAATAGAGGATTGACTGGAGCTTTAGCTGGACCACTTAACTTATCTACCAAGATTTTCAACTGGGTAGTCAAGTGATCAATTTTTGCTCCTTGTTGTTTGACCATGTCACTGACGTCGTCCTCTTGATTTTCACTAGCATCTTCTTTGCTGGCGTCATGCTTCCACTACCTCATCATTTCCATCCTTGCTAGTCCCACTCCCTTCAGTTATGAACACAGTGTACTAATGGGGGTAGGAGGATGTTAATGTAGGAAGAGTGGATTGATTATCTTTTGTGTCTAAGATAGTAATAGGATCTGTATTAGAGTCTATTTCGACATGACTTCAAAAGTCCTGCTTGAATGGGAGTTGGAGTTAGACCTTGTGATTCAATCTGAGCTATACTCTTGGTAACTCTCTGGGCTGAGCCTGGTCCAACCATGCATGATGAGTTCAGGTCTGGATCATCTTCTTTAGCCACCCATTTTTGAGTGATTGTACGCTGTGACAGCTTTTGGGTTTGATCCCTGTAGCGCCCCAAAGCTTTTTTGTTTATCTTATTAGCTAGTCTAGCTGTCAAGGTTTGATCTTTGAACCTGGCAACCAGTGGCCTAAAAGTGCTGGCAACTCGTTCCCAATCCATGGAATTGGAATTAGGAAGTGAAAGGATGTCAATGCACATCTCTCGTTATTTTTTTCTGCTTCTTTTAGTGGAGCGAATCCTTGAAGCAAGCGAGATCAGTCGAATTATTGATGACCAATTGCTCAGCTTTGTTTTAGTCTTCAACGCCATTTAATAAACACTGGGTTGAAGATGGCGGGATTGGTGCTATAATGATAGAGGGTAGACGCCTCTTGCTGAACCTTCGTCCTTCTTTTTAGGTCAGAGAGCAGAAGGAATTGTTTTCAATTAAGCCCAAGAGTTTGTTTTCAACCTTGTTTGCTTTGGAAATGTGTGGTTGCGGTGACCATGTACTACATCCGGGAATGGACACATGCTTCTGGGCTTTCTTAATAGTTAAGAGTTGCCGAAGGTCCTTTAATTCTTGCTTGTTAATGATCCGTTGTTTGAGTTGAGGAGATAATGGTCTTGAGCCTTGGGCAGCCACTCAACGCAACTTGCCAAGTGCTATTGGCTTGTGATCTGTGAACTAAACTTATCTTGGCCATAGATGAGGCTTCATGATATGCAGGCTGCTATCTCTTGATTTTAGTTTGTGTTTTGGTTTTTCCTAAACCTTATTGAAATCTTCAAATGGATTATGGGCATATTTAGAAGCCTAGGGTCTAGGAGTCTTGGTCTTCTTGATGGATTTAGGGGTCACTGATGACCCATTCAGATCAGTTGAAATCATGGAGCCCATAGGGGTAGAGAGTCTTTGGAAGACTGAGACTTTGGATGTTAGGGTAGCAAAGTCAGCTCAAGCCCTCTTTGGTGCTCTTGCAGATGATTTGTTTTGGGTCATGGAGATTTTGAAGAGCCTCTCCTTGGCCTCATCGAAAGTGATGATTAAAGAACCCATGATATTTTTACAAAAAAGTAAACCTAAAGGACTCTCTATTAATGTCACAACTAACATGGCTGCCTCTTGCACTAGCCGGAATGGTTCATGAATGCCTTCTGAACCAACATGGTTTTGAACCAAAATGGTCAGAAATACGCATAAACCCAATCTCATTATGCTATGCTAACTAGTCCTGGCTGTCAGCATTTCTGTAGTATTTTGGGACTATATAGACAGACTTAGAAGCATGTTATGTTGACTAGACCTAGCTACCAGAATTTTGATAGCGTTTCAGGGCTATCTGTATTAGATTTATAAGCAAGAGAGGGTTGAATCCAATCAAAGAGATAGGGCCCACAGGATCGAGCCTACACCACTACCGCAATGATCACATGGGATCCATGATAAGTCCTTAAAAATAAATATTTTCATATACATTTTGGACCATTTTAAGGACTTATTGACTAAAAATAGTGTCATTTAGTGTGAAAACATGGTTTCAAGCATTTTAAAATTGTTTTAGTATTTTTTTGCATATTTGCTTAAAAAATCACACTTTTTGCTTACATTCATAAAATCTGCCATTTTTTTACTTCTATTTTTTGGGAAGTTTTATGAAAATTATCTTTCTCATTAATTAAATTCAATTTTAATCATCATTAGATCATTCACATAAATCATGAAAAATGGTGTGCATTTTCATTATCATTTCATAAGAGATGGGTTTACAGTTATGCATTTGTGATCTTAGGGTTAAAATCGTCTTTTTATATTAATTCACATTTGCTTTGTAGGAAATTGTTGATATGAGTCCTATTTTCAAAGAATTGAGGCAAAGAAATTATTTTCGAAAGAAAGGAAAGAAATTGGAAGAAATGCAAAAATTGGCCTCATGAACCCACACATATGCACATGCGTGGGGTACACTTGTGGGACATCCAAGATGGGGTCAATCTAATTGTTGCACATTTTAAGATATTTTCAAAATCAATTTGAAGAAAATCTCATCAAAGATGGAGAAGGAAAGCCACATAAGAGTTCTTTTTTGAGAAAGAGCAGAATTGCAAAAAAAATAAAAATAAAATATGCAAGAAGCATCCTATTCCCAAGAGGATTTGGTTCAGATTTTGTGCCTAAAGAAAAGAAAAAAAAACCAAGGAAGAATTATCTAAGAAGATCTCTTTGATTTTGAAGTCAACAAGGAGAACCTTCCAAAGAAGAAAAGTTGACAAAGCAAAGGACAAATGAGGAAGTTTTACACATCATGTGCGCCATGTTTTGATTCTAAGATATCTCTCCAAAGATCTAAATGCAAAGTGGCAAATACAAAGATGGAAAGAAAAGCAAAGAAAACTTCCAATGAAAGAAAGAAAATAAAAGGGAAATAGAAAAAAATCCAGCTAGGGATTCACACCCAAAGCTTATTATGTGTCGGCCAAATTTTCAACTTTTATTATTTTTTTGAAGATTTTATCATATCAAGAGAGAAAGGAAACTTTGTGGCTTGAAAAAGTATAAATAGGGCAGCCTTTTAGCATACCCTTCATGGATTGTTAGAAAGTTCACATCATTGTTATTTTTAGAAACTTTCTAAAATTGGAAAAAGTTATTGTTTTTCAACTTGTCATCGCTCCTCTTGGAAAAAAGCACATCAAAAGTGATCTAATTGCTGTCCTTAATCTTCTCAATATTTAAGAAAGCCTTTGCCCTTGTAGTGCGCGACAGCTTGTCTGTTCAGGAAATTAGTCCTTCAAAAGGATTCATCTGCGACTCTACCACTTCTTGATGGCTAACCTGGCCGAGTTGGTTTCATAGCACTGGATTGGAGAACTTAGGGAAACTTTTCAACTTTAGGGAGTTATTTAGTTGCTAGGTTTTTCTCATTTTTTTTCTTTAATAAAAAATAAAATGAAAAAAACCTCAAAATTCCAAAAAAAAGGACATGCCCTCTCAGCCAATTTGGCAAAGAGGTTTAGTGCATAGATTAGAAAGGAAAGAATCTCCTAGACCCTCAAGTCCTTTGAGATTGTCTCAAATGACGAATGGGTCCGGGAACAATGATGCCCAACTCAAGAATAGAAATAATAATGGGGACTATAATGGTGTTGAGGTTAACCAGTCACCTAAGACTTTACGTGATTATTTGAACCTCGCATGTCAAACCACACCCTCATGCATAGTGGTACCCAAAATTACAAGTCAATTTGAAATCAAACCTAGCATGATCCAACTTCTACCTAAGTTTCATGGGCTTGACTCTGAAAGTGCATACTTGCATTTAAAAGAATTTGATGAAGTATACTCCACACTTTAGTTATAGAATGTAGTGCCGGCTGTAATCAAACTCAGGTTATTTCCATTTTCCTTGAAAGATAAAGCAAAGACCTGGCTCCACTCTCTTAGACCAAGTTCAAGCAATACCTGGAAAGGCCTAGAGATTGAATTTTTAAAAAAATTCTTCCCATAACATAAGACCAACACTTAAAAGAGGGAGATCATGATGTTTAGACAAAATCTCAAAGAACCTTATTATAAGTGTTCGGAAAGATTTAACGAATTAATCTTTGCATGTCCTCACCACGGATATGAAATATATAGTCTCATCAAAATTTTTATTGAGGGCTTAACTCCTGATTCCCCTTAATTTATTGAGATGATGTGCAATGGTCAATTTGATCAAAAGCAAATTGATGAAGCGTGGGAATTTTTGGAATTAATGGTTGAAAACGCACAAAAATAGGCCTTGTTTGATGGGGCAGATCAATCCAAGTCATTAAATCAGTCTAAGGGAGGATGATTATATCACTTGAACAATCAAACTGAAATCTAAGCCAAGCTTACGACACTTATAAGAGAGATTGAAACCCTGAAACTTAGGAAGAACAAGGATATAGTTATGGTTTATGGTATTTGTGCTTCCGAAATTCACATTTCAGCAGATTGTCCAATTGGACCTGCATTATAAGAAGCGATTCAAGAATAGGCTAATGTTTTAAACTCTTACAAAAAGCAGTTCAATACAAATACCATGGAGAACGCATATAATCCTTCCTGGCGGAACCACCCAAATTTTAGTTGGAGGAATGGACCCAATGCTACATCTGAGTATAATCCCCAAAGACCATCAGATTCTAGTGCATACGTGCCCCCACAGCATAATACACCTTATGCACCACAAGCTCAAAACAGGTCACTGGAGGAATCACTCATCATGCTAGTACAAACTCAACAACAATTTATGCAAAGCCTACATAATAATCAACAGATTATTCAAAATAATCAGCAGGTTATTCAAGATAATCGACAGGCTTTCCAATGGTTAGAAACTCCTATCGAACAAATCAAACATAGCATTCAAGTTCAAGGGAAAGGAAACTTTTTAGGATAACCTCTCCATAACCGAAAAGGCCAATTTGAAGTGAACGACATAACTAAACCAAACTATCAGGAGCATGTTCAGGCTGTCACTCTACACAGTGGCAAAGAACTTCAAGAGAATCCAAGAAAAAATAAACAACATGTCTCCTCTGATTCAGATGAGAAAATTAAAAAGGATAGTGCTAATACAGAGGTTACTGTTGAAAATGAGTAAGGTCCCGACCCCACATTATCACACTCGTTGCCCCTTTTCCACAAAGTTTGACCCATCCCAAAAAGCCAATCCCAAACCAGGAGATCGTAGCCATTTTTAAGGAAGTTAAAATCAATATTCCTCTGTTGGATGTAATCAATTAGATCATAGCCTACGCTAAATTCCTTAAGGATCTTTGTACTATCAAGTGTAGGATTAATGTCCAAAAGAAAGCTTTCTTCACTTAGCAAGTTAGTGAGCTTTTAAACGGTGGTACGCCCGAGAAACATAAACATTCAGCATGCCCCACCATTCCATGTGTCATTGGAAATCACCAGATAGGTCAAGCTTTATTAGATTTGGGAGCTAGTGTAAACATATTACCTTACTCCGTTTATCTACAATTGGGGCTTGGTGAGTTGAAACCAAGCAGAACTACTTTTCAACTCGCTGATCAATCTGTTAAGAAACTGAGAGGGTTAATAGAGGATGTGTTGGTATAGATTGAGCATTTTTTCTTCCCAGTGGGTTTCTATGTGTTGATACAAAACCAGTGCGAAATGAAAGTGGTGAAATTTCAGTTATTTTGGGAAGACCATTCTTGGCCACATCAAATGCACTAACTAATTGTCGTAATGGAATGTTAAAACTTTCTTTTGGAAACATGACCATTAAACTAAACATATTTAATTTATACAAACATCCCGAGGATATTGATGATGATCTCCTTAAAATAAGCCTTGTGAATATTGTGCTAGAGCATGATTTAGAGGAGTTGTTAACTCCCATATTACACTGATATTTGAGCCCAAAGAGGACTTGGACTCTCTTGAGGAATTGGATGATGACACTATGGAAGAAGCTCACGCAATATGGACACCCAAGCTTGAGGAGCTTGTACCAACTGGTGCACCACCTCTTCCATATCAGGTTAAACCACCCAAACCTGAATTGAAGCCCCTCCTTTCTACCCTCAGATATGCTTACCTTGGGGATGAGGAAACCTACCCAGTAGTCATTTCTTAGCTTCTTGCTGAGGACCAAGAGGCCTAGTTATTAAAAATGCTCAAAAATACAAGAATGCAATTGCTTGGAGTGTGGCCGACATCAAAGGAATTGACCCTTTAGTGTGTAATGCATCGTATCTACCTTGGAGAGGATGCAAAACTATGTAAGCAAATGCAATGCCAGCTCAACCCTATTATGCAAGAAGTGGTTAGGGCTAAGGTGCTTAAACTTCTGGATGTGGGTATAATCTACCCAATCTAGGATTGCTAGTGGGTCGGCCCTACCCAAGTTGTTCCAAAGAAAGCTGGTGTCACTATAGTAAAAAATGCTCAAAATGAACTTGTTCCTACCCGAGTACCCACAGGATGGAGGGTATGCATAGACTACAGGAAACTCAATGTGGTCACATAAGGATCATTTTCCCTGAACCTTCATGGACCAAATTTAGAAAGGATAGATGGCCATCAATACTACTGCTTTCTTGATGGATATTTTGGGTATAACCAAATCAAGATCTCCCCTGAAGACCAGGAGAAAACCACATTCACATGCCCCTTTGGTACTTTCGCTTTTCGGCGGATGCCTTTTGGGTTATGTAATATTCCCGCCATGTTTCAACGTTGTGTGCTGAGTATATTCAGTGACATGGTGGAACGTATTCTCGTCTTCATGGACGATTTCTCTGCATTTAGTGATTTATTCGAGGACTATTTGAGCAACCTCGAGATTATTCTAGCTAGATGCGAAGAAAAAAACTTGGTAGTTAATTGGGAGCATGTCATTTCATGGTTCATCAAGGAATTATCCTTGGTCATATTGTGTCTGAAAAAGGTCTAGAAGTTGACAAGTCAGTAATTGATTTGATCACTAACTTACCCACACCCAAAACCATAAGGGATATAAGATCATTCTTAGGGCATGTAGGGTTCTATAGAAGGTTTATTAAAGATTTTAGTTCTATATCTTGCCCTCTTTGTGAACTTTTATCCAAGGATGCACAATTCAAATGGACTGAGGCATGCCAAGTGGCTTTTAAAAAATTGAAAGGCATGTTGACGTCTGCTCTAATTATGCAGCCTCTGGGTTAGAAACTGCCCTTTGCGCTCATTTGTGATGCCAGTGATTATACGGTTGGGGCTGTTTTGAGGCAATGTAAGGATAAAAAGCTTTATGTGATTTATTATACAAGTAAGAGTTTGAATAGTGCAGAGATCTACTATTCAACCTTTGAGAAAGAATTACTGGCAGTGGACTTTGTAATTGACAAATTTCATTCTTACTTGATTGGATCTAAGATTGTGGTGTTTATAGATCATTCTGTACCCAAATATCATTTTTCTAAAAAAGATGCTATGCCCAGACTAATCCGATGGATCCTCCTACTCCAAATATTTGACTTAGAAATCAAGGATAAAAAGAAAGTATAAAATGTTATGGCAAATCACCTTTCTAGGTTGGTCATTTTTGACCCTGTTGAGCCAACACTAATCTAGGAAATTTCCTAGATGAACACCATTTTGCATTGCCCCAACCCCTTTGGTTTGTAAATTGTCACAACTCGAGCCCAAGAGATTGGGGGCTAAGACTAAACTTAACCAGTGACATACGTACTCCCATGCATATGCATTTAAACCCTATCCAAACGCACACGCACAAGGGAAATTCACACGTGCCAATACATCTACATGGAAGTTATAGGTATCATTGCATAACAAAAGAAGACGTACAAGAACAACATAATCTATATACAAAAGATTACATAATATTTAAAGTTATACAAAATGAGCTAGGATACAAAGTATAAAGATCATGAATGAACCCAAAATCCACTGAGATCACAAAATGAGGAAGACCTATATGCATGAATGACATTGTTGCTCTGAAGGAGTGATCACATCCACTCCTCTAGCCTGGACGGGGCATATGGGGTCTCCCCTGGAGTTTGGTTGACCGACGAAGGGTCGGTCGAGAGATCTGAGCCTGCAGCACCAACGACAACTCATGAATACAATGATTCAGCAAAGTATAAGTAACAATAAGTTAACACATGTTGTATCTAACATAATAAAGAACAGTCAATATATATAGAGGTTTAATTTCGTATACTAGGCAATTGTGCATTCGATTGAACATGCTATCAGAATCAATGTTTACATGATACATATACAACTAGGTGGCTACTACATTTGCCCTATACTCCTTTTTGGGGACACACATACTGAGAACACCATCGACCAGGCCAGGGTACGAATGGGTCTTGAGTTCTTAGGGTCTGGAAGCCCCAAGATATAAACTCACTGCAGCGGTGCCATACATACTACGCCAAATTCAACCCCGTCGGATATCCTAAGGCTGAGGCTGAGTAATGCCTGTCACGCCCCAATCCCGGGAATTTGGGGATTTGAGTGGGCCCCCGGGGCGTGGATACGTAATCCCGTAGAAATCCGTGCCCTGAAGAATTTTGCACGAATTCCTACAAGGGAGATTCCACAGGAACGTGTGAGGTAAGCTGACACACGTACAACATAAACTATCATAATCGAGAACCTGTGAAATACTCAATAATCATCAAGAGCACATAAAGTTCATAGTCTATTAAAGCATAATTACATACAATAGTGTTATAGTCCTTAAAAATACGTTCCCAAAATCAGTCCTTAAGGTGATACACAAGTCTTCAACATAATATTCCCCGAAGAGACGCTCTCCGTAGGATGGCTAGTAGTAAACGTCGCCATCCATCCATTCACCTACACCCCGAGGTACCGTTGGGGTATCTTTCGGGGCCGCGTCAGTATTCGTGTCGGGAGCGGGTGCTGAATCTGCAATACCGAGGGTAACACTGTTAACACGACGGTTAAGCAAGTACTAAGCATAGGAATTAATATAACAAAATACATTAGCAAGAACAATCACTAAACATGATGCATGAGTGAAACTTAGTGTTATACATACTGATTGGCAACCACGATGCTCTATTCTCCCAAAGGGAGCATACATAACGTATGGGTCGCTAGGGGATCAAGCTAGCTTCCCTAGGAGCGTCGACAACTCCTACGTAAACCTACTGCAGTGGTGACATATAATACCCAAAGGGCAGAAGCCAAGTGGTGCCGACTCGGAGTCAATCATACAAATCATAACATATATAAGGAATAGATAACCATGAAACAACGAAAACGAAGCACATGCAGGTAGGCTACAAGGCCCGAACCTCAGCTACACCCTTGGCTAGCAAGCACACACTCAATAGAAGCTCTGGCTTGTCAGACACGCACTCATTAGAAGCTCAGGTCTGAATTGCCTCGGGGTTTGTTAGAGGAAGTGAATGCGATAATAGTCATGTCAAAGGTAGTGTTATGTATCAATATGATATGATTGCATTTAGATGAAGCAGTCTCCTGATTCCCAATGACATTCAGCACGATGTACACATGAGATGTTCGGTGTCGTTGTGTTACCGTGTCTGGGTATTACATTGTGTGCATATGGAACACCCCTCTCTTGCCAACATCCATGACTTGCCATTGGGAAATCCTTCATTCATTCCAATGTGTAATTACCAATGGCCAATGTGGAGGTATAAAAGGTACCATGACTAAAGCCCTACAATCATTAAGGTTCCTAACATCTTACATTCACTGGTTCTTACGGCTTAGCCGTGTACAGGGCTACGGCTTAGCCGAGAGGGGGTCACAGTTCATCCGGATTTTCGGTGTGGTTACGGTTCAACCGTATATTGGCCTACGGCTTAGCCGTGCTAAGCCTACGGCTAGGTCACGGGGAGGTTACGGCTTAGCCGTAGGGTATTTCACGGTGCAGCCGTATGCAAGCCGTAGAAGGAACTGGGTTCTGTGATCTCTCTGGAAAGTTCGCCGTAGAAAGACCTACGGCTCGGCTACGGGCTGGATACGGCTTAGCCGTAGTGGATTTCACGGCGTAGCCGTAAGTGAGCCGTAGTATAAAACCTCATTTTACTGCTCTCTGGACATTGAGCCGTAAGAGCTCACGGCTTAGCCGTAGCTTCGCCGTAAGCTTCAGAAAATCTACATACAGTTCTGTAGCTCAATTTTCGGTACGGGATCACTACAGAACTCCCTTATAAGGGAAATGCTGAAGCTCAACTGAAGTTTTCTGGAGAGTATTCCATACTCACACACCTTCTATTCCCATCTCCATCATTCCTACTTGATTCATTCATACATATTAAGGAGGAAGAAATGGCAATGAAAACAACTAACTTAACATGCAATGACAATCCCACATGCAATGAATATAAGCTTAAGTACTTGCCTCTCCTAACAACACTAACCCTCTCCCACTGTAGATTGCCGTGAGGTTGGAAGAAACCTTCAAATCTGAAATGGGTTCTTCAACTTAGAGAGGGAAGAATGCCCAAAAGAGTAAGGAGAGGATGAGTGGAGACCACTCCCTACACATGCATACTCCCACAATCCCCAAGCACTCCAATGCAAGTAGAAGGAAGAAGGAACCCAGGAGAACAGGACTCCAACCGATCGAACGAGAGAGGAAGGAGAAGAACAGTGGAATTCCCTTTTTAAACACAATTTTTCCTGAAGTTACATGCAAGCCCACTTGTTTCCGGAAATTTCAGTTTAGTCCGGAATGACCTCAATTGGCTTAAGATGAGTCCGGATCAGCTCGGGCTCAACACAAAAGATGATCTACGCGATGAATTACACGTAAGGAGATGGACGGGATAACCTAGAGGCATAAGGAAAATTTACTAAAAAGCCCTTAGCTATTTAAGCGGGGTCCAAACCTAATAATTCACACTAAATTGGGCCTCAACAAGTCTTAATCAATAGGAAACAGGATTAATTAACGTAATTAGGATTAGTGAGGGTTCGGGTCCTTACATCCTCCCCCACTTAAGATCATTCGGTCCTCCGAATGCACGTACCTTAGGTAGTAGCTCTGGATATTTCGCCCGGATTTGATCTTCAAGTTCCCAAGTGGCCTCTTCCTGTCCATGGTGATTCCATAACACCTTGACCCATCTGATCGTTCGTGTACGCAGCACCTGTTCCTTAGTGTCAACGATACGAAGGGGTCTTTCTTCGTAGCTCACATTAGGCCGTACCTGTACATCATCCAACTCAAGAACATGTGACGGATCTGGGAGGTATTTCCGGAGCATTGATACATGGAACACATCATGAACTCCTGCAAGCGAGGGTGGCAACTCCAACCGATAAGCTAAGTCTCCCACTCTACTCTGTATCTCAAAAGGCCCTACGAACCGAGGAGCAAGCTTACCCTTCTGGCCAAACCTGATAGTACCCTTCATTGGGGAAACTTTTAGGAAAACTCTGTCCCCCACTTGGAACTCAAGGGGCCGGCGGCGGTTATCTGCATAACTTTTCTGGCGCGATCGTGCAGTTCTCAGCCTATCTTGCACTTTTTGTACTTTCTCCGCTGTATCCGCTACCAGAGTGGGTCCATGGAAACTCCTAACTCCAACTTCTTCCCAACAGACTGGCGTACGGCACTTCCGTCCATACAAGGCTTCAAATGGGGCCATACCGATGCTCGCGTGAAAGCTGTTATTATATGCAAACTCGCACAAGGAGAGGTGCTCATCCCATTCCTTTCCGAAATCCATTACGCTAGCTCGTAGCATATCTTCCAGGGTCTGTATCGTTCGTTCCGATTGCCCATCTGTTTGAGGATGGTAAGCCGTGCTAAAACTGAGTTTGGTGCCTAAAGACGTCTGGAAAGACTGCCAAAAGGAGGACACGAACCTACTATCTCGGTCTGACACAATTGAGACCGGGGTACCATGTAGCCGTACAATCTCATCAATGAAGATCTTGGCCATTTCCTGAAATTTCATCCCTTTCTTGATGGGAATAAAGTGGGCTGATTTTGTTAGTCGGTCGACAATCACCCACACTACATCATGATGTCTACTTGTTCGAGGTAGTCCGGAAACGAAATCCATCGTCAGATTCTCCCATTTCCATTTAGGAATCTGTAGAGGGTGTAACAAACCGGGAGGCTTCCTGTGCTCAGCCTTCACTCGTTGGCAGGTAAGGCATTTGGCCACAAAGCCCGCTATGTCCCTCTTCATGTTATTCCACCAAAACCTGCCATGTAGATTCCGGTACATTTTTGTACTCCCTGGGTGCATGGAATACCGAGCATGGTGTGCTTCAGTCATAATTGCCCTCTTTAGGTTATGATTTTGAACTCCTGGAACACAAAGCCGATCTCGGAAGTACAACACACCATCTACAATCCTGAAGTCCAGTTTCTCAGAAATATGGTCACGAATCTTGGCAAACTCCGGGTCTTCAAACTGTCTCTCCTTGATCTGCTGAATCAGGGTGGGTTCGAAGACTGACATAGCCACTAACATGACCTTATCGTCTACAAATTCAACTTCCGCGTCCAGATCTCGGAATTCCTCCACTAGGGACCATTCACCGCACAAGGCTGCCAACTCGGTGGTGGATTTCCTGCTTAAAGCATCAGCTACTACATTCCCCTTTCCAGGGAAGTATCTAATCGGAAAGTCATAATCCTTTATGAATTCCAACCACCTGCGCTGTCTCATGTTAAGATCATGCTGCGAAAACAGATACTGGAGACTGCGATGATCACTATGGACTTCAAATTTCTCTCCGTATAAATAATGTCTCCACATCTTCAGCGCGAAAATTACTGCAGCCAATTCCAAGTCATGCACGGCATAGTTTTTCTCATGTTCCTTCAATTGGCGAGATCCATATGCTATTACCTTTCCATTCTGCATGAGTACACACCCTAGCCCAATCCCTGAAGCATCTGTATAGATAACAAATCCGCCACTCCCTTCTGGCAGGGATAAGATCGGGGCTGAGGTTAACTTCTCCTTAAGCAGTTGGAAACTCGATTCACACTCTGCGGACCACACAAATGGTTCGTTCTTTCGTGTCAACTTAGTCAAAGGGGCGACTATTTTGGAAAAGTCCTTCACGAACCTTCTATAATAACCGGCCAAGCCAACAAAACTTCTAATTTCTGCAACGGTTTTGGGACTCTGCCAAGTAGTTATAGCCTCAATCTTAGCTGGATCTACTGCAAGCCCATCCTTAGAAATTATATGCCCTAGAAAGGCAACTTGTTCCAGCCAAAATTCACATTTGTCCAGTTTGGCATACAATCGGTGGTCCCTTAGCAATTGTAGAGAGGTCCTCAGATGCTCCACATGCTCGTCTTTGGTCTTGGAATACACCAGAACATCATCAATGAAAATTACCACGAACTGATCAAGATAGGATGAGAAGATCTTGTTCATTAAGGCCATAAACACTGCAGGGGCATTTGTCAATCCAAAAGGCATAACCAAGAATTCGTAATGCCCATATCTTGTCCTGAAAGCGGTCTTCGATGCATCTTGGTCCCTAACTCGCAGTTGATGATATCCAGACCTAAGATCGATCTTCGAAAAATGAGTTGCACCCTGTAGCTGATCAAACAATTCATCAATTCTAGGCAGTGGATATTTGTTTTTAATTGTCACCTGATTCAACTGCCGGTAATCAATACACATTCTAAGGGTGCCATCCTTCTTCTTCACAAATAAAACTGGGGCTCCCCAAGGAGATGTGCTAGGGCGAATAAACCCTTTATCCAATAATTCTTGTAACTGCAGTTTCAGTTCACGTAGCTCTGCCGGGGCCATTCTATATGGGGCCTTAGATATGGGAGCGGTACCGGGTACCAGCTCTATAGTAAAATCCACTTCCCTGATTGGTGGAAGGCCGGGTACTTCATCCGGGAATACGTCCGGAAATTCGCAAACCACAGGTATTTCTTCTAACTTCTTAGGTGATTTCTTTTCTACGATGAAGGCAATATAGCCCTCACAACCACTATGTATTAATCGTTCCGCTCGAAGTGATGAAATCAATCTGGTGTTCGAACTCTTCTTGTCACCTTGGAACACCGCACTTGGACCATCTTCACTCACCTTTACGGTGACGGTCTTACGGTAGCAATCCAAACAGGCCATATATTTGGTCAGCCAGTCCATGCTTAGGATTACATCGAAGTCGTGCATGGGTAGCACAATAAGTTCCGCTGGGAGAAGAACTTCTCCGATGAGAACTCGACAACCAGGGTAATAGTCATCACAGGTTACCCGTTTACCAACCGGAGTGATAACGCTCAGCACATATGGCAACTGTGCTGGCGATTCCTGTATCCTACTAGAGAACCGAGGTGAGATGAAGGAGTGTGAAGATCCCGAATCAAACAACACTTTAGCTTCAATACCACAAACAGAAACCTTACCTACAACCGCATGTTCTGCCGCTTCTGCCTCTTCTTGTGTCAATGCATAAGCGCGGCCTTGCCTTTGGGGTCGGTGTTGCTGTCCTTGTCTCTGTTGTCCCTGGCCTTGTCGTGTCTGCCCTTGGCCTTGTCGTGTCTGCCCTTGGCCTTGTCTCACTTGCTGTTGCTGTCGGTTAGGCGCAGGAGGGGGCTGCTGATACTGCTGCTGTTGATAGCCTTGGCTAAATTCCTTCCTTCTCGGGCACTCGGACAAGCGATGGTCCAGGGAGCCACAGCCAAAACAGGCTCCCATAGCCCTCCAACATTTACTAGTCTCGTGACCCTTCCCACATGCACCACAAACTGGTCGGGACGTGCTGCTAGCAACTCCCTTCTGTTTCTTAGAGTACTGCTGACCTTTCCCCGAAGGTGGAGCACTCTTTTTAGACTCCCCCAAGAATAGGCTCTTCTCAATTTCTTCCGCTGCATAAGCCCTAGCTACTGCATCATCATATTGAACGGGACGCTGAAAGGCAGTGGCATGTCCCTTGATAGCAGGCCTTAACCCTTCCAGAAATCTTTCCACCCTCTTCTCCTCAGTATCAATTAAGTCTAGAGCAAACCGAGAAAGCTGACTGAATACATGCACGTATTCTGCAACGGTCATGAGGTTCTGCTGCAGGGAAAGGAACTCTGCCTTCTTTTTGCGAGTAACGTGGTCAGGGATGAACTTCTTCCGAAACTGCCTCTTAAAGGCTTCCCAAACAGTAGCATCCGGCATAGTCCTCATGTGGTCCCGGATACTCTTCCACCATGTATCCGCGACGTCTCTAAACATGGATGCCGCGAGGACCACTTGCTGTCTAGATGTGCAAGTCAAGGTATCGAAAACATTTTCCGTGTGGACAAACCACTCATCTGCTTGTAACGGATCCTCATGTCCAGTAAACTCTGTTGCTCCCCTTTTTCGAAACTTCTCATACAAGGAGTTGGGATCTCCTGGCTGATCCTGTCGGTTCAACATGGCGGCCATCTGCAACTGCATGGCGGCCTGATTGGCGTTACTAGCTGCCAATTGATGCATTAACATCATAAACCGTTCCTCTGTATTGTAGGTGGGTTGAGGAGGAGGTTGTGGTGGAGGGTCTGCGCCGTCCAACTCAATGTTATTACGGTTATTATCACCGGAGCTGTTGTTCGTACCGGATCCAGACGCCATGGTTCTGCAGTCACAATGGTCATTAATCATATATGTTTAAATAGATGTACATACATACATACTACAGTCATACCATAGTTATCATTATAATAGAAACCCACTTAAACGGATCTATCGGAACCTCACCACGCTTTCTAATGTTGCTAAGTCTTTTAAGTGACTTCTTGGAATGTCTCTGATACCATTACTTACGTATGTCACGCCCCAATCCCGGGAATTTGGGGATTTGAGTGGGCCCCCGGGGCGTGGATACGTAATCCCGTAGAAATCCGTGCCCTGAAGAATTTTGCACGAATTCCTACAAGGGAGATTCCACAGGAACGTGTGAGGTAAGCTGACACACGTACAACATAAACTATCATAATCGAGAACCTGTGAAATACTCAATAATCATCAAGAGCACATAAAGTTCATAGTCTATTAAAGCATAATTACATACAATAGTGTTATAGTCCTTAAAAATACGTTCCCAAAATCAGTCCTTAAGGTGATACACAAGTCTTCAACATAATATTCCCCGAAGAGACGCTCTCCGTAGGATGGCTAGTAGTAAACGTCGCCATCCATCCATTCACCTACACCCCGAGGTACCGTTGGGGTATCTTTCGGGGCCGCGTCAGTATTCGTGTCGGGAGCGGGTGCTGAATCTGCAATACCGAGGGTAACACTGTTAACACGACGGTTAAGCAAGTACTAAGCATAGGAATTAATATAACAAAATACATTAGCAAGAACAATCACTAAACATGATGCATGAGTGAAACTTAGTGTTATACATACTGATTGGCAACCACGATGCTCTATTCTCCCAAAGGGAGCATACATAACGTATGGGTCGCTAGGGGATCAAGCTAGCTTCCCTAGGAGCGTCGACAACTCCTACGTAAACCTACTGCAGTGGTGACATATAATACCCAAAGGGCAGAAGCCAAGTGGTGCCGACTCGGAGTCAATCATACAAATCATAACATATATAAGGAATAGATAACCATGAAACAACGAAAACGAAGCACATGCAGGTAGGCTACAAGGCCCGAACCTCAGCTACACCCTTGGCTAGCAAGCACACACTCAATAGAAGCTCTGGCTTGTCAGACACGCACTCATTAGAAGCTCAGGTCTGAATTGCCTCGGGGTTTGTTAGAGGAAGTGAATGCGATAATAGTCATGTCAAAGGTAGTGTTATGTATCAATATGATATGATTGCATTTAGATGAAGCAGTCTCCTGATTCCCAATGACATTCAGCACGATGTACACATGAGATGTTCGGTGTCGTTGTGTTACCGTGTCTGGGTATTACATTGTGTGCATATGGAACACCCCTCTCTTGCCAACATCCATGACTTGCCATTGGGAAATCCTTCATTCATTCCAATGTGTAATTACCAATGGCCAATGTGGAGGTATAAAAGGTACCATGACTAAAGCCCTACAATCATTAAGGTTCCTAACATCTTACATTCACTGGTTCTTACGGCTTAGCCGTGTACAGGGCTACGGCTTAGCCGAGAGGGGGTCACAGTTCATCCGGATTTTCGGTGTGGTTACGGTTCAACCGTATATTGGCCTACGGCTTAGCCGTGCTAAGCCTACGGCTAGGTCACGGGGAGGTTACGGCTTAGCCGTAGGGTATTTCACGGTGCAGCCGTATGCAAGCCGTAGAAGGAACTGGGTTCTGTGATCTCTCTGGAAAGTTCGCCGTAGAAAGACCTACGGCTCGGCTACGGGCTGGATACGGCTTAGCCGTAGTGGATTTCACGG
Source organism: Sextonia rubra (assembly GCA_037013555.1). Classification (NCBI taxonomy): domain Eukaryota; kingdom Viridiplantae; phylum Streptophyta; class Magnoliopsida; order Laurales; family Lauraceae; genus Sextonia; species Sextonia rubra. The sequence continues at coordinate 21,506,648 of JASUAD010000014.1, forward strand.
CGTAGCCGTAAGTGAGCCGTAGTATAAAACCTCATTTTACTGCTCTCTGGACATTGAGCCGTAAGAGCTCACGGCTTAGCCGTAGCTTCGCCGTAAGCTTCAGAAAATCTACATACAGTTCTGTAGCTCAATTTTCGGTACGGGATCACTACAGAACTCCCTTATAAGGGAAATGCTGAAGCTCAACTGAAGTTTTCTGGAGAGTATTCCATACTCACACACCTTCTATTCCCATCTCCATCATTCCTACTTGATTCATTCATACATATTAAGGAGGAAGAAATGGCAATGAAAACAACTAACTTAACATGCAATGACAATCCCACATGCAATGAATATAAGCTTAAGTACTTGCCTCTCCTAACAACACTAACCCTCTCCCACTGTAGATTGCCGTGAGGTTGGAAGAAACCTTCAAATCTGAAATGGGTTCTTCAACTTAGAGAGGGAAGAATGCCCAAAAGAGTAAGGAGAGGATGAGTGGAGACCACTCCCTACACATGCATACTCCCACAATCCCCAAGCACTCCAATGCAAGTAGAAGGAAGAAGGAACCCAGGAGAACAGGACTCCAACCGATCGAACGAGAGAGGAAGGAGAAGAACAGTGGAATTCCCTTTTTAAACACAATTTTTCCTGAAGTTACATGCAAGCCCACTTGTTTCCGGAAATTTCAGTTTAGTCCGGAATGACCTCAATTGGCTTAAGATGAGTCCGGATCAGCTCGGGCTCAACACAAAAGATGATCTACGCGATGAATTACACGTAAGGAGATGGACGGGATAACCTAGAGGCATAAGGAAAATTTACTAAAAAGCCCTTAGCTATTTAAGCGGGGTCCAAACCTAATAATTCACACTAAATTGGGCCTCAACAAGTCTTAATCAATAGGAAACAGGATTAATTAACGTAATTAGGATTAGTGAGGGTTCGGGTCCTTACAATGCCGGACTATATGGAATCAAACATTTACTAGAACTTGAGTAGATTATGCATGTCATATAGAGCATATATCATACGTTCATACATTTAACTCATACGTACAATACTCAAGTTAATGGAACATACCAAACAAATCCAACAAGTCAAACTGACCTTAACAAAAGGACATAACGAAGACTATGAAACATACAGAAGAGTGATGGTCACAAATCATCAATGCAAGATTTCATGCAATTCATTTCCTTGAATCAAGACCATTTACTAGCCAACCCTAATATAGTTATCCAGTATTTCTAATAGTGCATGATGATGTAGTTTTAAGTTATCCGATACACAGTTGTCTAGCATTGCATTGTATCGGGATAGTGTATCGAAGTTTCTTAAACCAACACCCATGGGGAGGTGCTTAACAACTGGATAACGTACATGAATGAATTGCAGCCCCCGAGATCATTCATGCAATTCTCTGTCACATTCCATTGGGCAAGTCAGGGTCGCCTATCTTTTAACTCAAAAGCCCTACAAGGCCTTTTCTAACACCTACCTTTCTGATGTTTCATTAGTCTTACAGCTCAGCCGGGGGTGTCCTACGGCTTAGCCGTAGACATCTTACGACGTAACCGTAATATGTATTGCGGCTCAGCCGTGATTCCCTTTATTGTTCATCCGCATTTCCTTCTTAGCCTTATTTTGTTCTATGGCTCAGTCGTGTTTTGTTCTACGGCTTAGCATTGCTAGGCTTACGGCTTAGCTGTAACACATTACACGGCTTAGCTGTGGCTGGACCGTAGATGGTTCCCTCAATTCTTCAGCTCTTTGGAAGTCAAGTCATAGCTTGACCTACTGTTATGTCACGGCTAGCCTGCGGCTTAGCCACAGTGTATTCTATGGCTTAGCTGCAGCCTGAATGTAGAAGAGATCTAGGTTTTTTTAGCTCTCAGGAAATTGAGCCGTAGGCAGTTACAGCTTAGCCGTAAACTGCACGGGATCAATTTTCTGAACTTGTTATAGAATCACCTGTGTGTGCATAAAATTGAAACAACAACATCTAAAGGATAAAATTGAACACAATTGGGCTATAAAATACATTCCACATGTAAGAGTAAAGAATTCTTCACAATCATATATATAACAACATGGGTTCATCAAAATCATGCTTATACTTGCCTCAAATGAGTTCTAACGTGCGAACGGTTGTTCTTGGGCTCAAATCACAAATCTAAATCCCTTCCTATCACCATGCATGCAAGAAGAAAGAGAAGGGAATGCTGAGTACGTGTAGTAACTGACGTGAAGAAGAAGAGGATGATAAAAATCAAAACCCAAAGCTTACCTTAAACCACACAAGAAGTGAATCGAGGGTGTGAGTGCGCAAAAACCCCCTTTCCTTCACTTAATCTTGTAGAAGGAGAGAAACAGAAAGGAAGAATTGAAGGGGGAAAAGAAGACGTTGAAGACTGAAGAAGGTCGGTGCATGCATGGGTTTATATAAGATAAGGATAAAGAAAATTAGAAAAAAGGCCTCTACTCATCCTAATTACAATTCAAGTCAACTAAGGGTCCAACGGAAACAAACGATAGCTACTGCATACAAGGTAGTTATAGAAGTTAACGAGTTCGATAAAAGACACATGTTGACGCCAAGATGATGTAGGAATGATAATGTCTTACAAAATCTAAAATTACGAAAAAGGGATCATGTCTATCTAAACCAGGTTAAACTCAACCCAACTACCTATCCATGACCCGGAATGAAACCAAAATAAAAGCAAAACATAATTAACAACTAATTCATCATTATTTAGTTACTAAACTAGATCAAGTTAGGTCAGAGTGTTACACAGATATAACAAATTATCTTGTTATGGGCAGTATTCTTAACCATTAGACTAAGATAAAGATTTGTTCTTTGCCGAGGTTAAACATTTTTTCTAAGATGATCCATACTTGTTCAAATATTGCCTAGATCAAATTATTAGGAGGTGTGTACTAGACAAAGAGATTCCTAGTGTCATTTCCTTTTGTCATTCACAGGCTTATGGGGGCTATTTTTCTCCTAAAAAGACATCTTGCAAAATTTTGCAATGTGGTTTTTATTGGCTCACACTTTCTAAGGATGTTCATGAATTTTGCAAGACCTGTGATCGCTGCTAGAAATCGGGAAATATTTCTAAAAGAAATATGATGCCCTTGAACCCAACTTTGGTAGTTGAACTTTTTTATGTTTAGGGCATAGATTTTATGGGAACTTTTCCTCCCAGTTTTGGTTTCATTTATATCTTGGTTGCTGTTGATTGTGTCTAAAAATGGATAGAACCTATTCCCTATTGAGACAATGATGCTAAAACATTATAGCAATTTCTAAAGGATGTGTTTTCACGATTTGGAACCGCTCGTGCCATCATAAGTGATGGGGGATCGCATTTTTGTTATAGAACTTTTGAGAGCCTTATGAAGCAATATGGAATAACTCACAAAGTGGCCACCCTTTATCACCTGTAGACTAGTGGGCAAGTAGAGGAAATCAAGTGGATTTTGGGGACTACTATAAACCCTTATCGAAAGGATTAGTTTACTCAACTAACCGATGCATTATGGGCTTATTGGATAGCATTCAAAACTCTCATCAGAATGTCTCCTTATCAGCTAATTTATGAGAAAGCTTACTACTTGCCAATGGAACTTGAGTATAAAGATTATTAGGCTATTAAATAGTTTAACTTCGATATAGATAAGGCTGGATCTAATAGGAAATTGCAAATGAATGAATTAGAAAAATTATACAAGGAAGCCTACGTAAATTCTAAAATTTACAAGGAGAGGACAAAGGTTTTTCATGATAATCACATCCTCAGGAAACATTTTCACCCTGAACAAAATGTCCTCCTTTACAATTCTAGGCTTCACTTGTTTCCTGGAAAGCTCAACTTTTGATGGATTGGTCCTTACATTGTCAAAACAGTGTTTCCGTATGGTGTTGTTGAGATTTTTAATCCTAAGAATGGCCAAATGTTCAAGTCAATGTCATGCCCCGAACCCGAGAATTGGGGGTTTATTGAGGATTTCGAGGCACGACACGTGTACCCGTGACAATTCGTGCAATGACCAGACACATACGAACTGTCACAAGGGTGATCCCACATGTACATGTGAGGAAGATCTGTAAACACGTATTACAAGTATAACTTAATTAAGCGGTAACCTGGAGAATTTACCTATACATATCATAAGCGTCAATAAAATATTAACTTCAGTTCATTAAATAAAACAAAGTCCGTTAATTATCCTAACTACAAGCATAAAGTATAAAAATCCATGAATAATACAAAATATCAAGATGAACCCTAAGCCAATCCAGGGCTAAGCTAAGTCTTCCCAAAATAATTCTATTCCGTGTTGTTGAGGAGGATCAAAAAAAGATATCTTCCTCATTCCACTCGTTCACATCTCAAGGTAACACTGGGGTTTCCTCCGGGAGCATGCTGAGTGCCGGACTGGCAACGGGTTCTGTACCTGTAACAGCATGGTAATTTCGTTAATACGACAGTTAAGCAAAGATAAGGATACATGAGCTTAGCATGATGAAACAATTGAATTAAAATGACATAATGATTAAAAGAGAGCAAGATCGAAATCTAGGCACATATGCATATGAGTAAGCATAAAGAAGGAATCATGAATAAGAACACATCATATCAAAATGGCAACCACACTGCTATCTCCTCTCTAATAAGAGAGTAAACCGATCCATGGAAAATCACAAACGATCGAGCCAGGACCGACTAGCTACCCTAAGAGCGTCGACTCACTCTTCTGATAACTATTGTAGTAGACAACTGATAAAATACTCCCATGTGGTCCCGTCGAACCTCCTATGGGGTATAAGCTAAGTGGCGCCGACTCTAAGCATGTTGGAATTAATCTGATACCCATGTTCAACGTATACTGATCTGTTTATACTTATTCAAAAATGCATTTCAATCTTGATAGAATTATCAATCATAGAATCACAACTAAGTAGAGTACTGATCATCAATAATGCATACTGATATAAGCTATTATGTTGAGATCAAGGTTGCTATCAATATGAATGCAATTAGATTGTGAGGTTATCAAGGATGGTTACTAGCCAACCCTATGCTAGATAATCCGGGTTTCTAAGGTCATTCAATACGGTGTAATCATAAGACATTCAGTGTCATTGTATTACCATTCTCGGTGTTACCTCATGTAGATACAGACGCTTCATCTTATGCTAACACTCATGACGTGACATTGAAAACTAACCGGAAAATCAAGAGGGAAAGAGTGACAGCTCAACACTCTTCCTTCTGCACGTACAGTTACCATTGGGCTGGTTGGTGTAACAAGGATCCACTTCTATGTTCATAAATGGTCTTGTGATAAACCTATAATATATGGTAATGGTGGGTGGATATCTTGGTCTCTTTCTAGGGTAAAAGGGTGTAACCCATCACTAGGTTACTTCGTAGACTATAGAAAGTCCCAAGTCAAGCATGAAATCCATTTTTGGAATACATTTCTATAAACTACAGTTTAGGCTTACCCGACCGATCGGACCACATCCAGAAACAAAATTTGACCGGTCGAGCAGAGTGGCCTACCGATCGGACTACCCGCGAGGCAATTCGACTGATCTGGCTTCAGGACCGACCGGTCGGCCCTGAAACATGTTTGGTCTCCAATGGGTTTTGTCTTCCAATCTATCATTCCACCTACAATCGAACCAACTTAGAAACTTCCATTCCACATTCTTAGATTCCCTAAAGGACCACTATCATTTTATTCATCCAAAATCATTAAAATCAAAAATCAATGGCCTGCATTATCTATTGAGCTATAAAGGGGGAATTCACAAGAATCCCTTAAGAATCAAAGAATAAAGCCATGCATGTAAAGAAAATGTATTCTTATACTTGTCTTAGGCTTGGTGCTTCACTCAAATCAATTTGCCCTTTGGTTAGATGGTGGAGAAGGCTCCTCTAATGAAGAATCTAACACATGTATAAAGAAGAATGAGAATGGAATGCATGCATGCTAATAGATGGAATCTCTTGACCCTTATTGAACTCAATAGCTCAAATGAAGATGGGGCTACCTTACCTCAAGTTCCTACAAGCAAGAGGAAGGAAGATGGTGCCTTGATTTCAAGAAGAAGAGCAAGAAGAATGAAGAGGAAGAAGGAGGAACCCAAGCTTGATGCATGCACCTTTTACTACCCAAAAATGGAGGCAAGATGAAGAAGAGAGTGATGGAGGAAGAGAGCACCAATTACAACCGAAATGGAGAAGAAGGAGATTGTTTGTGGGTTGGGGTTTTTAAATGAATGGGTTCCTGGAAATTGCAAATAACCCCCAATAGTTCTTGGATCCTCAAGTTGAGTCACTTAGGCTTAAATGAGCCGAGATGAGTCCGAATGGAGTTGGGCCAAATATAAAAAATATCTCACAAGATGAAACTCACCCAATGCAACTAATATGATGCATAAATGATATAAAACTATGAAAATGCTAAAATACAAAAGGTCCTAACCTACCTAATAAGGTTCGAACTCGACTCAACTACCTATCCATGACCCAAACCTTTTGAGATTTGGGCTCAATTGGCCTAATAACATATTAATTAAAGTAAACCCAACTTAATTACTATAAATCATAGTTATCTACGGTTTGGACCTTACAGTCAATGGCCAATGATTGAAGCCATTCTTGGAGATCACAACATATGAAGAGGAAGACATTCCTCTTAATGATCCTATCCACAAGGATTAATCGGCCTTGGATTTGACTGAGGCCTCTTTTTGTGTATATTATGTATGTTGTACTTTTTCTTTTGTTTTGTCTAACCTTGGACAAAGAGTAGCACAGATGCACTTTCATGTGACTTTCTCCCTTTATTCTCTTTTACATTTATCTTTCCTCATGTTACTTTTACTATTCTGCATTACATGCATAAACATTGTGGAAAATGCTCATAATTGGTTGGGGGGTGAGAACAAGCACGCTTGTCCAATTTTAGGCATATCATAGGCTTTAGGCTTAGGTAAATTTTTTTTGTTATTTTGTCATTTTTAGGAAACTTTTACATTTTTAGATTTTTATTTTGGTTTTAGGAATTTTGTGCCAGCATTTATTTTGCTTTTATTTTTATTTCTTATTTATTCTTCATTTTAGAAAAGAAAGTTTTCAAAAGAATTAAAGCAATTTAAAGATATATATATAGAAATCTGAAATTTTTATACTTTTGGAAGGAAGTAAAAAGAAAGTTTGCATTTGTTTTAAAGGAGGAAACCTATCAGAAGATTACAAAAACTTTCTTTTCACATACATACATGTATACATTTTTTGACATTTTAGATAGGAAGCTTTAATGTTATTTTTGAAAATTTTCTAGAGAATAGAATGTGAACTTGAGATTTAGTTTGTAGAATATTTTTGTTCCCTGGTTCAATTTTGGTGAATTGTATATACTAAAACCAAGAGGAATTAATTTGAGTGAAATGAGAACTACCACCTAGTGTTTACTTTCAATTTGAGAAAAAAAAGGAGAGAGTGAAAAAAAGAGCATATAATGAGAAGTTTGTGACTAGTTAGGGTTTGTAGCCTTTTTAACTCGAAGTAGTAAGTTCAGAGGGATATTTTTATATTTAGTGCCCTAAAGCCATCTGGTTTGAGAGTCATTGGCCTAATGCTCGTTATATGGGTTAATTAGAAAGCTTAAAGGACCTAGACATTGTTAGATTTTGTGGACTCAATCCATCAGTTGATGTAATAAATTGATTAATTTCTTTATTTATCAATAAAATCATGCTTTACTTTCATGAGATGAATATTATTTTACTACTTCATGCACATGACCAATACATATGACATAATGGTTCATGAGTTGAACCAGGTCCCATTAGTATATTAGATATGATATATGTGCATGGATGAGATCCACACGCGGGAGATATATGTCACAAATCTTATACTTAAATAGCTTCACAACCAATAATGAGACTAAGCATCTCATTTGATAAGGTTGCAGCACTTTGATCACTATGAGATAGTGTGATTTGTCTCGATCATCAGAATGTAAGATTCTGGATCACAGTGGTGGTACATTGGATGTATTGAAGGACCATGAGATGCACCGTATGGAATTCCGTCTCAATAATAAGGTATGCTCTCATAATTCCCTAGCAATAGGCTCTTAATCCTGAGACATTAATGAACTCAAGTTTTTATCTATTCATTTGCTTTGAGTCACCAATGAATGAGGCCGACTATAGGTTAACACCTCGGTGTCTTGGGTATGTGGTAGTGGAACTGTGGGAACATTGAATGATCAAGATGGAATCTATCTCTATTATCCCCTTGTGCCAATTAATGGATTTGTCATTAGTAAGTGCGCACCCATCTCAATTAAGAGTTAATTGGATGGTACTGATGATTACTGTGATTAATTGGGGCTCAAGGATAATAAGATGTGGAACTTAGATTGGAAGAGACAGATTTATTCCAATTGATCCACGGATATTGATAGAGTGGCCTACTTGTGGTAATTGGGAAGTTTAGGGTCTTCATTGTAATTTATTCCTAAGACTGGAATGCAATTGCATTTATATAGTGGTGTTATTTCCAATTAACTGTGGGCCCGAATTGCACATGAGATGTGGGGTCGCGGTGTTTCAGTTGGAGCCAGCTTTCTAAGGAATCCCTAGTGGTCCCCACGCTAGCCCAAGATATTGGAAAATACTAATCCGACTTGAACTCTAGAAAGAAGAGTTTGGAAAGGAGAAAGTTGCTAATTGCTTTGGAAGTAAGACTTCTATTTCAATTAGACAAGGGAAAGATTTGAAAGTTTATAAAATCTCTTGGACGTCCAATAAGACTCTCTCTTACGCCCAAAACCCTATTCTGCAAGAGTTGCACGAGTTTCTCTCTCCTTCTCTCTTCTAGTTCATTAGAGTTTCGAGTTGGGATTTTTCCTGAAGATTCCACCAATCTTCTTGAGAAAAGAAATCCAATTCAGGTTATAGCGTGGAAGGCTAAGAGGTGTTGAAGATTCTCATCATCAAGTAGAGTCACAACTTCTCCATTAGAACACTGCGGATCTCCAAAGGTATGATCTACTTCTTTCATGTCGCAGATTATTGTGGATATTTAGTGTTATTTGATTCTATCTTTTAGATAGAATATTTACTGTATATGGTCACGAGATTGAGGGTAATGCATCATGGATTGGGTTTTTGGTCTTATGGAAGTTGATCCCTGTGTCAAGTGGGTCAAAAGTTTTGAAAATCTATCCGCGAGACCCACCTGCTTCTAACAATTGGTATCAAAGCTAGGTTCATCTCTAATCATGTTAGATCAGTAATCTTGTTCTAGTCTTTACACGAGATGTGAAGAGGATAGAGCAAGGGCTATGAAAGGATCAGTGTTTATTGGGTTTGATTGCTTTTGTAATAGATCCATGTTTGGAAAGTCACAAAAGGTTTTAATAATGGTAGGAGGATGGTAAGATGCCATTAGAAGCATACTGAGATCATTAGAAGTGATCAGGGACAGCAGGAGCCGAATCTGAAAAAAAGGACCCAAATTTCTAGGTTCGTCAGGTCGGTTAGTTTAACGGACCACTATGGCTGTACAGGTCCGTTGGCTAACCGTAGGGATCAGATCGGCTAGCTCAACCCCCGCCAGGGGCGCTGCCCCCAGACCCCCGCTGCGTAGGGGATCTTATATAGTGGTGGCAAACTATTGGCATCTTGTTTTTCCATTGTGGTTTGGCAACCTGGTTTTGTGAGATGCTTTGTTGTATGAGATACTAACTTGCAGGTGATAATGTCCTCTCCATATGGCCCACATGTTTTTTCTTTCCTTTTACTTATTGCTTTATTTGTGGGTAAGTGTAAAGGGCATCATGGTTTCCTTGGTTTCCCATGAAAGGGCAAGGCATGGTGAATTTCCCTATAACCCTTTTATTTCCATGTTTAGATTACCATGTAAGTCTCATTATAGAGACATAGGAATTTATGTATTTTTTAAAATTTGTAAATTCTGGAGATGTCCGAAACAAAGAAGGAAAGAGAAAAAGGACTCCTAATAAAAAAGTTTGAAGATTACCAAAAGTTGTTTTGGAGATGCCCAAAGAGTTTGAGGAATCCCAAAGTTTTGGAAAGTTTAGAAGTCCAAGAAGGCTTTTCCGCCTGGGCCATGTGGAGGAGAGGACTAGTCTTTTATTATAGCACTTTCTATTTATGGATGAATGCTTATTTTAGAATATTTCCATATTTGATCCAAACATAGCAAATTCCAAAATTGGTCAAATCAAATTAATTTTTGGAAAGAGTTCTAATTAGAGTTGGTGGGCCCATGAGATGGATTTATTGGTAACACTAATTTTAGAAACTGGACTTTCCTTAAAATAACTTGACTTGGAACCAATCATTGGTCGTATCATGAGATGAATTTACACCTATAAGGAAATCCTCAACTCTAAAATATTAAGTGGAAGCGGGGCATTTATATATATACAAATCCCCATGGTTTTCCACCATAGGTCCATTGTAAGGAAAGTATTAGCCTTGCGCCATTTTGAGAATGGCCATTCCCCACGGAGGGCTTGTATTTATCTAGATACTAGATATGGATCTCCTATGGATAGTGTTGATGAGACGGGGTGGGAGCCCACTCCCCAAGGAGGAGCTGCCCGCAACGGTTGTCATGCAATGCTAGTTGGTGGGTCACACTTAACTAAAATAATGATGTAGTATCCCCAAGGATTTGCCTCATGTATTTTAGAAACCAACGCTAATCGGGAGTCATACATTATTTGGTATGAGATACCTAGATAGTAATGAATAAAGGGGATCATGGATAGTTAGTCTTAATCCCATTTTTGACCAACTTTGATTCGCACCAGTCTAGGAGGTATTCGCACTCCCCAAGGAGGCATACCCCGCAGGATTGGGATTCCAATGTATTCTGAATTTTGTGGTTATGAGGATTCCCACATAAATTTGGTAGAATACTAAACCCTAATGTCATTTAAATTCATTAATTGAATGTATGGTTATGTGCTACAGTATTACAAGCATGAATTTGAATACTTTCAATCCACTTGCGACCATCCTCAACCAGAATAAATTGGTGGGATCCAACTATGTAGATTGGAAACGGAATTTGGATATTGTCCTAACAGCTTCAGGATATAAATATGTCCTTACCAAAAACCCCCTTGAAGAGCCTAGCCCAGATGCATCAGAAGTAGAAAAGGACCTTTAAACCAAATGGGCCAAAGACGATGAGATGGCCCGATGTTATATTCTGGCATCCATGTCTAGTGTGCTGCAACAACAACATCAATCTTATAGGACTGCATATGATATGATATCGAACTTAAAGGAGATGTTTGCAGAACAAGGCAGACCTGCTAGGCAGGCAGCCATGAGGGTGTTCATTAGCACCAAAATGGCTGAAGGTACATCAGTACAGGAACACATGTTGAAGATGATGGACTCATTAAATGAGTTAGATGTACTGGGAGCTGCGATTGATGCAGAATCGCAGATTGACATAATCCTTGAGTCACTACCAGAGTCATTCAACAATTTCAAGGTCAATTATAATATGAATAAAATGAATTTGACTCTGGCTGAGCTATCTAGTTAGCTGGTAGCAACTGAAGGGATTATGAAGAAGAAACCAACTGCCTTAATGACAGAAAAGTTAGATGCCAAGTCCAAGCCGAAAGGCAAAGGGCGGAAAGGCAAAAAGAAATCAGTTCCAAAGGGTCCTAAGGTGGAGAATGGTCCAACTGGTGGCGTGGCCAAAGCTAAGGGTTTAGGGACAAAAGGAAAGTGTTTCCATTGTGGTAAGACAGGACATTGGAAGAGGAATTATCCAGAATATTTGTCTAAGAAAAAGACCCCAGATATAATTGAGTTACTTATATCTAAAGTTAGTTTTGCAACTGGTACTTCAGAATCCTGGTGTGTGGATTCCGGAGCAACTAATCACATATGTAATATGTTGCAGGGGTTCAGGAAAACCAGGAGGCTAAGTGATGGAGAAATCATTGTCAACCTAGGATCTGACACTAAGGCAGATGTTGTTTCAGTGGGAGTCATTACCCTATGTTTTTTAAATAATAAATTAGTTTTGTCAGAAACATTATATGTACCGTCTTTAAGGCGGAATTTAATTTCAGTTTCTAGTTTGGTGAATAAAGGTTATTCTATTACTTTTGGTACTGAAGTTGTCATAAAGAGGAATGGTACTTTCATATGTTCTGGCAAGGTAACCAATGGACTTTATTTGTTAACTCCCACGATGTATGAGATACATGATACTGAAATAATTAATAGACCATCATTAAAGAGAAAGTCACCTTCATCTAATCCAACAAAACTTTGGCACCTAAGGCTAGGTCATATAAACCTTAACAGGATTGAGAGGCTAGTGAAAGATGGTATCTTACCTTCATTGGTGGTAGAACCAATGCCTGTCTGTGAGTCCTGTTTGGAAGGTAAAATGACCAAAAGACCCTTTTCACCTAAGGGTAATAGGGCCAAAGATTTATTGGAATTAGTGCATACTGATGTCTGTGGACCCATTAATGTCAGGGCCAGAGGAGGATATGAGTACTTCATCACTTTCACAGATGATTATTCAAGATATGGTTACATATACCTTATGCACCGTAAGTCTGAAGCTTTTGAAAAGTTCAAAGAGTTTCAAGCGGAAGCGGAAAAGCAATTAGGTAAGAGTATCAAGGCTCTTCGATCAGATCGAGGAGGGGAATATCTCTCTGCTGATTTTATGGGTTACTTATCAAAAAATGGGATTCTATCCCAGTTGTCTGCTCCTGGTATGCCTCAACAGAATGGAATAGCAGAAAGAAGGAACCGGACTCTTTTAGATATAATTAGGTCTATGTTGAGTTTCTCAAGATTACCTATATCCTTTTGGGGATACGCTTTGGATACTACAATGTACATACTAAGCCTCGTACCATCTAAGTCTATACCTAAGACTCCCCGGGAATTGTGGTCTGGGCGAAAGCCTAGTCTACAACATTTACACATTTGGGGTTGTTGAGCACACGTGCTCAAGGTTAAGATGGATAAGTTGGAAACGAAGTCGTAAGTATGCACTTTTCTAGGATATCCTAAAGGAACTAAAGGTTGGTTATTCTATAATCCCAGAGAGCAGAAAGTGTTGGTCAGCACCAATGCAGTTTTTCTGGAGGAAGATTATATGATGGACTAGAAATCCTTAGAAAAGGTGATCTTGGAAGAGATTTAGGAGCAATCAATTCCAAATCCAAGTATGACCGGACTTGAGGAAGAACCGCCCTTTCCAGACCCAGTAGTTACACCAGTACCTCGTCGTAGTAGGAGGATTGTCAGACCCCCTGACAGGTTCTCATTCTTGGGAGAGTCTTATGATGCAATCCCAGAAGAGCATGAACAAGATCCCTCTAACTATGATGAAGCAATCAATGACTTAAACTCGGGACGCTGGCAAGATGCTATGAAAGCTGAGATGGAGTCTATGTACTCAAATCAGGTCTGGACACTTGTGGACTTGCCTGCCAATATTAAACCTATTGGGTGCAAGTGGGTCTACAAGAGAAAAAGAGGACCAGATGGAAGAGTGGAGACCTATAAGGCTAGGCTTGTTGCAAAAGGATATACTCAGAAAGAGGGGATCGATTATGAGGAAACCTTCTCGCCAGTAGTCATGCTCAAATCCATCCAGATACTCTTATCCATTGTGGCTCATCTCGATGACGAGATTTGGCAAATGGATGTCAAGACGGCGTTTCTCAACGGCCATCTTGAGGAAGACATCTATATGGTGCAGCCAGACGGTTTTATAGCTAAAAACTAGGAGCAAAAAGTTTGCAAGCTGCAGAAGTCTATTTATGGACTGAAGCAGGCATCTCGAAGCTGAAATATCCATTTTGACTAGGCAATCAAGTCATTTGGTTTTTGTCAAAATCTGGATGAGTCATGTGTGTACATGAAAAGTGAAGGTGACAGGGTAGTTTTTCTGGTTTTATATGTCGATGACATTCTTTTCCTCGGGAAAGACATATGAATGTTGTCAACGGTAAAAGTTTGGTTAGCCAAGACTTTTGATATGAAGGACTTGGGAGAAGCTAGTTACATCCTAGGGATCAAACTCTATCGAGACCGGAAAAATAGGATGATTGGCTTATCCCAAGCTGCATACATAGATAAGGTGCTAGTACGGTTTGCAATGCAAGACTCCAAGAAGGGTATCACACCTTTCAGGCATGGAGTGCACCTTTCCAAGGATTAGTGTCCTAAGACACCCGAGGAAAAGGAGCAAATGAGGTCGATACCATACGCTTCGGCTGTTGGTAGCCTCATGTATGCTATGTTATTTACTAGACCAGATATCTATTATGTAGTGGGCCCAGTCAGCAGATATCAATCTAATCCAAGACCTGAACATTGGACTGCTGTAAAATGTATTCTCAAATACTTGAGAAGGACTAGAGATTACATGTTGATTTATAGCAGTGATGAGTTGATTCCAGTCGGATACACAGATTCTGACTTTATGTCAGATAAGGATTCTAGGAAATCCACCTCTGGTTATGCATTTATGCTTGGAGGCGGAGCTATCAGCTGGAGGAGTATAAAACAAGAATGTATAGCTGATTCAACCTCGAAGGCTGAATATGTAGCAGCTTGCGAAGCAGCTAAGGAAGCAGTATGGCTTAAAAGATTCCTTTTGGAACTTAGGGTGGTACCTTTGGCACGACAGCCACTCACAGTTTACTGTGACAGCAGCGGGGCAGTCGCTCAGTCAAAGGAACCTAGAAGCCATAAAAGCCAAAAGCATGTACAGAGGAAGTATCACTTAGTCAGAGAGATTGTGCAGAGAGGTGATATTGCTATTACCAAGATAGCCTCTGCGGATAATTTGGCAGATCCCTTTACTAAGCCTTTGACTACCAAAGTCTTTGAGCAGCATGTAAAAGGGATGGGCATGAGATGCAACCCTGACTGGCATTGAGCCCAAGTGGGAGATTGTTAGATTTTGTGGACTCAATCCATTAGTTGATGTAATAAATTGATTAATTTCTTTATTTATCAATAAAATCATGCTTTACTTTCATGAGATGAATATTATTTTACTACTTCATGCACATGACCAATACATATGACATAATGGTTCATGAGTTGAACCGGGTCCCATTAGTATATTAGATATGATATATGTGCATGGATGAGATCCACACACGGGAGATATATGTCACAAATCTTATACTTAAATAGCTTCACAACCAGTAATGAGACTAAGCATCTCATTTGATAAGGTTGCAGCACTTTGATCACTATGAGATAGTGTGATTTGTCTCGATCATTAGAATGTAAGATTCTGGATCACAGTGCTGGTACATTGGATGTATTGAAGGACCATGAGATGCACCGTATGGAATTCCGTCTCAATAATAAGGTATGCTCTCATAATTCCCTAGCAATAGGCTCTTAATCCTGAGACATTGATGAACTCAAGTTTTTATCTATTCATTTGCTTTGAGTCACCAATGAATGAGGCCGACTATAGGTTAACACCTCGGTGTCTTGGGTATGTGGTAGTGGAACTGTGGGAACATTGAATGATCAAGATGGAATCTATCTCTATTATCCCCTTGTGCCAATTAATGGATTTGTCATTAGTAAGTGCGCACCCATCTCAATTAAGAGTTAATTGGATGGTACTGATGATTACTGTGATTAATTGGGGCTCAAGGATAATAGGATGTGGAACTTAGATTGGAAGAGACAGATTTATTCCAATTGATCCACAGATATTGATAGAGGGGCCTACTTGTGGTAATTGGGAAGTTTAGGGTCTTCATTGTAATTTATTCCTAAGACTGGGATGCAATTGCATTTATATAGTGGTGTTATTTGCAATTAACTGTGGGCCCGAATTGCACATGAGATGTGGGGTCGCGGTGTTTCAGTTGGAGCCAGCTTTCTAAGGAATCCTTAGTGGTCCCCACGCTAGCCCAAGATATTGGAAAATACTAATCCGACTTGAACTCTAGAAAGAAGAGTTTGGAAAGGAGAAAGTTGCTAATTGCTTTGGAAGTAAGACTTCTATTTCAATTAGACAAGGGAAAGATTTGAAAGTTTATAAAATCTCTTGGACGTCCAATAAGACTCTCTCTTACGCCCAAAACCCTATTCTGCAAGAGTTGCACGAGTTTCTCTCTCCTTCTCTCTTCTAGTTCATTGGAGTTTCGAGTTGGGATTTTTCCTGAAGATTCCACTAATCTTCTTGAGAAAAGAAATCCAATTCAGGTTATAGCGTGGAAGGTTAAGAGGTGTTGAAGATTCTCATCATCAAGTAGAGTCACAACTTCTCCATTAGAACACTGCGGATCTCCAAAGGTATGATCTACTTCTTTCATGTCGTAGATTATTGTGGATATTTAGTGCTATTTGATTCTATCTTTTAGATAGAATATTTACTGTACATGGTCACGAGATTGAGGGTAATGCATCATGGATTAGGTTTTTGGTCTTATGGATAGTTGATCCCTGTGTCAAGTGGGTCAAAAGTTTTGAAAATCTATCCACGAGACCCACCTGCTTCCAACAGACATTGCATAGTCACAAAATGACTTGTTAAAAAAAATAATGAATTATGGCCCAACGAGTGTTCGTAGAAATTTTCAAGGGATATGTACGGAAATGCATAAGGACTAGGTTTGCTCCTTAGATCTCAACTTTTGTTATATCATATGAACTTGAAAATCTCTACATTGGAAAAAGTAAGTGAGTGAAGAGTGTCCACAAGAGTTTGCAAGAGAGTATTGCAGGGAAGGACAAGGACTAGATTTGCTCTCTGGATTTTAACTTTTCTTGTATCATATGTACTTTGGAACCCTTATATGGGAAAAAGATAGTGAGAGAAAAGAGGCCAATCAAAGTAAACAGCAAAGTGACAGCCATCTTAGTAGCTTTAGAGGAAATTTCTTTTTGTTAAATTTTAGGGGATAAGACTATTTGAAGGAAAAATTTTGTTTTTGCAGCATTATCGTGGAATATTTGAAATAAGTTTTTGATGTATACATTTTTCACTGTGCATGCAAATTGGTTTGAATTTGAGAAAGCTTTTGAAAATAGAACTGTGGACCGGACTTTGAAAAGTTTGAAAGTTTAATTATTCTATATTTCAAAAATATCTGAAATGAATGAATTTTCTTTTGGAAAATTTCTTTTCTCCTTTATTTTTGTTATTCTTCTTTCTTCTTAAAAGAAAAAGAATTTTATGAGTATATTCATTGCAAACCCTCATTAAGCACAACTCGTCCACTAAGGAGAACCTAGGGGTTTAAGGGCTTGCTGCATACGTTAAATGCAGTTGAGAATGCCAGTGAAAGTAGCGCTGCATTCATGTTTCCTTTTATTGCACTACATTAGTTTTAGGTTAGATTAAGTTGTGATGAATTCCTCATTTTTATTTGCAGTTTTTGTTAGGGACTAACAGGTTGGGGGGTGTGATAAGTCCTTAAAAATATATATTTTCATATACATTTTAGACCATTTTAAAGACTTATTAACTCAAAAGAGCCTCAATTAGTGTGAAAACATGGTTTCAAGCATTTTAAAATCATTTTAGTATGTTTCTGCATATTTGATTAAAAAATCACACTTTTTGCTTACATTCATGAAACTACCATTTTTTGAGTTTTATTTTTTGGAAAGTATTGTGAAAATTATCTTTTTCATGAATTAAATTTAATTTTAATCATCATTAGATCATTCACAAAAAATCATGAAAAATGGTGGGCATTTTCATTATCATTTCATGAGAGATGGGCCCATAGTCATGCATTTGTGATCTTAGAGTTAAAATTGTCTTTTCACATGAATTCACATTTTTTTTGTAGGAAACTGGTAATATGGGTCTCGTTTTCAAAGAATTGAGGTAAAGAAATTATTTTCAAAAGAAAGGAAAGAAATTGGAAGAAAAATGCAAAATTTGGTTTCATGGACCCACGCATATGCACATGTATGGGGTACACCGTGGGATGTCTAAGATGGGATCCATCTAATTGTTGCACATTTTAAGATATTTTCAAGATAAATTTGAAGAAAATCTCATTAAAGATGGGAAGAAAAGCCACATAAGAGTTCTTTTTTGAGAAGGAATAGGAATATAATTGAAAAAAAAATTAAAAAAAAATATGCAAGAAGCATCCCACGCCCAAGAGGATTTGAATTAGATTTTTGTGCCTAAAGAAAAGAAAGAAAAAAAATCAAGGAAGAATTATCTAAGAAGATCTCATTGATTTTGAAGCCAACAAGGAGAATCTTCCAAAGAAGGAAAGTTGACAAAGCAAAGGATAAATGAGGAAGTTTTACACATCGTGTGGGCCATGTTTTGATTCTAAGATATCTCTCCAAAGATCTCAATGCAAGATGGCAAATACAAAGAAGGAAAGAAGAAGCAAAGGAGGACTTCCAAAGAAAGAAAGAGAAGAAAAAAAAAAGGAAAAAATCCAGCAGGGATTCATGCCCAAAGCTTATTATGTGAAGCCCAATTTTTCAATTTTTATTACTTTTTTTGAATCTTTTATCATATCAAGGAAGAAAGAAAACTTTAGGGCTAAAAAAAGTATAAATAGGGCACCTTTAGCATATTCTTCATGGAAAAATTGCCCACCTCTCACCTTTAGATCTCTATTTCCATCTCTCCCTCTTTTGTCTCTACATCTCAAGTTATCAAGGAGGCTTAGTCATAAAGCTGCACCACCAACCTTGAAGTGTTCAACTAGAAAGAGGAATTCTCATCCATCCTAATATGTAGTTTTTTATTTTAATTTTCAATCTTTTGTAAAACAATTTCATGCTAGTAATAAAGTTTGTTTCTTTTCAATTTTTCTTGTCTTTGGTTTTGTGGTGTTCTTAATATTAGTTTTTTGAGTCATTGTAGTTGGGTTAATTTTCATTCTTGTTTAAATATTGGGATCGAATTGGAATCACAACTATTAACCCATCTAAGCAACCTTTTCAATATAGTTTGTCTCTTCGGATACATTGTATGTTTGGAGGCAAGGTAAGATGGAGTTAAAGAGGTTTGAGTGAAGAAAGATTAGTAGCCAATTCTAAAATTTATTTTACATTAAATGGAAATTTGTTATTCTCACTTAGATTGGCAACTTAAGATGAAGAATAAAGCCCTATGACAACACTTCTAATCTTTTTGAGACCAAGACGAGATAAGGAATTGAAAGAACAACTTACTGCCTTTGACTTCCTGCACAACCACCTTTAAATTTTTTTCTGCACTTTTACTTTATTTTCTGCACTTTTCTTTTATTTCATGCACACTTTAAGTTCACAATCTTTGTTAGAATTTTTCACTGCTGAAACTTACATTAGGATCATGCATACTTTAATTTTTAGAATCATGTTTAATGATCATGGAATTTTAGAAATTAGATTTAATATCAGACTTTTATATAAGCAATCTAGAAAAAAAATTCTAAAGTTGACTGGCCAAATTGTCTCAAGCAAGATTTGTTCAAAATTTTTCCACTTTTAGATACCTGATGTTTGGGGCTAGTTCAGACATCTGAAATCTTACTTGCAGGAAAATTTAATTCAGTTCAGAATTTATGTACAGGAATCAGATTTAAAACAAGTTATATTCTGACGAAATCATGTATGGATTTATGTGATTAATTTTGGACTGTTTGGAACAAGTTTAAACTGATATTCTGCACATGAAATATGCAAGATTCAGTTCTGAAACATGACTGTATCAGCACCATTCAATCTAATTTCTAAAGTGAATATGGTCACCTGTTAGTCTCATGCATCATACCCTCACACGCCCCACTCATTCATGCATATATTCCATCATGTTGGCTACTGTTTAATGATTTTTTCATGTTAATTCATGCATAATAGGATAGGTAAATTCAGTAGTAAATATTAGGTTAACACACATAATTTTTAGTTATGCAGCAGGAATAGTTTCATGCACCACATCTTGCTTTGCACTAGACTTGTTGCACGTCTCATGCATCTTGTAATTTTTTTTTTAAGCTTGCATTGTCATTATTCACGCATCATAGATTAGTTTCAGATTCTTGTTTTAATTTTTAGAAAGATTCTCATGCATGATAGTTTAGGATACATGCATTCTTAATTGAGAAAATTGTTTTGTTTAGTTGTATTGTATGTAGTTGCTTTATTTAGATGTATTATATGTTGTTGTTTTAGAAATTCTTTAGCTTTAGGAGATTACTAATTTGATTGTCATTTAGATTTCTTTCTAAAATTAACCCTCTTTTTAATTTGAATAGGATTTAGAAATCTTTTATTGTAGAAAGTGTTGACTATTAACTTAATTTAACTTTTAATTTAGGAAAGTGTTTGTTTTCTTTCACTTTAGCTTCTAACATTGTTTACTTTTTTTAGTAAGTTTCTAATTTTAGTTTTATTTTATTGGAAGTTCTAATGTGTGTTTTGTTTTACAGAAATTTTAGTTTTCTTTTTAAGAAGTTTTAGAATTAGGATTTCCAATATAGGATTTGTTATTGTAATCGTTTAATTTTTAGGAATGAATGTATTTGTTAGATTTTAAATTAGATTAGTTTTAGAATTTTATTTAGGCAGGTGACAAGTTAAAAACATCACATTACTCCATGAGGATCGACCTGGTCATACCAGTTTATTACTACATCGTAGCTCTGCACTTAAAGTTGACGAACAATCCATCAGTGCATGATGCCGGACAATGCATGACTACAATGTCATTGGTCTTATCACTTATTTGATATAAACATTTATTTAGGTCCTATAAACGAACTGGTGATCAAACATCTAGTAACGTAAAGCCTTTTAGACTGAATCAACACTTTTTTATTGTATAACAGGGTGTTGATTTGGTCTATGCACATCAATGTGCAAGGTTCCTTCAATTAAATGGCAAAAGTATTCACTTTGAGGTGCCTAATGCCTTCATCTGAATGATGAAGATACACTTTGAGGTGCAAAGTTCCTTCATTTAATGCTCCCAAACCGCTCATAGACATCAAGGTCTTACAAGGGTGTCTTCAGAAGTCATATAAGTCAATTTGGAGGCAAAACATGCCAGTGACTGCAGGCCCACTATCAGAGCCCATTTTACAATGTTTCCCATGGCCACAGCATGTTTTTGCATAATCTCCTATGGCTACAGGCATTTTACACAGCAACTCGCAGCCACAGGCCATTTTACACAGCATCCCACAGCCACTGGCTCATAGTAGTATATTTCAGCATTTTTTTAGCACTTTTCATGCATTTTAGTAATTTCTCATGTTATTTGACCAAATTTGATTACAAATTAGAGTAAAATCATGTCCCCACAAATGGAGCCAATCTCTTGATTGTGCTCGAAATGTGATGTGAAATGCAATGGATTCGAGTTTAACACTCATACACTTCAAGCGTTAAGAAAAATAGGAAATAACTACAGTTTATCATCATTTTCCTTTTGTTTACATGGGTTCAAATGCTCTGACCATGGGGATGCAGGTTGTTTACATGTTTTGAGAAATTTACAACCTCTTCCTCTAGTCTTAGATGTGATCTAAACTCAGAAAGTATAAGAAAATATATGAAAAATGGAGAAAAATACAAAAAAGAGGGAGACAGTGAGTGGTAACCATGGGCCACAGTCACTGGCTCCCTGCCAGTGACCGTGACGCACGGCCATTGGCAGACAATAGCTGAAAAGCCACTGTTCGCTTCATTTTTCTCTCTATTTCACTTCTGTGATGTCTTTAGAGTGTTGGAGCCTGTTTCCTTCGATTTTTAAAGTGTTGAATGACCACCAAAAGTGCTTGATTTGGCCATGGAATTGACTTAAGCCTTCGATAATCATCATTTTTTTGTTACAGACTATTTTTGTACAAATCCGAAAAGGGTGCTTATACAAGCAAAAATGGAGCCAAAGTTGTGTCATTCTGAAAATATAATTTTCAAGGAATAGAATGAAGCCTAAAAAGGGTCATTCACAACTTTCAGGATGGCCCAAAACCTTTCCCAAGTGAGAAAATCAAAGGAAGAAGATTTCATCCAGGTGGCTTTTGCATTTGTCTTCTTTAATTGAGATGCATGCTTCTTCTCTTTTTTTGAACTATTTCACACCTTAAGTTAGTGAGAATGAGAAAAAAAAGTAATCCTGAAGTGCTTAAAGTGCCTTAGAAGCCTTGCAAATGATTAGAACTAGGCCTTTAATGCTTGTAAGTAATGTGAACTTGCTTTGATTGTTTGGAACTTGATTCGAACCATGCTTGAACCCCTTCTTCAAAGCCCAAGTATGCCTTTTATAGGCTTCAAAGGAAGTTGAAATAGTTTCCAGCAGTTGTAAAGGAGCTACACTTCAAAATAAAGTGAAATAACTCCCAGAAACCATTTGGGGCCAAGTCACAGGTGTTCGTGACTGCAGGGGACAAGGCCAAATTTTGGGTTTTTACATATGTGACCGTTTTCATCAGTTTGGAGCCTAAATGGTGCCTGATCTTTATGAAACTTACTGAGATGATTTATAACACTATTTTGAGCGTACCACAGAAATTCGAACCTGTTTTGACCTTCTGAAGTTGGTTAACCCCCCTGTTAACTTTTCATGAAAATGGGCCCTTATTTCGGCTATTTGAAGCCCAAATGACCTCGTTTTGATTTGGAACTTGGAGGGACTAATATCAAGGGCATCTTGATGTGTCTATCTAAAATTTCATACAGTTTGGATTTGTGGAAGTAGGATTTCGAATAGTGACCCATTTGTTATATGTTCTAAGTTACTATTCTTCTTACACTGTAGGTAGTTAGTTTGTTTTCTACTCGAATGACATTCAATTGAATTAAAACTTTGGGGAATTGATTTTGAGCATATTTTGAGTGTCTAATTTGAATTTCATAAGCTTTAGCCTCTTAGAAGTAAGACTTTGGTCAATGACCCCCATGACTCGGAAGTCACGGACTCCTAGCTAACATGTCATTAAAGTAGGCTCAATCAAAGTCCTCTTGACTTGAAAATTTTTAGAATCTTCTTTGAGCATGACTAAAGCTTTTTGTCCAAATTTCATCAATTGTTGTCATCTGGAAGTAGGACTTTGGTCAATGACTCCATACCTTTAGGGTCATTGAACCAAAGTTGACATGTTTGTTGACTTTGGGCCAAATGACATCCAATTGACCTAAAATTTTGTAGAGCTTCTCCTGAATATATTTTGACCTTCCTCCAGGAGTTTTAGTTGGTTTGATCTTCAGGAGATGTTACTTTGCACAATGACCCCAAAGGGCTTTAATAGACAACCATCTAAACTGAGTTTGAATCTAAATGATGTCCAAATGTTCTGAAACTTTGAAGGATAGTCGTTGAATGTACTTGAAGGTATGCCCCTGAGTTTCAACTTATTTTGACATGTAGAAGTGTCAATTTCCACAGTGACCCCCAAAGAGTTCGTAGACAGTCATTGAAGCTTGGTTTGAGCTGAAATGAAGTTCAAATGCTTTGAAATTTTGAAGCATCATTTCTCAACATAATTTGGAGTTGCCATGAAATTTTCAGCCACTTTGGTAACCCTGAAGCTTGAGTGTGTTCAATGACCCCTAATCTTTGAGCAAATAAACCTTGAATTTGAAGTTTAGTAAATTGAGTGACCAAATAAAGTTCACCAACTCCGACATTTGAACTGCTGCACTCTAAGCTCATATGAAGTCTTCTGAGTAGAATGCATCAGCTTTTGAACATCAAGATGCAGTACTTGACTTGTCATTCCACAATCTCAGGGTTTATGTGCCCTTCGTTTGAAATTTGCTTGTCATGTTTTTACTGCAACATTTGTAATTTTTTATGGGTCAACACCTAAGACTCCCTATGATTGAGTGCCGCACCGTCGCACCCATCTTTAGTTTGAGATAGCCTTTGGACCCTTTAGCTCTTATCTTTGTGCTCTAATGTCGCACAAATTTTTTAAATACATTTAAACATCATTTTAGGCATCTTTTTTTTTTCTCTAAAATAAGCCTACCCTCCTTTGCCATGGGACTTGAAGTGGGTCTTCGGTGATATGGACTTGATCCCTTTCAACAAGATATTGGCACAAACCCACTTTTATTTATTTATTTATATACTTTTTTTTCCTTTCTTTAACTTCGTCTGTTTTCCTTCTTTGAAGTGAATATGCAACTCATAAATCATGGGTTCTGATTCGATGGTTGATGTTTTAATTACAATTAAGGCCATTAGGAGTAAGGTACTATGTGTCATGACTAAAAGGTGCTTGGGTACTAAAATCAATTTTGTGCGTAAAACAAAATTAATTTTTATGAAAAACTGCTGATTTTGTGCACACCTAAACTTTTGTATGCATCTCTCAAAAGGGTATGAATACCTAGGATATTTAGTAGTATTTTCTCCTGATTGGACATGTGAGTTGACTCTATTAAAAAAAACAAGAATCATCTTAATCTGAACTTTGTCTGATTTACTGGAATTTTCTCATTAAAACTGATCCAAATAAGAAAATTCCTAAAATGTGGTTTCTAGGTTTCATACACCATGTTCCATTAATTTATTTATTAATCAACTCTTATTAAAAATCTTTCTGGATTTTTCTGGAGCATGATGTATAGTTATAAAAGTTCTTAAAAACGATATAGGGTCAGATCATGGAAGATTGGAATTATTAAAAATCTGTTACCATCAGGTTGCAAATTACAAAATCCTGCAGTGTAAATTTCCAGCAAAGTGAACCCAATGTTTGCAGTCCAATCTCTCGGTTTTAGCTATGGCCCAAGGTCAATTTAATTTTCTTCTTGATAACACTCTGAGTTGAAATTAAATGGTTCTTGTTTGGCCAAATTCAGACTCAAAATGGATTTTGTAAAAATCCTGGACTGAATCAGTCAAAACAGTCAGACTGCACTGCATCAAAATTTTAAAGTCGTTCCACTCTCTCCAAATCCAAAGTCCGATGCCTTTCAAATTGAAATAAAATTTATAAATTTTTCTGAACACTCTAGTATGTGTAAAATCTAAATAAGACTTTGTTTCAACTGAATTTATTGTTCCTCAAAATCATTAAAATTCGGAGAGCAGGATTGTGTCATCAACCAAATTCTGCAGTGCAGAAAATCCAGCAAGTCTGCCCGGTTTTGCATTCATGATCTTAGAGTGCTTTGCTTTGTCAAAACTCATGAAAATTAGAAAAGTCTCCCCTTTGGGTCTATTAACTCTCATAAAAATGTAGGATCAATTGGACCATAAAAAAATTACAAAAATTTCCGGCAGTGGACCTAGTTCAAAACCCAAATCCTGGATTATACTATTTGCTTCATTTACTTTATTCGTTTAGGTCCCCTTTTCCCCCCAAATGAATGGACCTAGTTGCTTCATTTACTTTGCTCGTTTAAGTTCCTTTTCCCCCAAATGAACGGAACCTAATCGCATTCATTAATCTCAACACACTCAAGATGGACTGACCCCTTAAAATGACCCGAAATGATAATGATGAGACCATCATGTGTCACCGGCAGTGTTGTGATGAGTTGAACCCTCAATTTCCCAAATGGAGGCAATCAAATGGAGTCATGGCCATTTCACATGGCTGGCGATCACATTTTTTTACCGTTCCAAGAATTAGTCGGGAATCCTTGGAATTGGTCGGTACTTTAAAGTATCGCTACATATGACACTGTGTTTTCCATCCCTTTACCGGGTCCAAAAATCACATCCGACAGCCTGGCAATCATGGTGGGACCATTTGTGTCTCATCTTAATTGTTTTGGATCATACCTTTTGAAATGGTCAAAGCTTTTCTACCAATTCTCTCCACATTAGCATTCACTGTTTTTACAACCCTTTTAAGACATTGCATTTTTGTCTTGCCTTTTTACTAATTTTACTTGCTTTTCTTTAAGTTTTATCTGAACATAGAATTCACATATAGGACTCCTATTCTGAACTTAAAGTTCATTTAGCAGCCCCTTTTTGAACCTAGAAACTATCTAGGTCTCCCCCATCGAACATAGGAACAACCTAGGATCCCCGTAGAACTAGTTCTTTGGGCAACCTTATTTAGGCTTCTCCCTCTCCGTTTCTCTTTGCCATGGAGGGGCACTTGTCCCATTCTAAGGTTAGTTTCCATAATCCGGTGCATGTGCCCTGATCACAAGAAGCTCATAGATCTCAACATGAATTGTTTGTGCATGAAGTGCAATACAATCCCTTATATGATGATATATTCAAAGATCCAAATCAAACCCCATTTACCACAATAGGGATCATTTCATCATCTGAACAAATTTATCCATTTAAAATATCGAACCCTATAGTTCAGGCCACACAAGCTAGCTCAAACCTGAGAACGGGTCCTGTAATGTTCCTAACCCAGTTATTATTTTAATTAATTTAAATATAATTTTATTTAATTGTTTGTATTTTAGTTAATTATGGTTATTATAATTATTTAATTTTCTTTTGGGTTTTGGGTTAATCAGATAGTAAGTTTAGGACCATGAGTATCCATCTTTTGACGCGGCCCAATTCGGACCCATTTTGGGCCCATTAAACCAAACCAGGCCCATATTTATAAATTAGCCTAAACAATAGGGTTCTTTTTATAAAAACCCAAAACTTTTCCCAAACCCTAAGCCTGCTTATATATCATCGATGGGTGCTCTCTTCCCCTCATCTCTACAGTGGTTTTTTTTCCTCCATCTCTTTCTCCTCTTGATCGGCCAAGGGAGCAAGCCCAATCGGTGGATCTTCTTCGTCATCTCTTCTTCTTTTCTCCTTCTTCTTCATCTTTTCAGTTGGGGTTGGCGGCATGACCGAGGGAGAGAGAGATCTAGATCTTCTTTTGCATCAAAGGCAAGTGATTTGCACTTATCTCTAATGATTTTCACTCTTTCCATTGATTTTCATGATCTTAGATGTGATTGTAAATGCCTATTAAAATCTCTAAAGGTTGATGGTAGATTAGATGGGTAAGTAGTTCACAGATTTTTTGTTTGATGGTGGTCGATGGATTTGATGATTTTGATGAATGGAGAATGGACCATTTAGAAGATGGACATCAGGCCTTTAAAAAAAAAAACAGAAAGATGATCGTGTCTGGGAATGAACCCAGACACGTTGCTTTTATTTGGCACAGGTCAGGGAGTTTGCAACATTTCATCAAAACTGTGATGGGCCACCAATATTTAGAACAAAAAAATGGAGATGAAGGCATCTGGGGGAAAACCCCAGACGTTTTGTGCCAGGCGGGCTGGCCGCCTGTGCATTACTGCACAGGCACACATATGCCTGGCAGTAATGCACAGGTGGGTCACCCACCTGCACGTGATGGCGGGTGGCCCCCCTTAATCACCAGCATATATATATATATATATATAAAAATGATGAGATTTCATCATGCCTGGGACTAGTCCAGTGACAGGAAATTGTTGCACATGTTGCTGTTTGGCAGCAGCATGTGCAGGTTTTCACTTGAAAATTTATGTGGGTCCGCCACCCACAGGTGGGCCCCATGACTGTAACTTGGACCTTGATTGGTGGGATTCGACAGGTGGGACCCTAGCAGATGGTGGGCTTCCTTTGATCCAATACTTTGACCCATAGCAGTGGCATGGGATTTTCTAGACTCCCTGATGATGGGGCATTGACAGTGATGAGATTATGAACCCCACCTGTGATTGACGGTTGATCCCAAAGAATATATACATATATATATTTATGCATATATATAAAAAAGAAAAAAAAAAGAGATGAAAACGTCTGGGAATCAATCCCAGACGTTAAGTGTTGTGTGCAAGGTGGGAGCCTGTGCACTACTGCACAGGCGCACAATGCGCCTGGCAGTAATGCACAGGTGGGTCACCCACTTGCATGTGCTGGCGGGTGGCCCCACCCCCCCTTCTTTTTGGCACATATATATATATTAAAAAAAAAAGATATCTGGGACTAAAACTCCCAGATCTGGATGGTGATGGTGGCCCCAAGCTATTACGATTTTAACAACTAGTGGGTGATTTTTTTTACAGTCGTATGATGGGGGGTCAATTACTATGATTAAACATGTGCACACTATGTTATGACGACTAGGTTGTAAAGAGACAACGTGTGTATATATATGTATGAATACAAATACAAGTGTACCTGGATTTTAAGAGACATTGCATCACTCACATATATATATATTAATATATATATATAAAGAAAAGATAGAAGTTGGGTCAATAAATTATTTAAATGGTTATTTAACCATTCATTTATTATTTTCTTTGGATGGTTACATACTCCGGAAGACCCTTGTATTGGTCTTAGAACCCAATGACTCCGATTTAATAAAACCAAATCCATCACATCATCAAAGTAAGGGGTTATGCGGGCAGATTTCCTCTTACAGGCTTCATGGTTTGCACATGACGGTACAAACCACCCGCACTCAGATGAAGTGAGAATTGGGCTATGCATCACCCCGTTTTCAAAAATTCCCAACCTTACTTCATCTTGGTTCGTATGGAATTGTCGCATGCGTGAATTGTGGTCACAGTGTTAGGAATATTTGTGGAGTTATTTCTTGATCATCATGTTGTATTTATTTATCTTGTTGCATATATGTTAGAATTTATATCCGTTATATTATGATGACTTGGACCATGTTGTGGCTTGGACTATACAATGTTTATTTAAGAGGTATTCATATTATGTTAAAAACTATTTGGTTGGTATAATGTTTTACTATATGGTGTTGAATATCGATCATGGCCAGCCCTTCACACTACCATAGGATGTGTCTGTTGAACAATCACTGAGCCATGTTTATGAGTCTCGACACAGGAAGGGGCAGGGCTGTGTGAGATTATTATGCAGATCTGGTCATTGGACAACTGCAGTCGGTTCACAGATGTACACTGTGATGATTTTTACTGGACTTAGGGCCGAAGACGAGCTTACCACTCGTACACGGTTGGTTTCACCGTGATTTTTGGACAGGATGCTAGGCATCCGAAGATGGATTTGATCCACTGTTTCTGGACAGGATGCGAGGCATCCGAAGACGGTATAAATTCCGTAAGGGCATCGGCAGATGCGATGCTCGGCGAAAGTGATATTATTCATTTGATGTAGAGTCGGATGTAGGATCCGTTCTTTCTATGTTGCATGGCATTCTTTTATTTATATTGTTTACATATTCATATGATTTTTGTATCTTAATCTCACATTGATAGTGTACTTCATTTTGAGTTATGTGTATTTTACTTACCGCCATTTATGGTTGACCCTTGTTTTCTAAAATTGATGCATAAGTACCGAGCTCGGCTTTGCCGAGGAGGAGGCGCAGGCTGAAGCGTTTCAAACACTTGAGCCGACTGATGTTCTCGAGTGGGGTGCAAACGATGGCTTCGAGGCCGTCTAACCAAGCACAGGAGTGACTCGTTAAATTTGCAATCAATTTAAATAAATCATTCTTTAGAGACTTGATATTTCAGTGGGACATTGTAATAAATTTTTATTTATTGCTTTTGCAACTTGAAATATTATTATTATTATCTGGTGATATGCAAACTTGTTTTCCTCTCTTGGTACCTATTGGTTGAAGTTACTTCCGCAGATTGGGAATGAATGTGAATGGCCTAAACTCACCACGGCCTAAGATCCTGTGGAAAAGAAATAATTAGGAGTCAATGGTTTTATTTACAGAAGAATTTAAAAAAAAAATTGACTCCTAATTTCACATAACCCTATATTTCCTTTTTTTTTTTGGGACGTGACAGTTGGTATCAGAGAAAACGGGCATGTTTCTAGATCATTAAAAGTGGATAGAAACATAGGACGTGTGTGAGGCTCCGATTTCGTTAGACAGATTTTACCTGCTTTGTGTAAAGTCTATAGAATTGTTTGCTAGAATTTGTTTAATAGAAATTCACCATCTTGAACTATTTTACAGATCATGGCTCGAAGAGTTACTCGTTCACAACCCAACGGAGACAATTCGCCATCCCAAGATGACAGGTTCTCACAGCTTTTGCAGGCCTTTATGCAAGCTCAAAATAACCAAATTACTATGCAAAGAGAGCATGAGAGACAAAGAGCTGCAGATAGGCAACAAGAACGTGAGGAGAGGGCTGCAGAACGAGCACGGGTTGACGCAGAGAAAGCCCAAGCAGATGCTGACAGGGCAGTACTTCAGGCCCAGTTGTTAGCTGCCGCAAATAGAGCAAGTCAACCAGTTCAGGTTACTTTACCTCCGAAGGAAGTGGATCCCAACGACATTTTCGATAAATTCATGAAGAGGTTCCCTCCACAATTCCATGGTACGGAGGATCCTATGGCTGCTGATGATTTCTTGGAGCATTTGAAGCAGATTTTTGCAGCATTTAAATGTACCGGCATTCAACAAGTTCAGCTAGCTGCATATATGTTAAAAGAGGTAGCTAAACAATGGTGGGACTCTGTTAAAGCAACTGTGCAAGCAGACACAGTGCAGGAGGCCGATGCTTGGATGACATTCATGACGGCATTCACGGATAAATTTGTGCCTCAATATCTGCAAGATCAGAAGATGGAAGAATTTGAAAAATTGAAGCAGAGTGACATGACTATCCAGCAGTATCAGACCAAGTTTACAAGGTTATCTAAGTATGCACCTACTCTTGTCCATCCTTTGACAGAAATGTCCGATGTTTCCTCAAGGGTATGAATGCCCGTATCGCATCAAAAATAGGAGATATGGAACGGCCAACATTTCAGGATTATGTCAAGAGTGCAAATTGGGCCGAGGGCATGGTTAAGCGGGAAGACGAGGAGGCAGCCTCATCAGGGTCGAAGCAGCGACAAATGCAGAATTAGTTTGTAGGCCAACCTCAGCAGAAAAAGCAAAAGTTCCAGAACTCTAATCCTGGTACGAGAAAACCACAGTGTGCTCGATGTGGGTATGACCACCCAACAGAGAGGTGCCGGTGGGGTACAGGGCTTTGTTTTTATTGTGGACAGCCGAGGCATAAAACTCGTGATTGTCCTAACGGAGGTCGAGAGCGCACATTGGCGCGGGAGGCAGCACAGGTGGTTATGCGCAGCAGCAGCCGGGGAGGCAAGCACCCCAGTTTAGGCCGCAGCAGTCTTACCAGTAACCACCTCGGGCTTCGCAGCAGCAACAGTTTAGAACCCTAGCACCCTAGTATCAGCAGATTAGGGGACCAGCCCCTCAGCAGCAGCAGCAGCAGAGAACAGTAGGCCAACAAGGCCAAGGGCAGCAGATGGGTCACCAACAGCAGAGGGGTCAACAAAGGCCACATCGGCCAGTGCAATGACACCAACAAAGGCCACAGCGGGTTGGACGAGCTTATGCTATTACTTACGAGGAAGCGGATGCCTATGGAGAGTGCGTGGAAGGTATTATTCTAATCTCAGATGTTGAAGCTAAGGTGCTATTTGATTCTGGTGCCACCCATTCTTTTGTTTCTCAAACTTTTGCTAAGCATTTGCATCAGAAGGTAGCGCGATTAGATTGTCCTCTATTAGTTAATACTCCCATGGGTGGGCGAGTTAGATGTCATCAGTACTTTCCTCGTGTCCGAGTTCAAATAGAGAGGTTGATTTTACCAGCAAACTTGATGCTTATGATGATGAATGACTTTGATGTCATTTTGGGCATGGATTGGTTAAGGACCTATCGAGCTAATATGGACTGTTTTAACAAGATTATCAAGCTTAAAGTCAAATCAGAAACTGTTAAGTTTATTGGACAATCAAAACGGATTCCCACTAGCCGGATATCAGCCTTAATGGCAGATCGTATGCTAAGGAGCGGTTGTGAAGGTTACTTACCGTTGATCACGGAGGATAAACAGTCCCAGGCGGAGGGGGATGTATCGGAGATACCTGTAGTTTGTGAGTTTCCGGATGTCTTCTCAGATGAGATTCCGGGATTACCACCGATTCGAGAAATCGATTTCACCATAGAGCTAGCTCCAGGGACAGCACCGATCTCAAAAGCTCCTTACAGAATGGCACCAGCTGAGTTGAGAGAATTGAAAATTCAGCTGCAAGACTTGTTGGATAAAGGTTTTATAAGGCCTAGTGTATCACCATGGGGAGCACCTGTTCTCTTTGTTAAGAAGAAAGACGGTTCCATGAGGATGTGCATCGACTACAGACAACTCAATTAGGTCACTATAAAAAAACAAATATCCATTACCTAGGATCGATGAGTTGTTTGATCAGTTACAGGGAGCCGAATTCTTTTCAAAAATAGACCTGAGGTCAGGATACCATCAGCTGAGAGTTAGAGATCAAGATGTGCAGAAGACAGCATTCCGGACTAGATAAGGCCATTATGAATTTTTAGTGATGCCGTTTGGGCTAACAAATGCTCCAGGAGTTTTCATGGCTTTGATGAATAAGATCTTCGCTCCGTTTCTTGATCAATTTACGGTGGTTTTCATCGATGATGTGTTAGTATACTCCAAATCTCGTGAGGAACATGAGAACCATCTTAGAACTGCATTGCAAACTTTGAGGGATCACCAGCTCTATGTGAAATTGAGTAAGTGTGAGTTCTGGTTGGAGCAGGTGTCTTTCCTCGGTCACATTATTAGCAGAGAGGGTCTAGCAGTGGATCCATCGAAGATTGAGTCAATTGTCAATTGGCAAAGACCCACTTCAGTGTCAGAGATACGCAGTTTTCTTGGTTTGGCCGGTTATTACAGGAGATTTGTGCAAGGATTTTCGTCAATTGCAGCGCCGTTGACTAAATTAACGCAGAAAGATGTGCCTTTTGTGTGGTCCGATGCGTGTGAAGCTAGTTTTCAAGAGCTAAAAACCCGGTTGACTACAACTCTTGTACTTACACTACTACCATCGGAGAATGGTCAATTTTTTATTTATACTGATGCTTCAGATGTTGGTTTGGGATGTGTACTCATGCAGGATGGAAAAGTTGTTGCCTACGGGTTTAGACAACTTAAGGAACATGAGAAAAAGTACGCTACCCATGATCTTGAGCTCACAGCAGTAGTTTTTGCGCTCAAAATGTGGAGACATTATTTGTATGGTGTAAGATTTGAAGTGCATTCGGACCACAGGAGTCTTCATTATTTATTCACTCAGCCAGAGTTGAACATGAGACAGATCAGATGGATGGAATATATCAAGGACTTTGATTTTCCGATCAAATACCATCCAGGGAAAGCCAATGTAGTGGCTGATGCACTAAGCAGAAAAGCAGCAAGGAACACATGTTTGCGGACAGAATGGTCGTGGGCAGAGATATTTCTGGACTTAGAGGTTGATTTACAGCTGGTTAATGATAGGGTGATAATTGCCA
This sequence comes from Sextonia rubra, assembly GCA_037013555.1. Lineage (NCBI taxonomy): Eukaryota > Viridiplantae > Streptophyta > Magnoliopsida > Laurales > Lauraceae > Sextonia > Sextonia rubra. Next base: position 21,539,987 of record JASUAD010000014.1, read on the forward strand.
ATATGTTTGTTTGGGAACCGGAAATTTTGGGCAGAATCAAAAGCACACAATCAGAGGATCTAGAGTTGGCCAGGGTGATTGAGCAGATTGAGAGCAGGCTAGACTTTAGATTGATAGATGGTGTGTTGTACTATCAGGATAGATTGTGTGTGCCAAATATAGAGGAGTTGAAGAATGAGATCCTAACAGAAGCGCATCATTCTCGTTTTATCATTCACCCTGGTAGCACAAAGATGTACCAGAATCTCCGTAGTCATTACTGGTGGAACAACATGAAAAAGGAGATTGCAGGATTTGTTGCCAGGTGTTTGGTTTGTCAGCAGGTTAAGGCAGAACACAAGAGATCCCTAGGACTTTTGAAGCAGTTGGCAGTGCCGGATTGGAAATGGGAACATATCACGATGGATTTTATATCAGGACTTCCGATGATTCATGGTAAAGATAGTATTTGGGTGATAGTGGACAGGTTAACTAAAGTTGCACATTTTCTGCCAATGAGCTTAAAGACACCCAAAGATGAGTTGGCCAAGATATACATGGAGGAAGTAGTTAGATTGCACGGTGTACCGGTATCGATCGTCTCAGACAGAGATTCGAGATTTCTGAGTAAGTTCTGGACACGACTTCAAGAGGCACTCGGTACTACCTTGAACTTCAGTACAGCGTATCACCCGAAGACAGATGGGCAGACTGAGAGAACCAACCAAACACTGGAAGATATTTTGTGTGCTTGCGTGTCGGACTTTGGAAATGATTGGCAGAAAAGCCTTCCTCTTTGTGAGTTCGCATACAACAACAGCTACCATTCAAGTATTGGTATGGCCCTTTTTGAAGCATTGTATGGGCGAAGATGTAAAACCCCACTTTGTTGGGAGGAAGTTGGTGTTCAGAGTTTTCATGGGCCATCGATAGTCAGTGATACCAGTGAGAAGGTTCAGCAAATTCATGCCAGATTGAAAATTACCAGGAGTAGACAGAAGAGTTATGCTGACTTGAAGAGGAGAGATCTCGAGTTTGCAGTGGGCGATCATGTGTTTCTAAAAGTGTCGCCGGCTAGAGGAACACTCAGATTCGGACAGAAGGGCAAGCTGTCTCGGAGATTCATCGGGCCATTTGAGATTCTCGAGAGAGTGGGATATGTAGCCTATAGATTGGCATTGCCAGCAGAGTTGTCAGGAGTTCATAATGTCTTCCATATCCTGATGCAGAAGAAGTACGTCGCCGATCCTTCGCATGTTCTTCAATATGAACCACTCGAGATTCAGCCGGATGCTACCTACGTGGAGAAGCCATTGCGGATCATTGATACGAAGGAGCAAGTCCTACGGACGCGAACTATTCATTGGGTGAAGGTTCAGTGGGAGCACCACAATCCAAAGGAGGCCACTTGGGAGCTCAGAGACCAAGTGAAGAAGTTGTACCCAGATCTTTTCCCTGAGGTACGTTAGACATTTGGAGGACCAAATGTTCTAAGGGGGAAGGAATGTAATGTTCCTAACCCAGTTATTATTTTAATTAATTTAAATATAATTTTATTTAATTGTTTGTATTTTAGTTAATTATGGTTATTATAATTATTTAATTTTCTTTTGGGTTTTGGGTTAATCGGATAGTAAGTTTAGGACCATGAGTATCCATCTTTTGACCTGGCCCAATTCAGACCCACTTTGGGCCAATTAAACCAAACCAGGCCCATATTTATAAATTAGCCTAAACAATAGGGTTCTTTTTATAAAAACCCAAAACTTTTCCCAAACCCTAAGCCTACTTATATATCATCGATGGGTGCTCTCTTCCCCTCATCTCTACAGTGGTTTTTTTTCCTCCATCTCTTTCTCCTCTTGATCGGCCAAGGGAGCAAGCCCAATCGGTGGATCTTCTTCGTCATCTCTTCTTCTTTTCTCCTTCTTCTGCACCTTCTCAGTTGGGTTGGCGGCGTGACCGAGGGAGAGAGAGATCTAGATCTTCTTTTGCATCAAAGGCAAGTGATTTGCACTTATCTCTAATGATTTTCACTCTTTCCATTGATTTTCATGATCTTAGATGTGATTGTAAATGCCTATTAAAATCTCTAAAGGTTGATGGTAGATTAGATGGGTAAGTAGTTCACAGATTTTTTGTTTGATGGTGGTCGATGGATTTGATGATTTTGATGAATGGAGAATGGGCCATTTAGAAGATGGACATCAAGCCTTAAAAAAAAAAACAGAAAGATGATAGTGTCTGGGAATGAACCCAGACACGTTGCTTTTATTCGGCACAGGTCAGGGAGTTTGCAACATTTCATCAAAGCTGTGATGGGCCACCAATATTTAGAAAAAAAAAATGGAGATGAAGGCGTCTGGGGGAAAACCCCAGACGTTTTGTGCCAGACGGGCTGGCCGCCTGCGCATTACTGCATAGGCACACATGTGCCTGGCAGTAATGCACAGGTGGGTCACCCACCTGCACATGATGGTGGGTGGCCCCCCTTAATCACCAGCATATATATATAAATGATGAGATTTCATCATGCCTGGGACCAGTCCAGTGACAGGAAATTGCTGCACTTGTTGCTGTTTGGCAGCAGCATGTGCAGGTTTTCACTTGAAAATTTATGTGGGTCCACCACCCACAGGTGGGCCCCATGACTGTAACTTGGACCTTGATTGGTGGGATTCGACAGGTGGGACCCTAGCAGATGGTGGGCTTCCTTTGATCCAATACTTTGACCCATAACAGTGGCATGGGATTTTCTAGACTCCCTGATGATGGGGCATTGACAGTGATGAGATTATGAACCCCACCTGTGATTGATGGCTGGTCCCAAAGAATATATACATATATATATATATTTATGCATATATATAAAAAAGAAAAAAAAAGAGATGAAAACGTCTGGGAATCAATCCCAGACGTTAAGTGCTATGTGCAAGGTGGGAGCCTGTGCACTACTGCACAGGCGCACAATGCGCCTGGCAGTAATGCACAAGTGGGTCACCCACCTGCATGTGCTGGCGGGTGGCCCCACCCCCCCCCCTTTTGGCACACATATATATATTAAAAAAAAGATATCTGGGACTAAAACTCCCAGATCTGGATGGTGATGGTGGCCCCAAGCTATTAAGATTTTAACAACTAGTGGGTGATCTTTTTGATAGCCGTATGATGGGGGGTCAATTACTATGATTAAACATGTGCACACTATGTTATGGCGACTAGGTTGTAAAGAGACAACGTGTGTATATATATGTATGAATACAAATACAAGTGCACCTGGATTTTAAGAGACATTGCATCACTCACATATATATATATATTAATATATAAATATATATATATAAAGAAAAGATAGAAGTTGGGTCAATAAATTATTTAAATGGTTATTTAACCATTCATTTATTATTTTCTTTGGATGGTTACATACTCCGGAAGACCCTTGTGTTGGTCTTAGAACCCAATGACTCCGATTTAATAAAACCAAATCCATCACATCATCAAAGTAAGGGGTTATGCGGGCAGATTTCCTCTTACAGGCTTCATGGTTTGCACATGACGGTACAAACCACCCGCACTCAGATGAAGTGAGAATTGGGCTATGCATCACCCCGTTTTCAAAAATTCCCAACCTTACTTCATCTTGGTTCGTGTGGAATTGTCGCATGCGTGAATTGTGGTCACAGTGTTAGGAATATTTGTGGAGTTATTTCTTGATCATCATGTTGTATTTATTTATCTTGTTGCATATATGTTAGAATTTATACCCGTTATATTATGATGACTTGGACCGTGTTGTGGCTTGGACTATACAGTGTTTATTTAAGAGGTATTCATATTATGTTGAAAACTATTTGGTTGGTATAATGTTTTATTATATGGTGTTGAATATCGATCATGGCCAGCCCTTCACACTACCATAGGATGTGTCTGTCGAACAATCACTGAGCCATGTTTATGAGTCTCGACACAGGAAGGGGCAGGGCTGTGTGAGATTATTATGCGGATCTGGTCATTGGACGACTACAGTTGGTTCACAGATGTACACTGTGATGATTTTTACCGGACTTAGGGCCGAAGACGAGCTTACCACTCGTACACGGTTGGTTTCACCGTGATTTTTGGACAGGATGCTAGGCATCCGAAGACGGATTTGATCCACCATTTCTGGACAGGATGCGGGGCATCCGAAGACGGTATAAATTCTGTAAGGGCATCGGCAGATGCGATGCTCGGCGAAAGTGATATTGTTCATTTGATGTAGAGTCGGATGTAGGATCTGTTCTTTCTATGTTGCATGGCATTCTTTTATTTATATTGTTTACATATTCATATGATTTTTGTGTCTTAATCTCACATTGATAGTGTACTTCATTTTGAGTAATGTGTATTTTACTTGCCGCCATTTATGGTTGACCCCTGTTTTCTAAAATTGATGCATAGGTACCGAGCCCGGCTTTGCCGAGGAGGAGGCGCAGGCTGAAGCGTTTCAAACGCTTGAGCCAAGTGATGTTCCCAAGTGGGGTGCAAACGATGGCTTCGAGGCCGTCTAACGAAGCACAGGAGTGACTCGTTAAATTTGCAATCAATTTAAATAAATCATTCTTTAGAGACTTGATATTTCAGTGGGACATTATAATAAATTTTTATTTATTGCTTTTGCAACTTGAAATATTATTATTATTATCTGGGGATATGTAAACTTGTTTTCCTCTCTTGGTACCTATTGGTTGAAGTTACTTCCGCAGATTGGGAATGAATGTGAATGGCCTAAACTCACCACGGCCTAAGATCCTGTGGAAAAGAAATAATTAGGAGTCAATGGTTTTATTTACAGAAGAATTTAAAAAAAAAATTAACTCCTAATTTCACGTAACCCTATATTTCCTTTTTTTTTTTGGGACGTAACAGGTCCACAATCGACTAACTATGACTGGTCCATGAGATAGTCACATTCTCCAATGCCTTCCACATTCTCCAATGCCTTCCACCACTTCAAAAGCGTCATCTAGTGAAAAGAGTCTGCACCGAGGTTCCCCTCAAATCAAACCCACCCAGGAAGCTGTTGTTCATCAAGAATCACCCAGCCCCATCGGGTACTCTAAACACCTCCATGCATCCTGTCACGTCCCCAAAAAATAAAAATAGGGTTACGTGAAATTAGGAGTCAAAATTTTTTTTTTCTTCTGGAAACAAAACCATTGACTCCTAATTATTTCTTTTCCACAGGATCTTAGGCCCTGGTGAGTTTAGGCCATTCACATTCATTCCCATTCTGCGGAAGTAATTTCAACCAATAGGTACCAAGAGAAGAAAACAAGTTTGCATATCACTAGATAACAATAATAATATTCCAAGTTGCAAAAGAAGTAAATAATAATTTATTACAATGTCCCACTGAAAGATCAAGTCTCTAAAGAATAATTTATTTAAATTGATTGCAATTTAACGAGTCACTCCTGTGCTTGGTCAGACGGCCTCGAAGCCATCGTTTGCACCCCACTCGGGAACATCAGTTGGCTCAAGCGTTTGAAATGCTTCAGCCTGCGCCTCCTCCTCGGCAAAACCGGGCTCGGTACCTATGCATCAATTTTAGAAAACAAGGGTCAACCATAAAAGGCAGCAAGTAAAATACACATAACTCAAAATGAAGCACACTATCAATGTGAGATTAAAACACAAAAATCATAAGAATATGTAACAATATAAATAAGAGAATGTCATGCAACATAGAAAGAACAGATCCTACATCCAACTCTACCTCAAATGAACAATATCACTTTCGCCGAGCATCGCGTCAGCTGATGCCCTTACGGAATTTACGCCGTCTTTGGATGCCTCGCATCCTGTCCAGAAACGGTGGATCAAATCCGTCTTCGGATGCCTAGCATCCTGTCCAAAATCACAGTGAAACCAACCGTGTACGAGTGGTAAGCTCGTCTTCGGCCCTAAGTCCGGTAAAAATCATCACAGTGTACATCTGTGAACCGACTGCAGTCGTCCAATGACCAGATCCGCATAATAATCTCACACAGCCCTGCCCCTTCCTGTGTCGAGACTCATAAACATGGCTCAGTGATTGTTCGACAGACACATCCTATGGTAGTGTGAAGGGCTAGTCACAATAGGTATTCAAATACCATGTAATAAAACATTATACCAACCGAATAGTGCTCAACATAACATGAATACCTCATAAATAAACACTGTATAGTCCAAGTCACAATACGGTCAAAGTCATCATAAAATAACGGGTATAAATTCTAATATGTATGCATCAAGGTAAATAAATACAACATGATGATCAAGAAATAATTCCACACATATTCCTAGCACTGTGACCACAATTCACGCATGCGACAATTTCACACGAACCAAGATGAAGTAAGGTTGGGAATTTTAGAAAACGGGGTGATGCATAGCCCAATTCTCACTTCATCTGAGTGCGAGTGGTTTGTACCGTCATGTGCAAACCATGAAATCTGTAAGAGGAAATCTGCCCGCATAACCCCTTGCTTTGATGATGTGATGGATTTGGTTAAATCGGAGTCATTGGGTTCTAAGACCAACACAAGGGTTTTACGGAGTATATAACCATCCAAAAATAATAATAATAAATGATTGGTTAAATAATCATTAAAATAAATTATCAGGCCCGAATTTATCATTCTCATGATCTCACGCAAGGGATGGCCCACCTGTTCACTCTTAACAACAGTCCAAATAATTATAAATCCGCATATATACCAAGGACCCACAAGGTGATGGACCCCCCCTATACTATAGCAACTATACACAAGAATAAGATTCCCCTGTTGTGCACAACCACACAGATTTGGTGACACCAACCTTTTTTTTTTCTTTTTACATATATAAATATATATGTATGATGTCATGTCTCTTAGGTACCCAGGTGGGCCTTGTATATATGTATAAAATGTTTCTTCACAACCCAGATGACTTATCACAAAGTGCATTAATTTTTACAGTAATGGCTCCATCATCACACAGGTGCCAAGGAATTCCACATCGCCACCATGGATCTAAGTGTTGGATCAAGAGGTCCCACCATCTTCTAGGGTCCCACGTGATGAATTCCACATAATCATGGTCCATGTTACCGTCATGGGGCCCACCAAAAATAAGTGGTAGACCCACATTTACATCTAAGGGAAATGCCCCTCCCTGCACATGTTGCTACCAAACAGCAACGTGTGCAGGGACTGACTCATCCCATGTATATGTTGCAAATTTTATTTTTTTATATCAATGGCCCACCATCAACCCAGTAATCAAGGGTCCACGTGACGGCAATGAGGCCCACCTGTAGGTGGTGGCCCACCATGTTTATAAAAGGTGGAAACCCCCCTGCACATGCTGCAGGTTTTTTTTTTAGATGTTGGTGATTAATGGGGGGAAAATGGGGCCCACCTGTAGGCACAAGCAGGTGGGTGACCCACCTGTGCATCACTGCACGGGCGCATTGTGCGCCTGTGCAGTAGTGCATAGGCTGCTGCCTGCACACAACCAATGACGTCTGGGATAAATTCCCAGACGTCTTCATCTCCCTTTTTTTCTTTTTTTTTTTTTTATAATAACACTGGTGATCAAGGGGGGGGGGGGCACCCACCATCATGTGCAAGTGGGTGGCCCACCTGTACATTACTGCCAGGCACATGTGTGCCTGTGCAGTAATGCACAGGCGCCAACCCACCTGTGCACAAGTCGTCTGGGATTCAATCCCAGACGTCTTCATCATGCAATTTTTTTTTTTAAAACCGGTGGCCCATCACCGATTTGATGAAAAGTGTACAAACACCCTGTGTTGTGCCAACAAAAACGTGTCTGGATTCATTCCCAGACACGATCATCTCTCTTTTTTTTTTTTTTTTTTTTAAACAAAAGGCCCATCTTCACAATGGCCCAATCCCCATTCATCAAATCTATCAAGATCATCAAATCCATCAAAACCCCATCAACCAAAAATCTGTGAAACACATACCCATCTAACCTGTCATCAATCTTTAGAGATTTAAATGGGCATTTACAATACATCTAAGATCATGAAATCAATGGAATTAGTGAAATCATTAGAGATATGTGCAAATCCAGTTGCCTTTGATGCAAAAGATCTAGATCTCTCTCTTTTCCTCGGTCACGCCGCCTACCCCAACTAAGAAGAAGAAGAAGAAGGAGGAAAGAAGAAGAGATGACGAAGAGGATCCACCTATTGGGCTTGGATTTGGGCTTGCCCACCTTGGCCGATCAAGAGAAGGTGATGGAGGAGGAAGAAGAGCTGCTGTAGAGGTGAAGGAAGAGAGCACCCACCGATGGAATATAAGTAGGCTTAGGGTTTGGGGAAGAGTTTTGGTTTTTTTTATAAAAAGAACCCTATTGTTTATACTAATTATAAATATGGGCCTGGTTTGGTTTAATGGGCCCAGAATGGGTCCGAATTGGGCCGGGTCAAAAGGTGGATACTCATGATCCTAACCTACTATCCGATTAACCCAAAACCCAAAAGAAAATTATATAATTATAACCATAATTAACTAAAATACAAACAATTAAATAAAAATTATATTTAAATTAATTAAAAATGGGAACTGGGTTAGGAACCTTACATTCCTTCCCCCTTAGAACATTTGGTCCTCCAAATGTCTAACATACCTCAGGGAGAAGATCCGGGTACAACTTCTTCACTCGGTCTCTGACCTCCCAAGTGGCCTCCCTTGGACTGTGGTGCTCCCACTGAACCTTCACCCAATGAATAGTTCGCGTCCGTAGGACTTGCTCCTTCGTGTCAATGATCCGCAACGGCTTCTCCACGTAGGTGGCATCCGGCTGAATCTCGAGTGGTTCATATTGAAGAACATGCGAAGGATCGGCGACGTACTTCTTCAGCATCGAGATATGGAAGACGTTATGAACTCCTGACAACTCTGCTGGTAATGCCAATCTGTAGGCTACATCTCCCACTCTCTCGAGAATCTCAAACGGCCCGATGAATCTCTGAGACAGCTTGCCCTTCTGTCCGAATCTGAGTGTTCCTCTAGCCGGCGACACTTTTAGAAACACATGATCGCCCACTGCAAACTCGAGATCTCTCCTCTTCAAGTCAGCATAACTCTTCTGTCTACTCCTGGCAATTTTCAATCTAGCATGAATTTGCTGAACCTTCTCACTGGTATCACTGACTATCGATGGCCCATGAAAACTCCGAACACCAACTTCCTCCCAACAAAGTGGGGTTTTACATCTGCGCCCATACAGTGCTTCAAAAGGGGCCATACCAATACTTGAATGGTAGCTGTTGTTGTATGCGAACTCACAAAGAGGAAGGCTTTTCTGCCAATCCTTTCCAAAGTCCAACACGCAGGCACGCAACATATCCTCCAGCGTTTGGTTGGTTCTCTCAGTCTGCCCATCTGTCTCCGGGTGATACGCTGTACTGAAGTTCAAGGTAGTACCGAGAGCCTCTTGAAGTCATGTCCAGAACTTACTCAGAAATCTCGAATCTCTGTCTGAGACGATCGATACTGGTACACCGTGCAATCTAACTACTTCCTCCATGTATATCTTGGCCAACTCATCTTTGGGTGTCTTTAAGCTCATTGGCAGAAAAAGTGCAACTTTAGTTAACCTGTTCACTATCACCCAAATACTATCTTTACCATGAATCATCGGAAGTCCTGATATAAAATCCATCGTGATATGTTCCCATTTCCAATCCGGCACTGCCAACTGCTTCAAAAGTCCTGGGGGTCTCTTGTGTTCTGCCTTAACCTGCTGACAAACCAAACACCTGGCAACAAATCCTGCAATCTCCTTTTTCATGTTGTTCCACCAGTAATGACTACGGAGATTCTGGTACATCTTTGTGCTACCAGGGTGAATGGTAAAACGAGAATGATGCGCTTCTGTCAGGATCTCATTCTTTAACTCCTCTATATTTGGCACACACAATCTATCCTAATAGTACAACACACCATCTATCAATCTAAAGTCTGGCCTGCTCTCAATCTGCTCAATTACCCTGACCAGCTCTGGATCCTCTGATTGTGTGCTTTTGATTCTGCCCAAAATTTCTGGTTCCCAAACAAACATATTGGCAATCATCACCCTATCATTAACCGGCTGCAAATCAACCCCTAAGTCCAGAAATATCTCTGCCCACGACCATTCTGTCCGCAAACATGCATTCCTTGCTGCTTTTCTGCTTAGTGCATCAGCCACCACATTGGCTTTCCCTGGATGGTATTTGATCGGAAAATCAAAATCCTTGATATATTCCATCCATCTGATATGTCTCATGTTCAATTCTGGCTGAGTGAATAAATACTGAAGACTCCTGTGGTCTGAATGCACTTCAAATCTTACACCATATAGATAATGTCTCCACATTTTGAGCGCAAAAACTACTGCTGCGAGCTCAAGATCATGGGTAGCGTACTTTTTCTCATGTTCCTTAAGTTGTCTAGACCCATAGGCGACAACTTTTCCATCCTGCATGAGTACACATCCCAAACCAACACCCGAAGCATCAGTATAAATCACAAATTGACCATTCTCCGATGGTAGTGTAAGTACAGGAGCTGTAGTCCACCGGGTTTTTAGCTCTTGAAAACTGGCTTCACACGCATCGGACCACACAAAAGGCACATCTTTCCGCGTTAATTTAGTCAACGGCGCTGCAATTGACGAAAATCCTTGCACAAATCTCCTGTAATAACCGGCCAAACCAAGAAAACTGCGTATCTCTGACACTGAAGTGGGTCTTTGCCAATTGACAACTGACTCAATCTTCGCTGGATCCACTGCTAGACCCTCTCTGCTAATAATGTGACCGAGGAAAGACACCTGCTCCAACCAGAACTCACACTTACTCAATTTCGCATAGAGCTGGTGATCCCTCAAAGTCTGCAATGCAGTTCTAAGATGGTTCTCATGTTCCTCACGAGATTTGGAGTACACTAACACATCATCGATGAAAACCACTGTAAATTGATCAAGAAACGGAGCGAAGATCTTATTCATCAAAGCCATGAAAACTCCTGGAGCATTCGTTAGCCCAAACGGCATCACTAAAAATTCATAATGGCCGTATCTAGTCCGGAATGCTGTCTTCTGCACATCCTGATCTCTAACTCTCAGCTGATGGTATCCTGACCTCAGGTCTATTTTCGAAAAGAATTCGGCTCCCTGCAACTGATCAAACAACTCATCGATCCTAGGTAATGGATATTTGTTTTTTATAGTGACCTAATTGAGTTGTCTATAGTCAATGCACATCCTCATGGAACCGTCTTTCTTCTTAACAAAGAGAACAGGTGCTCCCCATGGTGATACACTAGGCCTTATAAAACCTTTATCCAACAAGTCTTGCAGCTGAATTTTCAATTCTCTCAACTCAGCTGGTGCCATTCTGTAAGGAGCTTTTGAGATCGGTACTGTCCCTGGAGCTAGCTCTATGGTAAAATCGATTTCTCGAATCGGTGGTAATCCCGGAATCTCATCTGGGAAGACATCCGGAAACTCACAAACTACAGGTATCTCCGATACATCCCCCTCCGCCTGGGACTGTTTATCCTCCGTGATAAACGCTAAATAACCTTCACAACCGCTCCTTAGCATACGATCTGCCATTAAGGCTGATATCCGGCTAGTGGGAATCCGTTTTGATTGTCCAATAAACTTAACAGTTTCTGATTTGACTTTAAGCTTGATAATCTTGTTAAAACAGTCCATATTTGCTCGATAGGTCCTCAGCCAATCCATGCCCAAAATGACATCAAAGTCATTCATCATCATAAGCACCAAGTTTGCTGGTAAAATCAACCTCTCTATTTGAACTCGGATACGAGGAAAGTACTGATGGCATCTAACTCGCCCACCCATGGGAGTATTAACTAATAGAGGACAATCTAGTCGCGCTACCTTCTCATGCAAATGCATAGCAAAAGTTTGAGAAACAAAAGAATGGGTGGCGCCAGAATCAAATAGCACCTTAGTTTCAACATCTGAGATTAGAATAATACCTTCCACGCACTCTCCATAGACTTTACACTAAGCGGGTAAAATCTGTCCAAAGAAATCGGAACCTCACCCACGTCCTATGTTTCTATCCACTTTTAATGATCTAGAAACATGCCCGTTCGCTCTGATACCAACTGTCACGTCCCCAAAAAATAAAAATAGGGTTACGTGAAATTAGGAGTCAAATTTTTTTTTTCTTCTGGAAACAAAACCATTGACTCCTAATTATTTCTTTTCCACAGGATCTTAGGCCCTGGTGAGTTTAGGCCATTCACATTCATTCCCATTCTGCGGAAGTAATTTCAACCAATAGGTACCAAGAGAAGAAAACAAGTTTGCATATCACTAGATAACAATAATAATATTCCAAGTTGCAAAAGAAGTAAATAATAATTTATTACAATGTCCCACTGAAAGATCAAGTCTCTAAAGAATGATTTATTTAAATTGATTGCAATTTAACGAGTCACTCCTGTGCTTGGTCAGACGGCCTCGAAGCCATCGTTTGCACCCCACTCGGGAACATCAGTTGGCTCAAGCGTTTGAAACGCTTCAGCCTGCGCCTCCTCCTCGGCAAAACCGGGCTCGGTACCTATGCATCAATTTTAGAAAACAATGGTCAACCATAAAAGGCAGCAAGTAAAATACACATAACTCAAAATGAAGCACACTATCAATGTGAGATTAAAACACAAAAATCATAAGAATATGTAACAATATAAATAAGAGAATGTCATGCAACATAGAAAGAACAGATCCTACATCCAACTCTACCTCAAATGAACAATATCACTTTCGCCGAGCATCGTGTCAGCTGATGCCCTTACAGAATTTACGCCGTCTTTGGATGCCTCGCATCCTGTCCAGAAACGGTGGATCAAATCCGTCTTCGGATGCCTAGCATCCTGTCCAAAATCACGGTGAAACCAACCGTGTACGAGTGGTAAGCTCGTCTTCGGCCCTAAGTCCGGTAAAAATCATCACAGTGTACATCTGTGAACCGACTGCAGTCGTCCAATGACCAGATCCGCATAATAATCTCACACAGCCCTGCCCCTTCCTGTGTCGAGACTCATAAACATGGCTCAGTGATTGTTCGACAGACACATCCTATGGTAGTGTGAAGGGCTAGTCATAATAGGTATTCAAATACCATGTAATAAAACATTATACCAACCGAATAGTGCTCAACATAACATGAATACCTCATAAATAAACACTGTATAGTCCAAGTCACAATATGGTCAAAGTCATCATAAAATAACGGGTATAAATTCTAATATGTATGCATCAAGGTAAATAAATACAACATGATGATCAAGAAATAATTCCACACATATTCCTAGCACTGTGACCACAATTCACGCATGCGACAATTCCACACGAACCAAGATGAAGTAAGGTTGGGAATTTTAGAAAACGGGGTGCATAGCCCAATTCTCACTTCATCTGAGTGCGAGTGGTTTGTACCGTCATGTGCAAACCATGAAATCTGTAAGAGGAAATCTGCCCCCATAACCTCTTACTTTGATGATGTGATGGATTTGGTTAAATCGGAGTCATTGGGTTCTAAGACCAACACAAGGGTTTTACGGAGTATATAACCATCCAAAAAAAATAATAATAATAAATGATTGGTTAAATAATCATTAAAATAAATTATCAGGCCCGAATTTATCATTCTCATGATCTCACGCAAGGGATGGCCCACCTGTTCACTCTTAACAACAGTCCAAATAATTATAAATCCGTATATATACCAAGGACCCACAAGGTGATGGACCCCCCTATACTATAGCAACTATACACAAGAATAAGATTCCCCTGTTGTGCACAACCACACAGATTTGGAGACACCAACCTTTTTTTTTTTTCTTTTTACATATATAAATATATATGTATGATGTCATGTCTCTTAGGTACCCAGGTGGCCCTTGTATATATGTATAAAATGTTTCTTCACAACCCAGATGACTTATCACAAAGTGCATTAATTTTTACAGTAATGGCTCCATCATCACACAGGTGCCAAGGAATTCCACATCGCCACCATGGATCTAAGTGTTGGATCAAGAGGTCCCACCATCTTCTAGGGTCCCACGTGATGAATTCCACATAATCATGGTCCATGTTACCATCATGGGGCCCACCAAAAATAAGTGGTAGACCCACATTTACATCTAAGAGAAATGCCCCTCCCTGCACATGTTGCTACCAAACAGCAACGTGTGCAGGGACTGACTCATCCCATGTATATGTTGCAAATTTTATTTTTTTATATCAATGGCCCACCATCAACCCAGTAATCAAGGGTCCACGTGACGGCAATGAGGCCCACCTGTAGGTGGTGGCCCACCATGTTTATAAAAGGTGGAAACCCCCCTGCACATGCTGCAGGTTTTTTTTTTTAGATGTTGGTGATTAATGGGGGGAAAATGGGGCCCACCTGTAGGCACAAGCAGGTGGGTGACCCACCTGTGCATCACTGCACAGGCGCATTGTGTGCCTGTGCAGTAGTGCACAGGCTGCTGCCTGCACACAACCAATGACGTCTGGGATAAATTCCCAGACGTCTTCATCTCCCTTTTTTTCTTTTTTTTTTTTTTTTATAAAAACACTGGTGATCAAGGGGGGGGGGGGGGGGGGCCACCCACCATCATGTGCAAGTGGGTGGCCCACCTGTACATTACTGCCAGGCACATGTGTGCCTGTGCAGTAATGCACAGGCGCCAACCCACCTATGCACAAGTCGTCTGGGATTCAATCCCAGACGTCTTCATCATGCAATTTTTTTTTTTTTTTTTAAACCGGTGGCCCATCACCGATTTGATGAAAAGTGTACAAACACCCTGTGTTGTGCCAACAAAAACGTGTCTGGATTCATTCCCAGACACGATCATCTCTCTTTTTTTTTTTTTTTTTTAAAACAAAAGGCCCATCTTCACAATGGCCCAATCCCCATTCATCAAATCTATCAAGATCATCAAATCCATCAAAACCCCATCAACCAAAAATCTGTGAAACACATACCCATCTAACCTGTCATCAATCTTTAGAGATTTAAATGGGCATTTACAATACATCTAAGATCATGAAATCAATGGAATTAGTGAAATCATTAGAGATATGTGCAAATCCAGTTGCCTTTGATGCAAAAGATCTAGATCTCTCTCTTTCCCTCGGTCACGCCGCCTACCCCAACTGAGAAGAAGAAGAAGAAGGAGTAAAGAAGAAGAGATGACGAAAAGGATCCACCTGTTGGGCTTGGATTTGGGCTTGCCCACCTTGGCCGATCAAGAGAAGGTGATGGAGGAGGAAGAAGAGCTGCTGTAGAGGTGAGGGAAGAGAGCACCCACCGATGGAATATAAGTAGGCTTAGGGTTTGGGGAAGAGTTTTGGCTTTTTTTATAAAAAGAACCCTATTGTTTAGGCTAATTATAAATATGGGCCTGGTTTGGTTTAATGGGCCCAGAATGGGTCCGAATTGGGCCGGGTCAAAAGGTGGATACTCATGATCCTAACCTACTATCCGATTAACCTAAAACCCAAAAGAAAATTATATAATTATAATAACCATAATTAACTAAAATACAAACAATTAAATAAAAATTATAGGAACTGGGTTAGGAACCTTACACATCCTCTTCTAGCATGCAGCTTCGGTAAATCTCTCCGGACAGGAGTCATCATGTAAAGTCCTGTAGCCCAGCTCTAAGTTATCACTCTAGGTCCCCATAATCGGTGAGAGAAATCAATCACCGGTGAAAGAAATCAATCATTCTCATCGCCTGGGACCTGTTAATACCTAAGTCTCTAGATCACCCACTCCAGGGTAGGGAGACACATCATCATCATCATGAATCAGATCGAAACACTAAGCGAGACACTTTGATTGCCCATCCGCCTACACCTAGGTCTAGCCACGGAAGAATAGGATTGGCATTGCATGATTATGTCTAGGAACCTCGGAGAGGAACTTATGCCTATCCACCACATTCAAATGTAGTATAACATCATCATTTCAATAAAACATATGGGCAAACCCATCAGTATAGTCGTATTATAATGTCGTCTAGTAGGGTCTATGAAGAGGATCGTCACATAAGGATGCCTAAATGGGTTCACTCGGATGATCATACTCAATATAATCAACGAGTTGAGTATCGTACAAGGGGTTATCAAGAAGAAGGATCTCGAGGACATCAAGACTATTAAGAGAAGAATGAGCCTTACTTCCAACCTAGGGCAACCCAGAATAAACTACAAATTAATCATAAGCGCGAGACAATCAGGCGTCAGGTTGATTACTACGATGGTGAATCGCTAGGCTTTCTCCAGTTCACAAGTACCATAAACCAGAATATGACTCGCCGCCTAGATGTGGCACTCACGAGACCATTCATGAAACTACCGAGAGTCGACCAATGCCCATTCCAAGGATTCCTGAAATTGAAGAAAAAGTAAACGTGACACTACAAGAATCAATGAACAGGTCTAGGATTCCAACTCAACAACAACCTGACCTAACCTTCTGTTCTCAAACTCCACTAGTTTAGCCCCAGGTTACACCATATTCTCCTTGCATTGCGCTCGATCCTCCACATGAGCCTATCTTTTTTGAAGCCATATCACCCCTAGCTCAACCTTATCAACTAACTCCATCATATACTACTCAACCTAATTCAAGTGAAATCAAAGAGTTGAAAAAACAACTTGAGGGAATTGAGTTAGAGACAACCAAAGTAGCAAAGGGAGCCGTAGAACCACGTCAGTTAGGGTTTAAGGACTTTTGCAAAAACCCCGGAGCTAGCTTTCCATTCCCTATTGAAGCCCCAAAAGTTAACATCTTTTAAGGGAAATACGGATCCACATGCTTATCTAGTTTCATTCTGCAACAAATGTCGGGTTATAGCAAATAATGACCCTCTCTTAATTGATTATTTCCCAAATTCTATAGAGGGCAACACCCTTGTCTGGTTTCATTCTGTACCGGCACATGAGTTTAGAACTTTTGAAGACTTAATCCAAAAATTCATGGACCAATACAAGCATCAGGTTAATATTCGACTGAGTTGGGACGACTTGGTGAACACCAAGCAAAAGCCTGATGAAGACTATGAAGAATTTGTGAACCATTGGTGTCTGTTATATACTCAATCTAGTGTTAGCTGGACTGATGATGAGGCAATTAGAATGGTTATATCCAATTTGCGGATGCCACTTAGACCATACATCTCTCTTGGGGAGGCTCCAAAGACATTTGAAGCTCTTTATGATAGGATTTCGAGGATGAAGCTCGACTACAAAGAAAGGATCCTCTTTTCACTCATGGAACCTAAGAAGCATTGGAATAAGAAAACGCTTGGTCAATCAGGTACAGGGTAATGAAACACACACATAACAAGACCAGAGTCAAATGCTATTAAGTTTGTCAAAATAATGCCACTCACAGTTGGAATCATGGGTTGGATCAAGAACTAGGTCAACAAGTTAGGAATACCCCCAATCGAGACTGTCGCAAGGTTCCCAATAATTATGAAACTAATGGAAATTATGGAAACTATAAGAACCATGGAAATGGTGATAGGCTTAGGAAAGGAGGACCCCAGAGAAACCATTTGCCTCCACTTCCATAATCCATCGAAGTGGTGTTTTTGGAATTTGATGGAGACCAAAGAGCTAACATTAGCTCTAGAGAAACCACAGCCGTGGCTTGCTTATTTGGACTAGAACAAGTCATGCATTTATTATAGATATCTGGCACACAATCTCGATCATCATCATCATCATCATCATCATCAAAGCCTTATCCCAACCATGTTGGGTCGGCTACATGAATTCTATTTCTCCATTCCGTTTTATTTTGAGCTTTTCGATAAGTGCAACTTTTTCAAATCTGAATTAATGACTTCCATCTATGTTTTCTTCGGCCTACCCCTACCTCTTGATGGACCCTCCACCTGTATATCCAAACTTTTTCTCACCGGTGCCATTACTGGCCTATGCTCAACATGCCCAAACCATCTTAAACGAGTTTCTCTAATCTTATCTCCTATTAGTGCTACCCTTAAATGTTCTCGAAAACGCTCATTTCTGATTTTATCTTTCCTAGTTTTACCACACATCCACCTAAGTATTCTCATTTCCGCTACATCCATCTTATGAATATGTGTCTTCTTAATTGGCCAACATTCTACTCCATATGTCATAGCTGGTCTAACCACTGTCCTGTAAAATTTTCCCTTCAATTTTGTTGGCATTTGTCTATCACAAAGTACTCCCGAAGCTAGTCTCCACTTCAGCCATCCAGCTCTTATCCTATGCTCCACATCTTCGTCAATCTCCCCATCCTTACTAATCATCGAGCCTAGGTACCAAAAAGAATCTTTACGTGGTATCTCATGGGTTTCAATTTTGACAGTGGTTTCAACACTTTGTATATGTCCACTAAAATTGCAATCCATATATTCTGTCTTTGTACGACTTATTTTAAAGCCTCTAGATTTTAATGCCCTCCGCCATCTCTCAAGCTTTGCATTTACACCCTCTCTTGATTCATCCACCAATACTATATCATCTGCGAACAACATACACCATGGTACTTCTTCTTGAATATGCACAATTAACTCATCCATAATTAATGCAAAGAGATAAGGGCTTAAGGATGATCCCTGATGTAAGCCTATAGTCACGGGAAATCCGCCCGTTTCTCCACATGTGGTTTTCACATTTGTTATTGCACCTTCGTACATATCCTTTAAAATTTTAATGTAACCTCTTGGGACATTCCTTTTCTTTAAGACCCACCAAATTAAATTCCTCGGTACCCTATCATAGGCTTTTTCCAAATCGATAAAGACCATATGTAGATTTTTCCTCTTTGCTCGGTATTTTTTCATTAATTGCCTAAGTGAAAAGATAGCTTCCATAGTTGATCTCCCTGGCATAAAACCAAATTGATTTTCCAAAATATTAGTCTTTTTTCTCAGTCTTTGCTCTATTATTCTCTCCCATAACTTCATAGTGTGACTCATAAGTTTAATCCCTCGATAGTTGGTACAATTTTGTATATCTCCTTTATTCTTATATATAGGTACTACAATGCTTCTTCTCCATTCATCCGGCATTTTCTTTGTCACAAGTATCTTATTGAATAGTCTACATAACCAACTTACTCCAACTTCTCCTAAGCATTTCCATACCTCTATCGGAATACCATCTGGGCGTGTTGCCTTTCCTGTCTTCATTCGCTTCAATGCTTCCTTCACTTCCACCCCTCTAATTCTACGGAGAAAAGTATACTCTTGTAATGAAGTATCCTCCTCCACTCTTGTATCGCCCAAATATTCTTCATTTAAAAGTTTACTAAAATATTCTTTCTACATTTCTATAATATCGTTGTCCTTCACCAAAATATTTTCCTCATTGTCCTTGATACATTTGACATGATCTAAGTCCCTACTTTTCTTTTCTCTTATTTTTGCAAGCTTAAAAATATCCTTTTCTCCTTCTCTTGTTCCCAACCTATTATATAGGTCATCGTATGCTTTGAACTTTGCACTACTTACTACTTTCTTAGCTTCTTTCTTTGCCTTCTTATACAACTCAAAATTCTCTATACTCTTAGTTCCCTGCCAAACTTTGTAGCAATGTTTTTTTTGTCGAATAACTTACTGAACCTCCATACTCCACCACCATGTTTTTTTATTAATTTGTCTCTTCCTTTTGATTCTCCAAGTACCTCCTTTGCAACATTCCTAATGCAATTAGCCATTTGATTTCACATTACTGTAGTTTCTCCTTCAATATTCCATTCTCCTTTCTCAATTATTTTGTCCTTAAATATATTTGCTCTTTCCCCCTTCAAATCTCTCCACCTTGTTTTAGGGTTCATTTTGTTTACTACTGCTCTCTTTTTACTTTTAATGCAAATATCTAAAACTCCAAGCCTATGTTGCGTAGTCAAACTTTCTATTGGGATAATCTTACAATCTTTATAAGCCAATCGATCCTGTTTTCTAACTGGAAAAAAGTCTATTTGACTCCTATTACTACCATTTTTTTTATGTAATTAAATGCTCATCTCTCTTTTTAAAGTAAGTATTTGCTACTATAAGATCAAATGCCACTGCAAAGTCTAATATAGTGTTTCCGAATTCATTCTTTTCTCCAAATCCATGCCCTCCATGCACTCTCTCATATCCTCTATTATCTCTTCCTATATGCCTTTTTAAATCCCCTCCAAGGAAAATTTTATCACTATTTGGCATTTTTCCCATTAAATCATCCATCTCCTCCCAAAATTGTCTTTTCACACTTTCTTCTAGTCCTACTTGGGGAGCAAATGCACTAATGATATGAATTATATGTTCATCTAGTACTAGTTTAATTGCTATAATTCTATCACCAAACCTCTTTACCCCCACGATTTTCTCTTTTAAATCCTTATCTATAATTATACCCACTCCATTTCTTATATTACTCTTTCCTGCATAGAAAAGCATATACCCATCCATGAGCTCCTTAGCTTTATTCCCTTTCCACCTTGTCTCCTGTATACAAGCCACACTAATTCATTTTCTTTTCATTACCTCAACCAACTCCATGCTCTTGCCTGTCAAGGTTCCTATATTCCAAGTAGCAAGTCTAATTTTCCTATTCCTCCTCTTCTTCTAATGGACTAACTTTTTTAACCGCATTAGCGCAAAGTCATGCAGTAGCCCTTGCACACTTTTCACTGCAGCCGGGCGATGCTGCAATGCGTTGCTTAAAGCGGGGAACGTCCTAGCCTTATCGTAAAATATCATTTGTTCAGAATTCATGTTTGGGTTGTGACAAAGTTTTACGCTGGCTGTCACCTACCTAACGCAACCCTCCTCTTTTACCTGGACTTGGGACCAGCAGCAAAACTGGCGGAGTTTGGCACACAATCTCGATGACTGCTTTATTTTGAGGGATATTATCTACAAGATGAATAATGAAGGAAAAATTAATTGGGATGCAATTAAACCTATGAATGATCTCCAAAATAGATAGTTACGTAAGCCGCAAGGCATGAACCATTACAAAAGCATGATAGCCCATCTTCTTCCGAAGCTACAAAAGTCTTGTTAGGGACAAAAGATGTAGAGCCCAACAAATGGAGTGTACAACACCACCCCCTCTTCTTAATCCAGCACAAGGAAGATAATATGGTCCTTGATACTTAACAATATGGCCAAAACTTACACCCATGGAATGAGATTGATCAAATTCAAATCGATCTAGGTTACGACACATTTCAAAAAGTGAGGTTAAGCAAACCATGTCAAATCTTTCATCTCATTTGGTGCAGTCACCACTTGGGTTAGGAATGGTTTACCCAACCAATCCTCCAACTATGCCTCGAGAAGAACTAAATAATCCCCCTTCAGAACAAGAGCAAAAATTGACATCAATTGAAGCTGGGAAAGAATACGATCTTCTTCAACATCTTTCAAAAATCCCAACTAAGATTTCAGTTTTTACTCTAATCAATACATCCTCAAGGAATCAACGTCAACTACTTGACGCAATCCCAAGGATGCAAGTCCCCAAAAATATAACTCCAGAGCAATTGGCTCGAACTATAGCAAGTGTGGCGAGCCCAGGGAAGCCACCACCAATCACTTTTATTGAAGAAGAGTTGGAAAAGCTTCCACCAGAGGCAAGAAATTCACATTTGTGTTTGACGGTGGTCCTTGTAGGTTAACAGAGCTTTGGTAGATACTGGGGCATCTTTAAACATTTGCCCAGTCTACACATTTCAATTGTTGAATTTAACTTTGAAAGACCTTATCCTGGCTCCCAAGACTATTATTGGATATGATGGGAATCAGACAACAGCAACCCGTAAGGTCAACATGCTCACACGTGTAGGACCGATCACCATTCCATAGACTTGTCACATGGTAGATATCCCTGATAATTTGAATCTAATTCTAGGGCGACGATGGCTTGATGACATGAAGGCCGTTACATTGACTAGACATCAATGTGTCAAATTCCTGTTCAACAATTTGATAATCAAAGTTGATAGGGACCCTCCTTTCATTGAACCAAAAATTAAAGCAATGCTCTTGACAATCAAAGGTGTTCTAAGAGAAGAAAATAGAGAGAAGATCTTCGAGTATGGAGTTAACCCTTTGGTTTCAATTTTGGATATTAGCCATGTGGAATGGGTAGGGTCCCTAAGTCCACCACCTAAACACTTAGGCTTGAGCGATGCATCCTTTGTCCTCCCAGAAGAAAATGAGCATCTTCACCAGGCTTATGGTTGGACTTTGATGAGAAAATTGGGATATGAGTGAGGAAGGGGATTGGGTCAAAATAACAATGTCATAGTTAAACCATATGATCCCTAGGTTAAGGTTGGAATAGAGGGATTAGGATATGAACTAAGGATGGACAAATCTAGTACTAATTGGAAATTACATGAACATTTCGTAAGACCATCTGTACCGTAAGTTCTACTCACTGAAGTTGAGCGAGGTGACCTAAGTCTCACAATCAACATAGATTCTGGTGATTCTAATGAGTCAGACGATAATAAATGTGGTATAGATGAATTCTTGGAAGCCGTTGGGAAGTTATTTCTTCATGACCAAAAGGAAGAATCTCATGAGAAAGACATAGGTCAAATGAGCTCTGACGAAGACCCCAACTGTAATTAAAGTCAGGTAATTGGGAGTTCAAAGTATAAAATTCAGCTATAGAGTTTGAAGACTATAGAGGATTCAAATATATGAGTGAAGACCTAAGTGATCTATATAGGGAAAACTGTTACATGTTTTCCCATGTGGAGAATGTGCTGATAAATCTTTAAAAATGCATATTTTCATTTAAATTTTGGACCATTTTAAGGATTTATTAAGCCAAAAGAGCCTCATTTATTATTATCTAGTGGTTTCAAGTATTTTAAATTCATTGTAGTGCATTCCTGTAAAATTTACTTAAAAGTCATATTTTTTGCTTACATTCATGAAACCTACCATTTTTGGAAAATCTATTTTTGAAAAGTTTTGTAAAATTTATATTCTCAAGAAATAAATTGAATTTTAATCATCATTAATTCATTAATATAAAATCATGAAGAATGGTGTGCATTTTTATTTTCAATTCATGAGAGATGGGCCTACAGTCATGTATTTGTGATCTTAGGGTTAAAATTGCTTTTTCACATGAATTCACATTTATTTTATAGGAAATTGATGATATGTGTCCCATTTATAAAGGGTTGAGGCAAAGAATCATTTTTAAAAGAAAGAAGAAAAGAATTGAAGAGAGGAAAGAAATTAGAAGAAAAATGCAAAAGTTGGCTCATGGTCCCACACACACATGCACATGTGTGTGGGTATACTCGTAAAACATCCAAGATGGGGTCCATTGTTGCAGATTTTCAAGATATTTTCAATGAAATTTGAAGAATATTTCATCAAAGATGAAGAAGGAAAGCCACATAGGAGTTATTCTTTGAGAACGAGAATATTCAAAAAAAATAAAAAAGGGAGCAAGCTATTCCCTGCCCAAAAGAAGATTTGGATCAGATTTTGGTTGAAAAAAGAAAAAAAAATCAAGAGAATTATCTTAACATTGTCAAGGGTCTCATGCATACATTCTATTGATTTGATATCACTCATTTCAAACACTTATGCGCATGCATTCATAAGCAGACATAGGCAGCTCATGCATTTTTTTAGGGTTAACAGTTTGTTCATTTTGCAGGTTTTCTTTCTTTTTTCCCATAGATTTGAATTTCTAAAAAAAAAATTGATTGTAAGGGGTGAAATAAGTGTTGCAGTTATCCTTTGGTTCAATTTTACAAATCACACAACCGCAAGACCAAGAGGTGTTCATTAGCCCAAACTAGGGCATTTTTTTTATGGTAGTGTGAGGAATTAAAGAATGGAACCTCATCCTTCCAAGTATGGAAAAGCTCAAGAAAACCAAGTAAGTAACATCATTCTATTGATTTTTTCAAATTTCATCACGTGTTCTAGTCGCCGTAGGCCTCTCTTAAGTGCCAACGACTTGTATAACAATCATAATATTGTTTCCTGCGAATTGTGGTATCCGTTGACTTGGATTGTGATGCTTTGGAGGTGCTAACCTTGGGTTTGAAACTCCCCTCAAGAATGTAGATCACCTCGAAAGGTTCCCTCTGTCCCCCTTTCCACCTTGCATAGCCCCTTTTCAAAATTGTATTATCTTAATATTACATCTAGCATTTACATCATAAACCCCATCATCCACTTAGGTTGCATTCATTATGTCCCACCATGATATAAGGGTCATTCACTTACATCTATGTTCATGTGTCCCACCATGATTCCTAATTTCATTCATTCAAAATGTCTCACTAAGGCAAAGTTCTAAAAGAAAGCTTGTTCGACTCATTCTTTTGGTTCCAACTTGTAAGAGCATAAAAGCTCTTACATGTCATTTAGCCGTGTCTACTTTGTTTGGTGTGTAGCCTGTTTCGTGCTACACTCCAAAGAGGGGCATACTATAGACACCTCATTTTGGCACTCCCTTTGTACTATTTTCAATATCTTCATTATAGATTCTAGGATTTTGCCCTATTCAAACAATTTTGAATAAATAAGTTAAAATATACATGTCCATCCATCGATGTACATATTTTTGAAAAAGTTGCATTATTATAGGCTCCATTTTTAGGGTGGATCTCATGAAGGAACTTATTTTTAATTGAGCCTTGCTTGCCTAATGATCTACACATCGTGAGTTCTCGAATGGAACATGGATTTTGGCAACCCAACGGTCCGATTACGAGCCATGATTTTGTTAACCTAGAGCTCAATAGAAATTCCAAACATTTGTCTGGCCTTCAAATTAATTGGATCTTTATTCCATTATAATCTATGCGACGAGTGATTTTCCAATGGTATGTGAATTGTGAAGATCCGACGGTTGGATCAAGAAATATGCCTCTTTAAAAATCCAACATATATGGCTCCCTAAAAATTTTGAATCTTTTCTCGGCTTTCAAATTACCTAAACCAATATGTCTTTCTGATCTACTCATTAAGGGATTTCCAATGTAGTTAGATTTAAAAGATTTGAAGGTTGTATCTCAAGTTATCAATTTTACATGATCATCACACATGAGACCCCCCTAAAAATTATATTTTTATCATATCTCCAAATGGCCCAACTACATATAGCATAATAATCCACTTCCCGAAAGCTTTCCAATGGTATATGGAACTTTGAAACCCAGTAGACAGACCAAAATTTGCAAGGCCAAGGTTCTCCACACCTAACTTGAACACCATGGGGTCCACTCCTAGAAAGTCTTCTTTTTTGGATCTAATTGCCCTCCTAAATGCCAAAATTGAACTCCTTTACCTTAAATAGAGCATGAGAGATCCCTTTCTCAACTACCCTATGATTTCCTGACCTGGGAATAACTCACTTTATGAACTCGGGGTCCAGCCTAGGCCACATGCTTAGCTCCACCATTATGGTCCAATACTTAAGGACCCTTCATTTCATCATTAGTATTTTTATTATCACAGCCATCATTATCATGTGGGCCCTAATTATTCAGCATGGAATGCATAAGCATGACTAGCCCACTTGGATCCGCTCACAAGGTTGACCCATTGGAATCCAGCCCAACCTCAAACTTGAACCCAACTCAACTCTAAATCTGATCTAGTCCAAGACTCCCCAGTTGAACTCCAAAGCAAGCTTAGGTCCATGACTCATCAACCCAGCTCTAAACATCAACACGAAGCCTTGACCCATCAACCTAACTCAACCCAAATTCTAGCCCATGATCCATGTCCAACCCTTTGGCCCATTAGCTTATCCAATCATTCAAATTTTAAACTAAAATCTAAGCTAATCTCATCTCCCTCACAGTTACCACCGTGCCACTTCATCTAACTCCCTCCTTGTCATCACCTTATCCCTCTTATTATCACCATCTCGTCATCATTCCCCATCCTACCATCAACCCTGATCCTACCCATCCAAGCCCTATCCAAATGACTTAACCTAATTCAAACTACAAACGAACCCAGTCCTGAGAGGTTTTCAATTTTTTTCAAACTCCCCAGTCCTGATCGTCACACATGGAAAATTAGAAAAACAAAACAAAATAAGGGGTGGAGGCCAAGAGAAGAAAAGCGATGGAGAACACCAAAAAACAAAAAAGAGAACTAAGAGAGTTCGACTGGGAGAAAAGGAAAAAAAGAAAAAAAAGATACGGAGAAGGGGAAGACGAAGAAGAAGAAGGGAAGAGGAAAAGCACACTGAAATAAGAGCCCGAGCCCACACATCACCACACAAAGATGCCATCCATTACTGCACCACACAAGTACCATCACCGTACAGCCCCTGCATCATCATAGCTACTTTCCACTACTTCCCTGCACAGCTGCGTCTCCACCTTTGCCTTCATCACCATCCTCCCATCATCATCTCCCTCTTATTCACTTACCTACCACCTTTCACCTTCACCACCCTTGAGGACAACCTTCACAAAACAGCCCCCACAGCAACACTCTTCCACACCTCATGTCATGTCCCGAATTTTTTTATATTGGGCCACACCGTTTGTCGGGTTTGAGTTGGGTTAAGAGGGTCAGATAGATTGATTTAACACAAGTGGGGACTGTGTAAATGGACCCTTCTGGGCCAGAGGACTTTTTTTGAAATTTCTTAAAACCCATTAGAAAGCAGGAGGCCCTTCTTTGTAATTTAGAAAAACCCCCTCTTTTATATAAACTCTATTCTTAGGGTTTTCCCCCATTCCCCAACCCTCTTCTTTTCTTCTTCAACCAAAACCCTAGAGGCTCTCTAAGGGGGAAACCAAGGTGGGCTCTTCCAAGCTTTGATCTTCAGATCTATTTTGGCTTCAAGATCCAGGCAAGTGGATAGCTAAAACAATGATTTTTTGTTTTTGTAATATGTTTTTGTTGCTTGTTGATTTACACACTTTGTGCATGACTTCTTCATGTTGGGTTAATGGCTTTTAGAGGGTAATAGTGTGATTTGATTTTCTTCCAAAAATCATAAGGGAGATTGATGATGTTTAAAAATAAAAATAAAAATAAAAATAAAAATAAAAATAAAAAATCTGTCTGTGCGGCCGCTGCCGCCGCTGGGCAGCAGCAGCGCTGCCTGGCAGCAGTTGCTGCTGGGCAGCATCTGCCGCCTGGCAGCAGTTGCTGCTGGGTGGCAACGGCTGCCGGGCAGCATCTGCCACCTAGCAGCAGGCCAGGCGGGCTGGGCCGCCTGGCTGGCTGGGCCCGGCTTGGCTGGCTGGGCCCGGCCTGGCTGGCCTGGGCCCGGGTACGGGTCTGGGCCCATTAGCCCATTTCCTTTTCAAAAAAAAATCTATATATATATTATTAATATATATATTTATACACAATATTGCTTCTTATAAAGAATTAAAAGGTTATATTTTGATTAATGGTTTAGTATTTTAATGGAGATTAGGTTTTATTAAATTAATTTTAATTTGATGTTATTAGAAATGTATCTTGGATTATTTATAAACTTAATTGAGAATTATGAAATTTTGATTAGTGTTCACTTAGGTTGATTGAAATAAACTGAAAATGTATTTGGTAGCGATTAAACCGTAAATAAAATGTATTTATAATTTTAAATTGGAATCTTAATTGAGTTAGTTTCAAATTGGGATCCGAAATTTGTACCTTCTGTTTTGTATAAAATGATAATGTGTATTTGTACACAACAATGATATTAAGGAATCAACTATTTTCTTTCCCCTTTTGATCATAACTTGATTTAACTTTGGATTCAGAAATTGAATATTTTTTACCTAATTTGTAAAACACACTAATTATATATAATTGGATTAGATGAATTATGTCTTTTAGGAATGTTAGTTGAATGTTCACATGAGAATTAGACTAAATGCAGAATGGGAATGTGAGGTTCGGGATGCACCACTTGATAGGCACCAAAAGTAGTATATCGGCATCGTGGACTCATATTTCCATTGTGATAGAGAGTTAGTTCTCATGTGCATATTTATCTAACTTGACCGTTGGTGGATTAGTGCTTACCCTCAATAATTTGAATTGACAAACGTTTATAATACACTTTTAAATTTAAGTACTAAAAATGGTATTGGAATGAATGTTGGGATTGAGGGTTTCATATCATGGTTCATTTTGCATCTGTATACGTATGTATTTATAAGTATGTATATTTGTATATATATTTCTGACCGACTGCAGTTCGGAGGTGGACGTACGCCATCGGGTCAGCGTGTACTGTAGATAATAGTATGCAGTTGTGCCTTCTGTTATTATTTGCGGGATTACCCGTTTCTGTTATTATTTGCGGGATTACCCGTTTCTGTTATTATCTGCGGGATTACCCGTTTCTATTATTATTTGCGGGATTACCCGTTTCTGTTATTATCTGCGGGATTACCCGTTTCTGTTATTATTTGCAGGATTACCCGTTTCTGTTATCTGTATGCGGGATTACCGTTTCTGCTTATTTATCTGCGGGGATACCCGTTTCTGCGCATTCATGCCATTGGGGTTTGCATCTGATTTATTTTGGTTCATAATGAATATATCATTTAATTCAGTTGATTAATCCATTGTTGCAGCTTACCCTCTTGCCAGATTATGTCAATCTGACCCACTACTTTTAGGTGTCTAGGTTCCGTTGCCGGTGCCGAACTAGAGGGTCAGGCGACGCAGGAAATTCCGCCAGATGGCGGAGTTGTTGAGTGGAGCACCGATGACATCATCTGAGGTGTCCTAGTGCGGTGCTGAGTTCGAAAACTTTAGATTATGTAATAAGGCCATGTCTGGGCCATTAGTTTATTACTTTAAGTTTGGTTGTTTTGAAATTTTAACTCTAATTGTGATGCTTCGAAGCACTTGACTCTGGTTTTATTATTAATGAGATTGATTATCTTATTGTGATGTAATATCCGTCTGCGATGGGCATGGATTTTAGTTCCGCGTGTGATTATGGTTGGTTGATCACCAAGCATAGCCTCACGAAGGACTTCAATCCACCCGGAATTGGGGCCCGTGCTGTTTATGTTTAGAAAAATTTTAATTAGCCCCAATTCTCACACCCCTGGAACCGGGTTTGGATCCGGCCCAGTTTTGGGGGCGTGACAGATGGTATCAGAGCCAGGTTAAGTTCTAGAAGTTCTAAAAGATGCTAGAACATAGGTCCGATGTGAGGATTAGAAACTTTAGATAAGGACGATGGGGTTTTCATGCGTATAATCGTATATGAACTTTAGCATGGTTAGAGGTTTCAAAATTTGTTACCTTTCTTATTTTTGGTCGTTTAGTCTTTAATGAACGGTTGTTTTGCAGACATGGCACCTAGAACAAGGAAAATGAAAACTAACCCATCCAGTTCGGAGTCGGGTGAGCCTAGCGGTACCGCCAATGATCCGATACAGGCTCTGCTCCAGACTATGTTAGCCCATCAGCAACGTCGGGATCAACAAATAGCACAATTATTAGAGGTTGTGCAAAGAATGAACCACCCTCATGCAGTAAATGAAACTCCGCCACCGGTAATGCCGCAACCAATGCCTGTGGTGTGACCTCAAGTAGTGGATCAAGCTGCATTTTAGACTGGTGTACTTGAGGCCTTGCAGAGGATTGGGCAGCCTCAGGTCGTTATTGCCCCCAGACCCCATGATCCAAATGATATTTTTGAAAAGTTTAAAAAGAGGGGTCCGCCGGAGTTCAACGGGGGTGAAGATCCAATGGTGGCAGAGGAATTCCTCATTCAAGTGGAAAAGATATTTGAAAACCTAGTCTTCACGGAGATACAAAAGGTCAAGTTGACAGCTTCCATGTTTCGAGATGTAGCAGACAGGTGGTGGACTACAGTTAAAGAGACATATGAGGAGATTGCTGAAGAGGTAGCTTGGACTACCTTTCGTAATCAGTTTCATGCAAAGTATGTACCGGAACATGTTCGCATTCAAAAGCGAATAGAGTTTGATAGATTGAAGCAAGGGGATTTGTCTATTCGGGAGTATGAGCTACAGTTTACCCGTCTTTCCCGCTTTGCACCAACCTTCATCACTCCAGAAAGTGAGCGAATTCGACGGTTCCTCGATGGCCTTCGACCAGATATACTCCTTCATGCCAAGTCACAAGTTCTAAATACTTACCAGGCATATTTGGATAAGGCATATTGGGTAGAG
Source organism: Sextonia rubra (assembly GCA_037013555.1). Classification (NCBI taxonomy): domain Eukaryota; kingdom Viridiplantae; phylum Streptophyta; class Magnoliopsida; order Laurales; family Lauraceae; genus Sextonia; species Sextonia rubra. The sequence goes on from JASUAD010000014.1 coordinate 21,570,219, forward strand.
GAGGTGATTGGGCGCATGGCCCCTATGAGCCTGTTGGAAGTAGGTGGGTCTCGTGGATAGATTTTCAAAACTTTTGATCCACTTGACACAGGGATCAACTATCCATAAGACCAAAACCCAATCCAGGATGCGTTACCCTCAATCTCGTGACCATGTACAGTAAAATTATACCAGCACTAAACATCCAAAATAACCTACGACATGCAAGAAGTAGATCATACCTTTGGAGACCCGCAGTGCTCTAATGGACTTCTTCAAGACCTCTTAGCCTTCCACGCTATGACCCCCGAATTGGATTTCTTTTCTCAAGAAGAACGGTGGAATCTTCAGGAGAAAATCCCAACTCGAGACTCCAAGGAACTAGAAGAAAGGAGAGGAGAGTAACTCGCGCAACTCTTGCACGAAAGGGTTTTGGGCGTGAGAGGAACTCTTTTGGACGTCCAAGGATATTTTATAGACTTCCAAATCTCTCCCTTGTCTAATTGAAATAGAAGTCTTACTTCCAAAACAATTAGCAACTTTCTCCTTTCCAAACTCTTATTTCTAGAGTCCAAGTCGGATTAGTGTTTTCCAATATCTTGGGCTAGCGTGGGGACCACTAGGGATTCCTTAGAAAGCTGGCTCCAACTGGAACACCGCGACCCCACATCTCATGTGCAATCCGGGCCCACAGTTAATTGCAAATAACACCACTATATAAATGCAATTGCACTCCAGTCTTAGGAATAAATTACAATGAAGACCCTAAACTTCCCAATTACCACAAGTAGGCCCCTCTATCAATATCCGTGGATCAATTGGAATAAATCCGTCTCTTCCAATCTAAGTTCCACATCTTATTATCCTTGAGCCCCAATTAATCACAGTAATCATCAGTACCATCCAATTAACTCTTAATTGAGATGGGTGCGCACTTACTAATGACAAATCCATTAATTTGCACAAGGGGATAATAGAGATAGATTCCATCTTGATCATTCAACGTTCCCACAGTTCTACTACCATATACCCAAGACACCGAGGTGTTAACCTATAGTCGGCCTCACTCATTGGTGACTCAAAGCAAATGAATAGATAGAAACTTGAGTTCGTCAATGTCTCAGGATTGAGAGCCTATTGCAAGGGAATTATGAGAGCATACCTTATTATTGAGACGGAATACCATAAGGTGCATCTCATGGTCCTTCAATACATCCAATGTACCAGCACCATTGATCCAGAATCTTACATTCTGATGATTGAGACAAATCACACTATCTCATAGTGATCAAAGTGCTGCAACCTTATCAAATGAGATGCCCAATCTCATTACTGGTTGTGAAGCTATTTTAAGTATAAGATTTGTGACATATATCTCCCGCGTGTGGATCTCATCCATGCACATATATCACATCTAATATACTAATGGGACCCGGTTCAACTCATGAACCATTATGTCATACGTATTGGTCATGTGCATGAAGTAGTAGAATAACATTCATCTTATGAAAGTAAAGCATGATATTATTGATAAATAAAGAAATTAATCAATTTATTACATCAACTGATGGATTGAGTCCACAAAAACTAACAATCTCCCACTTGGGCTCAATGCCAGTCAGGGTTGCATCTCATGCCCATCCCTTCCACATGTTGCTCAAAGACTTTGGTAGTCAAAGGCTTAGTAAAGGGATCTGCTAAATTGTCTGCAGAGGCTATCTTGGTAATAGCAATATCGCCTCTCTGCACAATCTCTCTGACTAAGTGATACTTCCTCTGTACATGCTTTTGGCTTTTATGGCTTCTGGGTTCCTTTGACTGAGCGACTGCCCCGCTGCTGTCACAGTAAACTGTGAGTGGCTGTCGTGCCAAAGGTACCACCCCAAGTTCCAAAAGGAATCTTTTAAGCCATACTGCTTCCTTAGCTGCTTCACAAGCTGCTACATATTCAGCTTCCGAGGTTGAATCAGCGGTACATTCTTGTTTTATACTCCTCCAGCTGATAGCTCCGCCTCCAAGCATAAATACATAACCAGAGGTGGATTTCCTAGAATCCTTATCTGACATAAAGTCAGAATCTGTGTATCCGACTGGAATCAACTCATCACTGCTATAAATCAACATGTAATCTCTAGTCCTTCTCAAGTATTTGAGAATACATTTTACAGCAGTCCAATGTTCAGGTCCTGGATTGGATTGATATCTGCTGACTAGGCCCACTACATAACAGATATCTGGTCTAGTACATAACATAGCATACATGAGGCTACCAACAGCCGAAGCGTATGGTATCGACCTCATTTGCTCCTTTTCCTCGGGTGTCTTAGGACACTGATCCTTGGAAAGGTGCACTCCATGCCTGAAAGGTGTGATACCCTTCTTGGAGTCTTGCATTGCAAATCGTACTAGCACCTTATCTATGTATGCAGCTTGGGATAAGCCAATCATCCTATTTTTCCGGTCTCGATAGAGTTTGATCCCTAGGATGTAACTAGCTTCTCCCAAGTCCTTCATATCAAAAGTCTTGGCTAACCAAACTTTTACCGTTGACAACATTCCTATGTCTTTCCCCAGGAGAAGGATGTCATCGACATATAAAACCAGAAAAACTACCCTGTCACCTTCACTTTTCATGTACACACATGACTCATCCGGATTTTGACAAAAACCAAATGACTTGATTGCCTGGTCAAAACGGATATTCCAGCTTCGGGATGCCTGCTTCAGTCCATAAATAGACTTCTGCAGTTTGCAAACTTTTTGCTCCTGGTTTTTAGCTACAAAACCGTCTGGCTGCACCATATAGATGTCTTCCTCAAGATGGCCGTTGAGAAAAGCCGTCTTGACATCCATTTGCCAAATCTCGTAATCGAGATGAGCCGCAATGGATAAGAGTATCCGGATGGATTTGAGCATGGCTACTGGCGAGAAGGTTTCCTCATAATCGATCCCCTCTTTCTGAGTATATCCTTTCGCAACAAGCCTAGCCTTATAGGTCTCCACTCTTCCATCTGGTCCTCTTTTTCTCTTGTAGACCCACTTGCACCCAATAGGTTTAATATTGGCAGGCAAGTCCACAAGTGTCCAGACCTGATTTGAGTACATAGACTCCATCTCAGCTTTCATAGCATCTTGCCAGCGTCCCGAGTCTAAGTCATTTATTGCTTCATCATAGTTAGAGGGATCTTGTTCTGGCTCTTCTGGGATTGCTTCATAAGACTCTCCCAAGAATGAGAACCTGTCAGGGGGTCTGACAATCCTCCCACTACGACGAGGTACTGGTGTAACTACTAGGTCTGGTAAGGGCGGTTCTTCCTCAAGTCCGGTCATACTTGGATTTGGAATTGATTGCTCCTGAATCTCTTCCAAGATCACCTTTTCTAAAAATTTCTGGTCCATCATATAATCTTCCTCCAGAAAAACCGCATTGGTGCTGACCAGCACTTTCTGCTCTCTGGGATTATAGAATAACCAACCTTTAGTTCCTTTAGGATATCCTACAAATGTGCATACTTCCGACTTCGCTTCCAACTTATCCGTCTTAACCTTGAGCACGTGTGCTGGACAACCACAAATGTGTAAATGTTGTAGACTAGGCTTTCGCCCAGACCACAATTCTCGGGGAGTCTTGGGTATAGACTTAGATGGTACGAGGTTTAGTATGTACATTGCAGTATCCAAAGCATATCCCCAAAAGGATATAGGTAATCTTGAGAAACTCAGCATAGACCTAATCATATCTAAAAGAGTCCGGTTCCTTCTTTCTGCTACTCCATTCTGTTGAGGCATACCAGGAGCAGACAACTGGGATAGAATCCCATTTTCTGATAAGTAACCCATAAAATCAGCAGAGAGATATTCCCCTCCTCGATCTGATCGAAGAGTCTTGATACTCTTACCTAATTGCTTTTCCGCTTCCGCTCGAAATTCTTTGAACTTTTCAAAAGCTTCGGACTTGCGGTGCATAAGGTATATGTAACCATATCTTGAGTAATCATCTGTGAAAGTGATGAAGTACTCATATCCTCCTCTGGCCCTGACATTAATGGGTCCGCAGACATCAGTATGCACTAATTCCAATAAATCTTTGGCCCTATTACCCTTAGCTGAAAAGGGTCTTTTAGTCATTTTACTTTCCAAACAGGACTCACAGATAGGCATTGGTTCTACCACCAATGAAGGTAAGATACCATCTTTCACTAGCCTCTCAATCCTGTTAAGGTTTATATGACCTAGCCTCAGGTGCCAAAGTTTTGTTGGATTAGATGAAGGTGACTTTCTCTTTAATGATGATCTACTAATTGTTTCAGTATCATGTATCTCATACATCGTGGGAGTTAACAAATAAAGTCCATTGGTTACCTTGCCAGAACATATGAAAGTACCATTCCTCTTTATGACAACTTCAGTACCAAAAGTAATAGAATAACCTTTATTCACCAAACTAGAGACTGAAATTAAATTCCGCCTTAAAGACGGTACATATAATGTTTCTGACAAAACCAATTTCTTATTTGAAAAACATAAAGTAATGACTCCTACTGAAACAGCCTCCGCCTTAGCGTCAGATCCTAGGTTGACAATGATTTCTCCATCACTTAGCCTCCTGGTTTCCCTGAACCCCTGCAACGTATTACATATGTGATTAGTTGCCCCGGAATCCACACACCAGGATTCTGAAGTACCAGTTGCAAAACTAACTTCAGATATAAGTGACTCAATCATACCTGGGGTCTTTTTCTTAGACAGATATTCTGGACAATTCCTCTTCCAATGTCCTGTCTTACCACAATGGAAACACTTTCCTTTTGTCCCTGAACCCTTAGCTTTAGCCACGCCACCAGTTGGACCATTCTCCACCTTAGGACCCTTTGGAACTGATTTCTTTTTGCCTTTCCGCCCTTTGCCTTTCGGCTTGGACTTGGCATCTGACTTTTCTGTCATTAAGGCAGTTGGTTTCTTCTTCATAATCCCTTCAGTTGCTACCAGCTGACTAGATAGCTCAGCTAGAGTCAGATTCATTTTATTCATATTATAATTGACCTTGAAATTGTTGAATGACTCTGGTAGTGACTCAAGGATTATGTCAATCTGCGATTCTGCATCAATCGCAGCTCCCAGTACATCTAACTCATTTAATGAGTCCATCATTTTCAACATGTGTTCCTGTACTGATGTACCTTCAGCCATCTTGGTGCTAATGAGCACCCTCATGGCTGCCTGCCTAGCAGGTCTGCCTTGTTCTGCAAACATCTCCTTTAAGTTCGATATCATATCATATGCAGTCTTATAAGATTGATGTTGATGTTGCAGCACACTAGACATGGATGCCAGAATGTAACATCGGGCCATCTCATCGTCTTTGGCCCATTTGGTGTAAAGGTCCTTTTCTGCTTCTGATGCATCTGGGCCAGGCTCTTCAAGGGGGTTTTTGGTAAGGACATATTTATATCCTGAAGCTGTCAGGACAATATCCAGATTCCGTTTCCAGTCTACATAGTTGGATCCCACCAACTTATTCTGGTTGAGGATGGTCGCAAGTGGATTGAAAGTATTCGAATTCATGCTTGTAATACTGTAGCACATAACCATACATTCAATTAATGAATTTAAATGACATTAGGGTTTAGTATTCTACCAAATTTATGTGGGAATCCTCATAACCACAAAATTCAGAATACATCGGAATCCCAATTCTGCGGGGTATGCCTCCTTGGGGAGTGCATATACCTCCTAGACTGGTGCAGATCAAAGTTGGTCAAAATTTGGATTAAGACTAACTATCCATGATCCCCTTCATTCATTATAATCTAGGTATCTCATACCAAATAATGTATGACTCCCAATTAGCTTTGGTTTCTAAAATACATGAGGCAAATCCTTAGGGATACTACATCATTATTTTAGTTAAGTGTGACCCACCAACTAGCATTGCATGACAACCGTTGTGGGTAGCTCCTCCTTGGGGAGTGGGCTCCCACCCCGTCTCATCAACACTATCCATAGGAGATCCATATCTAGTATCCAGATAAATACAAGCCCTCCGTGGGGAATGGCCATTCGCAAAATGGCGCAAGGCTAATACTTTCCTTACAATGGACCTATGGTGGAAAACCATGGGGATTTTTATATGTATAGAAAAGCCCCGCTCCCACTTAATATTTTAGAGTTGAGGATTTCCTTATAGGTGTATGGGTCCATCAAATATAGGTATATATTCATCTCATGATAAGACCAATGATTGGTTCCAAGTCAAGTTATTTTAAGGAAAGCCCAGTTTCTAAAATTAGTGTTACCAATAGATCCATCTCATGGGCCTACCAACTCTAATTAGAACTCTTTCCAAAAATTAATTTGATTTGACCAATTTTGGAATTTGCTATGTTTGGAACAAATATGGAAATACTCTAAAATAAGCATTCATCCATAAATAGAAAGTGCTGTAATAAAAGACTAGTCCTCTCCTCCACATGGCCCAGGCGAAAAAGACTTCTTGGACTTCTAGACTTTCCAAAACTTTGGGATTCCTCAAACTCTTTGGGCATCTCCAAAGCACCTTTTGGTAATCTTCAAACTCTTTGATTAGGAGTCCAGCTTCTCTTTCCTTCTTTGTTTCGGACATCTCCAGAATTTACAAATTTTAAAAAAAAATACATAAATTCCTATGTCTCTATAATGAGACTTACATGGTAGTCTAAACATGGAAATAAAAGGGCTATAGGGAAATTCACCATGCCTTGCCCTTTCACGGGAAACCAAGGAGACCATGATGCCCTTTACACTTAGCCACAAATAAACCAATAATTAAAAGGAAAGAAAAACATGTGGGCCATATGGAGAGGACATTATCACCTGCAAGTTAGTATCTCATACAACAAAGCATCTCACAAAACCAGGTTGCCAAACCACAATAGGAAAAACAAGATGCCAAATATTTTGCCACCACGATACAAGACCCCCTACGCAATGGGGGTCCGGGGGCAGCGCCCCCGGCGGGGGTCGAGCTGCCCGGTCAGCTCGCGGGGTTCCAAGGGGCAGCGCCCCCGAAAAAAAAAAAAAAAAAAAACAACAACAGCTCAGACCAAGAACAAGATGATTCTGCCTAGGTTCGGCTAGCCGATCTGGTCCCTACGGTTAGCCAACAGACCTCTATAGCCATAGTGGTCCGTTTGGCTAACCGACCTGATGAACCCAGAAATTTGGGTTCTTTTTCAGATTCGACTCCTGCTGTACCCAATCACCTCTAATGATCTCAGTATGTTTTAATGGCATCTTATCATCCTCCTATCATGATTAAAACCTTTTGTGACTTTCCAAACATGTATCTACTACAAAAGCATGCAAACCTAATAAACACTGATCCTATCATAGCCCTTGCTCTATCCTCTTTGCATCTCATGCGAAGATTAGAACAACATTACTGATCTAACATGATTAGAGATGAGGTATGGCTCTGATACCAATTGTTGGAAGTAGGTGGGTCTCGTGGATAGATTTTCAAAACTTTTGATCCACTTGACACAGGGATCAACTATCCATAAGACCAAAACCCAATCCAGGATGCGTTACCCTCAATCTCGTGACCATGTACAGTAAAATTATACCAGCACTAAACATCCAAAATAACCTACGACATGCAAGAAGTAGATCATACCTTTGGAGACCCGCAGTGCTCTAATGGACTTCTTCAAGACCTCTTAGCCTTCCACGCTATGACCCCCGAATTGGATTTCTTTTCTCAAGAAGAACGGTGGAATCTTCAGGAGAAAATCCCAACTCGAGACTCCAAGGAACTAGAAGAAAGGAGAGGAGAGTAACTCGCGCAACTCTTGCACGAAAGGGTTTTGGGCGTGAGAGGAACTCTTTTGGACGTCCAAGGATATTTTATAGACTTCCAAATCTCTCCCTTGTCTAATTGAAATAGAAGTCTTACTTCCAAAACAATTAGCAACTTTCTCCTTTCCAAACTCTTATTTCTAGAGTCCAAGTCGGATTAGTGTTTTCCAATATCTTGGGCTAGCGTGGGGACCACTAGGGATTCCTTAGAAAGCTGGCTCCAACTGGAACACCGCGACCCCACATCTCATGTGCAATCCGGGCCCACAGTTAATTGCAAATAACACCACTATATAAATGCAATTGCACTCCAGTCTTAGGAATAAATTACAATGAAGACCCTAAACTTCCCAATTACCACAAGTAGGCCCCTCTATCAATATCCGTGGATCAATTGGAATAAATCCGTCTCTTCCAATCTAAGTTCCACATCTTATTATCCTTGAGCCCCAATTAATCACAGTAATCATCAGTACCATCCAATTAACTCTTAATTGAGATGGGTGCGCACTTACTAATGACAAATCCATTAATTTGCACAAGGGGATAATAGAGATAGATTCCATCTTGATCATTCAACGTTCCCACAGTTCTACTACCATATACCCAAGACACCGAGGTGTTAACCTATAGTCGGCCTCACTCATTGGTGACTCAAAGCAAATGAATAGATAGAAACTTGAGTTCGTCAATGTCTCAGGATTGAGAGCCTATTGCAAGGGAATTATGAGAGCATACCTTATTATTGAGACGGAATACCATAAGGTGCATCTCATGGTCCTTCAATACATCCAATGTACCAGCACCATTGATCCAGAATCTTACATTCTGATGATTGAGACAAATCACACTATCTCATAGTGATCAAAGTGCTGCAACCTTATCAAATGAGATGCCCAATCTCATTACTGGTTGTGAAGCTATTTTAAGTATAAGATTTGTGACATATATCTCCCGCGTGTGGATCTCATCCATGCACATATATCACATCTAATATACTAATGGGACCCGGTTCAACTCATGAACCATTATGTCATACGTATTGGTCATGTGCATGAAGTAGTAGAATAACATTCATCTTATGAAAGTAAAGCATGATATTATTGATAAATAAAGAAATTAATCAATTTATTACATCAACTGATGGATTGAGTCCACAAAAACTAACAGAGCCAACCCAAGCAGAAAGGTGCTCCATCTCCAACCCCACAACACCAATTCAAAAAGCAAAGGAGGGAGTCTTGTGGCATTTGTGGCAATAACCACTCTACTTCTAAGTGTTGGAGGCAGACAGGGGGGTGCTTTTACTGTGGCGACACTAATCATCAGGTCAAGGATTGCCCTAAGAAGAAAGGTCAGTAGTATGGGCAGGCAACTACACAAGGGGCTCCAATTCAAGCACAGCCGCTGAGACAGATAGCACCAGCTCCCCCGCAGCAGCGGTTCCAGGCGCCGCAACAGCAGATGCAGTTGTACCGACCTCCCCAGCAGCCCCGACCTCAAAAAGGACCTCAGCGACCACAGGGGCCTAACAGACAGCAATCAAGACCACAACAGGCAGGCAGAGTGTATGCCATGACCCAGGAGCAAGCTGATATTGCAAAGAACATTGTGGAAGGTACTATTTCTATTTGTGATACCCATGCTAAAACTTTATTTGATCCCGGTTCTACGCACTCCTATGTTTCCCCTAGTTTTGCCTTGAAGATTGCTGTTAGAGCAATTGATTTGCCGTATGATTTAATTGTGGCCACCCCGATGGGTAAAAAGGTTAGTTGTTTGAAATACTACCCTAATTGTAAATTGGTGATAAGTGGAGTTGTGTTTAAGGCCAATTTGATACTATTGACGATGAATGACTTTGACGCCATTTTGGGTATGGATTGGCGTGCTACTCATAGTGCAGTTATGAATTGTCGTGCCAAGACTGTGAAGTTAAGAGCTGATAATGGCACTGAGGTGCTATTTGCGGGATCTAAGAAAAAGGTTGTTACCCATGTGGTCTCGGTCATTAAGGCTATGAAATTATTGATGAAAGGTTCTGAGGGGTATATTGCGTTTATCACGGAGGATAAACAGACTAAAGTGATGGAGGAGATACCGGTGGTGTCTGAGTTTCCGGATGTTTTTCCCGATGATATTCTCGGATTGCCACCGGTCCATGAAATTGATTTTTCAATTGAGCTTGTTCCAGGCACAGCTTCGATCTCAAAAGCCCCTTATAGAATGGCCCCAGCGGAGTTGAGAGAACTCAAGGAACAATTGCAAGAGCTCTTGAACAAGGGTCTTATTAAACCGAGTGTCTCTCCTTGGGGGGCTCCAGTATTGTTTGTGAAGAAAAAGGATAGTTCTATGAGAATGTGCATTGATTATAGACAACTAAATCAAGTGACCATCAAGAATAAGTATCCTTTACCGCGAATCGATGAACTGTTTGATCAATTGCAAGGTGCTCAATATTTTTCTAAAATTGATCTAAGGTCAGGATATCACCAGTTGAGGGTACGAGATCAAGATATTCCAAAAACTGCATTTAGAACTAGATATGGTCACTACGAATTTCTGGTGATGTCGTTTGGGTTGACAAATGCGCCAGCAGCTTTTATGGCTATGATGAATAGGGTTTTTTCACAGTACTTGGATAAGTTTGTGGTGGTGTTTATTGATGATATACTTGTATATTCGAAGAGTCAGGAAGAGCATGCTCAGCATCTTCGTACTTCATTGCATTTATTGAGGGAACACCAATTGTATGCTAAGGCAAGTAAATGTGAGTTTTGGTTAGAACAAGTAGGATTTCTTGGTCACATCATCTCTAAGGAAGGTTTAGCGGTGGACCCAGCAAAGATTGAAGCAGTGGTAAAGTGGGATAGGCCAAAAACAGTGTCGGAGATCTGAAGTTTCCTAGGCCTCGCAGGTTATTATCATAGATTCGTGGAAGGATTTTCCCCAATAGCAGCCCCATTATCGAGATTGACTCATAAGGGAGTTCCTTTTGTGTGGAATGAAGATTGTGAACAAAGTTTTCAGGAGTTGAAAAGAAGGTTGACCACAGCCCCTATTTTGACCTTACCTGCTGGTGATGATGGTTTTGTGATTTACACTGATGCATCTGGAGTTGGACTTGGTTGTGTTCTCATGCAACATAGGAAGGTGGTGGCTTATGGGTCTAGACAGTTGAAGGATCATGAACGAAAGTATGCAACCCATGACTTAGAACTTGCTACAGTGGTCTTTGCTTTGAAAATGTGGAGACATTACCTTTACGGAGCCACTTTTGAAGTACATTCAGACCATAAAAGCCTTCAGTATCTCTTTACACAGGGTGATTTGAATATGAGACAGAGGAGCTGGATGGAGTATATTAAGGATTATGATTTTGGGTTGAAGTACCATCCTAGGAAAGCTAATGTGGTGGCAGATGTTCTAAGTAGAAAAGCAGCGTTCACTGAAGGATTAATTGCAGAATACTTCTGGATTCGATGTTTGGAAGATATGGATGTTTACTTTCAGCCTATCAATGAGCAAGCAGTATTAGTTAGTATATTCTCGTGGGAACCCGAATTACTCCCGAGGATTAAAGAATACCAGCTACTAGACCCTGAGATTACAAGAATCAAAGATCATATGGAGGAGAGGCTCGATTTTAAGTTGGAAGATAATATTTTACATTATAAAGGCAGAATTTGTATGCCCGATTTTCCAGAATTGAAGGATGAAATCATGGTCGAGGCACACTATACTCGGTATACTATTCATCCAGGCAGTACCAAGATGTATCACGATCTGAAGGATCACTATTGGTGGAAGAATATGAAAAAGGATATTGCAGAATTTGTTGGAAAATGTTTGGTCTGCCAGCAGATTAAAGCAGATTATAGGAGACCCCCGGGTCTTTTGCATCAGTTGGAGATTTCTCAGTGGAAGTGGGAGCACGTTACTATGGACTTCGTGTCTGGATTGCCTCATACTAGAAATGGATTTGATGTTATTTGGGTGATAGTGGACCGTTTGACTAAGTCAGCCCACTTTATACCATTCATGACTGGTCAAGGAATGGAGAAAATGGCAGATTTGTATATTAAGGAAGTGGTAAGATTGCATGGAGCACCGGTTTCTATTGTCTCCGATCGGGATAGTAAGTTTGTATCTCGGTTTTGGGTATCACTGCAGGAAGCCTTAGGAATCAAACTGAGTTTTAGTACAACCTATCATCCTCAAATAGACGGACAAACAGAGCGGACAAATCAAACATTGGAGGATATGCTAAGGGCATGTGTCTTGGATTTCAAGACTGGTTGGGATGAAAGTTTGGCTCTATGTGAATTCGTGTACAACAACAGTTACCACTCTAGCATTGGCATGGCGCCTTTTGAAGTTTTGTACGGAAGGAGATGTCGAACCCCTATATGTTGGTCGAATTTTAGAGCTCGTGGTTTTCATGGACCGTCTGTGGTTGGAGAGTCCAGTGACAAGATAAGACAGATACGGGAAAGGTTGAAGGTTGCCCGCAGTCCTCAAAAGAGTTATGCTGATAAAAGGAGGAGAGAGTTGAAGTTTGAGGTTGGTGACCATGTATTTTTGAAGGTATCACCTACGCGTGGTACATTGCGGTTTGGGCAGAAAGGGAAGCTTTCCCGATGATATGTGGGACCGTTCCAGATTATCAGCAAGATTAATGTCGTGGCTTATCGGTTAGCACTGCCACAAGAGTTGTCGGGTGTTCACAACGTCTTCCATGTTTCTATGTTGAGGAAATATGTAGCAAACCCTTCACACGTGCTGCAATATGAGCCATTGCAAGTGCAGGATGATACAACGTACACTGAACAACCGGTGGGGATTTTCGATACCAAGGAGCAGGTGTTGAGAAACCGTGTCATCCACTGGGTGAAGGTTCAATGGAGTCATCATCGCCCAAAGGAACCAACGTGGGAGCTTAGAGACGAAGTGCAGCGTCAGTATCCGCACCTTCTTCCAGAGGTGTGTTAGTCATTTGGAGGACCAAATGTCCTTTAAGGGGGGTGAGATGTCATGTCCCGAATTTTTTTATATTGGGCCACACCGTTTGTCGGGTTTGAGTTGGGTTAAGAGGGTCAGATAGATTGATTTAACACAAGTGGGGCCTGAGTTAATGGACCCTTTTGGGCCAGAGGACTTTTTTTGAAATTTCTTAAAATCCACTAGAAAGCAGGAGGCCCTTCTTTGTAATTTAGAAAAAACCCCCTCTTTTATATAAACTCTATTCTTAGGGTTTTCCCCCATTCCCCATGTAACACTCCGATCCCCTTTGAGCCAGATTAGTGGCTCATTCGTGTGTGTTTCTGTTGTTTTATTCTTTTGGACTTGGTTTTGGGCGTTGGATAGGTAGTTGAGCCACCTCTGACCTGAGATAGGTAGTTCTAAACCCTTTTTCGTAATTTTGCTTTTGCTTTGCTTACATCATCTTTGCATCATCTTGGTGTCAGCACGTGTATTTTATTGAGCTCGTCAATTGCTGTAACTATGTCAGATCCGTTCGGAGTCAATTGGAGAAGTTGGACCCCCGTGTGACTTGATTTGTAAATAACCGAATTTACCGGACTTTGACTAAAACTCCAGAACTTATATATAAATGAGTCAGCTCCCAGGTGTCTCTCTCCCTGCTCATTTCATTTCCTCAACGTTGCATGCAAGGAGACTCCAGGAGGGCCACGTTCTCTCTCTCTCTCTTCTCTTCCCTTCTCTTGCTCGATTGAGGATTTGGATTCCTTGTTTTGATTTGGTTCTTCCCCCTCCTCTCATCTCTGTCTGTGGCTTTGGTAAGTCGGTTCTCTTCAAATCTCTTCTTCTTCATCTCCAATTGCACCTCTCTTTCTCTAATTGCGGTGTCTTCATCTCATGCATGGTTTATTCCTTTGATTTGTTTTGATTTTAGTTGATTGGAGCTTGATTCAGTGGATTTTCAGAGTTTGAGGCAAGTATAAGTACAGGCTTTGATAACACATATGGGTGTTTTGTTTGATTACTTTGATTCCCTCTTATTCTTTGTATAGAATTCTTTTACAGCCAAGTTTTGTGAATTTGGAACCTCTGTAACTTGTTTTGAGACGTTTCTGTACCAAATTTCAGTTTCTGTACTCAGCCCGAATTCGTGTTCTGTATTGTACGGCTAAGCCGTAAGTTTCTACGGCTCACAATCCAGAGACTTGAAATTTCGATTTTGTTCTACGGCTAGGCTACGGCTGAGCCGTAACTTGTCCTACGGCTGAGCCGTAAGCTAGCCGTGACCCAACCGTAACCCAGCCGTGAATTAAATCTCTGATCAGTCGAAACTTTTCCAATACAGTACTCCTACAGTGTGGCTACGGCTAAGCCGTGGATTGCTACGGCTAAGCCGTGGATTGGTCTGCGGCTAAGCCGTATACTGACTGTAGCTCAGCCGAAAAAGGTATCAGATCAGAGGTGGATGATGACCAGTTTAGCTGTGTTTTGAATGGAACCAAGGTGAAGCCGTAGTGCATATTTCGACGAGCACGTAAGATGTCTTCGGCTCAACCATAGGTCCCTCATGGCTAAACCGTTAAGCATGGCAATTCTGAAATATAACTTAGGATAATGGTGAGACTTGTAGGGCTCAAATACAGGTTAACCACTCATGTAAACAGGCCCAATGGATTCTTTGGATCGCATGAAGAGCCTGTTAGGCTGTGACTTATTCATGTGAGCGTTGATCACTGTTAAGCACCTCCCCATGGGTGTTGGTTTAAGGGACTTCAGTGCACGTGAGGATTTCATTGCAACACTTTGATGGCAACGGTGCATTGAATAACTTAAAACTACATCAACATGCACGGTTAGTGACAGTGAACCACTAGATTAGTATTGGTTTGTAATAAACCTTGACTCCGTACTAATCTGAGATGCATTGCATATTGTTTACAGCTTTGCCCTCTGTTCTGCCAATCTATGTCTATGCATTCCGCAGTCATTTTGCTTTCGTCCTGTATGTCTGTTTATTCTTCGATCTGCACTATGCTTTGATCTATGCTGTGCTTTGACCTAATCTATGTTATGATCTGTATTTTGGCTATGCTTTGGATATTCTGGCTTTGTATATTTTGGGTATTCCCTGGTGGCTCTGCCCAGAGATTAACACATGAGGATAAGATCCGGTCTTTGCCATCGGTGAGTCCAAAGCAGATAATCTCCCTTCTTTTAGATTTGATTTGATTGGTATTAGTCTGGCTTTACTCAGCCTCAGCCCTAGGATGCCCGACGGGGTTGCCTCTGGCTTAGATCTCTGTATCTTTGTATCACTGCAGTGTCGCTTTGTCTTGGGACCCCGGAACCCAGGAAACTGAGACCCACTTGTACCCTGGCCCGGTCAGTGGTGTTCTCATCTGCTCTGCTTTGCTCTCTATTGGAGAGAATATGGTTAACGTAGTAGCCACTTAGTTCAATATTTCTATACTTTGATTCAATTATCATGCTTTAGTTCTATGCACGATTTGCTTAGCATACTAAGATGAAACTCTGTATTTAATCTTCTGTCATTATTTTATTCACTTTGATACTATGAGTGTTTCATCCTTGTTACTTGTATTTGCTGGATCGTTGTATTCATTTGTGTTGTCTGTGGTGTTGCAGGCACAGATCCCTTGCCCGACTCCCCGGTGGTCGAGGAGGCTGCAGGGCCGAGTGTAGAGGCACCCTCCGGTTTGGCAGAGTGGGCCTGATCACCTCTGCCGAGTGCGTGCATGCATATCAGTGGCCTTCTGTTTTGAGTTTTGGTTTTTGGGAGCTTTTGTATTTGGGCATTTTGGACTTTGGACTTCGTACTCTGTATATTTGTATATCATGATTTTGGGTGTGTATTCAGATTTTATATCAGTGTATTTATCGTTGTCGTTTCCGTTCCGCATTTGTTTTTGGCTTCCGCTATTTTCCTTTGTTGCTTGCTATGATATGTACAGCTTCCGCGTACGCTTAGTTCGCACGTGTTAGATCCCTTGTGTATGTGCATCTAGACTGGGTTTGGATGCACGTGCACGGGAGTACGTGTGTCACTGGTTTAGCTTTTCGCTAACCCCCGATTTCTGGGCTCGGGTCGTGACATACGTATTGTATAGTATCAGAGCATGCTAGTTATAAGCATGTAGGCATCTAAGATCGTGGTGAGATAACGCTATCAACTATTGGACTCGAAGTCTAATATGTTGACTTTTGGGATTTGACTATCTCAGGGCATTTTATATTTGTGTACTGTGTTTCTTTTCCTTTTACAGGATGGCATCAGGATCAGGATCTTGGGATGAGAATCAACAGGGCCATAATGGTGATAGTGGATCGGTACCCCCACATATCAGTAGTGAGGAGCGCATGATGATGATGATGCAGTCAATGCAGTCATTACAGGCGCAGATGGCATCCATGGTAGATAGGCAGAGTCAGGCTGCCGCAGCAGCATCACCTCGTATAGACCAGCAAGTGATTTTCCAGCCCAAGGAATTAGATCCAAATGCTCTTTTTGACAAGTTCCGTAAGAGAGGGGCGATTGAGTTCCATGGGATAGAGGATGCATTGCAGACTGAGCAATGGTTGGAACAGACTGAAGAGCTATTTGATACGATTGTGTGCAGCAACAAACAGAAGGTAGTTCTCACAGCTTCTATGCTTCGGAATGTAGCCAAGACATGGTAGAGGAGTGTTAAGAGCTCATTCCAGACTATGCCTAGTGCCACAGTTTGGGAGACCTTCAAGCAACAATTCCGTCGGAAGTTCATGCCTCTCCATATTTAGCGAGCCAAGGAAGTGGAATTCTTCAACCTTCAGCAGAGACAGATGTCAGTTGCAGATTATGTACACAGGTTTACAGAGCTGTCCCACTTTGCAGAGAACATGGTGAACACTGAGCATAAGAAGGTGACTCGCTTCGTCAACGGCCTAAATCCGAGACATAAACGCCACGTAGTTGCATGTATGTGGCCGGTTACCTTGGATGACGCTATTGACAGGGCCTATGATGCAGAGGCCATATTTGAGGAGGAGCGAACCGAGGCTAAGAGGACAGCAGGTTCCAGTGGCAGAAGTCAGTTCCAGAAGAAGTTCAAGGGTAAGCAGGGTAGTTCGAGCAGTACTCAGGTGGTTTGCGGTCACTGTGGGAAGGATCACCCAACAGACAGATGTTGGAGGAAGAGTGGAGCCTGTTTCGGTTGTGGCTCTACGGATCACAAGCGGGCCCAATGCCCGAAGTTTCAGTCCTCTGCACAGACGAGATATGCAGGATCTACAGCGCAGGGCAAACCTCAGACAGCTCGCCCAGCCCAGAAGCAGAACCGCCAGACAGCCCGAGCCTATGCTGCTACGCATGAGGGCGCGGAGGAAGCCACTGTCGTGGAAGGTAAAATTTTAATTTTTGATGCTGAAGCTTTAGCCTTGTTTGACTCTGGGTCTACGCGTTCGTACGTAGCACCCCATTTTGCTGTGCAGCTTCGACAGCGACCCACACCGCTCCCGTACTTGTTGCTAGTATCCACTCCGGTTGGTAAACGGGTGGAGTGCAGTGTCTTTTACCCCCAGTGTGATGTGCGGATAGCTGGTCATCAGCTCCCGGTAGACCTCGTGTTGCTCACGACACTGGATTTTGATGTGATTCTTGGTATGGACTGGCTTGCGAGATATCATGCTTGTATCAATTGCTACAGCAAGGCTATCTACTTTGATCTGGGCAGCGGATTTCGATTTGAGGGCAGCCAGACGAAGTGCCCAAGGCGTGTGATCTCTGCTTGCAAGGCAGATAGGATGCTTCGTAGGGGATGTGAGGGATTTCTTGCATTCATTTCAGAAAAGAAAGATCAGCGACAGCTCAGTGAGATCCCAGTAGTTAGCGAGTTTCCGGATGTTTTTCCCGAGGATGTGCCAGAGTTGCCTCCAGTTCGGGAGGTCGAATTTGCTATTGATTTGATGCCAGGTACAGCACCCATCAGCAGGGCTCCATATCGTATGGCACCTGCAGAGTTGTTGGAATTGAAGAAACAGTTGCAGGATTTGTTGGATAAAGGGTTCATACGCCCAAGTGTTTCACCTTGGGGAGCTCCGGTATTGTTTGTCAAGAAGAAGGATGGCAGTTTCCGGATGTGCATTGGCTACAGGCAGTTGAACAAAGTGACTATCAAGAACAAATATCCATTGCCTAGGATCGATGAGTTGTTCGATCAGCTTCAGGGTGCAGCTTACTTCTCGAAGATCGACTTGAGGTCAGGATATCACCATCTCAGGGTGAAGGACGAGGATGTTCCTAAGACAGCTTTCAGGACTCGGTATGGACACTACGAGTTCCTTGTCATGCCATTTGGTTTGACGAACGCACCCGCAGCTTTTATGGCATTGATGAATAGGGTGTTTACTTCCTTCTTGGACCAGTTCGTTGTGGTTTTCATAGATGATATATTGGTCTATTCGAAGACTGCTGAGGAACATATAGACCATCTGAGGAAAGCATTGCAGCTGCTTAGAGATCACAAGTTGTATGCAAAGTTGTCTAAGTGTGATTTCTGGTTAGAGCAAGTTGCATTTCTGGGTCATAAGATTTCTAGAGAGGGATTGATGGTGGATCCCGCTAAGATTGAGGCAGTAGTCCATTGGCCCCGTCCTAGATCAGTGACAGAGATTCGGAGTTTTCTGGGTTTAGCGGGATATTACCGCAGGTTTGTGCAGGACTTCTCGAAGATCTCATCCCTGCTGACTCAGTTGACTCGGAAGAAGGTTCCATATGAGTGGACAGAGAAGTGTGAGCGTAGTTTTCAGATGCTGAAAGAAAAGCTCACTACGGCGCCAGTGTTGACTCTCCCGGATGGTAGTGAGGGATTCGTGATTTATTCCGATGCTTCTCGAGTTGGACTAGGCTGTGTACTGATGCAGAATCAGAAAGTGATTGCCTATGGATCCAGACAGCTGAAAGAGCATGAGAAGAACTATGCCACACATGACTTGGAGCTAGCAGCCATTGTATTTGCACTGAAGTTGTGGCGACATTACCTGTACAGTGTGAAGTTTCGAGGTCCATTCCGATCATCACAGTCTGCAGTACTTGTTTGATCAGCATGACTTGAATATGAGGCAGCGAAGGTGGTTGGAGTTCATCAAAGACTACGACTTTCCGATCAAGTACCACCCAAGCAAAGGGAATGTGGTTGCAGATGCACTCAGTAGGAGAGCAGACAGTCTTCAGGTGTTGGCAGGATTCTATATGCTTGTGCATGACCAGCCTGTTGAGGTTCGGATGGTAGGTGGATTGGTGACATTAGCTACTACCGTCGTGTTTCAGCCTGAGGTGATCCAGCAGATCAAGGTGTTAGTTTTTGTGGACTCAATCCATCAGTTGATGTAATAAATTGATCAATTTCTTTATTTATCAATAAAATCATGCTTTACTTTCATGAGATGAATGTTATTTTACTACTTCATGCACATGACCAATACGTATGACATAATGGTTCATGAGTTGAACCGGGTCCCATTAGTATATTAGATGTGATATATGTGCATGGATGAGATCCACACGCAGGAGATATATGTCACAAATCTTATACTTAAAATAGCTTCACAACCAGTAATGAGATTGGGCATCTCATTTGATAAGGTTGCAGCACTTTGATCACTATGAGATAGTGTGATTTGTCTCGATCATCAGAATGTAAGATTCTGGATCACGGTGTTGGTACATTGGATGTATTGAAGGACCATGAGATGCACCTTATGAATTCCATCTCAATAATAAGGTATGCTCTCATAATTCCCTAGCAATAGGCTCTCAATCCTGAGACATTGACGAACTCAAGTTTCTATCTATTCATTTGCTTTGAGTCACCAATGAGTGAGGCCGACTATAGGTTAACACCTCGGTGTCTTGGGTATGTGGTAGTAGAACTGTGGGAACGTTGAATGATCAAGATGGAATCTATCTCTATTATCCCCTTGTGCCAATTAATGGATTTGTCATTAATAAGTGCGCACCCATCTCAATTAAGAGTTAATTGGATGGTACTGATGACTACTGTGATTAATTGGGGCTCAAGGATAATAAGATGTGGAACTTAGATTGGAAGAGACGGATTTATTCCAATTGATCCACGGATATTGATAGAGGGGCCTACTTGTGGTAATTGGGAAGTTTAGGGTCTTCATTGTAATTTATTCCTAA
Source organism: Sextonia rubra (assembly GCA_037013555.1). Lineage (NCBI taxonomy): Eukaryota > Viridiplantae > Streptophyta > Magnoliopsida > Laurales > Lauraceae > Sextonia > Sextonia rubra. The sequence goes on from JASUAD010000014.1 coordinate 21,590,218, forward strand.
GACTGGAGTGCAATTGCATTTATATAGTGGTGTTATTTGCAATTAACTGTGGGCCCGGATTGCACATGAGATGTGGGGTTGCGGTGTTCCAGTTGGAGCCAGCTTTCTAAGGAATCCCTAGTGGTCCCCACGCTAGCCCAAGATATTGGAAAACACTAATCCGACTTGGACTCTAGAAATAAGAGTTTGGAAAGGAAAAAGTTGCTAATTGCTTTGGAAGTAAGACTTCTATTTCAATTAGACAAGGGAGAGATTTGGAAGTCTATAAAATATCCTTGGACGTCCAAAAGAGTCCCTCTCACGCCCAAAACCCTTTCGTGCAAGAGTTGCGCGAGTTACTCTCCTCTCCTTTCTTCTAGTTCCTTGGAGTCTCGAGTTGGGATTTTCTCCTGAAGATTCCACCGTTCTTCTTGAGAAAAAAAATCCAATTCGAGGGTCATAGCGTGGAAGGCTAAGAGGTCTTGAAGAAGTCCATTAGAGCACTGTGGGTCTCCAAAGGTATGATCTACTTCTTGCATGTCGTAGGTTATTTTGGATGTTTAGTGCTGGTATAATTTTACTGTACATGGTCACGAGATTGAGGGTAACGCATCCTGGATTGGGTTTTGGTCTTATGGATAGTTGATCCCTGTGTCAAGTGGGTCAAAAGTTTTGAAAATCTATCCATGAGACCCACCTACTTCCAACAATTGGTATCAGAGCCATACCTCATCTCTAATCATGTTAGATCAGTAATCTTGTTCTAATCTTCGCATGAGATGCAAGAGGATAGAGCAAGGGCTATGATAGGATCAGTGTTTATTGGGTTTGCTTGCTCTCATAGTAGATACATGTTTGGAAAGTCACAAAAGGTTTTAATCATAATAGGAGGATGATAAGATGCCATTAAAACATACTGAGATCATTAGAGGTGATTGGGTACAGCAGGAGCCGAATCAGAAAAGAACCCAAATTTCTGGGTTCGTCAAGTCGGTTAGTGAAAGTGACCACTATGGCTATAGAGGTCTGTTGGCTAACCGTAGAGACCAGATCGGCTAGCCGAACCTAGGCAGAACCGGGCAGCTCGACCCCCGCCGGGGGCGCTGCCCCCGGACCCCCGTTGCGTAGGGGGTCTTGTATCGTGGTGGCAAAATATTTGGCATCTTGTTTTTCTATTGTGGTTTGGCAACCTGGTTTTGTGAGATGCTTTGTTGTATGAGATACTAGCTTGCAGGTGATAATGTCCTCTCCATATGACCCACATGTTTTTCTTTCCTTTTAATTATTGGTTTATTCGTGGCTAAGTGTAAAGGGCATCATGGTCTCCTTGGTTTCCCGTGAAAGGGCAAGGCATGGTGAATTTCCCTATAGCCCTTTTATTTCCATGTTTAGACTATCATGTAAGTCTCATTATAGAGACATAGGAATTTATGTATTTTTAAAATTTGTAAATTCTGGAGATGTCCGAAACAAAGAAGGAAAGAGAAGTTGGACTCCTAATCAAAGAGTTTGAAGATTACCAAAAGGTGTTTTGGAGATGCCCAAAGAGTTTGAGGAATCCCAAAGTTTTGGAAAGTCTAGAAGTCCAAGAAGTCTTTTCTGCCTGGGTCATGTGGAGGAGAGGACTAGTCTTATTGTTATAGCACTTTCTATTTATGGATGAATGCTTATTTTAGAGTATTTCCATATCTGATCCAAACATAGCAAATTCCAAAATTGGTCAAATCAAATTAATTTTTGGAAAGAATTCTAATTAGAGTTGGTGGGCCCATGATATGGATCTATTGGTAACACTAATTATAGAAACTGAACTTTCCTTAAAATAACTTGACTTGGAACCAATCATTGGTCTTATCATGAGATGAATATATACCTATAACTGATGGACCCATACACCTATAAGGAAATCCTCAACTCTAAAATATTAAGTGGGAGCGGGGCATTTCTATATATATAAAAATCCCCATGGTTTTCCACCATAGGTCAATTGTAAGGAAAGTATTAGCCTTGCGCTATTTTGAGAATGGCCATTCCCCACGGAGGGCTTGTATTTATATGGATACTGGATATGGATCTCCTATGGATAGTGTTGATGAGACGGGGTGGGAGCCCACTCCCCAAGGAGGAGCTACCCACAACGGTTGTCATGCAATGCTAGTTGGTGGGTCACACTTAACTAAAATAATGATGTAGTATCCCTAAGGATTTGCCTCATGTATTTTAGAAACCAAAGCTAATCGGGAGTCATACATTATTTGGTATGAGATACCTAGATTGTAATGAATGAAGGGGATCATGGATAGTTAGTCTTAATCCAAATTTTGACCAACTTTGATCCGCACCAGTCTAGGAGGTATATGCACTCCCCAAGGAGGCATACCCCGCAGAATTGGGATTCCGATGTATTCTGAATTTTGTGGTTATGAGGATTCCCATAAAAATTTGGTAGAATACTAAACCCTAATGTCATTTAAATTCATTAATTGAATGTATGGTTATATGCTACAGTATTACAAGCATGAATTCGAATACTTTCAATCCACTTGCGACCATCCTCAACCAGAATAAGTTGGTGGGATCCAACTATGTAGACTGGAAACGGAATCTGGATATTGTCCTGACAGCTTCAGGATATAAATATGTCCTTACCAAAAACCCCCTTGAAGAGCCTGGCCCAGATGCATCAGAAGCAGAAAAGGACCTTTACACCAAATGGGCCAAAGACGATGAGATGGCCCGATGTTACATTCTGGCATCCATGTCTAGTGTGCTGCAACATCAACATCAATCTTATAAGACTGCATATGATATGATATCGAACTTAAAGGAGATGTTTGCAGAACAAGGCAGACCTGCTAGGCAGGCAGCCATGAGGGTGCTCATTAGCACCAAGATGGCTGAAGGTACATCAGTACAGGAACACATGTTGAAAATGATGGACTCATTAAATGAGTTAGATGTACTGGGAGCTGCGATTGATGCAGAATCGCAGATTGACATAATCCTTGAGTCACTACCAGAGTCATTCAACAATTTCAAGGTCAATTATAATATGAATAAAATGAATCTGACTCTAGCTGAGCTATCTAGTTAGCTGGTAGCAACTGAAGGGATTATGAAGAAGAAACCAACTGCCTTAATGACAGAAAAGTCAGATGCCAAGTCCAAGCCGAAAGGCAAAGGGCGGAAAGGCAAAAAGAAATCAGTTCCAAAGGGTCCTAAGGTGGAGAATGGTCCAACTGGTGGCGTGGCTAAAGCTAAGGGTTCAGGGACAAAAGGAAAGTGTTTCCATTGTGGTAAGACAGGACATTGGAAGAGGAATTGTCCAGAATATCTGTCTAAGAAAAAGACCCCAGGTATGATTGAGTCACTTATATCTGAAGTTAGTTTTGCAACTGGTACTTCAGAATCCTGGTGTGTGGATTCCGGGGCAACTAATCACATATGTAATACGTTGCAGGGGTTCAGGGAAACCAGGAGGCTAAGTGATGGAGAAATCATTGTCAACCTAGGATCTGACGCTAAGGCGGAGGCTGTTTCAGTAGGAGTCATTACTTTATGTTTTTCAAATAAGAAATTGGTTTTGTCAGAAACATTATATGTACCGTCTTTAAGGCGGAATTTAATTTCAGTCTCTAGTTTGGTGAATAAAGGTTATTCTATTACTTTTGGTACTGAAGTTGTCATAAAGAGGAATGGTACTTTCATATGTTCTGGCAAGGTAACCAATGGACTTTATTTGTTAACTCCCACGATGTATGAGATACATGATACTGAAACAATTAGTAGATCATCATTAAAGAGAAAGTCACCTTCATCTAATCCAACAAAACTTTGGCACCTGAGGCTAGGTCATATAAACCTTAACAGGATTGAGAGGCTAGTGAAAGATGGTATCTTACCTTCATTGGTGGTAGAACCAATGCCTATCTGTGAGTCCTGTTTGGAAGGTAAAATGACTAAAAGACCCTTTTCAGCTAAGGGTAATAGGGCCAAAGATTTATTGGAATTAGTGCATACTGATGTCTGCGGACCCATTAATGTCAGGGCCAGAGGAGGATATGAGTACTTCATCACTTTCACAGATGATTACTCAAGATATGGTTACATATACCTTATGCACCGCAAGTCCGAAGCTTTTGAAAAGTTCAAAGAATTTCGAGCGGAAGCGGAAAAGCAATTAGGTAAGAGTATCAAGACTCTTCGATCAGATCGAGGAGGGGAATATCTCTCTGCTGATTTTATGGGTTACTTATCAGAAAATGGGATTCTATCCCAGTTGTCTGCTCCTGGTATGCCTCAATAGAATGGAGTAGCAGAAAGAAGGAACCGGACTCTTTTAGATATGATTAGGTCTATGCTGAGTTTCTCAAGATTACCTATATCCTTTTGGGGATATGCTTTGGATACTGCAATGTACATACTAAACCTCGTACCATCTAAGTCTATACCTAAGACTCCCCGGGAATTGTGGTCTGGGCGAAAGCCTAGTCTACAACATTTACACATTTGGGGTTGTCCAGCACACGTGCTCAAGGTTAAGACGGATAAGTTGGAAGCGAAGTCGGAAGTATGCACATTTGTAGGATATCCTAAAGGAACTAAAGTTGGTTATTCTATAATCCCAGAGAGCAGAAAGTGCTGGTCAGCACCAATGCGGTTTTTCTGGAAGAAGATTATATGATGGACCAGAAATTTTTAGAAAAGGTGATCTTGGAAGAGATTCAGGAGCAATCAATTCCAAATCCAAGTATGACCGGACTTGAGGAAGAACCGCCCTTACCAGACCTAATAGTTACACCAGTACCTCGTCGTAGTGGGAGGATTGTCAGACCCCCTGACAGGTTCTCATTCTTGGGAGAGTCTTATGAAGCAATCCCAGAAGAGCCAGAACAAGACCCCTCTAACTATGATGAAGCAATAAATGACTTAGACTCGGGACGCTGGCAAGATGCTATGAAAGCTGAGATGGAGTCTATGTACTCAAATCAGGTCTGGACACTTGTGGACTTGCCTGCCAATATTAAACCTATTGGGTGCAAGTGGGTTTACAAGAGAAAAAGAGGACCAGATGGAAGAGTGGAGACCTATAAGGCTAGGCTTGTTGCGAAAGGATATACTCAGAAAGAGGGGATCGATTATGAGGAAACCTTCTCGCCAGTAGCCATGCTCAAATCCATCCGGATACTCTTATCCATTGCGGCTCATCTCGATTACGAGATTTGGCAAATGGATGTCAAGACGGCTTTTCTCAACGGCCATCTTGAGGAAGACATCTATATGGTGCAGCCAGACGGTTTTGTAGCTAAAAACCAGGAGCAAAAAGTTTGCAAACTGCAGAAGTCTATTTATGGACTGAAGCAGGCATCCCGAAGCTGGAATATCCGTTTTGACCAGGCAATCAAGTCATTTGGTTTTTGTCAAAATCCGGATGAGTCATGTGTGTACATGAAAAGTGAAGGTGACAGGGTAGTTTTTCTAGTTTTATATGTCGATGACATCCTTCTCCTCGGGAAAGACATAGGAATGTTGTCAACGGTAAAAGTTTGGTTAGCCAAGACTTTTGATATGAAGGACTTGGGAGAAGCTAGTTACATCCTAGGGATCAAACTCTATCGAGACCGGAAAAATAGGATGATTGGCTTATCCCAAGCTGCATACATAGATAAGGTGCTAGTACAATTTGCAATGCAAGACTCCAAGAAGGGTATCACACCTTTCAGGCATGGAGTGCACCTTTCCAAGGATCAGTGTCCTAAGACACCCGAGGAAAAGGAGCAAATGAGGTCGATACCATACGCTTCGGCTGTTGGTAACCTCATGTATGCTATGTTATGTACTAGACCAGATATCTGTTATGTAGTGGGCCTAGTCAGCAGATATCAATCTAATCCAGGACCTGAACATTGGACTGCTGTAAAATGTATTCTCAAATACTTGAGAAGGACTAGAGATTACATGTTGATTTATAGCAGTGATGAGTTGATTCCAGTCGGATACACAGATTCTGACTTTATGTCAGATAAGGATTCTAGGAAATCCACCTCTGGTTATGTATTTATGCTTGGAGGCGGAGGTATCAGCTGGAGGAGTATAAAACAAGAATGTACCGCTGATTCAACCTCGGAAGCTGAATATGTAGCAGCTTGTGAAGCAGCTAAGGAAGCAGTATGGCTTAAAAGATTCCTTTTGGAACTTGGGGTGGTACCTTTGGCACGACAGCCACTCACAGTTTACTGTGATAGCAGCGGGGCAGTCGCTCAGTCAAAGGAACCCAGAAGCCATAAAAGCCAAAAGCATGTACAGAGGAAGTATCATTTAGTCAGAGAGATTGTGCAGAGAGGTGATATTGCTATTACCAAGATAGCCTCTGCAGACAATTTGGCAGATCCCTTTACTAAGCCTTTGACTACCAAAGTCTTTGAGCAACACGTAGAAGGGATGGGCATGAGATGCAACCCTGACTGGCATTGAGCCCAAGTGGGAGATTGTTAGTTTTTGTGGACTCAATCCATCAGTTGATGTAATAAATTGATTAATTTCTTTATTTATCAATAAAATCATGCTTTACTTTCATGAGATGAATGTTATTTTACTACTTCATGCACATGACCAATACGTATGACATAATGGTTCATGAGTTGAACCGGGTCCCATTAGTATATTAGATGTGATATATGTGCATGGATGAGATCCACACGCAGGAGATATATGTCACAAATCTTATACTTAAAATAGCTTCACAACCAGTAATGAGATTGGGCATCTCATTTGATAAGGTTGCAGCACTTTGATCACTATGAGATAGTGTGATTTGTCTCGATCATCAGAATGTAAGATTCTGGATCACGGTGCTAGTACATTGGATGTATTGAAGGACCATGAGATGCACCTTATGGAATTCCATCTCAATAATAAGGTATGCTTTCATAATTCCCTAGCAATAGGCTCTCAATCCTGAGACATTGACGAACTCAAGTTTCTATCTATTCATTTGCTTTGAGTCACCAATGAGTGAGGCCGACTATAGGTTAACACCTCGGTGTCTTGGGTATGTGGTAGTAGAACTGTGAGAACGTTGAATGATCAAGATGGAATCTATCTCTATTATCCCCTTGTGCCAATTAATGGATTTGTCATTAATAAGTGCGCACCCATCTCAATTAAGAGTTAATTGGATGGTACTGATGACTACTGTGATTAATTGGGGCTCAAGGATAATAAGATGTGGAACTTAGATTGGAAAAGACGGATTTATTCCAATTGATCCACGGATATTGATAGAGGGGCCTACTTGTGGTAATTGGGAAGTTTAGGGTCTTCATTGTAATTTATTCCTAAGACTGGAGTGCAATTGCATTTATATAGTGGTGTTATTTGCAATTAACTGTGGGCCCGGATTGCACATGAGATGTGGGGTCGCGGTGTTCCAGTTGGAGCCAGCTTTCTAAGGAATCCCTAGTGGTCCCCACGCTAGCCCAAGATATTGGAAAACACTAATCCGACTTGGACTCTAGAAATAAGAGTTTGGAAAGGAGAAAGTTGCTAATTGCTTTGGAAGTAAGACTTCTATTTCAATTAGACAAGGGAGAGATTTGGAAGTCTATAAAATATCCTTGGACGTCCAAAAGAGTCCCTCTCACGCCCAAAACCCTTTCGTGCAAGAGTTGCGCGAGTTACTCTCCTCTCCTTTCTTCTAGTTCCTTGGAGTCTCGAGTTGGGATTTTCTCCTGAAGATTCCACCGTTCTTCTTGAGAAAAGAAATCCAATTCGGGGGTCATAGCGTGGAAGGCTAAGAGGTCTTGAAGAAGTCCATTAGAGCACTGCGGGTCTCCAAAGGTATGATCTACTTCTTGCATGTCGTAGGTTATTTTGGATGTTTAGTGCTGGTATAATTTTACTGTACATGGTCACGAGATTGAGGGTAACGCATCCTGGATTGGGTTTTGGTCTTATGGATAGTTGATCCCTGTGTCAAGTGGGTCAAAAGTTTTGAAAATCTATCCACGAGACCCACCTACTTCCAACACAAGGATCGCCAGCTTGAGGACCCCCTCCTGGTGAAGTTCAGAGAACGGATTGCAGATCGACCTGATTTCAGCCTGGTGGATGGAGTTTTGTACTTCAGGAATAGATTGTGTGTTCCCGCTGTGGATGAGCTGAAAGAAAAGTCGATGACAGATGCGCACGATGCCCGATATGCGATGCACCCAGGGAGTACGAAGATGTACCGGAACTTGAAGGACAGATTTTGGTGGAATAACATGAAGGGGGAGATCGCAGGGTTCGTAGCTCGATGTTTGACCTGTCAGAGGGTGAAAGCTGACCATCAGCGACCTCCAGGCTCATTGCATCCATTGCACACTCCGCAGTGGAAGTGGGAGCACATTACCATGGATTTTGTCTCCGGTTTTCCGCCAACCAGCAGAAAGAACAATGCGATCTGGGTAATAGTGGATAGATTGACTAAGTCAGCACATTTCCTTCCGTTCAAGGAAGGGATGACATTCACAGAGATGGCCAGGAAGTTTGTTGACGAGATAGTCAGATTGCATGGCACCCCAGTATCGATTGTGTCGGATCGTGATAGTCGTTTTGTGTCTTCATTCTGGAGAGCATTTCAGGAAGCTATGGGCACGAAGCTGAGTTTTAGTACGGCATACCACCCCCAGACTGATGGGCAGTCGGAGCGTACCATTCAGACATTGGAGGATATGCTCAGAGCCAGCGTGCTGAACTTTGAGAAAGAATGGGATATACATCTGGCATTGTGTGAGTTTGCCTACAACAACAGCTTTCATGAGAGCATTGGTATGGCACCTTATGAGGCTCTCTACGGACGCAAGTGCAGGACACCAGTGTGCTGGGAGGAGGTAGGAACAAGAAGTTTCCATGGTCCCACAATCATTGCTGAGACGACAGAAAAAGTGCAGAAAGTGATAGAGAATCTGAAGATTGCTCGATCCAGACAGAAGAGCTATGCGGATACTCGGAGGAGACCCTTGGCATTCCAAGTCGGAGATTGGGTGTTCCTTAAAGTTTCTCCGATGAAGGGCACGGTGCGGTTTGGTCAGAAGGGCAAATTAGCTCCGAGATATGTAGGACCGTTTGAAGTCAAGAGCCGAGTTGGAGATTTAGCCTATCGGTTGACGCTTCCAGTTGAGTTCTCCGGTGTTCACGATGTATTCCATGTGTCGATGCTCCATAAGTATGTGCCAGATCCGAGCCATGTGATTCGCTACGATGATATTCAGATTCAGCCTAATGCAACTTACGTTGAACGCCCGCTTCGCATCGTTGGCACACGAGAGCAGATTCTCCGTACCAGGACCATCAGATGGGTTAAAGTGTTGTGGGAACATCATGGTCCAGATGAGGCTACATGGGAGCTAGAGGAGCAGCTAGCGCGCCAGTACCCACAGCTCTTTGTGCAGGTAGGTAGTCATTCCGAGGACGGAATGATTCCTAGTGGGGGAGGATGTAACACTCCGATCCCCTTTGAGCCAGATTAGTGGCTCATTCGTGTGTGTTTCTGTTGTTTTATTCTTTTGGACTTGGTTTTGGGCCTTGGATAGGTAGTTGAGCCACCTCTGACCTGAGATAGGTAGTTCTAAGCCTTTTTTCGTAATTTTGCTTTTGCTTTGCTTGCATCATCTTTGCATCATCTTGGTGTCAGCACGTGTATTTTATTGAGCTCGTCAATTGCTGTAACTATGTCAGATCCGTTTGGAGTCAATTGGAGAAGTTGGACCCCCGTGTGACTTGATTTGTAAATAACCGAATTTACCGGACTTTGACTAAAACTCCAGAACTTATATATAAATGAGTCAGCTCCCAGGTGTCTCTCTCCCTGCTCATTTCATTTCCTCAACGTTGCATGCAAGGAGACTCCAGGAGGGCCACGTTCTCTCTCTCTCTCTTCTCTTCCCTTCTCTTGCTCGATTGAGGATTTGGATTCCTTGTTTTGATTTGGTTCTTCCCCCTCCTCTCATCTCTGTCTGTGGCTTTGGTAAGTGGGTTCTCTTCAAATCTCTTCTTCTTCATCTCCAATTGCACCTCTCTTTCTCTAATTGCGGTGTCTTCATCTCATGCATGGTTTATTCCTTTGATTTGTTTTGATTTTAGTTGATTGGAGCATGATTCAGTGGATTTTCAGAGTTTGAGGCAAGTATAAGTACAGGCTTTGATAACACATATGGGTGTTTTGTTTGATTGCTTTGATTCCCTCTTATTCTTTGTATAGAATTGTTTTACAGCCAAGTTTTGTGAATTTGGAACCTCTGTAACTTGTTTTGAGACGTTTCTGTACCAAATTTCAGTTTCTGTACTCAGCCCGAATTCGTGTTCTGTATTGTACGTCTAAGCCGTAAGTTTCTACGGCTCACAATCCAGAGACTTGAAATTTCGATTTTGTTCTACGGCTAGGCTACGGCTGAGCCGTAACTTGTCCTACGGCTGAGCCGTAAGCTAGCCGTGACCCAACCATAACCCAGCCGTGAATTAAATCTCTGATCAGTCGAAACTTTTCCAATACAGTACTCCTACGGTGTGGCTACGGCTAAGCCGTGGATTGGTCTGCGGCTAAGCCGTATACTGACTGTAGCTCAGCCGAAAAAGGTATCAGATCAGAGGTGGATGATGACCAGTTTAGCTGTGTTTTGAATGGAACCAAGGTGAAGCCGTAGTGCATATTTCGACGAGCGCGTAAGATGTCTTTGGCTCAACCATAGGTCCCTCATGGCTAAACCGTTAGGCATGGCAATTCTGAAATATAACTTAGGATAATGGTGAGACTTGTAGGGCTCAAATACAGGTTAACCACTCATGTAAACAGGCCCAATGGATTCTTTGGATCGCATGAAGAGCCTGTTAGGCTGTGACTTATTCATGTGAGCGTTGATCACTGTTAAGCATCTCCCCATGGGTGTTGGTTTAAGGGACTTCAGTGCACGTGAGGATTTCATTGCAACACTTTGATGGCAACGGTGCATTGAATAAATTAAAACTACATCAACATGCACGGTTAGTGACAGTGAACCACTAGATTAGTATTGGTTTGTAATAAACCTTGACTCCGTACTAATCTAAGATGCATTGCATATTGTTTACAGCTTTGCCCTCTATTCTGCCAATCTATGTCTATGCATTCCGCAGTGATTTTACTTTCGTCCTGTATGTCTGTTTATTCTTCGATCTGCACTACGCTTTGATCTATGCTGTGCTTTGACCTAATCTATGTTATGATCTGTATTTTGGCTATGCTTTGGATATTCTGGCTTTGTATATTTTGGGTATTCCCTGGTGGCTCTGCCCAGAGATTAACACATGAGGATAAGATCCGGTCTTTGCCATCGGTGAGTCCAAAGCAGATAATCTCCCTTCTTTTAGATTTGATTTGATTGGTATTAGTCTGGCTTTACTCAGCCTCAGCCCTAGGATGCCCGACGGGGTTACCTCTGGCTTAGATCTCTGTATCTCTGTATCACTGCAGTGTCGCTTTGTCTTGGGACCCCGGAACCCAGGAAACTGAGACCCACTTGTACCCTGGCCCGGTCAATGGTGTTCTCATCTGCTCTGCTTTGCTCTCTATTGGAGAAAATATGGTTAACGTAGTAGCCACTTAGTTCAATATTTCTATACTTTGATTCAATTATCATGCTTTAGTTCTATGCACGATTTGCTTAGCATACTAAGATGAAACTCTGTATTTAATCTTCTGTCATTATTTTATTCACTTTGATACTATGAGTGTTTCATCCTTGTTACTTGTATTTGCTGGATCGTTGTATTCATTTGTGTTGTCTGTGGTGTTGCAGGCACAGATCCCTTGCTCGACTCCCCGGCGGTCGAGGAGGCTGCAGGGCCGAGTGTAGAGGCACCCTCCGGTTTGGCAGAGTGGGCCTGATCACCTCTGCCGAGTGCGTGCATGCATATCAATGGCCTTCTGTTTTGCGTTTTGGTTTTTGGGAGCTTTTGTATTTGGGCATTTTGGACTTTGGACTTCGTACTCTGTATATTTGTATATCATGATTTTGGGTGTGTATTCGGATTTTATATCAGTGTATTTATCGTTGTCGTTTCCGTTCCGCATTTGTTTTTGGCTTCCGCTATTTTCCTTTGTTGCTTGCTATGATATGTACAGCTTCCGCGTACGCTTAGTTCGCACGTGTTAGATCCCTTGTGTATGTGCATCTGGACTGGGTTTGGATGCACGTGCACGGGAGTACGTGTCACTGGTTTAGCTTTTCGCTAACCCCCGATTTCTGGGCTCGGGTCGTGACACCCCAACCCTCTTCTTTTCTTCTTCAACCAAAACCCTAGAGGCTCTTTAAGGGGGAAACCAAGGTGGGCTCTTCCAAGCTTTGATCTTCAGATCTATTTTGGCTTCAAGATCCAGGCAAGTGGATAGCTAAAACAATGATTTTTTGTTCTTGCAATATGTTTTTGTTGCTTGTTGATTTACACACTTTGTGCATGACTTCTTCTTGTTGGGTTAATGGCTTTTAGAGGGTAATAGTGTGATTTGATTTTCTTCCAAAAATCATAAGGGAGATTGATGATGTTTAAAAATAAAAATAAAATAAAATAAAATAAAATAAAAAATCTGTCTGTGCAGCCGCTGCCGCTAGGCAGCAGCAGCGCTGCCTGGCAGCAGTTGCTGCTGGGCAGCATCAGCCGCCTGGCAGCAATTGCTGCTGGGTGGCAACTGCTGCCGGGCAGCATCAGCCACCTGGCAGCAATTGCTGCTAGGTGGCAACTGCTGCCGGGCAGCATCTGCCACCTGGCAGCAGGCCAGGCGGGCTGGGCTGCCTGGCTGGCTGGGCCCGGCCTGGCTGGCCTGAGCTCGGGTACGGGTCTGGGCACATTAGCTAATTTCCTTTTCAAAAAAAAATCTATATATATATTATTAATATATATATATATTTATACACAATATTGCTTCTTATAAAGAATTAAAAGGTTATATTTTGATTAATGGTTTAGTATTTTAATGGAGATTAGGTTTTATTAAATTAATTTTAATTTGATGTTATTAGAAATGTATCTTGGATTATTTATAAACTTAATTGAGAATTATGAACTTTTGATTAGTGTTCACTTAGGTTGATTGAAATAAACTGAAAATGTATTTGGTAGCGATTAAACCATAAATAGAATGTATTTAAAATTTTAAATTGGAATCTTAATTGAGTTAGATTTCAAATTGGGATCCGAAATTTGTACCTTCTGTTTTGTATAAAATGATAATGTGTATTTGTACATAACAATGATATTAAGGAATTAACTATTTTCTTTCCCCTTTTGATCGTAACTTGATTCAACTTTGGATTTAGAAATTGAACATCTTTTACCTAATTTGTAAAACACACTAATTATATATAATTGGATTAGATGAATTATGCCTTTTAGGAATGTTAGTTGAATGTTCACATGAGAATTAGACTAAATGCAGAATGGGAATGTGAGGTTCGGGATGCACCACATGATAGGCACCAAAAGTAGTATATCGGCATCGTGGACTCATATTTCCATTGTGATAGAGAGGTAGTTCTCATGTGCATATTTATCTAACTTGACCGTTGGTGGATTAGTGCTTACCCTCAATAATTTGAATTGACACACGTTCATAATACACGTTTAAATTTAAGTACTCAAAATGGTATTGGATTGAATGTTGGGATTGAGGGTTTCATATCATGGTTCATTTTGCATCTGTATACGTATGTATTTGTAAGTATGTATATTTGTATATATATTTCTGACCGACTGCAGTTCGGAGGTGGACGTACGCCATCGGGTCAGCGTGTACAGTGGATAATAGTATGCAGCTGTGCCTTCTGTTATTATTTGCGGGATTACCCGTTTCTGTTATTATCTGCGGGATTATCCGTTTCTGTTATTATCTGCGGGATTATCCGTTTCTGTTATTATTTGCGGGATTACCCGTTTCTATTATCTGTATGCGGGATTACCGTTTCTGCTTATTTATCTGCGGGGATACCCATTTTTGCGCATTCATGCCATTGGGGTTTGCATTTGATTTATTTTGGTTCATAATGAATATATCATTTAATTCAGTTGATTAATCCATTGTTGCAGCTTACCCTCTTGCCAGATTATGTCAATCTGACCCACTACTTTTGGGTGTCTAGGTTCCGTTGCTAGTGCCGAACTGGAGGGTCAGGCGACGCAGGAAATTCCGCCAGATGGTGGAGTTGTTGAGTGGAGCACCGATGACATCATCTGAGGTGTCCTAGTGCGGTGCTGAGTTCGAAAACTTTAGATTATGTAATAAGGCCATGTCTGGGCCATTAGTTTATTAATTTAAGTTTGGTTGTTTTGAAATTTTAACTCTAATTGTGATGCTTCGAAGCACTTGACTCTGGTTTTATTATTAACGAGATTGATTATCTTATTGTGATGTAATATCCGTCTGCGATGAGCATGGATTTTAGTTCCGCGTGTGATTATGGTTGCTTGATCACCAAGCATAGCCTCACGAAGGACTTCGATCCACCCTGAATTGGGGCCCGTGCTGTTTATGTTTAGAAAAATTTTAATTAGCCCCAATTCTCACACCCCTGGAACCGGGTTTGGATCCGGCCCAGTTTTGGGGGCGTGACACCTCACGAACACAACACCGCCGCAGCTTCACTTCCATCAAAACACACACACATACCACCACAACACCCTCACGCCCCTTTCATTATCTTCACCACACCCTATCATCATACTCCATCTCATACCCACTCTCATCACCATCCCAAACAGTCCTCTCACAAATCTCACTTGAACCACCACCTTCACCCATAGCAGCAAGACAGTCACCATAGACACTGCTGCAACATCAACCACCATGACAACCGAGCCTTGCACCTGCCCAGCATTGCACCATCCAGACCGGTCCCTACCTTCACCCACTGACAAACCTTTCCCATCTCACATGGCCACCATTGTTTGGAATCCAGTTGGGTACGTGGTCCGGCATGCATAGGAGTTTCATCTTCGTCAAGATGCGAGCCAAGGTTTGACTGTCCGATGTATGATTTTAACAACATTTCGGTCAGATCCATCCGGCCCCATTCAAAGTTTCATTTATTTTATTAATTTGCTTGCATTGGTTACCTTAGTTTAGTTTGCTCATGTTTTATTTAAGCTGTCATTCCATTTAGGTCCATGTTCATATATATATATATATATTGAATTTGATAGTCTAATTTCTTGCATCTTCAATTTAGGCTATCACTTAATTTAGTTTAATACTCATTGTTAATTTATCTGCATATTAGTCTAATCCCACGCACTTCTAGTTATCCTATTGCAATTATAGTGTACATTTACCCCCTCTCATCATAATTAGTTTGCTGAAATGATCACAAATCTTAATATTTATTGCACTTAAACACCAACCATTTGCATCATCATCCTCCCAGTGTAACTTAGTCTCCTCCAGCATAGGAGACCGGCGGTAGATTGGCTGACCCTTTCATGGGGTCAATCCATCCATGTGCTACAACGCCCATAAGATGAATGTTTGGACTAAGTTCCATGCATGCCCCTACTTAGGCCCTTCTAGCCCCCATTTTCAAGAAAAAAAAAATATTTTCAATTTCTTCTCTTGCATCCAACTATAGATTAGGAATTTCTCTCATTATTTTCAAAAATCTAAAAAATTGAAAAAATATGATTTTATTTTATTTCTTGCAAGCACAACCTAGCTTAGGCTTTTCCAACTCATATTTTGAAATAAACACGCACCCCACCCCCACACCCAAAAAAAAAAAAGAAAATTAGAAAAACCCAAAAAAATAAAAAAGAATTATTAAAAACAAAAAGAAAAGTGTGCCAATGTTTTGCCATATCTCTAGCAAAGAGGGTAGACTTGTTTTCTTTAAGAGATGTCAATTTTGATGCTTTCATATATTTTAAAAAACATGTGTGTTTTCTTAAAACCACCCACTATTATCTCAAACAAATTGTTGATGTTTTTGGACCTAAACAACCCTTGTCTTAAAGATGCAACAGCGACATCGTCCCTCTTTCTACAAGACTCCCTAGTCCTTACGGTAATAGCCTCCTAGGACTCCTTATGATTGACCGAGGCACCATCCCACCCATCTTTAGTTCAAGATAGCCTTTGGACCCTTCAGCTTTCATATTTGTGCTCTAATGTTGCACAATTTTTTTCAATACATTTATGCATAATTTTAGGCGTCTTTTTTTTTTTAAATAAGTCTACCCTTCTTTTCCATGGGACTTGAACTGGGTATTTGGTGATACGGATTTGATCTCCTTCAACAAGATATTGGCACCAACCCCCTCTTATTTATTTATTTATGTTAGTTTTTGTGGACTCAATCCATCAGTTGATGTAATAAATTGATTAATTTCTTTATTTATCAATAAAATCATGCTTTACTTTCATGAGATGAATGTTATTTTACTACTTCATGTACATGACCAATATGTATGACATAATGGTTCATGAGTTGAACCGGATCCCATTAGTATATTAGATGTGATATATGTGCATAGATGAGATCCACACACGGGAGATATATGTCACAAATCTTATACTTAAAATAGCTTCACAACCAGTAATGAGATTGGGCATCTCATTTGATAAGGTTGCAGCACTTTGATCACTATGAGATAGTGTGATTTGTCTCGATCATCAGAATGTAAGATTCTGGATCACGGTGCCGGTACATTGGATGTATTGAAGGACCATGAGATGCACCTTATGGAATTCCGTCTCAATAATAAGGTATGCTCTCATAATTCCCTAACAATAGGCTCTCAATCCTGAGACATTGACGAACTCAAGTTTCTATCTATTCATTTGCTTTGAGTCACCTATGAGTGAGGCCGACTATAGGTTAACACCTCGGTGGCTTGGGTATGTGGTAGTAGAACTGTGGGAACGTTGAATGATCAAGATGGAATCTATCTCTATTATCCCCTTGTGCCAATTAATGGATTTGTCATTCGTAAGTGCGCACCCATCTCAATTAAGAGTTAATTGGATGGTACTGATGATTACTGTGATTAATTGGGGCTCAAGGATAATAAGATGTGGAACTTAGATTGGAAAAGACGGATTTATTCCAATTGATCCACGGATATTGATAGAGGGGCCTACTTGTAGTAATTGGGAAGTTTAGGGTCTTCATTGTAATTTATTCCTAAGACTGGAGTGCAATTGCATTTATATAGTGGTGTTATTTGCAATTAACTGAGGGCCCGGATTGCACATGAGATGTGGGGTCGCAGTGTTCCAGTTGGAGCCAGCTTTCTAAGGAATCCCTAATGGTCCCCACGCTAGCCCAAGTTATTGGAAAATACTAATCTAACTCAAACTCTAAAAGAAGGGATAAGAAAGGAGAAAGTTACTAATTGCTTTGGAAGTAAGACTTCTATTTCAATTAGGCAAGGATGAGATTTGAAAATTTATAAAATCTCCTTGGACGTCCAAAAGAGTCTCTCTCACGCCCAAAACCCTTTCGTGCAAGAGTTGCACGAGTTACTCTCTCCTTCTTTCTTCTAGTTCCTTGGAGTTTCGAGTTGGGATTTTCTCCTGAAGATTCCACCATTCTTCTTGAGAAAAGAAATCCAATTCGGGGGTCATAGCGTGGAAGGCTAAGAGGTGTTGAAGAAATCCATTAGAGCACTGCGGATCTCCAAAGGTATGATCTACTTCTTGCATGTCGTAGATTATTTTGGATGTTTAGTGCTGGTAGAATTTTTACTGTACATGGTCACGAGATTGAGGGTAATGTATCCTGGATTGGGTTTTGGTCTTATGGATAATTGATCCCTGTGTCAAGTGGGTCAAAAGTATTGAAAATCTATCCACGAGACCCACCTACTTCCAACAATTTATTTACTAACTTACTTTTTTTCCTTACTTGATCTTTGTCTATTTTCCTTCTTTGAAGTGAATATGCAACTCAAAAATCATGGCTTTTGATTCAATGGTTGATGTTTTAATTACATTTTAGACCATTGGGAGCAGGGTAGTATGTGTCATGACTAACGGGGATTGGGAACTAAAATCAATTTTGTGTGTAAAACAAAATTAATTTTTATGAAGAATTGCTGATATTGTGCATACCTGAACTTTTGTATGCATCTCTTAAAAGGGTATGAGTACCTGGGATATTTGGTAGTATTTTCTCCTAATTGAACATTTGAGTTGACTCTACTAAGAAAAATTAAGAATCATCTTAATCTGAACTTTGTGTGATTTACTGGAATTTTCTAACTAAAACTTATTCAAATGAGAAAATTCCTAAAATGTGGTTTCTAGGTTTTTTACACCGTGTTCCATTAATTTATTTGTTGATCAACTCTTATGAAAAATCTTTCTTGATTTTTCTAGAGCATGATGTATTGTTATAAAAGTGATTAAAAAAGATATAGGGTCAGATCATGGAAGATTGGAATTATTAAAACTCTGTTACCATCAAATTCCAAATTACAAAATCCTGTGGTGTAAATTTCCCGCAAAGTGAACCCTATATTTGCAATCCAATCTCCTAGATTTAGCTATGGCCCAAGGCCAATTTAATTTTCTCCTTGGTAATAATATGAGTTGAAATTAAAATGGTTTTGGTTTGGGGAAATCTAGACTCAAAATGAATTTTCTAAAAATCTTGGACTGAATCAGTCAAAACAGTTAGACTGCACTGCATCAGATTTTTAAAATCGCTCCACTCTCTCCAAATCCCAATTCTGATTCCTTTCAGATTGAAATAAAATTTATAAATTTTTATAACACTCTAATATGTGTAAAGTCTAAGTGAGACTTGGTTTCAACTGAATTTATTTTTCCTCAAAATCATTAAAATTCGGAGAGCAGGATTGTGTCATCGACCGAATTCTGTAGTGTAGAAAATCCAGCAAGTCTGCTCGGTTTTGCATGCATGATCTCAAAGTGCTTTCCTTCATCAAAACTCATGAAAATTAGAGAACTCTCCCCTTTGGGTCTATTAACTCCCATAAAAATTTAAGATCAATTGAACCCATATAAAAATTACAAAAAATTCTAGCAATGGACCTAGTTCAAAACCCAAAATCCTAGATTATACTATTTGCTTCATTTACTTTATTCATTTAGGTCCCCCTTTTCCCACAAATGCATGGACCTAGTTGCTTCATTTACTTTGTTCATTTAAGTTTCCTTTTCCCCCAAATGAATGGAACCTAATCTCATTCATTAACCTCAACACACTCAAGATGGATTGACCCCTTAAAATGACCCAAAATGATAATGATGAGACCATCATGCATCGCAGGTGGTGTTGTGATGAGTGGAACCCGCAATTTCTCAAATGGAGGCAGTCAAATGGAGTCATGGCTGTTTCCCATGACTGGTGATCACATTTTTTTTACCGTTTCAAGAATTAGTCGGGAATCCTCGAAATTGGTTGGTACTTTAAAGTATCGCTGCATACGACACTGTGTTGCCAACCTTATACCGGGTCCAAAAATCACATCCGACAGAAAGCCCACTTCAAACACTTTGAAGTCATTGAAATATAGTTAGGCTGTGAGTGAAGGAATTGACCCAATAACTTTGGGTCAGGCAGAAATAATTGAAGAAGTCAATGCTCTTTATCAAAACACTTATTTTGATAATCGTCAGTGGTATGACCCATATTCATATACCTACAACCCAGTTTGGAGGGACAACCCTAACTTTTCTTAGACCAAGGGTCCAATTGGGGGAGGCCCATCATAGACCATTCAAACTCAAGCCAATGGCCCTTAAAGTTTTCAGAAACCTTATTTCACTACAAATCCATTGACCTAACTAATTGACTAGTTAGAAGAGGCCCTGACCCATATTACTATTCAATTTTAGCAATCCACTACCCAAACTCTGAATGCCCATACATAATCTCTTGCCAAGTTGGAACATCAGATGGGCCCGTTAGCAAATTATTTGAGTGCCAGGGACAAAGGAACCTTCCCTAGTCAACCAAAGCCTAACCCCAAGGGTCAAATCATTCATGATGCAAAATGCAAAAGCCTGGAGCAAGTCAAATCCATAACTACCCTTAGGTCAAGCAAATAGGTTGACAACAAGGTTGAATTACCCTAGGAACCTAAGGAGAAACAAACTGATAAGTTAGAAAAGGAGGACCTGACATTAGAAAAAAGATGAGCCAAGTGTGAGCAATGCTGAACCCATGGTAGAACCAGAGCCAATTAAGGAGAATCCAATCATAATAGAACCACCACCTAGTAAGCCATCTCCTAGCACTTACATTCCTAAAGGACCATACACTTAGAAGATCGGCTCATATAAGTCAACTGCCTAGTTGGATAAAATGTTAGAAGTGTTTAAACGAGTGAAGATCAACATCTCACCACTTGACGCCATTCAACAGATTCCGGCCTATGCGAAAATTTTGGAGGACCTTTGTATCTTCAAAAGGACTACCAATGTGCTCAAGAAAACTTTTCTAGCTTAACATGCTAGCTTGATAATTTCATGTCTACCCGTAATCAAATACAAGGACCCATGGTGTCTTATAATTTCATGTTAGATAGGGCATCATCATATTAAGCATGCTTTGCTAGATTTGGGGGCAAGTGTCAATTTCTTGTCATACTTGGTTTATGAACAAATGGGCTTAAGTGAGCTAAAACCTACCCAAATGACCCTATAGCTGGCTGATTGATCTATAAAGAAACCAAAAGAATTAATCGAAGATGTGTTAGTCCAAATTGAGAAGTTTTACTATCTAGTTGATTTTGTTGTTTTGGATACACATCCTATGGTGAATACAAGCACACAAGTTTAGGTGATTTTGGGGAGACCTTTCTTAGCCACATTAAATGCACTAATGAATTGTTGAAACAGGGTCATGAAAATTTTTTTTGGCAACTTGAATGAAAAACTCCAAAATTTTAATGTTGTAAACCAAGGTCGAGACATTGAACCTGATGAAGTTAATTTTTTAAGGGCCATCCTTGAGGACCAATTTCTTAATTTTTTGAAAATTGATTCCCTGGAGTCTTTGGAATTTTATTTGGCCCAACATTTTGATGATCCATAATTAAGGGAGACAACAGATGAATTTGATAACACCAAAAAGATAGAACAAATTGGGAGAATGATATGCTTTTTTAATTTTCAGAATCTGATAATTTGGAGTCTTTGGAATCCAAAATTGAATGTTTCATGAACTTGGATGATCCAAGTCTTCGAGAAATTGCACATGCATTTATTGGGCCTTATCATTGTTCTGAACAATTGTTAGCATTATAAAAAAATGGCCATCCTCTAAACTCAGAGTCACCACCTTGGATTACTGCATGACACCTGTTACCAATTCACATTCTGATAGTGCCATTGCATTTAATGTGCCCATGGTAAAATGAATTGAGGAACATGATTTTAAGGAATTTTTGGAACGGGAGGACTACGAACCACACTGTTTTGAGCTAATCCACCTTCCTATAGACTTTAGAGAACCATATTTAGAAGAGGAAGAAATTTTCATTGTGGCCAACACCTCATCCTATAAAATGAAAAATGTGATCCATATGATCACCATGTTTAATGCTTTCATTGTTGAATCTTTCCTAATGCTCTTTGATGGTGTATTGTCTTGGATCTAAGTGGATCCATACTTGTACATTAGTTAGATTAGAATTGTTTAGTTGTTTTTGTGTTTTGTCTATCTATGAACGTGATCTAAAAGCCACATTCATTTATTTGATTTACACCCCACCCCCCATCATTGATTTATTCTTCATGTTAGTCCATCCATTTACATTTTGCATTTCATGCATAACATCAACGATGATGTTTTGTTCAGGTTAGGGGGTGAGAACAGGCACGCTTGTCCATTTTTAGACAAACATTTTTTTAGTTCAAATATTTTTTTAGTTCAAACATTTTTTTTTTAGGTTTTCTCTTGTTCTTAGTTTTTAGGTTTTTTTTTTCAATTTTCTCAAAATTTAGTTTTTAGGCTTTATTGTGATACTCAACAGGAAAGACAGCATCCTGAGTTTGGGAATCCTAAGGATGACTTCTAGTATAAGACAGGTTACATCAGTCAGTAAAAGAAAGATTTCTTGTTATGGTGCATTTATTGTCTAGGAATTTGACGTTAAAAGACCCCCATGTTGGTCCGGGGTGGACTAGTTTAGGTGATATTCTCTTTTATGTCTTAGTTTATTTTCTTTCTTTTGCTAAAAGAAATAGTTTTCAGGAAAATGAAGTTCTTAAAGGAATTGAAGCAAATCGAAATATACAACAAATCTAGAACTTTCAAAGCTTTGGAAAAAGTAAAATGATAGTTCGTTTTTTCTAAATGACGGAGCCTATCAAAAGATTACCTAAACTTGACCCCATTATACATACTTTACATTTCTCAAAGTTTGGATAGGAAGTTAAAATGTTTTGCATATAGAATTTCTCCAAAAAAAAAAAAAAAACGATGTAAATCTATGATTTAGTTCATAAATAATTTTCTATCCTATTTCATTAAAGTGAATTAATTTAGGAAATTGAAAAAGGCTACCTTTTGTTTGGGGATCGGAGTGCTTCTCCTTATTCTTTTGTTCAAAAAAAAAAAAGAAAAAAGAAAAAAAAAGAAACAAATTGTTATTACCGAGTAAGCGGTAAGTGAGAAGCTTTAGGAAGAATAATGTTTTGCGACTAATTTAGGTTCGTAACCTTGGTAACTTAAGCTAGTAAGCCCATAGGAGTGTCCATACCTAATGCCCTAAAACCATCTGGTTGGGGAGTCATTGGCCTAATGCTCATTACATGGGTTAATTAGAAAGCCTTAGGTACCTAGGCATTGCATAGTCACATGTAATTGAAAAGATGTGTGTGCATGTTTGAAAGAAAAAGGGGGAGAGAAATGGGCAACTTTTTGGCCCTTACTAGTAGTGTGAAGCCGTCACAGTAACCTTGAGAGGAAGAAACTTATTTTGGATGGATTTTTGGGGAATCAGATGATTTAAAATAAAATTCTATTTAAGTAGCATTAGTGTGGAATATTTGAAACTAGTAGTGATGTTCACATTTTTCACTGTGCTCACAAGTCTTAGTATGAATTTGAGAAACTTTATGAAAATAGAATAATGGACCAAATTTCTTTTACCTTTGCTACTTTTAAAAAAGAATTTTGTGGGTAAGCTCATTACAAACGCTAACAAAAAACAAATCATCTACTACAAGGAATATAGAGGTTTAAGGGGCTTGTTGCATGAGCTAAATACAACCGAGAATACTGGTAAAAGTAGTTTTATTTTTATACTTGTTTTTCTTAGATTAGGTCAAAGAACTTCAAACTTTTCATTTGCAACTTTGCTAAGGAATTAGCAAAATGTTGGTTCGGGGGTGTTAAGTTCTAAATTTGCATTAATTATGCATCATTTTAGGGTGGATTAGGGATTTAATTAGTTGAAATGCATCATTATTCATTTAATTTCATCATTTCATGCACTTTCACCTAGAAATTTGAATTTGCACATTTTTAGACATTTTCTGCATTATTTAAGGATTTTTACAATTTCTTTCCGAAAAGTCCCAGTTGGAGTAGAACTCTATCTGGATGAGTTCTGCTTTAGTGTGGGCTCTTCAATTTTTTACTGGTTGAATTAAAATGTGCATGAAAAGAAATTTGTAGGACCCATAGAACCCTTAGGATGATTTGGGTCCAACTGCTTAAAGATCCACACCCTTAGAATTCATCTGCCTATAGATCCACTTGAATATAAGCTAAGGTTTCAAGAAGCTCTTATCCCATCCTACTTGTGCCAAGGAATACGCATTTGGGATAGGGTCCATTACAAATCAAAATCCAAAATTTAATTCCCTTTTTCTAAGGATATCTTATCTTAAAATAGCCAAACTCTCAAACCATAGGTCTAATCGGAGCAAATGACCAATCTTTGGAAAGCATGTTCAAGTAGATGTCTGTGGAGCCCAGGATTATGAAAATTGAAGCTAAAATAAGAAATTTATGGGCTTGAAAAGTTTCACATACGTCTTTAGGTGGGATTCCAATTAAATCCACACCATTGATAATCCACTGCTGCACATCCTTTGTAAGACCTCTTCCAAAGATTATCCAGGCCATTCAATGGTTTTTAGAAGCTGTCCTCTCATTCAAATTCAAAAAGATAAGAGATCAACATCACCTACGAGATAATCTAAAAGTTTACAAAATGTGTTCAGGTTCAATGTATCTATAAGACAACTAGGAACCATAAAAGGAGGCCAAGGAAGTATTTGTAAACTATATTCTCTTCCCCCATTTGGGACATTACTCCCTCCTCCTCCTCCTCCTCTCTCTTATCCACTTCTCCTCCCCTATACTTGTATTTTTTGATTTTTTTGGGTATTCTGGAGTTCTATTCCAGAATTTAAGAGTAGAAGTGAGAACTTTTAAAAGAACTATTGTATAAGATCTAATGATTTTTATGAAAAATTTGTTGAAGTTCTATTCAATGAAGGAGTAACTTTTAGATCTCATCATTGGGATGAAGTTAAATAAATTAATTTTTAGTTTATATATTTGTTCTATTTTTATATATATGTTCAATTGCATGCCTAAAATAATAGATCTGTTTTCTTGCCTCAGGTAACTCTCTGATTTATGTTCTTAATAAATTACTTTTTATCATTTATGCTCATTTTGATAAATTATGCATACGTTTATGTACCTTTGATGGTTTATGCTTAATTTGGTAAATTATGCTTAGGATAATTTTTGCATTTATGAGGTGAAGGAGATCTTGGATTTTGTTTAAAAAAAAAAACTGATTTTTATAAAGAAAAATCCTCCAGATCAGAAACATGGAATTGTTTCTGATCTAAGTTAACTTTGTAACAAAAGAATATATTAAATTGCATGAATTGGCTAATTAATTCACTCAATGGATTCCTGGTTATTCTAATCTGTGTTTCATTATTAATTTTTTTTGCACTTAGTGAATTGTCACGACCCGAGCCCAGAATTCGGGGGTTAGCGAAAAGCTAAACCGGTGACACACGTACTCCCGTGCACGTGCACCCAAACCCAGTCCAGATGCACGCACACAAGGGATCTAACACGTGCGAACTAAGCGTACGCGGAAGCTGTACATATCATAGCAAGCAACAAAGGAAAATAAAATAGCGGAAGCCAAAGCAAATACGAAACGGAAAAGACAAAGACAAATACACTGAGATAAAACCGAATACACACCAAAATCAATATACACAAAATATACAGAATACAAGTCCAAAGTCCAAAGTCCAAATACAAGCTCTCAAAAACCAAAACGCAAAATAAAAGCCACTGGTATGCATGCACGCACTTGGCAGAAGTGATCAGGCCCACTCTGCCAGACCGGAGGGTGCCTCTACACTCGCCCCTGCAGCCTCCTCGACCGCCGGGGAGCTGGGCAAGGTATCTGTGCCTGCAACACCACAGACAACACAAATGAATACAACGATCCAGCAAATATAAGTAACAGGGGTGTAACACTCATAGTATCAAAGTGAATATAATAAGGACAGAAGATGAAATACAGAGTTCCATGTTAGGAAACTAAGCCAATCGTGCATAGAAGTAAAACATGATAATGGAATCAAAACATAGAATACTGAACTAGTTGGCTACTACGTTAACCATGTTCTCTCCAAAAGAGAGCAGAGCAGAGCAGAGCAGAGGAGAACACCGCTGTCCAGGCCAAAGGTACAAGCGGGTCTCGGTTTCCTGGGTTCCGGGGTCCCAAGACAAAGCAACACTGCAGTTAAAACAGAGATACAGAGATCTACGCCAGAGGTAACCCCGTCGGGTATCCTAGGGCTGAGGCTGAGTAGAGCCAGACTAATACCAATCAAATCAAAGCTAAAGAAAGGAGATTATCCGCTTTGGACTCACCGATGACAAGGACCGGATCTTATCCTCACGTATTAACCTCTGGGCAGAGCCACCAGGGAATACCCAAAAATCAGAGATATACAAAGCCAGAGAATATACAAAGCATAGCATAGATCAAAACAGAGTACAGAGCGAAGAATAATACAGATATACAGAACGAAAGCAAAATGACTGAGGAATGCATAACATAGATTAACAGAACAGAGGGCAAAACCATAAACAATATGCAATGCATCTCAATTAATACGGAATCAAGGCTCATTACAAGCCAAGTCTAATCTAGTTGCATCACTGTCACTAACCGTGCATGTTGATGTAGTTTTAAGTTATTCGATGCACCGTTGCCATCCTAGTGTTGCAATATAATCCTCATGTGCACCGAAGTCCCTTAAACCAACACCCATGGGGAGGTGCTTAACAATGAGCAACACTCACATGAATAAGTCACAGCCTAACAGACTATTCATGCGCTCCAAAGAATCCATTTGGGCCGGTTTACGGGTATGGTTAACCTGTATTTGAGCCCTACAAGGTCACACCATTAGCCTAAGTTTAACTGATATTTAACAGGTCTTACGGTTTAGCCATGGGTGACCTACGGCTTAGCCGTGGCATCCTACGGCGTAGCCGCAATATGCACTACGGCTTAGCCGTGGTTCCCTTCAGAGCACGGCTAAACTGTCAGCTTTTCCACCTCTGATCTGATACATCTCACGGCTGAGCTACAATCAGTATACGGCTTAGCCGTAGACCAATCCACGGCTTAGCCGTAGCCTCACCGTAGGAGTACTGATATCAGAAAAGTTTCGACTGATCAGAGATTAAATTCACGGCTGGGGTCACGGTTGGGTCACGGCTAGCTTACGGCTCAGCCGTAGGACAAATTACGGCTTAGCCGTAGCCTAGCCGTAGAACAAATTCAGATTTTCGAGTCTCTGGAAAGCGAACCGTAGAAATTTACGGCTTAGCCGTACAATACAGAATACGAGTTCGGGAAGATTACAGAAACGAAATTTTTGTACAGAAACTGAATAAAACAAGCTCAACTGACTCTCATAGCTTAGAAAATGGCTGTAAAACATTTCTCTAAAGAGAATGAGAATGAATCCAAGCAATCAAACAATACCCATATGTGTTATCAAAACCTGTACTTATACTTGCCTCAAATCTGACAAATCTTCTGAATCAAGCTCCAATCCACTAAGAAATCAAAACAAATCAAAGCAATCACACATGCATGAGATGAAGACATAGCAACAGAGAATGGGAGAAGCAATTGGAGAAGAAGAAGAAGAAAGAATTGGAAAGAACCCACTTACCAAATCACAAAACATAAACAGAGAGAAGAGAAGAACCCAAATCCACGAAAGGACCCAATCTACAATCGATCAAGAGAAGTGAAGAGAAGAGAGGGAGAGAACGTGGGGGTGAGCTCTGGAGATTTCTCTGCATGCACGATGAGGAATGAAATGAGTAGGAGAGAGAGCCACCTGGAGGATGACTCAATATATAGGTTTTGAATGTTTAAAACAAGGTCCAATGGGTTTAGACTAATTACAGTTCAAGTCATACGAAGGTCCATCTTCTCCAATTGACTCCAAACGGATCTGACACAGTTATGGAATATAACGAGCTCAACAAAATACATGTGCTGACACCAAGATGATGCAAAGATGATATGAGCACAACAAAAGCAAAATTACGAAAAAGGGCTTAGAACTAACTATCTCAGGTCAAAGGTCACTCAACTACCTATCCCAGGCCCAAAACCAAGTCCGAAAGAAATAAAACAAAACAAAACACACTAATGAGCCACTAATCCGGCTCAAAGGGGATCGGAGTGTTACATCCTCCCCCACTAGGAATCATTCCGTCCTCGGAATGACTACCTACCTGCGCAAAGAGATGTGGGAACTGGCGTGCTAGCTGCTCCTCTAGCTCCCAAGTAGCCTCATCTGGACCATGATGCTCCCACAACACTTTAACCCATCTGATAGTCCTGGTACGGAGAATCTGCTCTCGTGTCCCAACGATGCGAAGCGGACGCTCAACGTAAGTCGCATTAGGCTGAATCTGAATATCATCATAGCGAATCACATGGCTCGGATCTGGCACATACTTACGGAGCATCGACACATGGAACACATCGTGAACACCGGAGAACTCAACTGGAAGTGTCAACCGATAGGCTAAATCTCCAACTCGGCTCTTGACTTCGAACGGTCCTACATATCTCGGAGCTAACTTGCCCTTCTGACCAAATCGAACTGTGCCCTTCATCGGAGAAACTTTAAGAAATACCCAATCTCCGACTTGGAATGCCAAAGGTCTCCTCCGAGTATCCGCATAGCTCTTCTGCCTGGACCGAGCAATCTTCAGATTCTCTATCACTTTCTGCACTTTCTCTGTCGTCTCAGCAATGATCGTCGGACCATGGAAATTTCTTGTTCCAACTTCCTCCCAGCACACTGGAGTCCTGCACTTACGTCCGTAAAGTGCCTCATATGGTGCCATACCAATGCTCTCATGGAAGCTGTTGTTGTAGGCAAACTCACACAATGCCAGATGTGTATCCCATTCCTTCTCAAAGTTCAGCACACTAGCTCTGAGCATATCCTCCAATGTCTGAATGGTACGCTCCGACTGTCCATTAGTCTGGGGGTGGTATGCCGTACTAAAACTCAACTTCGTGCCCATAGCTTCCTGAAATGCTCTCCAGAATGAAGATACAAAACGACTATCGCGATCTGACACAATCGATACTGGGGTGCCATGCAATCTGACTATCTCGTCAACAAACTTCCTGGCCATCTCTGTGAATGTCATCCCTTTCCTAAACGGAAGGAAATGCGCCGACTTGGTCAATCTGTCCACTACGACCCAGATCGCATTATTCTTCCTACTGGTCGGCGGAAAACCGGAGACGAAATCCATTGTAATGTGCTCCCACTTCCACTGCGGAGTGTGCAATGGATGCAATGATCCTGGAGGTCGCTGATGGTCCGCTTTCACCCTCTGACAGGTCAAACATCGAGCTACGAACCCTGCGATCTCCCGCTTCATATTGTTCCACCAGAATCTATCTTTCAAATTCCTGTACATCTTCGTACTACCGGGATGCATCGCATATCGGGCATCGTGCGCATCTGTCATCAATTTCTCTTTCAACTCATCCACAGCGGGAACACACAATCTGTTCCTGAAGTACAAAACTCCATCCACCAAGCTGAAATCCGGTCGATCTGCAATCCGATCTCTGAACTTCACCAGGAGGGGGTCCTCAAACTGGCGATCCTTGATCTGCTGAATCACCTCAGGCTGAAACACGACGGTAGTAGCTAATGTCACCAATCCACCTACCGTCCGAACCTCAACAGGCTGATCATGCACAAGCATATAAAATCCTGCCAATACCTGAAGACTGTCTGTCCTCCTGCTGAGTGCATCTGCAACTACATTGCCCTTGCCTGGGTGGTACTTGATCGGAAAGTCGTAATCTTTGATGAACTCCAACCATCTTCGCTGCCTCATATTCAAGTCATGCTGATCAAACAAGTACTGCAGACTGTGATGATCGGAATGGACCTCAAACTTCACACCGTACAGGTAATGTCGCCACAACTTCAATGCAAATACAATGGCTGCTAACTCCAAATCATGTGTGGCATAGTTCTTCTCATGTTCTTTCAACTGTCTGGATCCATAGGCAATCACCTTCTGATTCTGCATCAGTACACAGCCTAGTCCAACTCGAGAAGCATCGGAATAAATCACGAATCCCGCACTACCATCCGGGAGAGTCAACACTGGCGCCGTAGTGAGCTTTTCTTTCAACATCTGGAAACTGCGCTCACACTTCTCTGTCCACTCATACGGGACCTTCTTCCGAGTCAACTGAGTCAGCGGGGCTGAGATCTTCGAGAAATCCTGCACAAACCTGCGGTAGTATCCCGCCAAACCCAGAAAACTCCGAATCTCCGTCACTGATCTAGGACGGGGCCAATGGACTACTGCTTCAATCTTAGCTGGATCCACCATCAATCCATCTCTAGAAATCACATGTCCCAAAAATGCAACTTGCTCTAGCCAGAAATCACATTTAGCCAACTTTGCATACAACTTGTGATCTCGAAGCAGCTGCAATGCCTTCCTCAGATGGTCTGTATGTTCCTCAGCAGTCTTCGAATAGACCAATATGTCATCTATGAAGACCACAACAAACTGGTCCAAGAAGGAAGTAAACACCCTATTCATCAATGCCATGAAAGCTGCGGGTGCATTCGTCAAACCAAATGGCATGACAAGGAACTCGTAGTGTCCATACCGAGTCCTGAAAGCTGTCTTCGGAACATCCTCATCCTTCACCCTGAGCTGGTGATATCCTGACCTCAAGTCAATCTTAGAGAAGTAAGCTGCACCCTGAAGTTGTTCGAACAACTCATCAATCCTAGGCAATGGATATTTGTTCTTGATGGTCACTTTGTTCAATTGCCTGTAGTCAATGCACATCCGGAAACTGCCATCCTTCTTCTTGACAAACAATACAGGAGCTCCCCAAGGTGAAACACTTGGGCGTATGAACCCTTTGTCCAACAAATCCTGCAATTGTTTCTTCAATTCCAACAACTCTGCAGGTGCCATACGATATGGAGCTCTACTGATAGGTGCTGTACCTGGCATCAAATCAATCGCAAACTCTATTTCTCGAGCTGGTGGTAACTCTGGTACATCTTCCGGAAAGACATCCGGAAACTCGCTGACTACTGGAATCTCACTGAGCTGTCGCTGATCTTTCTTCTCTGAAATGAATGCAAGAAATCCCTCACATCCCCTACGAAGCATCCTGTCTGCTTTACAAGCAGAGATCACACGTCTTGGGCACTTCATCTGGCTGCCCTCAAATCGGAATCCGCTGCCCAAATCAAAGTAGATAGCTTTGCTGTAGCAATTGATACACGCATGATATCTTGCAAGCCAGTCCATACCAAGGATCACATCAAAATCCAGTGTCGTGAGCAACACGAGGTCTACTGGGAGCTGATGACCAGCTATCCGCACATCACACTGAGGGTAAAACACACTGCACTCCACCCGCTTACCAACCGGAGTGGATACTAACAACAAATATGGAAGTGGTGTGGGTCGCTGTCGAAGCTGCACAGCAAAATGGGGTGCTACGTACGAACGCGTAGACCCTGAGTCAAATAAAGCTAAAGCTTCTGCATCGGAAATTAAAATTTTACCTTCCACGACTGTGGCCTCCTCCGCGCCCTCATGCGTAGCAGCATAGGCTCGGGCTGTCTGGCGGTTTGGCTTCTGACCTGGGCGAGCTGGCTGAGATCTGCCCTGTGCTGTAGGTCCTGTCTGTCTCGTCTGTGGAGAGGACTGAAACTTCGGGCATTGGGCCCGCCTGTGATCCGTAGAGCCACAACCGAAACAAGCCCCAATCTTCCTCCAACATCTGTCTGTGGGGTGATCCTTCCCACAGTGACCGCATACCAACGGAGTACTGCTCTAACTGCCCTGCTTACCCTTGAACCTTTTCTGAAACTGACTTCTGCCACTGGAACCTGCCGCCCTCTTAGCTTCTGTTCGCTCCTCCTCAAAGATGGCCTCTGCATCATAAGCCCTGTCAATAGCGTCGTCCAATGTAGCCGGCCACATACAAGCAACCACGTGGCGTTTGTGTCTCGGATTTAGGCCGTTGACGAAGCGAGTCACCTTCTTATGCTCCGTGTTCACCATATCCTCTGCGAAGTGGGACAACTCTGTAAACTTGTGTACATAATCTGCAACTGGCATCTGTCTCTGCTGAAGGTTGAAGAATTCCACTTCCTTGGCTCGCTGAATATGGAGAGGCATGAACTTACGACGGAATTGCTGCTTGAAGGTCTCCCAAACTGTGGCACTGGGCATAGTCTGAAATGAGGTCTTAACACTCCTCCACCATGTCTTAGCTACACTCCGAAGCATAGAGGCTGTGAGAACTACCTTCTGCTTATTGCTGCACACAATCGTATCAAATAGCTCTTCAGTCTGCTCCAACCATTGCTCAGCCTGCAATGCATCCTCTATCCCATGGAACTCAGTCGCCCCTCGCTTACGGAACTTGTCGAAAAGAGCATTTGGATCTGATTCCTTGGGCTGGAAAATCACTTGCTGATC
The DNA here is from genome assembly GCA_037013555.1 of Sextonia rubra. Classification (NCBI taxonomy): domain Eukaryota; kingdom Viridiplantae; phylum Streptophyta; class Magnoliopsida; order Laurales; family Lauraceae; genus Sextonia; species Sextonia rubra. Next base: position 21,622,263 of record JASUAD010000014.1, read on the forward strand.
TATACGAGGTGATGCTACTGCGGCAGCCTGACTCTGCCTATCTACCATGGATGCCATCTGTGCCTGTAATGACTGCATAGACTGCATCATCATCATCATCCGCTCCTCACTACTGATATGTGGAGGTACTGATCCACTATCACCGTTATGGCCCTGTTGATTTTCATCCCGAGATCCTGATCCTGATGCCATCCTGCAAAAGGAAAAGAAACACAACACACAAATATAAAATGCCCTGAGTTAGTCAAACCCCAACTCAACATATGAGACCTCGAGTCAAATAGTTGATATCGTTATCTCACCACGATCTTAGATGCCTACATGCTTATAACTAGCATGCTCTGATACCATACAATACGTATGTCACGACCCGAGCCCAGAATTCGGGGGTTAGCGAAAAGCTAAACCGGTGACACACGTACTCCCGTGCACGTGCACCCAAACCCAGTCCAGATGCACGCACACAAGGGATCTAACACGTGCGAACTAAGCGTACGCGGAAGCTGTACATATCATAGCAAGCAACAAAGGAAAATAAAATAGCGGAAGCCAAAGCAAATACGAAACGGAAAAGACAAAGACAAATACACTGAGATAAAACCGAATACACACCAAAATCAATATACACAAAATATACAGAATACAAGTCCAAAGTCCAAAGTCCAAATACAAGCTCTCAAAAACCAAAACGCAAAATAAAAGCCACTGGTATGCATGCACGCACTTGGCAGAAGTGATCAGGCCCACTCTGCCAGACCGGAGGGTGCCTCTACACTCGCCCCCGCAGCCTCCTCGACCGCCGGGGAGCTGGGCAAGGTATCTGTGCCTGCAACACCACAGACAACACAAATGAATACAACGATCCAGCAAATATAAGTAACAGGGGTGTAACACTCATAGTATCAAAGTGAATATAATAAGGACAGAAGATGAAATACAGAGTTCCATGTTAGGAAACTAAGCCAATCGTGCATAGAAGTAAAACATGATAATGGAATCAAAACATAGAATACTGAACTAGTTGGCTACTACGTTAACCATGTTCTCTCCAAAAGAGAGCAGAGCAGAGCAGAGCAGAGGAGAACACCGCTGTCCAGGCCAAAGGTACAAGCGGGTCTCGGTTTCCTGGGTTCCGGGGTCCCAAGACAAAGCAACACTGCAGTTAAAACAGAGATACAGAGATCTACGCCAGAGGTAACCCCGTCGGGTATCCTAGGGCTGAGGCTGAGTAGAGCCAGACTAATACCAATCAAATCAAAGCTAAAGAAAGGAGATTATCCGCTTTGGACTCACCGATGACAAGGACCGGATCTTATCCTCACGTATTAACCTCTGGGCAGAGCCACCAGGGAATACCCAAAAATCAGAGATATACAAAGCCAGAGAATATACAAAGCATAGCATAGATCAAAACAGAGTACAGAGCGAAGAATAATACAGATATACAGAACGAAAGCAAAATGACTGAGGAATGCATAACATAGATTAACAGAACAGAGGGCAAAACCATAAACAATATGCAATGCATCTCAATTAATACGGAATCAAGGCTCATTACAAGCCAAGTCTAATCTAGTTGCATCACTGTCACTAACCGTGCATGTTGATGTAGTTTTAAGTTATTCGATGCACCGTTGCCATCCTAGTGTTGCAATATAATCCTCATGTGCACCGAAGTCCCTTAAACCAACACCCATGGGGAGGTGCTTAACAATGAGCAACACTCACATGAATAAGTCACAGCCTAACAGACTATTCATGCGCTCCAAAGAATCCATTTGGGCCGGTTTACGGGTATGGTTAACCTGTATTTGAGCCCTACAAGGTCACACCATTAGCCTAAGTTTAACTGATATTTAACAGGTCTTACGGTTTAGCCATGGGTGACCTACGGCTTAGCCGTGGCATCCTACGGCGTAGCCGCAATATGCACTACGGCTTAGCCGTGGTTCCCTTCAGAGCACGGCTAAACTGTCAGCTTTTCCACCTCTGATCTGATACATCTCACGGCTGAGCTACAATCAGTATACGGCTTAGCCGTAGACCAATCCACGGCTTAGCCGTAGCCTCACCGTAGGAGTACTGATATCAGAAAAGTTTCGACTGATCAGAGATTAAATTCACGGCTGGGGTCACGGTTGGGTCACGGCTAGCTTACGGCTCAGCCGTAGGACAAATTACGGCTTAGCCGTAGCCTAGCCGTAGAACAAATTCAGATTTTCGAGTCTCTGGAAAGCGAACCGTAGAAATTTACGGCTTAGCCGTACAATACAGAATACGAGTTCGGGAAGATTACAGAAACGAAATTTTTGTACAGAAACTGAATAAAACAAGCTCAACTGACTCTCATAGCTTAGAAAATGGCTGTAAAACATTTCTCTAAAGAGAATGAGAATGAATCCAAGCAATCAAACAATACCCATATGTGTTATCAAAACCTGTACTTATACTTGCCTCAAATCTGACAAATCTTCTGAATCAAGCTCCAATCCACTAAGAAATCAAAACAAATCAAAGCAATCACACATGCATGAGATGAAGACATAGCAACAGAGAATGGGAGAAGCAATTGGAGAAGAAGAAGAAGAAAGAATTGGAAAGAACCCACTTACCAAATCACAAAACATAAACAGAGAGAAGAGAAGAACCCAAATCCACGAAAGGACCCAATCTACAATCGATCAAGAGAAGTGAAGAGAAGAGAGGGAGAGAACGTGGGGGTGAGCTCTGGAGATTTCTCTGCATGCACGATGAGGAATGAAATGAGTAGGAGAGAGAGCCACCTGGAGGATGACTCAATATATAGGTTTTGAATGTTTAAAACAAGGTCCAATGGGTTTAGACTAATTACAGTTCAAGTCATACGAAGGTCCATCTTCTCCAATTGACTCCAAACGGATCTGACACAGTTATGGAATATAACGAGCTCAACAAAATACATGTGCTGACACCAAGATGATGCAAAGATGATATGAGCACAACAAAAGCAAAATTACGAAAAAGGGCTTAGAACTAACTATCTCAGGTCAAAGGTCACTCAACTACCTATCCCAGGCCCAAAACCAAGTCCGAAAGAAATAAAACAAAACAAAACACACTAATGAGCCACTAATCCGGCTCAAAGGGGATCGGAGTGTTACATGAATGTTTCTAATATTTTCCTCACTTCCAAATCAATCTCTGCAATTTTTATTATTTAATTAGGAAAGTTTATATTTTTTTAATTTTAAATTTAGTAGAGCTCTCTGTAGGATCAACCTATATTTGCCATTATCTTAAGTAGACAACTGTGCACTTGCAGTGTTTTTTAGATTGGAATTAAAATTCAAATCAGTGATAGACCTTACAAAACTAGAGAATTGGTTAAACAAAAGAAGCTGACTAACTCCTATAGGTTGCTCAATATTTTTGTTGCTCACGATGTTCAACCAAAGGGACATCATGATGAGATTAATCGGATGCAGGCTATCTTTTGTTTGTCATTGGAATTGGTTTACATATAGATCTTCCTTTGGCTATCTCTCAAGTCATGGTGAGAGCTCAATTTGAAGTGAAAAATGCTTCATTGCCTTTTAGGGTGTTGATTTCCCAGATTTTGATACATCGAGGTGTAGCAGCTGAATCATACGAAGCTCTTGTTGTAATCATACGAAGCTCCTGTTGTAATGCCTAACCCATTAACTCTATGCTTGTTGAGGTAATCTCAATTGCATGTCAGAAATCAACACGTTCCAAATGCCTGTGCAGCCCTGAGAAATGATGAAGAAGAATTTATCATGTCTTTACCCAATGTTTCATGTCATTTCTAAGAAGTTGAGAATGCACTGTATGATCATTCAATTCAAATGGAATTGATGGAAGAAAATGTGATTCCAAGGATGGATGGGATGGAACAAAGGATGATAAGCATGAATGGCAAGCTGGATGCGATATTAGAATACATGCGTACAATGTGATTTGTGCTTAACTTGGTTGATCAGTGAAAGGAAAAAATAAATCAGTAAGATGAGAAGTTGAAGGAGTTGAGGTATGAGTGAGGTGATGAAGTTTACAATAAAGGAGCTATAGAACCTTAAGAAAGGGAGAAACATAACCCTCACAGGGGTTCTCTAGTATGTTCTAAAACAATGGAAAACTAACAAGTGCAAGAGGCCTTGACAAAAGCACTATAAAGGTTGATGTATATGATTGTACACATGTTTTGTAAAGAATTTAGTAAAATGTATAATCATGCTCAATTGAATGATTGGAGTGGAATGTATAATCGATCGATTGTTCTCATTTATATTTAAACTCTTACTAGTTTTGTCTTCCAATTTGTATAGTAAAGCATAAATGTAACTGTAATTGTAACCTTGAGGAAGGGTTACAGAAAATGTCACCAACGTCGCTTATTTGCTTTTTACTATCTATTTCGATTGATTGGACATACATCCAATTGATTGATTTAAGGTTCTTGTTTAAGATTTATCTCCTCAAATTTAAGCGACATAAAAATACTCAAAAGTTATATATAAAAGAGGTGATGTTAACGTCACTCAAAAGTTAGAAAGAAATGAGGAGACGTTATCGTCACTTGAAAAAAACCGATTTAAAAAACATCTCTCCCATATTAAACTACCATTTTCAAATAAGAGTTAGCATAGAGTGGATGAAAGACGTAGATACAAGAAGGGTGATTCATTTAGCTTTCCCATTTGGTGAGAGAATGGGATGCTGATATTTATCTTTTAAGTCAGATCTTTAGATATGGATCTTAAAACAATATGTCAACAAAATGGGTGCGGCTTTAGGCTTGTGTTTCATTTTGATGAATACAAACCTTAGTAGCACCTATTTTATTCGACGTTTTGTTTAGTGATCCATTTCTAAAGATCAAACTTATAAGGTAAATATCAGCATCCATTCACTCAAAAAATGGAAAAGTTACACAAAATACCCATTTCTATACTCCCATTTCTGATCCACTTTATTCTAAGCCTTAAAAAGAAATGACAGTGTCTAGAAAAAGATGAAAGCAAATAAAGATTTATACTAGCAATATCATGTTTCTATGGTACCATTAGGATCTCTTAACATGTCCATAGACATCAAAAGTTACATATAAAAGAGACGTTAACATCACTCAAGAGTTACATATAAAAGAGGCAACGTTATCGTCTTTGAGGGACATATATTTGATTGATCGAGCATATTTTCAATAAATAGATTTAAGCTTCTGTTTGGACCTACTCTATAAATCGGTGATGTCAATGTCCCTTAGTCATAAGTGACATTGACGTCGTTTAAATTTAACATTATAGAAATATATGTAAGGTCACGACCCACTTAATTGTAATTTTTATTAATTAAACTTGATTTATTATTAATTAATGTATTTTAGTCTTAATCTATCTTGTTTTGGATTTTATTTGGGTCATGGATATGTAGTTGGGTTAGAATTGACTAAACCTAGGTAGGCAGGGCCTTTCTCGTAATTTATAGTTTAATGGTTAGCATCATATTTACATTTCATTGATTGCATCTAGCATGTTTCATCATGTGGGTCATTATTAATGTTTGGCCCAACTCGATCCGGATTCATCTTAGCCCATTTTAAGCCCAATTGACTCAAACTGGAAATATATATAAAACTAGAGGGCCTGTTTGTAATTTTTAGAAACTCACCCTTTTAAAAACCAAGAGCCCCACCTTCGTTCTTTTCATGTTCCCTTATTTTTGCTGGAGCTACAGAACTTCCTCTCTTCTCCCATGCTTTCTCCCTCACCTTGTCTTCCTTGGGTGATTGAAGCTTTGCATGCACAGGATTTGGGCATCTTCTTCTTCCTCTTTACCTCCTTGTTTATCATCTTCCTTTGAATAACACAAATTGACCTCTTCCTCTTCCCTACACCTCCAAAGGTAAGAACCTCATCATCCTTCTATTTATTGAGCTCCATAGAGTCAAGAAGACTCCATTTTTGTAGCATGCATGCATTCATACTCATTCTTTGTAATGCATGTCTTAGATTCTTGCTAGTGAGGTCTTTTCCATTGTTCAACCAAGGAAGAGCATGATTTGGGTAAAACACTAAGTTAAGGCAAGTATAGATGCATATAATCACTGCATGTTTGTTAAATAGATTGATTCTTGATATACTCTCTATGTATGCTCATTGCAGCTCTTTTTCCCTTTTATTTTGATTATCTAATGTTGATTATTAATGGGTTTATATTTAGATTAATGATGGGATTGGATGAAGGTGAACCCACATGGGATGTGGGTTGGCATTAAGAGTGATTCATAGGTTTATTTGATGATTGGGAGTGGGGAAGATCCAATAAGAAGGAAGAAAGATCAGTTGCAACAATCCTGCATGGAGCAGAGTGCTTTAGGGCCGACCGGTCGGTCCTGAAGCCCGACCGGATGAATTCCCCCTCTGGGTAGTCCAACCGGTCGGTCACTCTGCCCGATTGGTCGAATTGCCTTTCTGGGTGGTCCGACGGGTCGGGTGAGTAAAACCTTTAGGTATAGCAAAGTGTTTTAAAAATGAATTCTATGTTTGACTATGGGCTTTCTATAGTCTACGGAGTAGTCTAATGATAGGTTACACCCCTTACCCTTAGGAAGAGACTGAGGTATCCACCCACCTTCATTATAGGTTGTAGGGTTAACCGAAGACCATTTATGACCATAGAAGTGGATCCTTTACTACACCAAAATAGCTCAACGGTAACTAAACATGGAGAAGGAAAAGTGTTGGGCTGTCACTCCATCCCTGTTGGTTCTCCGGTTAGTTTTCAATGTCACATCATGGGTGTTGGCATAAGATGAAGTATCCTTTACATATAAAGTAATGCCGAGAATGGTAACACAATGATACCAAACGTCTTATGAATACACCATATTGAATGACTTTGGAAACCCGGAGTATCTAGCATAGGGTTAGCGAGTAACTATTCTTGATAACCTCTCAATCTAATTACATTCATATTGATAGCAACCTTGACCTCAACATGATAGTTCATATCAGTATGCATCATTGATGATCAGTATTCTACTTAGTTGTGATTCTATGATTGGTATTTCATCAAGACTGAAATACATTTCCGAATGAGTATAAACAGATCAGTATACGATGATTATGAGTTTCAGATTTGACTCCAATATACTTGGAGTCGACACCACTTAGCTTATACCCTATAGAAGGTTCGACGGGACCGAATGGGAGTATTTTATCAGTTGTCTACTGCAGTAGTTATCAGAAGAGTGAGTCGACGCTCTTAAGGTAGCTAGTTGGTCCTGGCCCGATCACTAGTGATTTCCCATGGATCAGTATACTCTTTATTAGAGAGCAGATTGCAATATGGTTGCCATTTGGTATGATGTATTCTTTATTCATGATTCCTTATTCATGCTTATTCATGCACAACCTACCTAGATTACAATCTTTGCTTTCTTCTAATTAACATGTCTCTAATTCATTTGATACAGCATGATAGCTTTATATGCATTTATATTTGCTTAACCGTTATGTTAACAATGTTACCCTTGGTGTTACAATAGGTGTAGGTATTGATTCCACCTTAGGCATACCTGAAGAGGAGTTTCAAGAGACTTCCCAGGGTATAGTATAATAGAGTGGACTTGACAACAGTCTCCCGTTGTCTACTTCGCAGAGCGTCATGGGTATCTTTTGGGACATGTTAGGATAAGCCATTGGTATGGCTCTAGTTATGCGTCATGCCATCATGTCATATTGTCATTATGTTAATTGATTTTATGGACATGTATTCCTCTTATTCGAATTATATTCAAATCCTATGTATTTAGTCATACAATGTATTCTTATCTTAGACCATTCATGTAGACATTTGGATTCTTGATCATGTAGAATTATGCGTGGGGTTGTGTTTTATATAAAAGACTCTCTTATCTTCGATTTACAATATTTAATCTAATAGACACAGATTATGCTTAGTACCGTACCTCAATATCTGAATTGTACAAGATGACGTTAAGCACAGGGTAAAAATACCCAAGCTTCCACAATGTTTGCTATAAAATGGACATGCAATTCCATATTTTTCCCTTCTGGTGATTCGTATGTGTCTTAATACTGCACAGATTACCACGAGATTACGTGTGCCACGCCTCGAGAGCTGCCCTAATGGTAGAATTTCAGGTTTGGGACGTGACATACGTAAGTAATGGTATCAGAGCATGAACCCTGAAAAATATGCAAGTAAGGTATGGTGTTGTAAGATAAATAAGTCAGAAATAAAAGATTTAGAAACTTAGAGAACTTAGTGAGGATACGATAGGTGCTTTGAGACAAGGGTTATATAGGATGTTTTGAGTCTAACTAACATTTTGTTTTGAAATAATAGTGATTTCTTCCAGGTAATGGCCCTTACGCCAAGAGCTACGAATACTTGTCATGGTTCCTCAAGCAATGTCGAAAATGATGATGTTCCAGTTGAGAACCTTAATCGCATGCCACCACTTTGTCCAACTACAGATAATCGGTTCATTTTGATGATACAAAGCATGCTGATGATGATGATGGAGCAAGTAACTAGGATCAGTGAGATTCAAACTGCAATGTAAGTACAGATAGCAACAATAATAGAAAGGCAAGCTTAGCTACAACAGAACTTAACCGTAGTAGAGGAGAGGTTGCAAGATGTTCTAAAGGAGAAATCCAAAAGGAACGTACCATCTTCTGAGGAGAACCTTAGACAGTGGAAGAAACAGAAGATCAAGGCTCGTAGTTCCGGGAGACCAATGTGTGATCTGTGTGGCAAGGGCCATGAGACAACCAAATACTGGAGAAAGATTGGAGCCTGCTTTCGTTGTGGTTCGATGCATCATCAACGAGCAAAATGTCGAGGGAAGAAAAACGTCAGCGATGCCCTATTGTGTCAGCAACAGCAATCAGTTCAGCAACCTCATCAGAATCAAGCTGCAAGTGGCGTCAGTAAGGGTGATCTCTTTAGCTATTATTTTCATTCTTTGTTATTCTTTACTTATAGATGTCATAGTAATTATGTGATTGCTATTTGAGATAGTTTTCAGAAATTCTGGTTGAACATGAGTTTTTAAGCGAGATTTCAAATTTATTTTCCTTAGTAGTCCTAAGCCGATATTGGTGTCGTTGTTGTGATACAGTCGGCACCCCTCAGATGTATATTAATTTAAGCAGTTTAACCCGGTGGTCATCGAGCATAAGTAATTACTGCTTTATATTGATGAATTGTTCAATTAGTTTCAGGGTGCAGGTTAACTTCCTAAAGTTTGACTTGAGGATAGATTATTTCAATCTCAAGTTTAAGGGTAAAAAGTCCGAAGACCAACTCTTAAGATTAAATTTGGATGATTAGGAGTTCTTGATGGATTATTAGATTGATGAGTGTTTCAAATGTATTTGTGGTTTGAGGAATAGAATCTTTACTCCATACATGGACCGATTTGTGGTAATAATTATTGTTGATATTTTGATATATCCCAATCTGTTAGTACTCATGATAATCCTATGGGGACTTTTCTTTATCTTTTGAGGATTAACTGATTTTTACTTATTGAAGAGACATTAATTTTAGTTTGACAAGTTGCAGTCTTAAGTCTTATTATATATTGAATTAAATGTTAGGTGATCCAGTGAATTTGAGATTTTCTTTAGTTGGCCAAGTTTGAGGTCGGTTACCCAGACTCGAAGCTCCTTGTGGTTTTATAAGATGTTATCATAGAATTGTAAAGAATGATTCTGAAATTGCTGCTTCATTTACTAATTGATTTGGGGAAAATGATCCTTTTGTGTGGACAGATCATTGTAAGCATAACTTCTAAGTCTTGTGAAATTCCTTGATTTTTGAGAGCCAGTAAAGTTATGTGAAGATGCAAATAATGGAACTGATCCAACAAATATAATCAGATAGTTGAGGATTCAGATTTGATTAGAAGTTCTTAATTGTATAATGGATGAGATTATTATCTGGCCTAATTTCTTGAAGGTTTATCGAGAGCATATTTTAATGAGGATTCTAAGTTTCTTTTCATAGTAAATTGTGAGAAGTTTGATGTTAATTGACAGCAAGGTAATTGCATTGTTCGGAAGCATATGGAGCAAAGGCAATTGAGTTATGTGATTAGTAAGAACAATCATTTAATGACAGCATTGATGAATTGCTCAATCAAATCAGTGTCCAAAGGGATTATCGAAATCAAATTGAGGTTCAGTTGATACCAATTTAGCATCTAAAGCTATGTGATTTGAAGGTAAATCTTAATTCAGAAAGGAGCATGATAAATTCTTGGTGGTCAATTAATAGAATGCTTGTATTTCATCTCTTCGGGGTGTCTCGTTGTCTTTCCCTATACCTAGTACCCGAGATTTACTTCTCCTAGTGTAACATTCATGTTCGTGACTTCCATCACTCTTCCATTTAAGTTTCATTTGACTCTCGTTCTCTCTTTAGGGATTTTGTCCAGTTTGTTTTAAGACATCTGTGAGTCAAATGATCGATGCTCTTCTTTTGTTTTCTGTGACACTAGATCAGCTTTTTTGTCTCTCTCTAGTTGAATCTCATTTCCTAGCTCTGCTCTAGTGGCGATCTAAGTTTACTTAATCTCCCATTCTGCTTGACTTGTTCCTCCCTACTTGGGGTTGCTTCTCTATAACGTTCCACTTCTTTGATGCAGGTATTTGAACTCTAGTGTCTCCTATTTCTAACCATGACACTCTTTATGTGTCTCATTTCTCTGCTCATGTCATCCACCATGATTTGCATATCCTTCAGAATTCCAGACTTACACGTACAGTGTTCACCACTTTTTGAGTTGGGACTCTCTCTTTTCCAAGCTGCGCTATCATTCTATGAGTACATGCACTCTACTCCCAACCCCAACTACACCCATCAACTTTGTCATCATCATATCTCGAATTGCAAAATGTTTTGTTGATCTTTTCTAGTATCTTGAGTATCTAAAACGATGGATCATATACGACTATTTGTTTGTAAATCCATATTCTTCGAGCTTTTCTTGGTTTCCTCTACTTTGCTCTGCTCAACAGCTTGTTTCTCTTCAGATAGCTGTGACCTTCCTTTTGACCGAGGAAATGCTTCTAGATCGAGAGATCCCCTTATTCATTCTCTTGACCTCCTCATTTCCTTCTTTATCTTATTATGATTGGACTTGTTTCCTTATTCTTCATGAAATGTCTATTCCCACATTTCAAATATGAGTTGAAATTCCCTTCCATCTTGTATTAATGTGTCTGTCTTATCTTTAGAACCTGTTCCTTTTCTTTTAATGATAGTTTTCTCAATCTTTCTTTGACCCACATACATCCTTGTTATCAGGTTGACTCCATGTATATTCACCCCTGATTCTTTACCCATGTATGTTCATGATGCAGTTGTTTCGGTTGAGTAATTTTATGGGTTCAGTACTATTATCTTGGTGAGACACCTTGTTTGTTTGTATCCTGATGGCCAGGAATTACTCCAATAGTTGACAACATCGACATGTAAGCTCATGAAAGGTGGGAAGTGTCACTTGCTTTACGTAGTCCTGCTAACTCTCCTTGTGAAGAGTACCAACTCAATCTTAACAAACCAAAGGATGTTGTTCATGTTGGGAGGTAGCGGCGAGGATCCTTTGATATTGCGCACAGATCACTACAGAAATAAGTTTAAACGATAATGATTCAAAAACCATATCTGTGTGATCTCTTTGATCTGATCTTGGTCTTATGGCAGCCTGAAAATCTCAAGATCTTCTACTGTATTCCTTTATGCTCAAACTCGCACTGGGGTGTGGGCCTCTTCTACGAATTCTCCTTGCTCTCAAAAAATGAGATTTCTCTTGTATATCCTTTCTAGAGAGCAATAGCGCATATTTATATGCTACAATAGGGACCTTAAGAAGGAAATAAGGAATAGACTTCTTATAGAAATAAGAAACCCTAATTCGACCCAAATTAGAATCCTAGATCCATAAATTACATTTCAGTCCACTAAAGAATTAAAATAGTACTCCTGTCTTTATTCTCAAAATAATATTTCAAGCTTTTTGTTATTAAATGCTTATTAATCTTCCCACGTTAAGATTTCAGATATCCATCGATTAAATAATTACTGACGCCTATATTTAATCGATATCTTTATAATTCCTTGAGACCTTCACTTAACTTATTTGATATGTCGGACACTAAGTCACCTGCAGGGTTTGACATAATCAAAACTTATAAGCTCATCAAGGGAAAATCATCTCTATTACGGGACGTCGATTCCGTCAACAAACTAATATGCACCATACACGTAGTGTAGTCATCCAATTTATTGAGATTATTGACCCACAAAAGGTCTCACTCCTTTGTAAATCAAAATGCCAAATACTAAATGCACATGTCTATTATTTATATCGGGATTAAGAGTAGAAGCTCTCATAATAACCATTTGGATGTTAATAATCTTATATAGTCACTATAAAGACAATAACCCAAAAGTGGTCCTGTTCAATACGCGCAAAGTGTACTAGCATAACGAGTCGAAACTATACTGTTTCCCATAACCAAGACAAGCCTACTAAAACATCATGCTACAATCGTACCGATGGTGTGTCCAGCTCCATCTAGATTGTGAACAACAATAACTTATATTCTATAAGAACTGACAAATAAGTCTTCCGTGCGTAAGTTGAACTCTACACACTAACTTGTCTACTTTATAGAATAAAAGACGCACTTATGCACGGTAAATAATCATGCAACCATTTACCTATACAAATTCTCATTAAGATGGAAAAAGCAAACTTTACTAATAAGTAAATCAGTCAAAGAGAAATACATAAAAGTATGCTTTTAGTACAAATTTCCAACAATCTCCCACTTAGACTCAAAGCCATGCTGACATGTATATCAACCCGATTCCCTCTACATGACTATCAAAGCTCTTTGCCAGTAAGCTCTTTGTAGAAGGATCTGCCAGGTTGTTTGCCGATGTACTCTTGGTCACAATTATATCACGCCTCTGTATGACTTCTCATATGAGATGATATTTACGCTGGATATGCTTACCCTTCTTATGCATCCTAAGTTCCTTTGCATTAGCAATCGCACTGGTATTATCACAATAAAGTATCATAGGTGATTTTACCAAAGGTACCACTTCTAGATCCATCAAGAAGTTTTTGAGCCAAACTGCTTCCTTGGCTACCTTAGAATTTGCCACATATTTGGCTTTCATGGTAGAATCAGTAGTACATGATTGCTTGACACTACTCCGACTTATGGCTCTACCACCTAGGGTAAAGACAAATCCTGAGGTTGACTTTTTGGCATCATTATCTGGCTGGAAGTCCAAGTCTGTGTACCCAATGGGTATGAAACTCTCGGCTTGGTAAAGCAGCATATAATTTCTAGTCCTATTAAGGTACTTAAGTATATACTTTACCGCAGTCCATTGTTCTCTTCCTGGATTAGCTGGTATCTGCTAACCATGCCAACGACAAAACAAATATTAGGTCTAGTACATAGCATTGCATAAATGAGGCTTTCCACCACCGAAGCATAAGGTACTTCCTTCATTTTTTCTATCTCATCAAGTGTCTTAGGACATTGATCCTTGGATAAAGTAATTCCATGCCTGAAAGGAAAAAAATCCTTTCTTGGAATCTTGCATGCTAAAATGGGCAAGAATCGCATCAATATAAACCGCTTGAGATAGACCCAACAGTCTTTGTTTCCGATCTCGCAAGAGCTTGATCCCTAGAATGTGACTAGCTTCTCCCAAGTCCTTCATATCGAACTGACTGCTCAACCATACTTTGACCGAAGACAACACCCCAACATCATTTCCAATGAGTAGGATGTCATCTACATAAAGTATTAAGAAAACCACCACACTGCCGTTGCACCTTTTATACACAGGATTCATCAGGGTTCTGCTCAAAACCATAAGATTTAACAACTTGATCAAAACGAATGTTTCAAGATCTAGACGCTTGCTTAAGTCCATAAATGGACCTCTTAAGTTTGCATAACATGTGCTCATGGCCTTTAGCTACGAATCCATCTGGTTGCACCATATAGATACACTCGTCAAGATTTCCATTAAGGAAAGCTATCTTGACATCCATTTGCCAAATTTCGTAATCAAAATGAGCCGCAATGGATAAAAGAATCCGGATGGATTTCAACATGGCTACTGGCGAGAAAGTCCCCCTATAATCGATTCCTTCTTTCTGAGTAAACCCTTTCGCAACAAGCCCAGCTTTGAAGGTTTCAACCTTTCCATCCACCCCTTTTTTCTTCTTGTAGACTCACTAACAACAGATAGGTTTTATCCCCTCTAGTGGTTCTACAAGATCACAGACTTGATTAGAGGTATTCAGCTCATCAGGGACTTTGTCAAATGACTCTCCTAAGAACATATACCACTCAGGTTGATGAACAACCCTCCCACTACGACGAGGCACACCCTGTGTGTGTATGAGTAGTGTCATGCTGTGCTAAAACTAATCCTGGTGTACCATCATCGACATGCTGATCTAGCTCATCACCCAGCAAGTTGGTCGTTTCACCTGGAGTATCATCAGCTTGAGAGTCGGCAAGCCTCCCACTACGACGAGGTAATGGAAATCCAAAATTTTCAACTTGTGGTGTCTCTTCCGGTGCTGTTGGTAATGGAAAAGTTTGTGTAAGTCTCTCTCCTCTCAATTCCTCTAGAACAATTCTGCTTTTGGGTTTTTGGTTCATTACATAGTCCTCTTCTAAGAATCAAGCATTGGTGCTAACAATGACCTTTCCATCTTGAGGATTATAGAACAAACCACCTTTTGTTCCTCTGGGATATCCAATGAAAATGCAAACTTCCGTTCTTGGTTCCAACTTATTTGTGTTCCCTTTCAGCACATGTGCTGGACTACCCCAAATCCGAACATGCTTTAAAATGGGTTTGCGCCCAGTCCATAGTTCTGTGGGTGTAGTAGGTACTGACTTAGATGGAACTAAGTTTAGAATGTATGCAGCCATTTCTAGAGCATGCCCCCAGAACGAATTAGGTAAATTCGAATAACTCATCATTGACCTCACCATATCCATAAAAGTCCTATTCCTTCGTTCTGCTACACCATTTTATTGAGGTGTACCTGGTGCAGACAACTGGGATGTAATCCCCTCTTGTGCTAAGTAATCCCTAAATTCTCCAAAGAGGTACTCGCCACTACGATCAGATCGTAGTGTCCTGATACTCTTACTTAGACGCTTTTCTGTTTCCACCCTATACTCCTTAAATTTCTTAAAGCATTCGGACTTACGGCGCATTAAGTAAATGTACCCATACCTTAAGTAGTCATCAATAAAAGTAATGAAATACTCAAATCCACCTCTTGCATGGACATTCATGAGTCCACAAAGGTCAGAGTGAACCAATTCCAACGGTTCTTTGGCCCTATAGCCTTTTGCCGAAAAAAGGCGCTTGGTCATTTTCCCCTCTAAACAAGATTCGCAGACTGGAAGTGCCTCCACTTCTAATGAATCTAATGGTCCATTTGCAACCAGTCTTGAAATCTGGTTTAGATTGATATAACCCAAGCGTAAATGCCAAAGATACGTTTGGTTCAATTGTGAAGGTTTCTTTCTCTTACATGGTAGGGTAATTGTGGTTTTCGATTCTGTCAGTTGCAGTTAAGGAGAGATAGGATCAACAATGTAAAGATCATCCACCAATGAATTGGAACAGATAAAACGCTTATTGTACTTAATAACCACAAATTTATTAAAATAAACGGAATATCCGTCTCTAATCAACTTGGAAACAGAAATTAAATTTCTCCTAATGGAGGGAACATAAAGACAATCTTTTAAAATTAAAGTCCTATCTCTATTAAAGCTAAGATAAATATCTCCTACTGCAACTGCTGCCACTCTCGTAGCATCACCCATAAGCAAATAAATCTCTCATCACTTAGCTGCCTGGTTTCCTAGAACCTCTGCAAAGAATTACAAACATGATTAGTGGCTCCTGTATTTACACACCAGGTACCGGTAGATATAACCGCCAAACATGATTCAACAACTAGTGAATGAAATTTACCTTTATTGTTCACTTTGTTGAGGTAAGTTGGACATTGCTTTTCTAGTGCCCTGCTTGCTTGCAATGAAAACACTTGCCCTTAGGCTTTCTCACTCCTCCCTGAGGTCCGTTGCCACCTTGAGCAACTGCACTACGAGTCCAACCCTTTTTCTGTTTCTTTTTGCCTTCGGGTTAGAAACAGAACCTTTTTCAGCAACGTGAACACTAGCTAACTTTTTCAGAAGGCCCTCAGCAGCTTGAAGTTCCTTGAGCAATTCCGCCAAAGAATAATTGAGCTTGTTCGTGTTGTAATTTAGGCAAAAATTCTCAAAGGAATTAGTTAGGGACTGGAGAATGATATCGCCCTGGGTTTCCCTATCAATTTCAGCTCCAAGCACTTCTAGTTCATTGAGGTGTCCCATCATTTTCAGAACATGGTCCCTTACAGAGGTACCTTTAGCCATCTTAGAGTTAAATAGTTCTTTCATGGCAACTTGCCTTGTTGCCCGATCCTGATCACCAAAAATCTCCTTAAGACTGTACATGATATCATAAGCAGTAGTAGAAGACTGATGCTGATGTTGCAAAACATTTGACATAGATGCCAACATGTAACACCGCGCCATCTCATCAGCCTTGATCCATTTTTTGTATGCCTAGATAGCCACCTCATCGATACAACTATTCAGAGGTTTCTCTGGGCACACCTCAGTGAGCACATATTTGTACTCTTCAGCAGTTAACACAATATCCAAGTTTCTTTTCCAATCAATATAATTAGGCCCAGTGAGTTTGTGTTCTTTGAGAATTACAGCAAGTGGATTGAAAGCTCCCATCTTAAATCCTGAAAATTACATAATCAACAAATTATGATGGGCAAATAAACTTTGGATTCAAATAAAAAAAGGCTCCTTCTACCAATTAATAAAAGAATCCGACATCAATCTAAAATATTATGCATAGTATACCTCGATGAGAAGACTTCTACTATACTTATTTTGTTTAGATAGGGCATAACCTATTAGTTTTACTATCAAGGCAACAAACCGTGCCAAGCAAAACCAAATAGCTGCCATGACTTTAGTCCTATAAATAATAGTAGTGACTCAGATGGAGAGCATACTATTATTTATAGCTAAGTGTATATCATCATTTAATTCAAGGTCCATTATTCTGTATTCAATCCTGTCAGATGGAGAGGTGACCTATACTAATAATTACCCTAAATCATCCATATAGGAGTTTGTACTGGAGATTTCATAATTAACTCATCCGATGAGGTAGAAGACTCTAAGGTCAACACATAAATAAATTACATCTCCTACAAAACAATGATGGAGACCGTGGGAACTAAGAGGTTCCCTCTCCCATTTAGTTATTTAACAATGAGGGTTCTTGTATAATAGTTTAATAAGGCCAGTTTAGAATTTTGAAGTAATACGTTATCAAGATGTCTAGGTTACCCTATCTTTATGCATCATAGCATTGGTGTGATTAATAAAAGAAAAAACTGGAGTTCAATTTTATTTACAAATCAAATGAATGCTACCTATTTCTCCATTCTAAACAGTATTAAATAGGTCTAATATCATATGAAGCAAGTTATGATATTCATAGACATTCAAGTACAAAAAAAAAAAAAAAAAAAAAAAACACGACCAACACTAGAGTCCTAGCTATCATGGTCAAGTAGGATCCTTTGTCTTCTTGACTGCCACTTCTTCAAAATATGCGCCTCGCAGAGGGGGTCCGGGGGTTTCCCCCAGCGGGGATCAATATCAGCCTTCAAAAATTACATTAAACCCACGCCTCCTGACGAACGGAGTCCACACGCAATATCAATATAATTACATCACCATGAAAAATTACATTGAATCCTAAGCCTCCTGACGAACGGAGTTCACATGCTATATCAATATAAATACATCGCCATGAAAAATTGAAAATATGTAAAACAGTAACCACGAATATGATTCATGGGATCCATTCACATAACATACACACATGGTGACCATTATAGCCAGATCAATCGCTGCAAAACAAGGGTTAGACAGTCCGCTACAAAACTAGTTACAGCAAAACGCAATCGCCATGACTTTTTATAGCAACCAATAATCTTTCTATATTCTATTCAATCCATACGCAGTATCAAGGTTGGCTCTGATACGACTGTTGGGAGGCAGCCGCCAAGATCCTTTGATATCGCGCATAGATCACTACGGAAATAAGTTTAAACGATAATGATTTAAGAACCATACCTGCGAGATCTCTCTGATTTGATCTTAGTCTTATGACAGCTTGAAAATCTCAAAATCTTCTACTGTATTCCTTTATACTCGAACTCGCACCGGGGTGTGGGCCTCTTCTACGAATTCTCCTTGCTCTAAAAAAACGAGATTTCTCTTGTCTATCCTTTCTAGAGAACAATAGCACATATTTATATGCTAAAATAGGGACCTTAAGAAGGAAATAAGGAATAGGCTTTTTATACAAATAGGAAACCCTAATTCGACCCAAATTAGAATCCTAGATCCATAAATTACAATTCAGTCCACTAAAGAATTATAATTGTACTCCTGTCCGTATTCTCAAAATAATATTTCGAGCTTCTTGTTATTAAATGCTTATTGATCTCCCCGCATTAAGATTTCAGATATCCATCGATTAAATAATTACTGGTGCCTATATTTAATCGATATCTTTATAATTCCTTAAGATCTTACACTTACTTATTTGATATGTCGGACATTAAGTCCACCTGCAGGGTTTGACATAATCAAAACTTATAAGTTTCATCAAGGGGATATCATCAATCCCTATTACGGGACGTGGATTCCGTCAACAAACTAATATGCACCATACACGTAGTGTAGTCATCCAATTTATTGAGATTATTGACCCACAAAAGGTCTCACTCCTTTGTAAATCAAAATGCCAAATACTAAATGCACATGTCTATTATTTATATCGGGATTAAGAGTAGAAGCTCTCATAATAACCATTTGGATGTTAATAATCTTATATAGTCAGTATAAAGACAATAACCCAAAAGTGGTCCTGTGCAATACGCGCAAAGTGTACTAGCATAACGAGTCGAAACTATACTGTTTCCCATAACCAAGACAAGCCTACTGAAACATCATGCTACAATCGTACCGATGGTGTGTCCAGCTCCATCTAGATTGTGAATAACAATAACTTATATTCTATAAGAACCGACAAATAAGTCTTTCTTGCGCAAGCTGAACTCTAAACACTAACTTGTCTACTTTATAGAATAAAAGACGCACTTATGCATAATAAATAATAATGCAACTATTAACCTATACAAATTCTCGTTAAGATGGAAAAAGCAAACTTTACTAATAAGTAAATCAGTTAAAGAAAAATACATAAAATTATGCTTTTAGTATAAATTCCCAACAATCTCCCACTTAGACTCAGAGCCATGCTGACATGTATTTCAACCCGATTCCCTCTACATGACTGTCAGAGCTCTTTGCTGGTAAGCTCTTTCTAGAAAGATCTGCCAGGTTGTTTGCTGATGTAATCTTGGTCATAATTATCTCACGCCTCTGTATGATTTCTCGTATAAGATGATATTTACGCTGGGTATGTTACCGTTCTTTTGCATCCTAGGTTCTTTTGCATTAGCAACCACACCGATATTATCACAATAAAGTATTATATGTGATTTCACTAAAGGTACCACTTCTAGATCCATCAAGAAGTTTTTGAGCCAAACTGCTTCCTTGGCTACCTCAGAAGCTGCCACATATTTGGCTTTCATGGTAGAATCAGTAGTACATGATTGCTTGACACTACTCCGACTTATGGCTCTACCTCCTAGGGTAAAGACAAATCCTGAGGTTGACTTTTTGGCATCATTATCTGGCTGGAAGTCCAAGTCTGTGTACCCAATGGGTATGAAACTCTCGGCTTGGTAAAGCAGCATATAATTTCTAGTCCTATTAAGGTACTTAAGTATATACTTTACTGCAGTCCAATGTTCTCTTCCTGGATTAGCTGGTATCTGCTAACCATGCCAACGACAAAACAAATATTAGGTCTAGTACATAGCATTGCATAAATGAGGCTTTCCACCACCGAAGCATAAGGTACTTCCTTCATTTTTTTTTATCTCATCAGGAGTCTTAGGACATTGATCCTTGGATAAAGTAATTCCATGCCTGAAATGAAAAAAATCCTTTCTTGGAATCTTGCACGCTAAAATGGGCAAGAATCGCATCAATATAAACCGCTTGAGATAGACCCAACAGTCTTTGTTTCCAATCTCGCAAGAGCTTGATCCCTAGAATGTGACTAGCTTCTCCCAAGTCCTTCATATCGAACTGACTGCTCAACCATACTTTGACCGAAGACAACACCCCAACATCATTTCCAATGAGTAGGATGTTCATCTACATAAAGTATTAAGAAAACCACCACACTGCCGTTGCACCTTTTATACACAGGATTCATCAGGGTTCTGCTCAAAACCATAAGATTTAACAGCTTGATCAAAACGAATGTTTCAAGATCTAGACGCTTGCTTAAGTCCATAAATGGACCTCTTAAGTTTGCATAACATGTGCTCATGGCCTTTAGCTACGAATCCATCTGGTTGCACCATATAGATACACTCGTCAAGATTTCCATTAAGGAAAGCTATCTTGACATCCATTTACCAAATTTCGTAATCAAAATGAGCCGCAATGGATAAAAGAATCCGGATGGATTTCAACATGGCTACTGGCGAGAAAGTCTCCCTATAATCGATTCCTTCTTTCTGAGTAAACCCTTTCGCAACAAGCCCAGCTTTGAAGGTTTCAACCTTTCCATCCACCCCTCTTTTCTTCTTGTAGACCCACTTACAACCGATAGGTTTTATCCCCTCTCATGGTTCTACAAGATCCCAGACTTGATTAGAGGTATTTAGCTCATCAGGGACTCGGTCAAATCACTCTCCTAAGAACATATACAGCTCAGGTTAATGAACAACCCTCCCATTACGATGAGGCACCCCCTGTGTGTGTATGAGTAGTGTCACGCTGTGCTAAAACTAATCCTGGTGTACCATCATCGACATGCCAATCTCGCTCATCACCTAGCAAGTTGGTGGTTTCACTTAGAGTATCATCAACTTGAGAGTCAGCAAGCCTCCCACTATGGCAAGGTAATGGAAAGCCAAATTCTCCATCTTGTGGTGTCTCTTCCTATGCTGCTGGTAATGGAAAAGTTTGTGTAAGTCTCTCTCCTTTCAATTCCTCTAGAACAATTCTGCTTTTGGGTTTGTGGTTCATTACATAGTTCTCTTCTAAGAATCAAGCATTGATGCTAACAATAACCTTTCCATCTTGAGGATTATAGAACAAACCACTTTTTGTTCCTCTGGGATACCCAACGAAAATGCAAACTTCCGTTCTTGGTTCCAACTTATCTGTGTTCCCTTTCGGCACATGTGCTAGACTACCCCAAATCTAAACATGCTTTAAACTGGGTTTTCGCCCATCCATAGTTCTGTGGGTGTAGTAGGTACGGACTTAGATGGAACTATGTTTAGAATGTATGCAGCCATTTCTAGAGCATGCCCTCAAAACGAATTAGGTAAATTCGAATAACTCATCATTGACCTCACCATATCCATAAAAGTCCTATTCCTTCGTTCTGCTACACCATTTTGTTGAGGTGTACCTAGTGCAAACAACTGGGATGTAATCCCCTCTTGTGTTAAGTAATCCCTAAATTCTCCAAAGAGGTACTCGCCACTACGACCAAATTGTAGTGTCCTTATACTCTTACTTAGATGATTTTCCGTTTCCGCGCTACACTCCTTAAATTTCTCAAAGCATTCGGACTTATGGTGCATTAAGTAAATGTACCATACCTTGAGTAGTCATCAATAAAAGTAATGAAATGCTAAAATCCTACTCTTGCCTGAACATTCATGGGTCCACAAAGGTCAGAGTGAACCAATTCCAATGGTTCTTTGGCCCTATAGCTTTTTGCCGAAAATGGGCGCTTGGTCATTTTCCCCTCTAAACAAGATTCGCATACTGGAAGTGCCTCCACTTCCAATGAATCTAATAGTCCATTTGCAACCAGTCTTGAAATCTGGTTTAGATTGATATGACCCAGGCGTAAATGCCAAAGATACGTTTGGTTCAATTGTGAAGGTTTCTTTCTCTTGCATGGTAGGGTAATTGTGGTTTTCGATTCTGTTAGTTGTACTTTAGGAAAGATAGGATCAACTGTTGGAAGTAGGTGGGTCTCGTGGATATATTTTGAAAACTTTTGACCCACTTGACACAGGGATCAACTATCCATAAGACCAAAAACCCCAATCCAGGATGCATTACCCTTAATCTCGTGACCATGTACAGTAAATATTCTATCTAAAAGACAGAATCAAACAGCACTAAACATCCATAATAATCTACGACATGCAAGAAGTAGATCATACCTTTGGAGATTCGTAGTGCTTTAATGGAGAAGTTGCGACTCTACTTTGATGATGAGAATCTTTAACACCTCTTAGCCTTCCACGCTATGACCCGAATTGGATTTCTTTTCTCAAGAAGATTGGTGGAATCTCCAGGAGAAATCCCAACTTGAAACTCCAAGGAATTAGAAGAGAGAAGGAGAGAGAAACTTGTGCAACTCTTGCACAAAACGGGTTTTGGGCGTGAGAGAGTCTTATTGGACGTCCAAGAGATGTTTTTATATATTTTTAAATCTCTTCCTTGCTTAATTGAAATAGAAGTCTTACTTCCAAAGCAATTAGCAACTTTCTCCTTTCTTAACCCTTCTTTCTAGAGTTCAAGTTGGATTAGTGTTTTCCAATAACTTGGGCTAGCATGGGGACCACTAGGGATTCCTTGAAAGCTGGCTCCAACTGGAACACCGCGACCCCACATATCATGTGCAATCCAGGCCCACAGTTAATTGCAAATAACACCACTATGTAAATGCAATTGCACTCCAGTCTTAGGAATAAATTACAATGAAGACCCTAAACTTCCTAATTACCACAAGTAGGGCCTTCTATTAATATCCGTGGATCAATTGGAATAAATCTGTCTCTTCTAATATAAATTCCACATCTTGTTATCCTTGAGCTCCAATTAATCACAGTAATCATCAGTACCATTCAATTAACCCTTAATTAAGATGGGTGCACACTTACTAATGACAAATCCATCAATTGGCACAAGGGGATAATAGAGATAGATTCCATCTTGATCATTCAACATTTCCACAGTTCTACTACCACATACCCAAGACACCGAGGTGTTAACCTATAGTCGGTCTCACTCATTGGTGACTCAAAGCAAATGAATAGATAGAAACTTGAGTTTATCAATGTCTCAGGATTGAGAGCCTATTGCCAGGGAATTATGAGAGCATACCTTATTATTGAGACAGAATTTCGTAAGGTGCATCTCATGGTCCTTCAATACATCCAATGTCCAGCACCGTGATCCAGAATCTTATTTTCTGATGATCAAGACAAATCACACTATCTCATAGTGATCAAAGTGCTGCAACCTTATCAAATGAGATTCCCAGTCTCATTACTGGTTGTGAAGCTATTTAAGTATAAGATTTGTGACATATATCTCCCACGTGTGAATCTCATCCATGCACATATATCACATCTAATATACAAATGGGACCCGGTTCAACTCACGAACCATTATTTCATATGTATTGGTCATGTGCATGAAGTAGTAAAGTAACATTCATCTCATGAAAGTAAAGCATGATTTTATTGATAAATAAATAAATTAATCAATTTATTACATCAACTGATGGATTGAGTCCACAAAATCTAACAGTCTCCCACTTGGGCTCAATGCCAGTAAGGGTTGCATCTCATGCCCATCACTTCTACTTGCTGCTCAAAGACTTGGGTAGTCAAAGGCTTAGTAAAGAGATCTGCCAAATTATCCGCAGAGGCTGTCTTGGTAATAGCAATATCACCTCTATGCACAATCTCTCTGACTAAGTGATACTTCCTCTATATTGCTTTTGGCTTTTATGACTTCTGGGTTCCTTTGACTGAGCGACTACCCCGCTCTGTCACAGTAAACTGTGAGTGGCTGTCGTGCCAAAGGTACCACCCCAAGTTCCAAAAGGAATCTTTTAAGCCATACTGCTTCCTTAGCTGCTTCACAAGATGCTACATATTCAACCTCCAAGGTTGAATCAGCGGTTCATTCTTGTTTTATACTCCTCTAGCTGATAGCTCCGCCTCCAAGCATAAATACATAACCAGAGGTGGATTTCCTAGAATCCTTATCTGACATAAAGTCAGAATCTGTGTATCCGACTGGAATCAACTCATCACTGCTATAAATCAACATGTAATCTCTAGTCCTTCTCAAGTATTTGAGAATACATTTTACAACAATCCAATGTTCAGGTCCTGGATTAGATTGATATTTGCTGACTAGGCCCATTATATAACAAATATTTGGTCTAGTACATAACATAGCATACATGAGGCTACCAACAGCCGAAGCGTATGGTATCGACCTCATCTGCTCCTTTTCCTCGGGTGTCTTAGGACACTGATCCTTGGAAAGGTGCACTCCATGCCTGAAAGGTGTGATACCTTTCTTGGAGTCTTGCATTGCAAACTGTACTAGCACCTTATCCATGTATGCAGCCTGGGATAAGCCAATCATCCTATTTTTTTGGTCTCGATAGAGTTTGATCCCTAGGATGTAGCTAGCTTCTCCCAAGTCCTTCATATCAAAAGTCTTGGCTAACCAAACTTTTACCATTGACAACATTCCTATGTTTTTGCCAAGGAAAAAGATGTCATCGACATATAAAACCAGAAAAACTACCCTGTCACCCTCACTTTTCATGTACACACATGACTTATTCGGATTTTGACAAAAACCAAATGACTTGATTACCTGGTCAAAACGGATATTCCAGCTTCGGGATGCCTGCTTCAGTCCATAAATAGACTTTTGTAGCTTGCAAACTTTTTGCTCCTGGTTTTTAGCTACAAAACTGTCTGGCTGCACCATATAGATGTCTTCCTCAAGATGGCCGTTGAGAAACGCCGTCTTGACATCCAGTTGCCAAATCTCATAATCGAGATGAGCCGCAATGGATAAGAGTATCCGGATGGATTTGAGCATAGCTACTGGCGAGAAGGTTTCCTCATAATCGATCCCCTCTTTTTGAGTATATCCTTTCGCAACAAACCTAGCCTTATAGGTCTCCACTCTTCCATCTGGTCCTCTTTTTCTCTTATAGACCCACTTGCACCCAATAGGTTTAATATTGGTAGGAAAGTCCACAAGTGTCTAGACCTGATTTGAGTACATAAACTCCATCTCAGCTTTTATAGCATCTTGCCAGCGTCCCGAGTCTAAGTCATTGATTGCTTCATCATAGTTAGAGGGGTCTTGTTCTGGCTCTTCTGGGATTGCTTCATAAGACTCTCCCAAGAATGAGAACCTGTCAGGGGGTCTGACAATCCTCCCACTACGATGAGGTACTAGTGTAACTACTGGGTCTGGTAAGGGCGGTTCTTCCTCAAGTCCAGTCATACTTGGATTTGGAATTGATTGCTCCTGATTCTCGTCCAAGATCACCTTTTCTAAAGATTTCCGGTCCATCATATAATCTTCCTCCAGAAAAACCGCATTGGTGCTGACTAGCACTTTCTGTTCTCTGGGATTATAGAATAACTAGCCTTTAGTTCCTTTAGGATATCCTATAAACGTGCATACTTCTGACTTCGTTTCCAACTTATCCATCTTAACCTTGAGCATGTGTACTGGACAACCCCAAATGTATAAATGTTGTAGACTAGGCTTTCTCCCAGACCACAATTTCCGGGTAGTCTTAGATATAGACTTAGATGGTACGAGGTTTAGTATGTACATTGCAGTATCCAAAGCGTATCCCCAAAAGGATATAGGTAATCTTGAGAAACTCAGCATAGACCTAATCATATCTAAAAGAGTTCGGTTCCTTCTTTCTGCTACTCCATTCTGTTGAGGCATACCAGGAGCATACAACTGGGATAGAGTCCCATTTTCTGATAAGTAACCCATAAAATCAGCAGAGAGATATTCCCCTCCTCGATCTGATCGAAGAGTCTTGATACTCTTACTTAATTGCTTTTCCGCTTCCGCTTGAAACTCTTTGAACTTTTCAAAAGCTTCGGACTTGCGGTACATAAGGTATATGTAACCATATCTTGAGTAATCATCTGTGAAAGTGATTAAGTACTCATATCCTCCTCTGGCCCTGACATTAATGGGTCCGCAGACATCAGTATGCACTAATTCCAATAAATCTTTGGCCCTATTACCCTTAGCTGAAAAGGGTCTTTTGGTCATTTTACCTTCCAAACAGGACTCATAGACAGGCATTGGTTCTACCACCAATGAAGGTAAGATACCATCTTTCACTAGCCTCTCAATCCTATTAAGGTTTATATGACCTAGCCTCAGGTGCCAAAGTTTTGTTGGATTAGATGAGGGTGACTTTCTCTTTAATGATGGTCTATTAATTGTTTCAGTATCATGTATCTCATACATCGTGGGGTTTAACAAATAAAGTCCATTGGTTACCTTGCCAAAACATATGAAAGATTCATCTTTATGATAATTTCAGTACCAAAAGTAATAGAATAACCTTTATTCACCAAACTAGAAACTGAAATTAAATTCCGCCTTAAAGACGGTACATATAATGTTTCTAACAAAACCAATTTATTATTTGAAAAACATAAACTAATGACTCCCACTGAAACAGCCTCCGCCTTAGTGTTAGATCCTAGGTTGACAATGATTTCTCCATCACTTAGCCTCCTGGTTTCCCTGAACCCCTGCAACGTATTACATATGTGATTAGTTGCCCCGGAATCCACACACCAGGATTCTGAAGTACCACTTGCAAAACTAACTTCAGATATAAGTGACTCAATCATACCTAGGGTCTTTTTCTTAGACAGATATTCTGGACAATTCCTCTTCTAATGTCCTGTCTTACCATAATGGAAACACTTTCCTTTTGTCCCTGAACCCTTAGTTTTAGCCATGCCACCAGTTGGATCATTCTCCACCTTAGGACCCTTCGGAACTGATTTCTTTTTGCCTTTTCACCCTTTGCCTTTCGGCTTGGACTTGGCATCTGACTTTTTATCATTAAGGCAGTTGGTTTTTTCTTCATAATCCCTTCAGTTGCTACCAGCTGACTAGATAGCTCAGCTAGAGTCAGATTCATTTTATTCATATTATAATTGACCTTGAAATTGTTGAATGACTCTGGTAGTGACTCAAGGATTATGTCAACCTGCGATCCTGCATCAATCGCAGCTCCCAGTACATCTAACTCATTTAATGAGCCCGTCATCTTCAACATGTGTTCCTGTATTGATGTACCTTCAGCCATCTTGGTGCTAATGAGCACCCTCATGGCTGCCTGCCTAGCAGGTCTGCCTTGTTTTGTAAGCATCTCCTTTAAGTTCGATATCATATCATATGCAGTCTTATAAGATTGATGTTGGTGTTGCAGCACACTAGACATGGATGCCAGAATGTAACATCAAGCCATCTCATCGTCTTTGGCCCATTTGGTGTAAAGGACCTTTTCTGCTTCAGATGCATCTGGGCCAGGCTCTTCAAGGGGGTTTTTGGTAAGGACATATTTATATCCTGAAGCTGTTAGGACAATTTCCAGATTCCGTTTCCAGTCTACATAGTTGGATCCCATCAACTTATTCTAGTTGAGGATGGTCGCAAGTGGATTGAAAGTATTCGAATTCATGCTTGTAATACTGTAGCACATAACCATACATTCAATTAATGAATTTAAATGACATTAGGGTTTAGTATTCTACCAAATTTATGTGAAAATCCTCATAACCACAAAATTCAGAATACATTAGAATCCCAATCCTGCGGGGTATGCCTCCTTGGGGAGTGCAAATACATTCTAGACTGGTGCGGATCAAAGTTGGTCAAAATTGGGATTAAGACTAACTATCCATGATCCCCTTAATTCATTACTATTTAGGTATCTCATACCAAATAATGTATGACTCCCGATTAGCTTCAGTTTCTAAAATACATGAGGCAAATCCTTGCGGATACTGCATCATTATTTTAGTTAAGTGTGACCCACCAACTAGCATTGCATGACAATCGTTGCGGGCAGCTCCTCCTTGGGGAGTGGGCTCCCACCCCGTCTCATCAACACTATCCATAGGAGATCCATATCCAGTATCCAGATAAATACAAACCTTACGTGGGGAATGGCCATTCTCAAAATGGCGCGAGGCTAATACTTTCCTTACAATGGACCTATGGTAGAAAACCATGGGGATTTGTATATATATAAATGCCCTGCTCCCACTTAATATTTTAGAGTTAAGGATTTCCTTATAGGTGTATGGGTCCATCAGATATAGGTATAAATTCATCTCATGATACGACCAATGATTGGTTCCAAGTCAAGTTATTTTAAGGAAAGTCCAGTTTCTAAAATTAGTGTTACCAATAGATCCATCTCATGGGCCCACCAACTCTAATTAGAACTCTTTCCAAAAATTAATTTGATTTGACCAATTTTGGAATTTGCGATGTTTGGATCAGATATGGAAATACTCTAACATAAGCATTCATCCATAAATAGAAAGTGCTATAATAAAAGACTAGTCCTCTCGTCCACATGGCCCAGGCGGAAAAGACTTCTTGGACTTCTAGACTTTCCAAAACTTTGGGATTCCTCAAACTCTTTGGGCATCTCCAAAACACGTTTTGGTAATCTTCAAACTCTTTGATTAGGAGTCCAGCTTCTCTTTCCTTCTTTGTTTTGTACATCTCCAGAATTTACAAATTTTAAAAAAATACATAAATTCCTATGTCTCTATAATGAGACTTACATGGTAATCTAAACATGGAAATAAAAGGGCTATAGTGAAATTCACCATGCCTTGCCTTTTCACGGGAAACCAAGGAAACCATGATGCCCTTTACACTTAGCCACAAATAAACTAATAAGTAAAAGGAAAGAAAAATCATGTGGGCCATATGGAGAGGACATTATCACCTGCAAGTTAGTATCTGATACAACAAAGCATCTCACAAAACCAGGTTGCCAAACCACAATGGAAAAACAAGATGCCAAAGGTTTGCCTCCATTATACAAGATCCCCTACGCAGAGGGGGTCTAGGGGCAGCGCCCCCGGCGGGGTTCGAGCTGCCCGGTCAGCTCGCGGGGGTCCAGGGGGCAGCGCCTCAAAAAAAAAAAATGAAAACAACAACTCAGACCAAGAACAAAATGATTCTGCCTGGGTTCGGCTAGCCGATCTGGTCCCTACGGCTAGCCAACAGACCTCTACAGCCATAATGGTCCGTGTGACTAACCGACCTGACGAACCCAGAAATTTGGGTTTTTTCAGATTTGGCTCCTGCTGTTCCCAATCACTTCTAATGATCTCAGTATGCTTCTAATGGCATCTTACCATCCTCCTATCATGATTAAAACCTTTTGTGACTTTCCAAACATGGATCTACTACAAAAGCAAGCAAACCCAATAAACACTAATCCTTTCATAGCCCTTGCTCTATCCTCCTCACATCTCATGCAAAGATTAGAACAAGATTACTAATCTAACATGATTAGAGATGAGGTATGACTATGATACCAATTTTTGGAAGTAGGTGGGTATCGTGGATAGATTTCCAAAACTTTTGACCCACTTGACACAGGGATCAACTATCCATAAGACCAAAAACCCAATCTAGGAAGCATTACCCTGAATCTTGTGACCATGTACAGTAAATATTCTATCTAAAAGACAGAATCAAACAGCACTAAACATCCATAATAATCTACGACATGCAAGAAGTAGATCATACCTTTGGAGATTCGTAGTGCTTTAATGGAGAAGTTGCGACTCTACTTTGATGATGAGAATCTTCAACACCTCCTAGCCTTCCACGCTATGACCCAAATTGGATTTCTTTTCTCAAGAAGATTGGTGGAATCTCCAGGAGAAATCCCAATATGAAACTCCAAGGAATTAAAAGAGAGAAGGAGAGAGAAACTCGTGCAACTCTTGCACAAAACGGGTTTTGGGCATGAGAGAGTCTTATTGAACGTCCAAGAGATGTTTTTATATATTTTTAAATCTCTTCCTTGCTTAATTGAAATAGAAGTCTTACTTCCAAAGCAATTAGCAACTTTCTCCTTTTTTAACCTTTCTTTCTAGAGTTCAAGTCGGATTAGTATTTTCCAATAACTTGGGCTAGCGTGGGGACCACTAGGGACTCCTTAGAAAGCTGGCTCCAACTGGAACACCGCGACCCCACATATCATGTGCAATCCAGGCCCACAGTTAATTGCAAATAACACCACTATGTAAATGCAATTGCACTCCAGTCTTAGGAATAAATTACAATGAAGACCCTAAACTTCCCAATTACCACAGGTAGGGCCCTCTATCAATATCCATGGATCAATTGGAATAAATCTGTCTCTTCCAATATAAGTTCCACATCTTGCTATCCTTGAGCCCCAATTAATCACAGTAATCATCAGTACCATTCAATTAACTCTTAATTGAGATGGGTGCACACTTACGAATGACAAATCCATTAATTGGCACAAGGGGATAATAGAGATAGATTCCATCTTGATCATTCAATGTTCCTACAGTTTTGCTACCACATACCCAAGACACCGAGGTGTTAACCTATAGTCGGCCTCACTCATTGGTGACTCAAAGCAAATGAATATATAGGAACTTGAGTTCATCAATGTCTCAGGATTGAGAGCCTATTACCAAGGAATTATGAGAGCATACCTTATTATTAAGACAGAATTTTATAAGGTGCATCTCATGGTCCTTCAATACATCCAATGTACCAGCACCGTGATCCAGAATCTTATTTTCTGATGATCGAGACAAATCACACTATCTCATAGTGATCAAAGTGTTGCAACCTTATCAAATGAGATGCCCAGTCTCATTACTGGTTGTGAAGCTATTTAAGTATAAGATTTGTGACATATATCTCCCGCGTGTGAATCTCATCCATGCACATATATCACATCTAATATACAAATGGGACCTGGTTCAACTCACGAACCATTATGTCATATGTATTGGTCATGTGCATGAAGTAGTAAAGTAACATTCATCTCATGAAAGTAAAGCATGATTTTATTGATAAATAAAGAAATTAATCAATTTATTACATCAACTGATGGATTGAGTCCACAAAATCTAACACATGTAGAACAGGTCATCATATTGAGAAGGAATATCAAAGCTAAGACACCAAAAAGTCAGATGGGTACTAAGAATGTCTTTCGAATCAAAATGTAGCTAAGGCTATGGTCTCCTTTTTAAAAAAAGATTAACTGTTAAGTGAAACCAAGCATACTTGGCCCCTATACTTCACAACACAGATGAAGGAAGTAGAAATACCAAGAGTGCAAATCGACTGCAAGTCAGCACTAACCTCATCACCATAACAGCTTTACAAGAGTTAGGCATCCCAACCAACAAACAGTCTAGCATGAACACATCAATACATGGATATGATGGGTAAGTGAAAAACCTGGTTGGAAAGATTTGCATCATGTTCCAATTTGGGGAACTGAAATTTGAGGCCATGCTACATGTCATCAAAACAAGAGCCTGATTCAACATTTTATTAGGGAGATGATGGCTGTATGATTTTTCTATAATGTCCTCCACGTTGCATCAATGTCTTAAGTACATAGATGATGATGGTAAGGTACACCACGTCTTTGCAAACGAACATCCTTTCAAAGGAAATGAAGTATATTTCACAGATGCAACCATGTACAAAGAAGAGTCTAAAGATTCAAAATCCAAGAAAAACAGAAGAAATTGCCTCTAAGGGGGGAATCAACATGCACTCAATAGGAGAAAGAGGGAAATAAAACCCAAAGGGTCAGATTCACATATCAACCAACCATAATAAAGGACAAAGACAGTCCATTGGTTATCCTAGTAAAGGCCTTTCAAAATCAGACCTTCATAGTCTAAACCAAAAGGTGCGACAAGCTAGTCATAGTGGTTACATCACAAAAACTAGTCTATGTTGGATGTAGGTGGGTCTCGTGGATAGATTTTCAAAACTTTTGACCCACTTGACACAGGGATCAACTATCCATAAGACCAAAACCCAATCCAGGATGCGTTACCCTCAATTTCGTGACCATGTACAGTAAAAATTCTACCAGCACTAAACATCCAAAATAACCTACGACATGCAAGAAGTACATCATACCTGTGGAGATCCGCAGTGCTCTAATGGACTTCTTCAAGACCTCTTAGCCTTCCACGCTATGACCCCCGAATTGGATTTCTTTTCTCAAGAAGAATGGTGGAATCTTCAGGAGAAATTCCCAACTCGAGACTCCAAGGAACTAGAAGAAAGGAGAGGAGAGTAACTCGCGCAACTCTTGCACGAAAGGGTTTTGGCGTGAGGGAGAGTCTTATTGGACGTCCAAGAGATTTTATAGACTTCCAAATCTCTCCCTTGTCTAATTGAAATAGAAGTCTTACTTCCAAAGCAATTAGTGGCTTTCTCCTTTCCAAACTCTTATTTCTAGAGTCCAAGTCGGATTAGTGTTTTCCAATATCTTGGGCTAGCGTGGGGACTACTAGGGATTTCTTAGAAAGCTGGCTCCAACTGGAACACCGCGACCCCACATCTCATGTGCAATCCGGGCCGACAGTTAATTGCAAATAACACCACTATATAAATGCAATTGCACTCCAGTCTTAGGAATAAATTACAATGAAGACCCTAAACTTCCCAATCACCACAAGTAGGCCCCTCTATCAATATCCGTGGATCAATTGGAATAAATCCGTTTCTTCCAATCTAAGTTCCACATCTTATTATCCTTGAGCCTCAATTAATCACAGTAGTCATCAGTACCATCCAATTAACTCTTAATTGAGATGGGTGCGCACTTATTAATGACAAATCCATTAATTGGCACAAGGGGATAATAGAGATAGATTCCATCTTGATCATTCAACGTTCCCACAGTTCTACTACCATATAACCAAGACACCGAGGTGTTAACCTATAGTCGGCCTCACTCATTGGTGACTCAAAGCAAATGAATAGATAGAAACTTGAGTTCGTCAATGTCTCAGGATTGAGAGCCTATTGCTAGGGAATTATGAGAGCATTCCTTATTATTGAGACGGAATTCCATAAGGTGCATCTCATGGTCCTTCAATACATCCAATGTACCAGCACCGTGATCCAGAATCTTACATTCTGATGATCGAGACAAATCACACTATCTCATAGTGATCAAAGTGCTGCAACCTTATCAAATGAGATGCCCAATCTCATTACTGGTTGTGAAGCTATTTTAAGTATAAGATTTGTGACATATATCTCCCGCGCGTGGATCTCATCCATGCACATATATCACATCTAATATACTAATGGGATCCAGTTCAACTCATGAACCATTATGTCATACGTATTGGTCATGTGCATGAAGTAGTAAAATAACATTCATCTCATGAAAGTAAAGCATGATTTTATTGATAAATAAAGAAATTAATCAATTTATTACATCAACTGATGGATTGAGTCCACAAAAACTAACAGTCTCCATCACCTAACTTGTTAGAGCCAAGCAAGAAGACAATGAGCTAGTGATCAGCATCATCAATAGATGGGTAGAGATGGCTAAAAGATGTGAAGACCCCTTGTCAAAGTGTGTTGGTCATATTTGGTGCTAGCACAAACTCCAAAGCCATATTTTCTCCAAGATGGTTGGAATGAAAATTGAAACCCATGAATAATTAGCTAAAATCTCTACGATGGTGGAAATAAACCTTCTACAACCAAGCTTAAAAAGTTATCACACTAATTGTGAGGTGAGTAGAGCAAGATTAGGGCAAATAGTCAACCTAGGGATGCTACTCCAAATGAAAGAAGAACAAGAAGAGTCATTTCAAAGATTTGGCAATAGGTGACAAAACTTGGTTGATTAATGCATCGAAATGCCTTCATGAAGAAATCGCTTAGCTTGATGTCAGTTGGGGTTCCATATTCACATTCAAAAGGTCATGATAGGCATGGAATTCCAATCATACGAAGAGCTATCCTCGGTGGCTACGAACATTGAAAAAAGTACTGCCCATCCATTTAGAAGGATGAAAAGGTGTTACTCCGCCACATGTGATTCCAACACTAAATCCAAATCAAACAAAGATAAATTTTCAAAAACGGAATTGTCAAACCAACTTCCACCTCTGCACCCATGGCCAGTTCCGACCCCCATGTACAATGCTTAAGGGTCACTTTTCATGGTTGGGCCAGCCTGATCCGATCCACACCTGATCATTTTCTCCTAAGCAGATGATCATGCCATTACACATCCCCTTGAAGAAATTACAAACTGAGGCCACTAATGTTCAACCTGTATAGTTGGCAATCCCATCAAATAATTAAAAAGGGTACGACTTCAAAAAACCAATCAGGCTAGGGAACTAAAAAGGTCTCCTAGTCCCCTATGATGGCATGATGTCTAAGTAGTGGGACGAATACAGACGTGAAGGCTCCATCGACACTCATACATACAACCTAGGATATGTTCCTTATCGCAACTTCTCTACAGAAATCTCTAATTTTGAAAAAGAGTTCATTATATTCTCGGATGGATACAGTTCAAATAAAACGGTTTTGGATAATGAACCAGACAACTGGGCTTACTTCCAACATAACAAAGAATGTAGTGATGATGATGGAACTCCTCTTTAGGTAACATGGCCCGCAGATGAAGAAATAGACAACAATGGTCAAAGGGGATGGGATCATCTTGTACTAAATGTAAAAGTTGAAAGGCCAATAAAAAAAACCCTTGGAAAGGGATAAAGCCCTAGCTCAAACCAAAACATGACTTCCTAGAAGGATTTACGGAGTTGGAAGCTTCCGAAAACAATGTGAAAGTACCTCCTCCTTGTTGAAAATTTATACTAAAAGCATACTTTTATGTATTTATCTTTGAATGATTCACTTATTAGTAAAGTTTGCTTTTCATCTTAATGAGAATTGGTATAGGCAAATGGTTGCATTATTATTTATTATGTATAAGTTTGTCTTTTATTTTATAAAGTAGACAAGTTGGTGTGTAGAGTTCAACTTACCCACGAAAGACTTGTTTGTTGGTTCTTATAGAATATAAGTTATTGTTGTTCACAATCTAGATGGAGCTAGACATACTATCAGTACGATTGTAGCATGATGTTTTAGTAAGCTTGTCTTAGCAGCGGGAAATGGTATAGTTTCAACTCATTATGTTAGTACGCTTTGTGTGTATTGAACATGACCACTTTTGGGTTATTGTCTTTATACTGACTATATAAGATGATTAACATCCAAATGGTTATTATGAGTACTTGTATCTTAATCCCGATATAAATAATAGACACATACATTTCATGTTTGGAATTTTGATTTACAAGGGAGTGAGACCTTTTATGGGTCAATAATCTCATTAAATTAGATGACCACACTATATGTGTGGTGCATATTAGTTTATTGATGGAATCCACATCCCATACTAGGGATTGTTGATATCCCCTTGATGAAGTTTATAAGTTTTGATTATGTCAAACCCTGTGGGTGGATTTTGTGTCTGCCATATCAAATAAGTTAAGTGTAAGGTCTTAAGGAATTATAAAGATATCGATTAAATATAGGTGTTAGTAATTATTTAATCGATGGATATCTGAAATCTTAATAAGGGGAGATTAATAAGCATTGAATAATAAGATGCTTGAAATATTATTTTGAGAATAAGGACAGGATTGCAAATATAATTCTTTAGTAGATTGAATTGTAATTTATGAAACTAGAATTCTAATTTTGGTCGAATTAGGGTTTCCTATTTCCATAAGTAGCTTATTCCTTATTTATTTCTTAAGGTCTTTATTGTAGCCTATAAATATGCATTATTGCTTTCTAGGAAAAATACACAAGAGAAATCTTGTTTTTGAGAGCAAGGAGAATTTGTAGAAGAGGTGTAACAGTGCGAGTTTGAGCATAGAGGAATACAGTAGAAGGTCTTGAGACTTTGGGCTGCTATAAAATCGAGATCAAATCAGAGAGATCTCGCAGGTATGGTTTTTGAATCATCATCATCTAAAAATATTTCCGCAGTAAGCTGTGTGCAATATGCAATATCTAGGGATCTTGGTGGTTGCCTCCGAACACTCTTAACCCTCCGAGTAAGGATTAGGTCCATGAGATCACTTTAGTGACCTTAGAAAATCTTTGTCACACCTTTTTAAGTTTAAAAATAAAAGGAAAAGTGCTTACAGAATATATCAATTTCTTAAGTGAATTTGTGGACTGTTCTGCATGGACTTATGCAGAAATGCTCAGACTTAATCCAAAAATCACAAGTCATTTGTTGAACATCACTTTAGATATAGAGCTTGAAAAGCAAGGTCAAAGGTGAACCAAGCTCCAAAAAATGGATATAATAGAAAAAGAAGTTCAAAAGCTCAAGGATGTTAACTTCATTCATGTAGAAAAGCACCTAGACTGGCTGGCAAACATAGTCCTAGTCACAAAGAAAAGTGGTCAAACCATAGTCTTCATTAACTCAGAGACCTAAATAAAGTATGTCCAAAAGAAGACTTTCCCTTACCTATTTCGAAACTCATGATAGACAACACCACTAGATACAAAAGGATGTCAATCATGGACAGATTCTCAAGGTATAAGTAGATAAAAATGTAGCCCAAAGAGAAAAAGCACATATCTTTCCAGACACCATTCGGAGTTTATTGATACACTATTATGCCTTTTGTACTAAAAAATGCTAGAGCCACCTATTAGGGACATGATGAAAATCTTTAAAAGATAGGCAGCATAAAACTGTTGAATATTATGTCGACAACTTGGCTATTAAAAGCAAAAAAATAGGCGATCATCTGAAAGACCTTTGCAAAGTCTTCGAGCAATTGCAAAAATCCAAACTCCACATGAATCTGCTAAAATACTTCTTGGGAGTTTGCTCAAAAAAATTCCTAAGGTTCATTGTTTGAAAATATTGAATTGAACTTGACCTTAGCATAGTCAATGCTATACTAGAAATGCCTCCACCTCAGATGCTAAAGCAGCTCCGACGATTACAAGGAAGGTTGGCATACATCAAAAGGTTCATCTCAAATCTATTAGGCAAATGCCTACTATTCTCCAAACTAATGAAGAAAGGAGCGAGTTCATATGGGACAAAAAATGTGATGACACCTTCAAAATATCAAAATGTATATCACCAACCCACCTGTTCTCATAATACCTATGTCTAAGAAACCCTTCATCCTATATACAAGGGACTTGGAACACTCATTGGGGGCATTGCTCGCTTAAAAGAACGACAAAGGAAAAGAAGTTGCTCTCTACTACGTTACTCAAATGATGATAGGAGCAAAACTCAAATATTCACCAGTAGAAGAAGAATGTTTGGTACTCATGTTCGCTGTCCAAAAACTACAGCACTACTTGCTATCTCATATTATATACCTGGTCTCTTGGGTAAATCAAATAAATGTGCTGGTTTCAAAAGCCGGAGATTTAATCGATCGATTGGTAAAATGGTCATTTTGCTAACTTAATATGACCTTAGATACATTTCGGGAAAATCTATCAAAGGGCAAACCCTAGCCTATTTCCTAGCAGAATATCCACTATTGGAAGGCCTTGACCTCAAAACAAAACTGCCTAATGAAGCTACATTCCTCGTAGCATAACCCGTGATGGAAGTAAACCCATATATTCACTGGACCATGTACTTTGATAGAGCTTCAAGAAATAATAAGAACCATCAACCAGTGGCAAGAGCCGGAATAGTCTTCTGTAGTCCGGGAAAACATATATACCACATTCTTTTTCGATAACAAAGGGGTGTTCTAACAATGAAGTAGAATATATAGCCCTAATTATCAGATATTGATATCGTCATAGTCTATACAGATATTTAACTTGTCTTCAAACAAATGAATTCGGAACATCAAGTGAAGACACCGAGTCTGTGGCCATTCCATGAACGGGCTCAACAACTATGGAAACAATTCAGTTTGGTGGAATTTAATCATATTCCATGATATCAAAATGCCAAAGCAAATTCATTAGCTAGCCTGGCGGCATCATTGACTGTATTAGAATGCAATCAAGTCAAAATCTCAATTGTCAAATGTTGGTTTTTTCCTCCCCTAGAAACTATCTCGACTCCAATAGAATGCTTTAGGGCAACGAAAAGTCGATTCTTCTCTTTGAGAATTCCTTTCGGGATTGGCAGGAACTTTTCATCAGTTACGTATTGTTCGAAGTCCTGCCGGAAAATCCTAAGGATAGAGCAAGCATCTAGAGGTGAGCTCTTAAATTCCATTTCAATATGCCATAAAAAAATGTTGTACTATAAATCCTATGATAGGGTACTCCTTCGTTGCCTATCTCAAAAGGAAGCAATAGGAACCCTAAAGGAAGTACATGCAGGCCTATGTGGGGAGAATTTGTTGGGGCCAAAACTACATGATCAAATTTAGAGAGGTTATTATTGGGCAACACTGGTCTCTCATGCCATGAAATTTGCAGAAAGGTGAAGGAGTGCCAAATTAATGGAGACTATATTCATGTGCCTCCGAAAAACTTGCACCTAACTTTTTTTTTTTAGTTGTTTGATTCCTGGGGAATGGATATTGTTGGAAATATCCACCCACCATCAAATAGGGGGCATCATTTCATCCTATCTGCTACAGACTACTTCTTTAAGTGGGCCGAAGTAGTTCCCTTAACTGAAGTTAAAGCAACCATAGTTATCAATTTTGTGAAAATAAACATCATCCGTAAGTTCAGGGTGCCAAAATAGTTATACCATGACAATTGACTGCAGTTCAGTAGTGACAAATTCTATAGGTTCTGTGACAAATATGGAATTCAATGTTGCCTATCCATGGCCTATAACCCTATAGCAAATGGCTTGGCAAAAGTTTTCAACGAGATGATTTGCAAAATACTATAAAAATGGTCTTAGACAACAAAAAGTCATGGGGCAAGCATTGTGGGCCTATCGAACTACTGTGTGTAGCCCCATTAGGTCTACATCATACTCCTTGGTATACATCTGTGAAGCGGTGGTGCCTCTAGAATACAACTACCTTCCTTTTGTGTGGCTCTTGCAGAAAAGTTCACAGTAGAGAAGAATACAAAATTGAGGCTCCAAGAGTTAGAGTGTCTTAACGAAAAACAATTGGCAGCTTGACAAAGCATTGAGCTATACCAAGCTCAAATAGCCGGAGCATGCGGCAAAAAGGTAAAAGAAAGGTCATTCAAAAAGGGCGACTTAATTCTAGCTGTCAGAAGACAACGCACTCCAACTCTTAAATCAAAAGGAAAACTTGAACCAAAGTGGAAAGGGCTATTCATCATTGATAACATCTATTCCACCGGCACTTTCACTGTCTTCACCATGGAAGGAAACCGATGTATGATGCCAATCAATGGAAAATTCCTAAAGTGGTATTACTATTGAAAGCACTGCACCTTCCATCTAAAAGCAAATAAGAGGTCTAGTAGCATAGTATCCCAACCCTCGGAAATAATCATAGATGAACAAATCAAGGACCTTAGACAAAAGTCATACAAAAAGACACCGGTCAATTTCTATTCATTTGACTCCTCTTAATCAAAGTAAAATGTATGGACCATGGACCATGGAAAAAGTCATACACTCAAGACCCCAGCCAAAGTCCATCCTACATGGCTTCTGTCAAAATCAAACATCAATTCCATTTAATAAAAAAGGAGATCTTTGTTCAAAAAGAAATGTTCATTACATCAAAAAATTAATCATGCAAATATTGCTCAATTTGCCTCGAGATCTCCTAAAGATTGAACTTTGATCATTGGCCCAAGAAGGCCATATAAGCATGAGCAATAAGTTCAGCAGCAGCTTCATTAATGGACATTCCAAGGGCTTCCTCCACAGATTTGATGAAAGCACTCAACCTTGCCTCTTCGGCACCAAACTTGCCAGTAATACCCTCTAAGCTTTAAGTCAAGATTGCAAAGGACGTGCTATCATGTGATGGGTTGCCCAAAGATCAAACAACTTTTTCTCAATTTGCTCGATATGCTTCTTCTAAAAGACCTTAAGGTGGCTCTGCTAGAGGGTATGGCTAACCTTTTACTGTATAAGTTTCAACATTTACTGGTCAAAGGCCTCCTTCTCGTTGAGCACTTCTCGCCAATAAAAACTCCAAGGGTCCTTACCTGCTCACCCTAACCAAGCCTCCGTTACTTCGGAAAGCCCATGAAAAAGCACAATCAAAGGACTCATATCCATCATTGCTGCTCTGGCACTCAAAGTAATGTCCAATGAATGATGAAGAATGCCGATAATCCTTAGCCTGTTGGAGGACAAGGCTTGGAGAGCACTACTCAAACTAAACCACATAGTCTCCTTTACAAACTCGACAGACTGCCACTCCTCCATGGTGGCATATCTTTTACGAGGAGGCTCACCTTCGGAAAAATTGCTCGAACCTACTGTAACGACTTAAGCAGGATCAGTAGTATCTTTAAAAATAGACTCTATATGAGTCACAAGATCACCCCAACCTCAATGACAACCACACTTGGTACCAAAGATGCGACCAAGTGCTTCTTTTTCAAAGAAGTTGCCCTTTGTTGCCCCAGGCTACAGAGGAGGGTGAAATGCCAGTACCACCTTGAGCTGCAGTGGAGCTTTTATTATTAGTGACTTGTAACGGCTGTCTCTTTAAAAACTACAAGGGCAGATCCATTGAAAGTAGTGGAAACTCCCTCATTTTGTATGAATGTAGCCTTTGTTATGGCTTTAACCTATGGAGTAGCCTATTCAAGTACAACACCATAGGCAATAAAAACTGCCTCTTCTTTATCAGTCTCCATTAGGGTTAGACTCTGAAGTGGCCATTGTCCTCTTGAAATCTCCCTCTCAAGGCATTCACTAAAGCCTCTCACAAAATTTCTTGCATTTGAAAGCACTGCAAGCGGTTTCGATTTTGACTCAATTATCGGATCAACTATTTGTATAATTGGCTCAACCTGATCTAGTCGTGGCTCTGATTGTTCTGAAAACAAACAAGAACAAGATTATCAAAATCAAATAAAAAGAAAAGATGAAGTAAAAAAGCAAAAGATGATCACCTTCAAGTACAAGAGCCAACTATAGAAAGATTCATGTACAATCTTTTCAATTGAGGCCTCCAACATTGGAGGAGCCTTTGGTACATGAGGGAGGACTTCCATGGATTGGAGAGGGCTAGTCCTAAAATTTGGCTTCCTTCTTTAGATTCTGAGATAAAAAAGGGACGAAATAGAAGGAAAAATACCAACGAAAATGAAATAAGAGGAAGTTAATACAAGTACCATAATCCTTGATAGCCACGATGACTGGAGTCACCATTGTCTCCCCCTTTGAAATCAATGCTTTAGTCTCTACAAACAATAGGAATCATCATAAAGTTTGCATCAACAATAGTTGAAAAAAAACAAGGAAAAGAACAAATAAACTCATCTACAGCAAACAGGGGCAAACTAAGAGCCTTTAGATGTGAAGCCTTCTTAGGCTCAACAACATGATGATGAGAACTTTTTGCCTTCTTCTGCTGCGAATGCCGAGGAACTGACTTAGAGGTAGACTTAGAAGAAGAACCACCAGTAGCTTGAGTTAATGGAGGAGAAACCAAGGGAATGATAGCACGAGGAGACTCCATAATAAGATCTGCAAAAGCAATGTATGTGTCCTTATGGGATGGTATCCTAAAAGTAAGGGAGGTTGACCCCAGATATATCGCTTATAAGCTACTTTTTCAGGCTTCTTAGTATTTACCTCTACCTTCCTAAAGACAATCTTCACGCTGCTAGTCCTATGAATCCATGAAGAGCCGGGCAACTCTTCGCAAACTACTGGGCAAACCCAAAAAGTCACCTTAGCATCCTTCTAGTGAGGATAAAGGAACTTTGCACCCATTCTATAACGTGAAAAAAATTCCCACACATTTTAAGCATGTAGCAACATACCTTGACTATGCCTCAAGCTACCTGGGTGTTGACCCATAAAAAATTACAAATGTTGTAGTGAAGACATTGTAAGCAAATTTCAAACCAAGGGTACATAAACCTTAGGATTATGGAATGGTTAGTCAAATATTGCATCTAGATATTTAGGGCTGATGCAATCCACTCAAAAGACTTCAGATGAGCTCAGAGTGTAGCAATTCCAATTCCAGAGTTAGTGAACTTCATTTGGTCACTTGACTCACCAAACTTCAAATTTAAGGTCCATTTGCACAAAGTCTTAAGGTCATTGAACATACTCAAGCTTCGAGGTTACCAAAGTGGCTCAAAATCTCATGGCAACTCCAAAACATACTTGGAAATGATATTTCAAAGTTTCAAAGCATTTAGACATCATTTGGACCCAAACACAGTTAGGATGGTCGTCTACTAAGCTCTATAGGGTCACTCTGCAAAGTGACACCTTTTGAAGATCAAATAAGCTAAAACTCCTGGAGGAAACTCAAATTATGATTAAGGGAGGCTCTATAAAATTTCACATCAAACAAACATCATTTGACCCAAATTCAACAAACATGTCAACTATAGGTCCGTGACCCCTAGGGCATGGGGTCACTGACCAAAGTCCTACTGTCCAACACCCAAAATTGCTGAAATTTGGATACAAAGCTTCAATCATTCTCAAAAGATATTCTTTAAAATTTCAAGTTAGAAGGACTTCGTTTGAGCCTACTTCAATGACATATCAACTAAGAGTCCGTGACTTCCAAGTCATGGGGTTCATTGACCAAAGTCCTGTTTCTAGGAGGCTAAAGCTGATGAAATTCAGAATAGAGATTCAAAATATTAGAATATGCAACATGTGGGTCACTGTTCGAAATCCTACTTCCACAATCCAAACTGCATAAAATCTGGATAGACACTTCAAGATACCCCTGACATTAGTCCCTCTAAGTTTCAAACCAAACCGAAGTCATTTAGGCCTCAAACAGCTAAAACAAGAGCCCATTTTCATGAAAAGTCAACAGGGAAGTTGACCAACTTCAAAAGGTCAAAATGGCTTGAAATTTTTATGGTAACTCAAAATAATGTCAAAAAGCATCCCTCCAAGTCTCGTGAAGATTGGACATCATTTGGGTCCCAAACAGGAGAAAGCGGGTCACATATGCAAAAATCCAAAACTAGGCCTTGGTAGTGACGGTGGCCCACAGTCACGGACACCTGTGACTTGATCCTGGATGGTTTCTAGGAGTTATTTCACTTTATTTTGAATTGTAACTCCCTTACAACTACTAAGAACCATTCCAACTTCCTCTGAAGCCTATAAAAGGCACACTTGGGTTCTGAAGAATGGGTTAAGGCAAGATTCGAAGCAAGCTCCAAGCAATCAATCACTTTCAACAAGTTACAAGCCTAGTTCCATGCATCCATAAGACTTCCAAAGTACTTCCAGCACTCCAAGTCTACTTATTCTCCTTTCTTACGAACTTAAGGTGAGAAACAGTTCAAAGAAGAAGAAAAAGCATGCGTCTCACTTTAAGAAGATAAATGCAAGGGCCACTTGGATGAAGGCTTTTTTCTTTTGATTTTCTCACTTGGAAAGGGTTTTAAGTCATCCCGGAAGTTGTGAACAAGCATTCTAGGCTTCATTTTGTTTCTTGAAAATTATAGGTTTATAATGACACAACTTTGGCTCCATTTTCGCTTATATAAGCACCCTTTTCAAATTTGTACAAAAATAGTCCGGAACTAAAAGGCAATGATTATCAAAGGTTTAAGTCGATTCCACAGCCAAATTGAGCATTCTTGGTGGTCATTCAGCACTGTAAATTTGAAGAAAACAAGTTTCAGCACTCTAAAAACACCACAGAAACGAAACAGACCGAAAAAGGAAGTAAACAATGGCTGTTTTGGCCACTGTTTTGCTAGTGATCGTGAGCCACGGTCACTGGCAGGAAGCGAGTGACCATGGCCACAGTCACTCCTCACTGTCACCCTCTTTTTTGCATTTTTTCCCATTTTTCATGTATTTTCTTACACTTTATGAATTTGGATCACATCTGAGACTGGAGGGAGGGGTTGTAAATGTTTCAAAACTTGTAAACGACCTGCATTCCCATGGTGAACCCATGTAAACAAAGGGAAAATAATAATGAACTATAGTTATTTCCCATTCTTCTTAACACTTGAAAGTGTGTGAATGTTGGACTCAAATCCATTGCATTTCACATCATGTTTTGAGTGAGATCAGATTGGCTCCTTACAATGCCCTGAGAGAACCTAAACTATTACCCAAATTGTGATGGCCCATAAGGCTCAACCTCAACAACATTGTTCCATCTATACACCACGTCAGTAGGCTGAATCAAAAGTAACCATTCTCTCTCTGTCTGCAAAAAA
This sequence comes from Sextonia rubra, assembly GCA_037013555.1. Classification (NCBI taxonomy): domain Eukaryota; kingdom Viridiplantae; phylum Streptophyta; class Magnoliopsida; order Laurales; family Lauraceae; genus Sextonia; species Sextonia rubra. The sequence goes on from JASUAD010000014.1 coordinate 21,666,845, forward strand.
GGAGTAGTCCTAGCTGGGATATTGGATCGGTCAATGAGATCTAAATTCCAAACAATCCTTGTCCTCTAAACCTCCAAGAACACCGCTGGCATCCTGCAAATCTTGAAATTACGGCAGTCCCACACAACCACCACTGTTCCTCAGCAAGAGAGAAATTGGCACCAAGTCCATTTGTTACGGATCGATAAAATGGAAGATCCTCTCAGTTACCAAATTTATGCAAATTATCATAATGGCATACAAAGCAAGCATACAATAGTTTCTTTGAAAAGACCCAGTTGATCAACCTCCTCTGCTTGATTGAGAGAGCCACAAGCTTCAAGTCGGTGCATAGATAACTGATTAGGGCAGTTGCCAATGCAAGTTGTTCCCCAAAGGTTAACCAGCAAGTAGGAAAGATACAGCTGTTCCAGACTTCTCTTCTAATATCTGCAAAGATAACCTCTAAAATCCATGCATTACAACAATTCACATTTTTAGATACAAAATTTTTCATCGCCAAAAGATAACAAAACTTCGGTATATAAATTTATTGACAAAAATATTTTCATTGGCCGAATGTCGCCAAAAAAATGTCAGCAAAATATTTTGCCAATGGAATAAAATTGCGCCTGTGAAAACTTATATTTACCAATGATAAATTTGCCATTTACTGATGTTAAAAAACATCAGCAAAAATCATTTCATTTTTATAAATTTTAAGCCCACGATTTACCAACTTTTTTAAACTTTGGTAAAAAGTTTTTGTACTTTTTAAAAATTTAAAATTTCATTTTTACTGACATCAAAAAATGTTGGTAAATCGTAGGCTAACTGAATTCATATTTTTTTAAATTTCAACTTCATTTTTATAGATGTTTTAAAATGTTGGTAAAGATTTTCATCAAATTTTAAAACTACATTTTGCCAATGTTAAAAAAAGTCTTCAAATTAATTACAATTTTTATAATATTTATTTTACTTTTTTTGACATTTTTTAATGTCAATAAACTCATTCATTTTTCAATTTTAATTATCTTTACTTTTATCGATGTTTTTTTAACATCGGTAGCATTTGTTTCTATTTTTAAAATTTACATTATCTTTTTGCCAATGTTAAAAAACATCGGCAAATTATTTATTTTTTAAAATTTTAATTTACTTTTGCCAATGTTAAAAAAGTCAACAAATGTCATTTTCATCGACAATAGATTACTTTTTTTTAAAATATAATAATTGTTTTTTCATCATAGTTTTTCAATAAACCTGTTTATACACCTGTATCAAATATAAATCTATTCATATACTTATATTTAACAAAAGAAATCCATCCGTACAAAAATTTCTAAATAAACAAACAACAATCACCATTTTTCATCAAGTCATTTATCTCATTTAACAAATATTACAATGATACAGTCCCATATAAATATCCAACATACAAATACAAAAAGACTAAAATGAAAAAAAAACACCCCTCCAAGTCTGCAACCGAACCCAAATCGTCCATCAATCTATAATGAAAAAAATAACATTAGAACCTTTTCAATGAATTAAATTACAAATGTAAGATAAACGTCTATATATGTAATATTTTCCTAAGTTTTTCAGCAGATTGTTTTCCGGCCTAAGTATTGAGAATTAAGTAGTTATTGCATCTAATTCATTATCCGGGAGTCCAATTCAAGAGCCATCAATTCGTACAGGTTGCTTTTGCCTCAAGCTGGTTTTTAGGATGCTCGATGGCCATATCTAGTTTTAGACCTCCGGCGGCTTATTTTTGAGCCTAAGTATTTGGAATCCAACATTTTTAAGTCTAATTCTTTAACTGGGAGTCTAATTTGTGAGCTGTCAGCTCCTACAAGTTAATATGGCCTTAAGAGATGTGCTCATGCAAGTTTCCATTTTTTTTGGGGGCTGTTTCCTATTTTGGACCTTCGGCAGCCATTTTTAGAGCCTAAGTGTTGAAAATTTTAGGTTTTAGCGTCTAATTCTCTAATTGGGAGTCCTATTTGCGAACTGTTAGTTCCTACAAGTTACTCTATCCTCAAGTGAAGTGCTCGTGCCTGTTTTTTATTTTTCCATGGCCCTTTCCCATTTTGACCCCCTAGTGGGCGGTTTTCCAGTTAGATCATCTTGGAAACTGTAGGTCTTTGCTTTTAATTCTCTAACCAGGAGTTTAATTTATTGACCATTAGTTCCTACAACTTGCACTATTCTTGAGCGATGTTCTCATGTTGGTTTTTGATTTTTCCAGGGTCGTTTCCAGCTTTTGACCTCTCTGGTGGACTAATTTCGAGCCTAAGCTTGGAAATCATAAGTTTTTGTTTCTAATTCTCTAACTGGGAGTCCGATTTGTAGACTGTACATTCCTACAAGTCACTCTGCCATCGAGCAAAGTGCTTGTGCCAGTTTTTTATTTTTTCGGGGCCGTTTCCCATTTTTGACCCCTCGATGGGTGGTTTTCGAGCCTAAGTCTTGGAAATCATAGATTTTTGCTTCTAATTCTCTAAACGGGAGTCTGATTTGTTGATCGATAGTTCCTAGAAATCACCCTACCCTCGAGTGAAGTGCTCGTGCCAGTTTTCAATTTTTCCCGAGCCGTTTCCTGTTTTTGACCCCCTGATGGGCTATTTTCGAGCCTAAGTCTTGAAAATCATAGGTTTTTGCTTTTAATTCTCTAACCGGGAGTCCAATTTGTGGACCTTTAGTTCCTATAAGTCACTCTACCCTCGAGCGGAGTGTTTGCCCAATTTTCAGTTTTTCGGGGGCCGTTTCCCGCTCTTGACCCCCCGGTGGCCGGTTTTCGAGCCTAAGTCTTGGAAATAGTAGGTTTTTGCTTCTAATTCCTAACCGGGAGTCCGATTTGTGGATTATTAGTTCCTACAAGTTACTATACCCATGAATGGAGTGCTCTTGCTGGTTTTCAATTTTTTGGGGCCGTTTCCATTTTTGACCCCCCCGGTGGGTGGTTTCCAAGCCTAAGTCTTGAAAATCAAAGGTTTGTGCTTCTAATTCTCTAATCCAGAGTCGGATTTGTGGACCGTAAGTTCCTCCAAGTCAGTCAACCCTCTAGTGAAGTGCTCGTGCTAGTTTTCAATTTTTCCAAGGCCATTTCCCTTTTCTGAGCCATCAGTGGGTGGTTTCCAAGCCAAAGTCTTGGAAATTGCAGGTTTTTGCTTTTATTTCTCTAACCAAGAGTCAAATATAAGGACCGTCAGTTCCTAGAAGTCACACTACCCTCGAGTGAGGTGCTTGTGCCAGTTTTTTATTTTCATGAGGCCGTTTCTCATTTTTGACCCCTTGTTGGGCGGTTTTCGAGCTTAAGTTTTGAAAATCATAGGTTTTTGCTTCTAATTCTCTAACCGTGAGTCTAATTTGTGGACCATTAGTTCCTACAAGTCACTCTACCCTTGAGTGAAGTGCTCGTACTGGTTTTCAATATTTCCAGGGCCATTTCCTGCTTTTGACTCTTGCAGTAGGTGGTTTGTGAAACTAAGTCTTGGAAATCGTAGGTTTTTGCTTCTGATTCTCTAACCGGGAGTCTGATTTGTGAACCATCAATTCCTACAAGTCATTCTACCCTCGACCGAAGTGCTTATGCTAGTTTTTGATTTTCTCAGGGCCATTTCCCATTTTTGATGCTCCAATGGACAGTTTTCAAGCCTAAGCCTTAAAAATCATAGGTTTTTGCTTCTAATTCTCTTACCGTGAGTCCAATTTGTGGACCATCAGTTCCTACAAGTCACTCTACCCTTGAGCGAAATACTCGTTCTAGTTTTCAATTTTTCCGGGGCCATTTCTTGCTTTTGACCCCCCCCGGTTGGCGGTTTTCAAGCCTAAGTCTTGGAAATTGTAGGTTTTTGCTTTTAATTCTCCAACCGTGAGTTTGATTTGCGGACTGTCAGTTCTTACAAGTCACTCTACCCTTGAGGAAAGTGCTAGTGCTAGTTTTCATTTTTTTCGGGGCCGTTTCCCGCTTTTGACCCCCCCCAGATGGGCGGTTTTTGAGCCTAAGTCTTGGAAATCATAGGTTTTTCTTGTAATTCTCTAATCGGGAGTCTGATTTGTGAACCATTAGTTCCTATAAGTCACTCTATCCTAGAACGAAGTGCTAGTGCCAGTTTATTATTTTCCCGGGGCTGTTTCCCTTTTTGACCCCCCCGGTGGACGGTTTTTGATCCAAAGTCTTGAAAATCATGGGTTTTTGCTTCTAATTCTCTAACCGTGAGTCTGATTTGCCGACCGTCAGTTCCTACAAGTCACTCTACTCTTGAGCAAAGTGCTTGCACTGGTTTTCAATTTTCCCGGAGCCGTTTCCCATTTTTGACCCCCCGGCGGGTGGTTTTCAAGCCTAAGCTTGAAAACCATATGTTTTTGCTTCTAATTCTCTAACTATGAGTCTGATTTGTGGACCGTTAGTTCCTACAAGTCACTTTATACTTAAGCAAAGTGTTCATGTTAGTTTTCAATTTTTTCAGGGCCATTTCCCGTTTTTGACCCCCCCAGCGGGTGGTTTTCGAGCCTAAGTCATGGAAATCATAGGTTTTTGCTTCAATCCTCTAGCCGTGAGTCTAATTTACGAACTGTTAGTTCTTACAAGTCACTCTACCCTTGAGCAGACTGCTCATGCTAGTTTTCAATTTTTCCGAGGCTGTTTCCTACTTTTGACACCCCCCACCCGTGGGTAATTTTCGAGCCTAAGTCTTGGAAATCATAGGTTTTGCTCCTAATTCTCTAACCAGGAGTCAGATTTGTAGACCGTCCATTCCTACAAGTCACTCTACCTTCAAGCAAAGTGCTTGTGTTAATTTTCATTTTTTCCGGGGCTGTTTCCCACTTTTAACCCCCTGGTGGGCGGTTTTCGAGCCTAAGTCCTGGAAATTAAAGTTTCTTGCTTTTAATTCTCTTATCGGGAGTCTGATTTATGGACCGTCAGTACCTACAAGTCACTCTACCCTTGAACAAAGTGCTCATGCTAGTTTTCACTTTTTCTAGGGCCATTTCCCATTTTTGATCCCCCGATGGGTGGTTTCTGAGCCTAAGCCTTGAAAACCACAGGCCTTTGCTTCTAATTCTTGAACCGGGAGTCTGATTTGTGAACTGTCAGTTCCTATAAGTCACACTACCCTCGAGCAAAGTGCTCGTGCCAGTTTTCAATTTTTCTAGGGCCTTTTCATGTTTTTGACCCGCCCCAGTGGGCAATTTCCGAGCCTAAGTCTTGGAAATCATAGGTTTTTGGTTCTAATTCTCTAGCCGGGAGACCGATTCACATACTGTTAGTTCCTACAAGTCACTCTATTCTTTAGCAAGTGCTCGTGCTAGTTTTCAATTTTTCCAGGGACGTTTCCCATTTTTTACCCCCTGGTGTGCTTTTTATGAGTCTAAGTCTTGGAAATCACAGGTTTTTGCTTTTAATTCTTTTCCGGGAGTCTGATTTATGGACCGTCAGTACCTATAAGTTGCTCTACCCTTGAGGGAAGTGCTCATGCTAGTTTTCAATTTTTCTGGGGCCATTTCCCATTTTTTGACACCCAATGGGCGGTTTCCGAGCGTAAGCCTTGGAAATCATAGGCTTTTGCCTCTAATTGTTGAACTGGGAGTCCGATTTGTGGACTGCTAGTTCCTATAAGTCACTCTACCCTCGAGCAAAGTGCTTGTACTAGTTTTTGATTTTTCCTGGGCCGTTTCCCATTTTTGAGCCCCCGGTGGGCGGTTTCCGAGCCTAAGTCTTGGAAATCATAGGTTTTTGGTTCTAATTCTCTAACCAGGAGATCGATTTGTGGACTGTTAGTTCCTACAAGTCACTCTATTCTTTAGCAAGTGGTCGTGCTAGTTCTTAATTTTTCCGGGGACGTTTCCCATTTTTGACCCCCCGATGCGCTGTTTACAAACCTAAGTCTTGGAAATCATAGGTTTTTGCTTCTAATACTCTCACCGGAACTTCGATTTATAGACCGTCAGTTCTTACAAGTCACTCTACCCTCAAGCAAAGTGCTCGTCCTAGTTTTTGATTTTTTTGGGGCCGTTTCCCATTTTTAACCCCCCGATGGGCAGTTTCCGAGCCTAACTATTGGAAATCGTAGGTTTTTGTTGCTAATGCTGTAACCAAGGATCTGATTTATAGACCATCAGTTCCTACAAGTCACTCTAGCCTTGAGTGAAATGCTCATACTGGTTTTCAATTTTTCTAGGGCCGTTTCCCATTTTTGACCCCTCGGTGGGCGATTTTCGAGCCTAACTCTTGGAAATCATAGGTTTTTTCTTCTAATTCTCTAACCAGGGGTCTAATTTGCAGACTGTCAGTTCCTACAAGTTACTCTTCCCTCAAGCAAAGAGTTCATGTTAGTTTTCAATTTTTCCAAGGCTGTTTACCGCTTTTGACCCCCTTGGTGGGCGGTTTTCGAACCTAAGTCTTAGAAATTGTAGGTTTTTCCTTTAAATTATCTAACTGGGAGTCCTATTTACGGACCGTTAGTTCCCACAAGTCATTCACCCTCAAGCAAAGTGCTCTTGCCGAGTTTTTAAATTTTTTGAGGCCGTCTCTAGTTTTTGACCCCCCAGTGGGCGGCTTTTGAACCTAAGTCTTAGAAATCATAGGGTTTTGCTTCTAATTCTCTAATCGGGGGTCCAATTTGTGGACCGTCAGTTTCTACAAGTCACTTTACCCTCGAGCGAAGTGCTAGTGTCAGTTTTCAATTTTTCTGAGGTCGTTTCCAATTTCTGACCCCCCGGTTGGCGGTTTCCGAGCCAAAGTCTCGAAAATTGTAAGCTTTTGCTTATAATTCTCTAATTGGGAGTCTGATTTGAGGACTGTTAGTTCCTAGAATTCATTATACCCTTGAGTGAAGTGCTCATGCCAATTTTCAATTTTCCTAAGGCCATTTCCCATTTTTGACCCCCAAATGGGTGGTTTTCAAGCCTAAGTATTGATAATCATAGGTTTTTCCTTCTAATTCTCTAACTGTGAGTCCGATTTGTAGATGTCAATTTCTATAAGTCACTCTACCCTCAAGCGAAGTGCTCCTACTAGTTTCCAATTTTTCCAAGTCCGTTTCCCACTTTTGACCCCCCGATGGTCAGTTTTTAAGCCTAAATCCTGAAAATCATAGGTTTTTACTTCTAATTCTCTAACTGGGAGTCCGATTTACAGACAGTTAGTTCCTACAAGTCGCTCTACCCTCCAGTGAAGTGCTCATACCAGTTTTCAATTTTTTCATGGCCTTTTCCTATTTTTGAACCCGGTGGGTGTTTTTTGAGCCTAAGTCATAGAAATCGTAGGTTTTTGCTTCTAATTCTCCAACCAGGAGTCCAATTTGCAGATCGTCTATTCTTAGAAGTCACTCTACCCTTAAGGGAAGTGCTTGTGCTGGTTTTTTATTTTTCTGGGGCTGTCTCCCATTTTTTACCCCTCGGTGGGCCATTTCTAAGCTAAAGTCTTAGAAATCATAGGCTTTTGCTTCTAATTCTCTAACTGGGAGTCCAATTTGCGGACTATTAGTTCCTACAAGTCACTCTAACCTCGAGCAAAGTGTTCGTGCCAGTTTTCAATTTTTCTAGGGCCGTTTCCCTTTTTTGACCCCCCGGTGGGCGGTTTCTGAGCCTAAGTCTTGGACATCGTAGGTTTTTTGTTCTAATCCTCCAACAGGGAATCCAATTTGCAGACTGTCAGTTCCTACAAGTCACTCTATCATCAAGTGAAGTGCTCATGCTGGTTTTCAATTTTTCCGGGGCCGTTTCTCATTTTTGACCCCCTGGTGGATGGTTTTAGAGCCTAAGTCTTGGAAATTGCAGGTTTTTGCTTCTAATTTTCTAATCGGGAGTCCAATTTGGGGACCATCAGTTTGTTCAAGTCACTCTACTCTCAAGCAAAGTGCTCGTGCCAGTTTTCGGTCTTTTTGGGGCCGTTTCCCATTTTTGACCCCCTAGTGGGTAGTTTTTAAGCCTAAGTCTTGAAAATCATAGGTTTTTGGTTTTAAGTCTCTAACCATGAGTTTGATTTGCAGACCCAGTTCCTCGAAGTCACTCTACCCTCGAGCGAAGTGCTCATCTCGGTTTTTAATTTTTACTAGGCCATTTCCTAATTTTGACTCCCCGGTGGGCAATTTTCGAGCCTAATTCTTAGAAATCATAGGTTGTTGCTTCTAATTCTCTAATTCTTAGAAGTCATTCTACCCTCGAGCAAAGTGCTCGTACTGGTTTTTGATTTTTCTGGGTTTGTTTCCCATTTTTGACCCCCTGGTGGGCGATTTCCGAGCCTACCTCTTGGAAATTGTAGGTTTTGCTTCTAATTCTCTAACCAAGAGCTCGATTTGCAAACTGTCATTTCCTATAAGTCGCTCTACCCTCATGCAAAGTGCTTGTGCCAGTTTTTTATTTTTCCAGGGCCGTTTCCCGTTTCAACCAGTTTCGAGGGTCGTATCCCTAATTGTAGGTGTTGAAAATCCTACATTGTTAGTGTTTATAAATTTCAATGATGGTGCATGTTAAAATTTCAAGAGCATAATATATTAGCCAAGGGGTCGCATCATGCTCTCCAATAGCTATGCCATCACTAGCAGAACTAGTCCCTCTAGAGATGTTGAAGCAGATCATTTGATCTATCCCTGCCGTAGCCGCCAGCTGTTGAACGAGGGCCTCAAGTGCAGCTGTCCTCCTGTCTTGCTCAGCTTGCTGCCTATCCTACTCAACCTACCTCTACTCCTACTCAGCCTGCCTCCTCGCCTACTCAGCTAGCTACTTGCACAAGCGATCACCGCAGGATGCGGTGCCCGAGACACTGTGGAAGATGAAGAGGTCCTCGTGTATATACCATAGCCATTTAAGTAAACCAACCTCTTCCCAAGCACATCAACAACAATTTGTTCCTCCGTCATCAAAGTTGTGACAAAGGGCTCGACTGTTCCTCAGTCCACTGCACCAAGGCCTCCTTCTATTTAAATCAGTAAGGGATTTAGAATGCTTTTGTGGCATTATTGATCAAAATTGAATTGAAGAGCAAACATACATGTCTCTGCCAAGCCACCCCATTTATCCACTCATTACTCTTTTGCCTGTAGTGGGTGTTGTGGAAAAATTGAGTAATAGGTGGCACTTGACCGGCATTTTGTGCCATATGTCATTTGAAATTAATTTGTATTAGATATGAACCTACATATTGATAAATTAATAAACTTAATCAAGTTTCTTCATATGAATATAATTAGTACCATCAGAGACATTCTTAATGCAAATGACTTGGAGCCACTAGTATGATTGTATGGCAGCTTGGCTCAACTCTCTTGAGCCTTCTTCGACTTCGCCTACATAGAAGAGCAATAATACAATAGCTTTCTTCAACAAATCATAAATAATAAAATTACGTTGGAATATAATTAATTGTTGTAGATAACATCCAAATGTTACCTATCATTGTGGTGATTCCCAGCACTGCAAGATCATCAACTGCTAGTCAGCTGAATCACAGCCCTCTGTTGGGTGGTCCTGGGGTCGGGGAACTCCCTGTTCCAACAGCTCAAGATGGTGACTATGCAGCTCGTATTTCCAACTCCTATACAAAATCCCGCACTGGTGGTCAATGTGCGCCCTGAGCTGCATATCGCCCTCGTAGTCCCCGTTATCAAATATTTGCTGCAATTAAGAGAAAGTTATATAAAGATTAGTACTAATAAAATATGATCCATGTCTTGTAATGACAAGCACAACTATGATCAATTTGGTTGATAATTCTTGTTATAGTTTACCCAAACTAAACCAATGACGGCAAGCTTGACCCCACTGTCAAGCTTCTTCCAGCCATGGGGTCGGACTAGGGCCATCTCTCTATTGGCTAACCCAAGATGGTTAACCAGTGATGGTGCATGTTCCCCCTCTGGCCTATAGCTCGAGCTGGGGATCGAAACTGGGATGTTATGACCCAACTTTGCCACCTTCTTCCCTCGCATAGCACCCTTTACATGGATCAGAACCTCCAAAACTGGGGTTGATGCTGTTAAGATGATAGTGCTAAATGAGTTAGTAAACACAAATTATTAAATTGAGTTGAATTCATGATTTTAAACGGTCATAATTTTCTCACCAACACTGCTAACAACTGTATGAGGACTCGGGGGAGGCAAGGACGACAAAGGTTGGGTCGGCGAGCGTTGTGTGGTAGGAGGCTGGGTCACCAAGGGCTGTGTGGTAGATGACTACATCGGTGAGGGTTGTGTGGTCATAGGCTATATTGGCAAAGGCTGTGTCGTAGCCTTGGGTGTTCTCTCTGCACGAACTAACCCAAGTGTAGCTATGATACTCTGAGCATGTCTAACCCTCTTCTCCAGAGGCATATCTGTAATCTGGCTTAGAGCAAAGTGACAAGGAAAATAAATAATTATTAGCAAAAATCAATAATATTAGTAAAGTGAATGTCAGCAATTTACATTAAATGGAAATGAAAATCATTTTAGCATGAGTGTCACTATCAAAACTAATATTTTAAAATACATGTCATAAACATTCACAGAAAGTTTACCTCATCTGATTTAGATGAAGACGTCTCGTCATCCGCATCATCATCTTGTAGGGGATTGTAGTTCTCGTCATTATCATTCCCACTAACCTTTTTCTTTCCATTGTCGTTTGTCCCTTTAGCCGAACCAAATGTAGCATGTGCGGTTGGCGGGAGCCCTAGAGATGCAAGTATATCTGCATTCTACTTAATTATCGTTTTTCTCTTTAATAAATAATTGAATGCTTGCACATGACGGGTAGCTCTCCAGGTTTGACCCATTTTTTCCCTCCGTTTGCCATCATTTGCAACTATAATATATATAAATAAGTATAAAACATGAAATATAGAAATGTTTTATCCATATATGAGCAAATCACAAAAGAAAATGAAATTGAAGACAATGTCATTCTGTTAGGTAAAATCTTTATTAATTTACTCAATCGTTGCATGTGCAAAACCTAAAACAAACATTACATGTCATATTCCATGTTAGAGTCAAACTGACAAAGTACATCATTGTCTTCTTCATCCTCGTACTCTGCTAGTGTTTCATCCTCGTCTTGGCCCTCATCATCATCTGACTTATCACTGAGAACAATCTTAGGATCTATATCATCACTAGAGTATTGGACACTAGTACCATCGACGAGGACTAGGACAACAAATGTCGTTTGGTCCTGCTGAAATGCATCATTAGGAGCATCATCATCATCATCATCATCCCGCTTAGCGGGTACATCCCACACTCCCTAAGGCTTGACCCGTTCTACAACTCTCCAATTTTTCCCTCTGTTGGTGTCATTGACGTAGAAGGCTTGTGTCACCTGACTTGTTAGGACAAATGGATCATCTTTACACCAACGACCTATGATATCAATGTTTGTAACATGTTCTTCGATGTTGATCTTGTGCTTGGTACTAGTGTTGTACCATTCACATTCAAATAAAACACTTTACCCTCGTGCAAATAAGACAATTCCTAGATTTTGCAGATGTATCCATAGTAGTCATGTTTCTCTCCTTCGTATTCCCCTTCCACAACCAAGCCACTGCTTTGACTCCTACGGCATATCTCACGGTCTTTAGTGTGATATCGAACACCATTGCAATCACACCCCTGATATAGATTCATTAGTGATCTAGGGCCATTTACTAATGACCAAATCTCATCAGTAGCTTCTACTGACCCACTAGTTCGTAATTGATTCATCTACATAAGCAGATTAAGACAAATGTATTACGCTAATGTCATTTGAAGTGTAATCCAATAATGTATAGTAATTAAAATGATAATGTTTTATATGTCTTACAAGTTGTTTGAACCATTTTGCAAATTCTTTTCGCTGTATGTGTCTAATTTCTCCTCCACTTTGATTTTTTACTAAATTCTTGTGTTCCCTACTCAAGGCAGCTTTTAGTGAATAAGTAAAAGTAGAGAATAAATTAAAGAGTTAACAAGCAATGCATAAATATGGTTGGATTGAAGCACATACTGTAGATACAACTCCACCTCAGGGGTACTATTCAACACAAACCAATAAGCCATGTCACCTCTCCGTGCGAAGGATCATATGCCCATACCATCAGTCTGATTGGATGGACAGTTTGTGTGATACTGACATCCCCAGGCCACGTTGGCCATCATCATCATAACGTTTAACTCAATCAGCCTGCCTTAATACATTTAACAAAAAGTGAGATGCCCTTTGACAATGTAAGCCTCGATGATCGAACCTTCTGGCAGAGCTCGATTGTGAACGTACCCTTTTAGGGTCTTCAGAAACCTTTAAACAACCAATGAAAGCAATTACAATTTTCAATGCAAGGTAATTGCACTAATAAATAAATAATTAATCAATGATCATTCACTATTACCTTTCTATCAAGTACATCCACCGATATTACACCGGTCCACCAAGCATGGCCTCGCATGGTAAGTGGACCAATAGATGAACCATTACATCAAAGAAAGCAGGAGGAAAAATCCTTTCCAACTTGCACAACATTAAAACTATCTGCTCCAACATTGAATTTGGGTTAAAATGAAGTCCAAATGCTTTGAAATTTTGAAGCATCATTTCTAAGCATACTTTGGAGCTGCATTGTGATTTTTAGCCACTTTGGTAACCTAAAAGCTTGAATGTATTTGGCGAACCCTAGGCTTTGAGCTAGTAAACCTTGAATTTAATGTTTGGTGGGTTGAGTGACCAAATGAAGTCTACCACCTCTGAAATTTGAACATCTACACCCTGAGCTCATCTGAAGTGAGTTGCATTAGTTCTGAACATTTAGATGTAGTACTTGACCTAGCATTCCAAAATCCTAGGGTTTATGTACCCTTGGCTTAGAATTTGCTTATAATGTTTTCACTGCAACATTTGTGATTTTTTATGGGTCAACAAGTGCCCCCTCAAAGTGCAATGATTAAAGTATGATAACCATTATGCCTCAAAATAACCAATCTGTGGGAATGATGGTTAGCTTGATGAAAATGTGGTTTTGTCATGGTAGACTGTAAGCCTACGCTTGAAATTTTGATAAAAAAACCATTAAGGCTTTGATGTTGGATTTTGGAAAAAACATAAGAAATTTGAATTTCTTTGCCCTATTTTCACAGATATCAAAATAGCATCTCTGTGGAGATTGTGGGGAACATCCACAACAGAAATCCCTGAGGTATTGGAAAATTCTAAGGTTTATGAATGTTTTTTTTTTTTTGGATTTTGGAAATGAATTTGATTTTATCATGACCCATTTGTCACAGATATCCAGAGTGGCATCTCTATAGGGACTATGGGGAATGCTTACAAAAAGAATCCCTGAGGTTTTAAGAAAGATCAAGGTTTGGGTTTAAAATGCATTTGGGTTTGGATTTTCATGGATTTTTTTGTTTCTTTTCAAAAGATTAAAGTTAAGGTTTTGACTTGGGTTAACATAAGTAAAAATGAGATGGAATTTTAAAAACAATTGGCTTATGTGGGTTTTTATCCAGAACAATTTGAGATGATTGCTCAAAATCAGATTTAAACCATGATAAATTTGAATTTTGGATTGGTTTATGATACCGTAAGTGGGTCTTGAATGATCACATTTGGGGGAGAGTGGACCTCTAAGTAATAGGTACCACTACTAAAAATCATAGTGACTGTGCGTAAGAATGGCAGTTGTTCGTGAGCTCTAAGTGTAAAGCTGCGATGTAGTAATAACTAGTGAGACAGGTTGATCCTCAGGAAGCAATGTGTTTTAAGGTTCTTTTTCAACTTGTACATACTGATCGTGAGTTCCAAGTGCAGAACAGTGATGTAGTAATAAAAACTAGTGAGACCAGGTCGATCCACATGGTGCAATATGTATAAGGTTCCTTTTTCAACTTATACCTGCCCTAAATAAAAATCTAAAACTAGTCTAATTGAAAAACTAACAAATACATTCATTCCTAATTTGAAAAAAACAAGAATTAAACAATTACAATCCAAATGAATAAAACTTTCTAAATTAGAAAACCTAAATCTAAAAATTCCTAAACAAAACTAAAGTTGCTGTAAAACTAAAACAAAGGTTAGAACTTCCAAAAGTAGAAAGTTAATAAAAATAAAATTAACAACTAAGAAACTAAACTAAACCAAATTAGAAACAAACTAAAATTAGTAACAACTAATCAAGAAAAGTTTGTAATAAATAATCAAAGTTAGAAAACAAATCTACTTTCTAAAATTAGAATATTAAAGTTAAAAACTTTCCTATGTTAGAATTTCTAAAACTAAAAAGCTTTCCAATTTTTAAAATCATCAAATAAAACAAGTTTAGAAAGATCTTTAATTTTAGAAATTATCTAAAACAATCAAAAACATGAAAATAGAAACATATTTAAAATTATAAAGATAGTAAAATTCGTAATGCAATGCATACGATGAGATGCTGAAAAATTCTAAGTCTGAAAAACTAGTATGCTGATGCAAATTTTATGCATGATTTGAACTATTCTAATGCATTCTAAATCTAAGTTTAATGGCTACAATTCAAACTATACTAATGTAGGAAACTAACAAAAAAAAAATAAGAAAGAAAAACAGAAGTGAAAAAGGATCTAAAATGAAAAAGATTTGAATACATGAACATGACAACTTTGTAAAATTCTATACAAAAATTATGATCTGAGTTGACTGATTAGAAAAGTTTAAGCCTCTGGTTCACAAAGCTTATAAAATTATTTTGACTTGAAATTCTAGGACATGAAATTCTATATCCTAAACTTTAATTTTTCTAAGTTTTAAAGAAAAATATTATGAGTTGACTTGGTTACCCATTTTGAACTTTTTGCTAGAAACTATTACTGTGGTTTGCTGAAACTATATTGAGATATGCTATTTGTATGTTGAGTCTGAATTTTATTATTAAATTCAGATCTAAAAGCTTAATTTTAGGCAACTTAAACATGCCCAAAATCCTATGATATGAAAATACATGCAATGAACTCTGATCCAACCATCAAATTATGCGAAAACAAAACTTAAAATCAACATGAACGTAACAAGAAAAATAACGAAAGTGCAGAAATTTAAATGTAGTGAGAAACTGCAATTTAAATGTAGTATTTGTAGGAATTTAAATGTAGTGATTGCAATAAAATAAATATAGTGAACAAGAATTTAAATATAGTACTTGTAGTGAGGTTATTTTCTCAAAATTTATTCTTAACCGGGTTCATGGTTACTTTAAGTATGATCTTAGTATCTTGGGTTTTCAATCCAAGCACAAAAGCAAGAAACATAAACAAAGTATCCACACAAACTACAAGAAAAAAAAATTGAAAAGAATTTTACTAGCATGTAAAGTCTTTACAAGAGATAGAAAAATAAAATCAAAGAGAAATGCATGCTAGGATGGAAAAGAAAAACCTTTTCTAATGAAACTCCCAAGGTGTAGTATGGCCTTAGGACTAAGCCTCCTTGAGGATTTTGATGAAAAGAGAGAGAAGGAGAAGATGAAGTGTAGAGATCTAGAGAAGAGCTCTTTTCATGCCTTAGATTACCTAAGGGGTGCCCTATTTATAGTTTTTTTTTCTTTTACTCTTTTCAAAGAAGGTCTCTTATGTGGTTTTCCTTCTTTGGAATATCTTGAGATCTTTTGAAATTATCTTTAAATTATCAAAAAGATAATTTGACTGATGCAGTAAAAGATGGTGGACTCCTTCTTGGATGTCCCACAAGTGTGTCCTCATATATGTGACTGTGTGTGGGACCTTGAAGCCAATTTTTTCAATTTTTTCTTCTAATTTCTTTCTCTCTTCAATTCTTCTCTCCGTTCTTTTGAAAATAAATTTCTTGCTTCAATTCTTGAAAATAGGATCTATGTCATCAATTTCCTACAAAACAAATGTGAATTCATCTGAGAAGACAATTTTAACCCCTGAGATCATAAATGCATGAATGCGGGTCCATCTTTTATGAAATGACAATAAAAATGCACACCATTTTTCATAATTTTATGTGAATGAACTAATGATGATGAAAATTTAATTTTTTTATGAGAAAAATAATTTTCACAAAACTTTCCAAAAATAGAGCTCCAAAATTTGCGAGTTTTATGAATATAAGCAAACAGTGTGATTTTTAAGCAAATTTTGCAGAAATGCACTATAATAATGTATAAATGAATGAAACCATGATTTGACAATAAATGAGGCTCTTTTGAGTAAAAAGTCCTTAAAATGATCCAAAATATATAGAAAATTAGTATTTTTAAAGACTTATCATACCGCCCAACTAGCGTTTTACTCTCTAGCAAAAACTGTGAATAAAATGTGGAATTCATCATGACGTAATCTAACCTAAAACCAATTCAATTGAATAAAAGTAAACATGAATGCAACGCCACTTTCACTAGCACTCTTAACTACATTTAGCATATGCAGTAAGCCCATAAACCCCTAGATTCCCCTTAGTGGACGAGTTGTGCACGTGAGGGTTTATAGTAAATATACCCTCAAAATTTTCTTTTTTTTACAAGAAAAATAAGCAAAAGTAAAGAAATTTTTCAAAAGAAAAATTACTCATATCGGATATTTTCGAAATCTAGAATAATCAAACTTTTAGACTTTTCAAATTCTTCGAAAACTTTCTCAAATTCAAACCAACTTGCTTGTACGGCAAAAAATGTATACATCAAAGACTTATTTCAAATGTTCCACGATAATGCTGCAAAAATAGAAATTTTCCTTCAAATAGTCTGATCCCCCAAAATTTAGCAAAATTAAATTTCCTCTCAAAGCTACTAAGATGGGTGCCACATTATTTACTTCGATTGGCCTCTTTTCTCTCACTGTCTTTTCCCACACAAGGGTTTCTAAGTTCATACGATACAAGAAAAGTTAGGATATAAGGAGCAAATCTAGTCCTTGTTCTTCCCCGCACATGCTCCTTTACAAAATCTTGTGGACACTTTTCACTCACTTACTTTCTTGAACTTAAAATTTTCAAGTTCATATAATATAACAAAAGTTGAGATCTAAGGAGCAAACTTAGTCCTTATGCATTTCCACACATATCTCATGAAAATTTCTATGGACACTCATTGGGCCATAATTCATCATTTTTCTTTTTTTTTAATCAAATCATTTATTGTGAATGTGCAGTGTCTAGGTCTCTTAAGCTTTCTAATTAACCCATGTAATGAGCGTTAGGCAATGACTCTCAAATTAGATGGCTTTAGGGCACTAGATATGAAAGTACCCTTACAGGCTTACTAGCTCAAGTTAAAAGGGTTACGAACTGAAACTAGTCACGAAATTCTCTTCATATGCTTTTTTTTTTCCAAATCGAAAGTAAACACTAAGTGGCAGTTCTTATTTTCGTTCAAATTAATTCATCTTGGTTCTAGTATATACAAGTCACCAAAAATGAACTAGGAAACAAAAATATTTTACAAACTAAATCTTATGTTCACATTGTTTTATCCCGAAAAATTCCAAAAACAACACCAAAGCTTCCTATCCAAAATGTTGAAAATGTACACATGTATGCATGTGAAAAGCAAGTTTTGATAATCTTCCGATATGTTTTCTCCTTTCGAAAATATAAACTTTCTTTTTACTTCTTTCCAAAAGTATGAAAATTCCAAATTTCTACATATCTTCAAATTGCTTCAATTCTTTTGAAAACTTTCTTTTGAAAAGTAAATGCTGACAAAAATAAAGGTCCTAAAATTTTTTTTTTCTAAAAACTAACTAGAATGATTAAAAATTGACTAAAATGATAAAAGTGATAGGAAAATCAAAAAATTTTGTCTAAAATTAGACAAGCATGCTTGTTCACACCCTCCAACTTAAGATGAACATCGTCCTCGATATTTATACATGCAATGTAGAACTATAAAAGTAACATTAGGAAACATAAATGTAGAGGAGGGTAAAGAGAAGAAGTCACTTAAAGATGTGTCTGAGCTGCTCCCTATCCAAGGTTACACAAGATAAGAAAACAATAACAAAAAGTGAAGAAGCTACTCTAAAAGGAAATATCTATACTAAAAAGAGAAGGAAAAAAAATACTACACTGTGGATTCGAAACCATGAGTTCACCCAGATCCTAGATGAAATTTTCCTCCACACAATTTATAAGAAACACGTCAAAAAATGTAACCATGAGAATCTTATGCACAATGAGCATGAGGACCTTAGGTTCCTGTAGACTGTGTGAAGAAGGGACCACAAAGAAAATTTATTCCTCCTCTCTTAAAAATGCATCTTTGAAAGATAGGAGAGGATGTAATGAGCCATTGGGTGGCCCTCGGTCGTCCCATGCCAAAAATTCTTTTAAATTGATTTCCATAGCCTATTTGGCACAAGCTTAAAGGATTCCAAATTGTCAGACTCGGGTGTCTGAATGGGACCACTATTCTTTAGTTCCACAAGTTTTCCAGAATAACATTGAGGGCCAAGAAATGCGAGATCAATTTCTCTAAGGGTTGGATCATCATATTTCATGAAGAATTTAGTACAAGATTCCAAGGATTCCAAATTATCTAACTCAGAAATCTAAAAAATGGGGTCATCCTCTCAATTGTAATCGTTCTTTTGAGGCATATTAGGTTCATTTGTGGTTTCATCAATCATGGGCACATCGAACTTGTGACAGACCACAATGTCAAATTCATTAGAGGAATTTGAATAATAGAAATGATTTATGTAAAAGGGCATAGATTCCTCTTTGGTGAAGTGGAATTGCCGGTACTGAGAAAAAATACGATACACGAGCTCATGTGATTCATTAAGTGGCTCATGCATCGCACCATCATCCATGTTCTCATGTGCACCCTTGGATATCCACTATGTATTTATGTGATCCATATCGATAAGATCTTCAATGAATGTAGGATATTCATCTTCAATTCCAAGGGGGTCATTCTTTTTTCTTATTTCAAACGATGTTTGACTAATCGAAGTCATTATGATTTCTATGCATTGTGCATAATCTTGAATGGATTGAATGGTGTTCTGTGTGGATTCAATGAATTTTGCTAAAGTATCCTTCAAAGAATTCTTCTAGGGTTGTGGTGGTTCATATGACCATTCGGGCGGAGAGAGATCATGAGATGCATATGACTAGGGAGAAAAAGGGGGTATATATGATGTATCTTGTGAAGGATAGTCATACGACCCATCCCGATTAAATTCTTAAGGATAAGAGACATGATCCATATCGGGCCCATTTTGGCAATTGTTTAGTGATTGATCATCCTGATTTGGACCACACATGCTACCCATGTCATTGTGGTAATGCCATTTATTTGAATTTGATTTAGCCCACTATTGAATTCCCACATCCATATCAGAATGAGTAAATGATTGTGTGGGGTATAAAACTCATATGGGACCATCACTGGTTGTTCATCTGACCTAATCATTCCATTAAACTTTTCTACAAATTCCTCATTATAACAATGCTCATAGTGATTATCACGCCCCAATCCCAAGAATTGGGGATTAGAATGGGCCCCTAGGGTGTGAATATGTAATTCCATAGTAATCCGTGCCATGTGAAGATATGCACAAATCACTACAAGGGGGATTCCACAGGAACGTATGAGGAACATCCACCAACACGTAAATTTAATTTCAAACATAAGGTGGAAACATATGAAATACATCTATAATGATCATAAGCAATGCATAGAAGAGAATATCATACCATCATATAATAACTTAAGTATTTTGATTAAACATTCCCACATTCATATATACCCACAAAACTTAAAAATGTCCTATGCATAATATCCAGTTTAAGCCATCTCCATACACAGGACCATAATCACAACTGGTTAACCCAACTAAACCATTGGACGCTCTCCGTAAGACAGCTAATGAAAGACATCGTCATCCTTCCATTCTTCTATACCCTGAGGTACGTTGGGACACCCTCCGAGGACGCATTGACATTCAGATTAGGGTCTTAAGCTGTACTTATAACACCAAGGGTAGCACTGTTAACACGATAGTTAAGCAACTATAGAGATACATAAGAACAGTATGCTGTATCAAATGAATTAAGAAATATATTGATTAAAAGAAGGCAATAAACGTAAACTAGGCATATTGCGCATGAGTAACCATGAGCAACGAATCATATACGGAATACTGTACACACTAATAGGAAGCCACAAGGCTATATTCTCCTAAAAGAGAGCATCTCATCTGGAGAGAGCATGCATATGGGTCGCTAAGGAATCAGACTAGCTTCCCGAGGAACGCCGACAACTCCTCCGTGGACTACTGCAGTAGCAATATATAGATACCTAAACTAGTTCCGTTGAACCTAATAGGGGCACAAGCTAAGTGGTGCTGACGCAATATATCAAGATCGACTCAAGTTCACATCTTTCATATATTCAATCAAACTTATCATATTGTACATAAGGGAGTTCCAGTCTTGAAATTATATTCATTCATAGAAATCAGAATTAACAAAGAAACTGATAATTAAACACAACATACCTAAAAGGAGCTAGAGAGCTCGAACCCTCTCAATCTTGGCTACATCCATTTTGACTAACGGGCATGCACTCAGTAAAAGCTTTGCCCTGATTCGTCTCAATGTTTGCGAAGAAGAATGGGTACATGACTCGATCATGTTGACAGTAAGGTTTCGTACAATATGAATGCATTTAAATCGAGAAGGTATTAAGGAAATTTACTAGCCAACTCTATGCTAGATAATCCATAATCCCGAGGGCATTCAACACCATGTATTCATAAAACATCTGGTGTCACTATGTTACCAAATCTTGGTATTACTTTGTATATGCTGGGACACTTCTTCTTATGCCAACATCCATGACATGACATCGGGAATTATTTCAAAAAATCGAAGGGGATTAGTGATAGCTCTACACTTGTCCTCCTTATCATTCGATCACCATTAGGCTAATTTAAAAGTGGAAAAAGGTGCCATATCTAAAGCCCTACAAAGTCATTTGAATTCCCTAATATCCTAAGTTCCCAGTGTTCTTACGGCATAGCCGTACATCTGTTACGGCTTAGCCGAGTGGCTTAGTATTTGCCTCAAATTCCTCCGCATTTATGGTTTAACCATATATTAGCCTACGGCTTAGCTGTGCTAAGCTTACGTTTGGGATACAGTTGGGATACGGCTTAGCCTTAGTACAATCCACGGCTTAGCTGTGGGTTAGCCATAGAAGGAAAGTTGGATTTCAGGCTCTCGGGAAAGCTCGCCGTAAAATGGCTTACGGCTTGGTCATGAGATAGGTATGGCTTAGCTGTAGTTCATTCCACGGCCTAGCCGAGGGTTAACCGTAGTACAAAAATGGGTTTTGGTACTTTTGGGACTTTGAGCCGTACACATTTACGGCTTAGCCGTAAGCTTCAAAAATTCTGGAAACGGTTCTGAAGCTCGGATTCAGTATAGAATAATGAATGAAGGGGGTACAGGGAGCTTCTTATGACTTCAAGAGGTCACTAAGGTTTATTCAATGCTCACACAACACCCACATTACCAATTCATACTCTAATTCATTCAATGAAACGTATATATACTTTAACCAAAGGGAAGAATCTATAACTTGAAAATTTGATGATCACCCAAGAATCAATAATTTTAAACACACATGCAGTATCATATGTACTCTAGTACTTGCCTTTTACACAGTGCTTAACTTAACTAACTCCTCCTTGGTGTGTGGTTAGGAAAAGTCTCAACAAAAGAGTGGGTCCTCTACATGAAAGATATGTAAATGGTGAATCTAGTGTAGAATGCATGCATGTTGTATAATTAAGTCTCCTTGACTCTATTAAACCCAAAAAAATTGAAGTAGAGATTGATTTTTCACCTTAGGAAGTTAAAACTTGAAGAAGAAGGTGTAACAATCCGCTCCGCACATCGAGGTATTGTCCGCTTTTGGACTTCCCAGGAGGTCACCCATCCTGAAATTGCTCTGACTCGAGCACGTTTAACTTTACAGTTCTTATGGAAGTCCTCACGGTTTTGTCCCCAAAAGGTGCCTCCTCATTGTGAGAAGGTATTGTTCCACGTAACTGATCATACAGAGCGGGCAGAGGACGTTGTCTTACCCTCAGAGTACGCAGCGGGGATTTTGTCCTTGGTGAGACTCGAACCCTGGTCAGAGGACACTGGGAGTCTTAACCAGTGAGCCACCCAAGTGCGCCTCACCATGTTTCCTAAGTTTCTAAATCTTTTATTTTAGACTTATCTTTGCCACAACACCAGTCTGCATTTGATACGGTATGATGGTCTTATGTACCTCTATATACTTGCTTAACCATCGTGTTAATAGTGTTACCCTTGGTGTTATAGGTACTAAACCTTAGGGACTAGATAAGTGTAATGCAGATGGCGTCAATTTGTTTGTTGTCGTACGAAGGGCGACAACGGGGTACTTGTTGAGTGTTTAAGACTGGATAGGCCTGTTTACACTTTAGGATTTTGTTTATGCTTAAATAATTGTTATCATGTAAATGAGAATGGTTAAGTACAGACTTATTTATGAATTTTATGATAATTCGGTTGTTATTGCTTATGATCATTACAGATGTATTACATAGGCTTCCGCTTACATTGAATGTAATTTACGTGTTGGAGAAACTTCTCTACACGTTCCTGTGCAATCTCCCTTGTAGTGATTTGTGTGTTGTTTACATGCACAGATTACTACGGGATTACGTATGTACATCCCGTGGGGCTATCCTAACCCCAATTCCCGGGATCGGGGCATGACAGAAGGTGCCTCCAAGGAGAAAAATGCACAAGGAGGAATAAGAAGATGGGTGAAAGCCTTTGCTATTGCATGTAAGGCTCCAAACTTTGTTTGTAGCTTCAAGTTGCGATGGAGGTGAAAAAGTGTGGAGGTGAGCAATGGTTCCAACGAATACACAGAGGAAGAATGAGGAGAGACGTTGGGTCCTCCTTTTAATCAATTTATTTTGTAGTTTTACATGAAAGCCCATCATTTGTGGGAAATTACAGTTTAGGACAATTGGACCTCGTTTGAGCCAAGATATGTTCGAATGAAGTTAATTCCAACTTAAAAGATGATCTACACGAAGAATTACATGAGATGTAACTGATGAGGTGTCAATATGATGCAAGAACAAATTATGAAAGGGTCCTTAACTACCTAGGTAAGGTTCGAAGCCGACCTAACGACTTATCATCAGCCAAGCCCAAAGGGTTTGAGTCAAATTAGCTTAAACACATTTTAATTAATATAAGACAAGATTAATTATTATAAATCAAGATTAGTTGGGATCAAGATCTTACATCCTCTCCCTCTTAAGATCATTCGATCCTCTGAATGTAATGTACCTTGGGTAGGAGCTTTGGATATTTTTTTCGAACCTGATCTTCAAGCTCCCAAGTAGCTTCTTTCTGCCCCATGATGCTCCCATAGAACCTTAACCCATTTGGTGATCTGAGTACATAGTATTTGATCTTTAGTTTCAATAATACGAAGGGGCCTTTCCACATAGCTCACGTTTGGCTTAACTTGTATATCATCTAATTAAAGAACATGTGAAGGATCCGGGAGGTACTTCCTAAGCATCGATACATGAAATACATTATGAACTCCCGCAAGTTGAGGTGGTAGCTCCAACCTATAAACCAAATCTCTGACTCTACTCTGTATCTCAAAGGGTCCTAAAATCATGGAGCTAACTTGTTCTTTTGCCTAAACCTGATAGTACCCTTCATTGGAGAAACGTTCAAGAAGACTTTGTCTCCCACTTGGAATTTAAGGGGTCTACGGCTGTTGTCTGCATGGCGAGATCATGCAACCTTCAATTTGTCTTGCACCTTTTGCACCTTTTCTGCCATGTCCACAACTAGAGAAGGTCCATAAAAACTTTTAACTCCTACTTCTTCCTAACAAACCAGTGTACAACACTTACGACTATACAGAGCTTCAAATGGAGCCATTCCAATGCTCGTGTGATAACTATTATTGTACGCAAATTCACATAAGGAAAGGTGTTCATCCCACTCTTTTCCAACGTCTATCACACTAGATCAAAGCATGTCTTCAAGAGTTTGTATCGTATGCTCCAATTGCCCGTTGGTCTGAGGATGGTAAGTCGTGCTAAAATTGAGTTTGGTACCAATGGATTTATGAAATGATTGCCAAAAGGAGGATACAAACCTACTGCTCAGTCAGAGACAATAGAAACCGGAGTACCGTGCAACCGCGTAACCTCATCTATGAAAATCTTGGCCATCTACTAGAATTTCATCTCCTTCAGAAGAGGAATAAAGTGAGCTGACTTTGTTAATCGATTGACGATCACCCAAATGACATCATGATGTTGCTCATCCAAGGTAGCCCTGAAACAAAATCCATAGAAAGTCTCTCCCATTTCCAATTCAGAATATGTAAAGGATGTAGCAAACCGGGAGTTTTTTTATGTTCAGCGTTCATATGTTGACAGGTAAGACATCTTGTTACAAAGCCTGCAATGTCCCTCTTCATGTTATTCCACCAGAACTTGCTATGTAAATTTTGGAACATTTTGGCACTCCCGAGGTGCATGGAATATCTAGTGTAATGTGCTTCAGTCATGATTGTTTTCTTTAGATTTTGATTTTGAACCTCTAGAACGTATAGCCTGTCTCTGAAGTATAACACACCATCTACTATCCTGAAATCTGGTCCTTAACAAATTCTAGATCTTCAAACCGTCTTTCTTTAATTTGCTGTATTAAGGTGGGTTCATAGATAGACATAGCCACTAGCATAACTTTGTCATCGATGAATTTGACTTCCACATCCAGATCTTGAAATTCCTCTACTAGAGACCATTCGCTACACATGGCTGCCATCTCAATAGTTGATTTCCTACTCAGTGCATCAGCCACCACATTCCCCTTTCCTGGAAAATACTTGATTGGAAAATCATAGTCTTTTATGAATTCTAGCCACCTACGCTGTCTCATGTTAAGATCATGTTGAGAGACTAAATACTGGAGAATGTGGTGATCACTATGGACTTCAAATCTCTCTCCATATAAGTAGTGTCTCCACAACTTCAAGGCGAAGATGACTGCGACCAACTCTAGATCATTTATGGCATCATTCTTTTCATGTTCCTTTAATTGTCGAGATCCATAAGCTATGACCTTTCCATTTTGCATTAATACACATCCCGACCCAATCCTTAAAGCATCAGTATAGATAGCAAATCCACCACTACCTTCCGATAGAAATAAGATCGGGGCTGAGGTTAGCTTTTCCTTAAGGAGTTGGAAACTCGACTCACATTCAGTTGACCAAACAAATGGTTTATTCTTCCGAGTTAATTTTGTCAAAGGTGCAACTATTCTAGAAAAGTCCTTTACAAACCTTCGGTAATGGCCCGCCAAACCGAGAAAACTTTTAACCTCTGCAACTGTGTTGGGGCTTGGCTAACTAGTTATAGCCTCAATCTTAGTTGGATCTACTGAAAGCCCATCCTTTGAAATTATATGCCCTAAGAAAGCGACTTGTTCTAACAAAAAATCACACTTGTCCAGTTTGACATATAGTCAGTGATCTCTCGACAATTGCAAGGAAATCCTCAGATACTCAACATGCTCATCTTGAATCTTGGAGTACACTAGTACATCATCAATGAAAATTACTACGAATCGATCAAGAAAAGGTGAAAAGATCTTATTCATGAAAGCCAAAAATACAGCCGGGGCATTGGTCAACCCAAAAGGCATGACTAAGAATTCATAGTGCCCATATCTTGTCCTAAAAGCTGTTTTAGATGCATCTTAATTCCTAACTAGCAACTGATGATATCCAAACCTTAGACAGGTAGTGGACACTTGTTTATTATTGTCACTTGATTCAACTACCTATAGTCAATACACATTTTGAGGGTACCATCTTCTTCTTCACAAACAAAATTGAGGCTCCCCATGGTGATGTGCTAGGATGAATAAGCCCCTTATCCAGTAAGTCTTGCAACTGTATCTTCAGCTCACGCAACTCTGCAGGTGACATTCTATATGGAGCCTTAGAGATTGGGGCTGTACCGGGCACTAGTTCTATGGTAAAATCTATTTCCATTACTGGAGGCAGGTGCCATTCTGTACGGAGCCTTAGAGATTGGGGCTGTACCGGGCACTAGTTCTATGGTAAAATCTATTTCCCTTACTGGAGGAAGACCAGGTACTTCGTCAGGGAATATGTCGGGAAACTCACAGACCACAAGTATCCCCTAATTGCTTGGGTGGTTTCTTCTCGACAATGAAGGCAATGTACCCTTCGTAACCATAATAAATCAATCTTTCTGCTCAAAGTGTTGAGATTGGCCTAGTATTCAAACTCTTCTTCTCACCTTGAAATACCACACTCAGCCCAACTTCATCTACCTTTACGGTGACGGTTTTACAAAAGCAGTCTAAAGAAGCCATATACTTAGTCAACCAATCCCTGCCTAGGATTACATCGAAATTGTACATCGGTGACACGATGAATTCCGTTGGAAAAAGGACCTTTCTAATTAGAACTTGACAACTGGATAATAGTCCTCACAAGTCACCCACTTGCTGATGAGAGTGATAACACTCAACACATACAGTAGCTATGCTAGCGGCTCCCATATCCTACCAAAGAATTGGGGTGAAATAAAGGAGTGCGAAGACCCTGAATCAAACAACACCTTAGCCTCTATGTCACAAGGTGAAACCTTACCTACAATCACATGGTCCGCCACTTCCTCTTCTTCATGAGTCAATACATGGCGCAGCCTTACTTGTGAGGTTGGTTCTGCTGTCCTTGTTTCTACTATCATTGCTTCTGTTGGCCTTGACCATGTCGTGTTTGCCTTTGGCCTTGCCTCACTTGCTATTGTTGACTTGGAGGTCTAGGCAGTGCTACTCTAGAAGGCTACTGCTACTGCTACTGGGGTGGGGCTTGGCCAGAACCTTTTATTCTCGGGCATTCTGAAGCAATGGTCCAACAGGCCATAGCCGAAACAGGCTCCTGTAGACCTCTAGCATTTACTTGTCTTGGGGCCCTTTCTGCACAAGCCGCAGACTAGCCTTGATGTCCCACCAACAACTCCTTTTTGTTTCTTGGAATATTGTTCACTTTTCCCATAAGGTAGGGTACTCCTCCTAGACCCTCCTAAGAATAAGCTCTTCTCAATTTCTTCAACCGCATAAGCTCTTTTGACAGTATCATCATATTGTGCCAGACGCTAGAAAGTTGTAGCATGTCCTTTAATAGTAGGCATCAACCCTTTGAGCAACCTCGTAACTCTTTTTTTCTCGGTTTCAATTAAGTCTAGAGCAAACTGAGAAAGCTGGCTAAATACATGTACGTACTCCACAACCGTCATGGAGTTCTACTGTATGGTGAGAAAGTCGCCATTCTTCTTATGGGTCGTATGTTCTGGAATAAACTTCTTCCTGAATTGCCTCTTGAAAGCTTCCCACACGATAGCATCTGGCATAACCCTAATTTGATCCCGAATACTCTTTCACCATGTATACACAATATCTCTAAACATGGATGCCGCAAGGACCACTTGCTGCCTTTGTGTGCAGGTCAGGCAATTGAAAAAATTTTCTATGTATGAACCATTCGTTGGCCTGTATCGGATCATCTCGTCCTGTGAACTTCGTAGCTCCCCTCTTTTGAAATTTCTCATATAAGGAATTAGGATCTCTGGGCTGGTTTTGCCTTTCCAAAAGAGTGGCTAACTGCATTTGCATGGCTTCTTGGTTGGCGTTGCTGGCAGCCAATTGATGCATAGCATCATAAATCGCTCCTTCATGTTATAAGTAGGATAAGGTGGTGGTGGTGGTGGAGGATCCACACCATCCAATTCGACGTTGCCATGGTCATTACCACCTGTACTATTGTTCATAGTGGACCCAGATGCCATTTACCTATAATTATAACAGTAATCAGTCATATGCAGTACATTAGTAGAGGATAAATTATAAATCTTTATACAAAATCCATCCCCGATCAAACTTATCATAACCTCACCACGTTTCCTATAGTTGCTAAGTCTTTTAATTGACTTCTTAGTTGCTCTGATACCATTACTAACGTATGTCACGCGACGATCCCAGAAATTGGGGATTAGAATAGGCCCTTAGGGTGTGAATACGTAATCCCATAGTAATCCGTGCCATGTGAAGATATGCACAAATCACTACAAGGAAGATTCCAAAGGAACGTGTGAGGAATATCCACCAACATGTAAATTTAATTTCAAACATAAGGCGAAAACCTATGAAATAATCTGTAATGATCATAAGTAATGCATAGAAGAGAATATCATACCCTCATATAATAACATAAGTTTTTTTATTAAACATTCCCACATTCATGCATACCCACAAAACTTAAAACACGTCTTATACACAATATCTAATTTAAGCCATCTCCATACATAGGACCATAATCACAACTGGTTAACCCAACTAAACAACTGGACGATCTCCGTAGGACGACTAGTAAAAGATATCACCATCCTTCCATTCTTCTATACCCCGAGGTACCATTGCGGCACCCTTCGGGGACGCATCAACATTCGATTTGGGGTCTGAAGCTGTACCTTTAACACTAAGGGTAGCACTGTTAACTCGACGGTTAAGCAACTAGAGATACATAAGACCAGTATGTTGTATCAAATGAATTAAGAAATATATCGATTAAAAGAAGACAATAAACAAAAACTAGGCATGCTGTGCATGAGTAACCATGAGTAACGAATCATAAACGGAATATTGTACACACTAATTGTAAGGTCCCGAATCCCACTAATCTTGATTTACGTTAATTAAGCTCGTTCTATATTAATTGCATGTGATTAAGGCTAATTTAATCCAAAAATTATTGGGTTTGGGCCTTGGATAGGGAGTTGGGCGGAGTCCGGCCCCATTTTAGTAGTTAAGGGCCTTTTCGTAATTTGTCCCTACACCTCTTGGACACCTCGTCCATTCCTTTCGTGTAACTTTTCACATGGAACATCTTTCGTGTTGTGTCCAGCTTGAATTTGATTTATCTTGAGCCAACTAAAGTCACATGACTTAAACCGTAAATACCTTTAAGAAAGGGGTTTGCATGCAAAGATAAGGAAAATGATCGTTAAGAGAGAGAGAGAGTCCTTTCTGTTCGTTCTTCCTTGGCTCTAGAGCGACTTCCTCTCTTCACCCTCCTCAACTCAAGACTGGAGCTGGAAACGGGGGATTCTGTGCTTGCATGCAACGGTGACAGCCTCCATCCCTCCTCATCTTCCTCCTTTGGGCATTCCCTTTCTCTCTAAGCTACAGACCTGAGAGAACCCATATTAGATTGGAAGTCCTTTTCCTAACCACATAGCAAGAGACAGTTGGAGAGGGCTAGTACTGTTGGAAAAGGCAAGTATTGAGTTATATGTGTTGCATGCATGATTAAATATGGGTATTTACTTACATTTCCCAATTTCATCCATTTCCCTTCATTGTTTTAATTGATATGAATGTAGTGTGTATTGAGTTAGAATGATAAAGATGGGAATAGAGGTTGTGGGAGTACAGAACACCTTAATTGGGTACTCCTAGTAAGTCATACAACCCCCTCCTAATATAGGTTCTATATTGACTGAAATCGGAATTGAGCTACAGAACTGTATTCAGATTTCTAAAGCTTACGGTGAAGCTACGGCTAAGCCATAAGCATCTACGACTCAAAGTCTAGAGAGCATCAAAACACGATTTTGAACTACGGCTCACTTACAGCTACGCCGTGGATTTCACTACGGCTAAGTTGTATCTAGCCCGTACCCAAGCCGTAGGTCTTCCTACGGTGAGCTTTCCAAAGAGCTCATGGAACCCAGTTTCTTCTACGGTTTGCATACGGCTACACCGTGGAATACTATGGCTACACCGTAGCCTCCCCGTAACCTAGACGTAGGCTTAGCACGGCTAAGCCGTAGGCTAACATACGGTTGGGCTGTAATTGCGCCTGAAAATCCGGAAGGAATTTGACCCACTCGGCTAAGCCATAGCCTTGTACACGGCTAAGCCGTAAGAACCCAGTGAAACAGGATGTTAGGGACTCTCAATGATTTTGTAGGACCTTAGTATTGGCACCTTCTATACCACTAAAGAGGCCCAATGGTAAGTACATGTTGGGGAGAATGAATGATTCTCGGAGGGTCTCCCAATGGCAAGTCATGGATGTTGGCATAAGAAGAGTGTCCCATATGCAGAAGGCAATACCAAGACACGGTAACACAACGACACCGATCGTCTTATGTGTACATCGTGCTGATTGCCCTTGGGGACTATAAGTTACTTATTTGGGGGTGAAGGTAGTAATTCCTTGGGTACTCACTTAAGTTGAATGCATCCATATTGTTACGATATACCACCTTCAACATGAATTACTTCTTTTAGCAAAACCCTGAGGCAATTTAGACCTGAGCTTCTAATGAGTGCGTGTCTGACAAGCCAGAGCTTCTAATGAGTGCGAGCTTCGTAGCCAAGGGTATGATATGACTAATACAATTGAATCTGAGTCGGCACCTCTCAGCTTACGCCCTTTTGGGTATTTGTTATGTATGTCACCACTGCAGTAGGTTTACGGAGGAGTAATCGGAGCTCCTCGGGAAGCTATCTTGATCCCCTAGCAACCCATATGATATGTGTATTCTCTATTTTGGGAGAATAGAGCGTCATGGTTGCCAATCAGTAGGTATGACATTTGAGTTGTAATTTCTTACTAATGCATTATGTTCAGTGATTATCCTTATTGATATATTATGTTATACTTGTTTCATATGCCTCAGTACTTGCTTAACCGTCGTGTTAACAGTGTTACCCTTGGTATTGCAGGTCTAGAACCCGGTCCCAACGCGGACCCTGATGCGCCCCTGGAGGGTACCCAACGGTACCTCAGGGTGTAGACGAGTGGAAAGATGGCGACGTCTTCTACTAGCCATCCTACGAAGCGCGTTTATTTTAAGGAGATATCATTGTTATGTTTGGGACCTTTTGTATCACACTCCTAACTAGTATTTTGGAATGTAATTGAAGACTTTAACACTATCATATGTATATGTATGTTTACTTTTGAGAGGTAATAGGCTATGAACTTCATGTGCTCTTGATAATTGCAGAGTATTTCGCAGGATTTCGTTTATGATAAATTATGTTTGTACGTGTGTCAGCATACCTCACACGTTCCTGTGGAATCTCCCTTGTAGGAATTCTGGCATAATTCTTTAGGGCATAGATTTCCTACGGGATTACGTATCCACGCCTTGGGGGCCCACTCAAATCCCCAAATTCCCAGGATCGGGGCGTGAAATGCGTAAGTAATGGTATCTGAGAGGCACCAAGAAGTCACTTAAAAGACTTAGCAACATTAGGAAGCGTGGTGACGTTCCGATAGGTCCGTTGGGTGGATTTTATTATAATGATAACCTATGGTATGACTGTGGTACGTATGTATGTACATATATATAGATATACATCTAAGTAATGACCATTGTGATTGTAGAGCTATGGCGTCTGGGTCCGGCATGAACAACAGCTCAGGTGACAATGATTACGATAATATTGAATTGGAAGGTGCGGACCCTCCACCGCAACCTCCTCCGCGTCCCACATACAACTCTGAGGAGTGGTTTATGATGATGATGCACCAGTTAGCCGCTAGCAATGCTAACCAAGCTGCGATGCAATTACAATTGGCCGCTTTGTTGAACCGACAAGACCAGCCAGGAGACCCCAACTCCTTATATGAGAAGTTTCGTAAGAGGGGAGCAACAGAGTTTACCGGACGCGAGGATCCGCTACAAGCAGATGAATTGTTTGTCCACACAGAGAACATCTTCGATACATTAACTTGCACACCCAGGTAGCAAGTGGTCCTCACGGCATCCATGTTCAGAGACATCGCGGATACATGGTGGAAGAGTATCCGGGACCACATGAGGGCCATGCCGGATGCCACAGTTTAGGAAGCCTTTAAGAGGCAATTCAGGAAAAGGTTCATCCCCAACCACGTGACTCGCAAAAAGAAGGCAGAGTTCCTTACCCTGTAGCAGAACCTCATGACCGTTGCAGCATACGTGCATGTATTCAGCCAGCTCTCTCGGTTTGCTCTAGACCTAATTGACACTGAGGAGAAGAGAGTGGAAAGATTTCTGGAAGGGTTAAGGCCTGCTATCAAGGGACATGCCACTACCTTCCAACGTCCCATTCAATATGATGATGCAGTAGCCAGGGCATATGCAGCCGAAGAAATTGAGAAGAGCCTATTCTTGGGGGAGTCTAAAAAGAGTGTTCCGCCTTTTGGGAAAGGTTAGCAGTACTCTAAGAAACAGAAGGGAGTTGCTAGTGGCACATCACAACTAGTCTACGGAACATGCTGGAAGGGTCACGAGACTAGCAAATGTTGGAGGTCCATGGGAGACTGTTTTGGCTGTGGCTCCATGGACCATCGCTTGTCCGAGTGCCCGAGAAGGAAGGAATTTAGTCGAGCCTTGCAGCAACAGCAGTATCAGCAACCTTCTAAGACGACACCTCCTGTGCCTAACCGACAGCAACAGCAAGTGAGATAAGGCCAAGGGCAGACACGGTAAGGCCAAGGATAGCAGAGACAAGGACAGCAAGGCCAGGGACAACAGAGACAAGGACAACAACACCGACCCCAAAGGCAAGGTCGCGCTTATGCTTTGACATAGGAAGAAGCAGAAGCGGTGGAGCATGTGGTTGTAGGTAAGGTTTCTATTTGTGGCATTGAAGGTAAAGTGTTGTTTGATTCAGGATCTTCACATTCCTTCATCTCACCTCGATTCTCTAGTAGGATACAAGAATCGCCAGCACAGTTGCGGTATGTATTGAGTGTTATCACTCCGGTTGGTAAGAGGGTAACTTGTGATGACTATTACCCTGGTTGTCGAGTTCTCATCGGAGAAGTTCTTCTCCTAGCTGAACTTATCGTGTTACCCATGCACGATTTCGATGTAATCCTAGGCCTGGATTGGTTGACCAAATATATGGCCTGTCTCGACTGTTTCCATAAGACAGTTACCGTAAAGGTAAGTGAAGATGGCCCAAGTGCTGTATTCCAAGGTGATAAGAAGAGTTCGAACACTTGATTGATTTCAGCACTTCGAGCGGAAAGATTAATCCATAGTGGTTGCGAAGGGTATATTGCTTTCATCATGGAGAAGAAGGCCCCTAAAAGACTAGAAAAAATACCTGTGGTCTGTGAATTCCTCGATATATTTCCGGATGAAGTGCCTGGCCTTCCTCCAATTAGGGAAGTGGATTTTACAATAGAGTTAGTACCTGGCACTGTTCCCATCTCTAAGGCTCCGTATAGAATGGCCCCGGCAGAGTTACGTGAACTGAAAGTACAGTTACAGGACCTATTGGATTAGGGGTTTATTCGTCCTAGCACATCACCATGGGGAGCCCCAGTTCTATTTGTGAAGAAGAAGGATGGCACCCTCAGGATGTATATTGATTACCGGCAGTTGAACCAGGTGACAATTAAAAACAAATATCCACTGCCTAGAATTGATGAATTGTTTGATCAATTATAGGGTGCGAGACATTTCTCTAAGATTGATCTCAGGTCCGGATATCATCAGCTGTGAGTGAAGGACCAAGATACATCGAAAACAGCTTTCAGGACAAGATATGGGCATTATGAATTTTTGGTTATGCCTTTTGGATTGAAAAATGTGCCCGCAGTATTTATGGCTTTTATGAACAAAATCTTTTCATCATATCTCGATCGATTCGTGGTAATTTTCATCGATGATGTGTTGGTATACTCCAAGACCAAAGATGAGCATGTGGAACAATTGAGGACTTCTCTGCAATTGCTAAAGGACCATCGACTGTATGCTAAATTGGACAAGTGTGAATTCTGGCTGGAACAAGTTGCCTTTTTAGGGCATATTATCTCAAAGGATGGGCTTGCAGTAGATCCCTCTAAGATTCAGGCTATAACTACTTGGCAGAGTCCCAAAACTGTTGCAGAAATTAGAAGTTTTGTTGGTCTGGCCCGTTGTTATAGAAGGTTTGTGAAGGACTTTTCCAAGATAGTTGCACCTTTGACTAAACTGACCCGGAAGAATGAGCCATTTGTGTGGTCAACGGAATGTGAGTCGAGTTTCCAACTCCTTAAGGAGAAACTAACCTCATCCTCGATCTTATCCCTACCAGAAGGGAATGGCGGATTTTTTATATATACAGATGCTTCGGGGATTGGGCTAGGATGTGTACTCATGCAGAATGGGAAGGTAATAGCATATGGATCTCGACAATTGAAGGAACATGAGAAAAGCTATGCCACACATGATTTAGAATTGGCTGTAGTAGTCTTCACGCTGAAGATATGGAGACATTATTTATATGGAAAGAAATTTGAAGTCCATAGTGACCATCGCAGTCTCCAGCATCTATTTTCGCAACACAATCTCAACATGAGACAGCGCATGTGGTTGGAATTTATCAAAGATTATGATTTTCCGATTTAATACTTCCCCGGGAAAGGGAATGTAGTGGCCAATGCTCTAAGAAGGAAATCCACCACCGAGTTGGCAGCCTTGTGTGGTGAATGGTCTCTAATAGAGGAATTCCGAGATATGGGTGTGGAAGTTGAATTCGTAAATGATAAGGTCATGTTAGTGGCTATGTCAGTCTTCAAACCCACCTTAATTCAACAAATCAAGGAGAGGCAGTTTGAAGATCCGGAGTTTGTCAAGAGTCATGACCACATATCTGAGAAACCTGATTTCAGGATGGTAGACGATATATTGTACTTTAGAGATTGACTTTGTGTTCCAGCAGTTCAAAACCATAACTTGAAAAGGGCAATTATGACTGAAGCACATCATGCTCGATATTCTATGCACCCCGCGAATACAAAAATGTACCAGAATTTACATGGCAGGTTTTGGTGGAATAACATGAAGAGGGATATAGCGGGCTTTGTGGCAAGATGCCTTACCTGCCAATGAGTGAAGGCTGAACACAGGAAGCCTCCCGGTTTGTTACATCCCCTGCAGATTCCTAAGTGGAAATGGGAGAATCTCACAATGGATTTTGTTTCAGGGTTGCCCCAAACCAGTAGGCATCGTGATGTTGTGTGGGTGATTGTCAACAGACTAACGAAATCAGCCCACTTTATTCCCATCCGGAGAGGGATGAAGTTTCAGGAGATGGCCAAGATCTTCATTGATGAGATTGTACGGTTACATGGTACTTCAGTCTCCATTGTGTCCGATCGAGACAGTAGGTTTGTATCTTCCTTTTGGCAGTTGTTTCAGACACCCTTAGGCACCAAACTTAGTTTCAGCACGGCTTACCATCCTCAGACAGATGCGCAATCGGAGTGAACGATACAGACCCTGGAAGATATGATACGAGCTAGCGTATTGGACTTCGGAAAGGAGTGGGATGAACACCTCTCCTTATGCGAGTTTGCGTACAATAACAGCTTTCACACGAGCATCGGAATGGCTTCATTCGAAGCCTTGTATGGACGTAAATGCCGTATGCCTGTCTGCTAGGAAGAGGTTGGGGTTAGGAGTTTCCATGGACCCACCATGGTGGCAGATACGGCGGAAAAAGTGCAAAAGGTGCAAGATAGATTGAAAACTGCACAATCACGTCAGAAAAGTTATGCAGATAATCGTCATCGGCCCCTTGAGTTCCAAGTGGGAGACAAGGTCTTTTTAAAGGTTTCCCCAATGAAAGGTGCTATCAGGTTCGGATAAAAGGGCAAGCTTGCTCCACGGTTTGTGGGACCTTTCGAGATATAGAGTAGAGTGGGAGACTTAGCTTATCGGTTGGAGCTACCACCCCCACTTGTGGGAGTTCATAATGTGTTCCACGTGTCAATGCTCAGGAAATACCTCCCAGATCCTTCACATGTCCTTGAGTTGGGCAACGTGCAAGTGAGGCCTGATATGAGTTATGAAGAAAGGCCCCTTCGTATCGTTGACACTAAGGAACAGGTGTTGCGTTCACGAACGATCAAATGGGTTAAAGTGTTATGGGAGCACCATGGACAGGAAAAGGCCACTTGGGAACTTGAAGATCAAATTCGGGCGAGATATCCAGAGCTACTACCCCAGGTACATTGCATTTGGAGGACCGAATGATCTTAAGTGGGGGAGGATGTAAGGTCCCAAATCCCACTAATCTTGATTTACGTTAATTAAGCTCGTTTTATATTAATTGAACGTAATTAAGGCTAATTTAATCCAAAAATTATCAGGTTTGGGCTTGGATAGGGAGTTGGGCGGAGTCCGGCCCCACTTTAGTAGTTAAGGGCCTTTTCGTAATTTGTCCCAGCACCTCTTGGACACCTCGTCCATTCCTTTCGTGTAACTTTTCACGTGGATCATCTTTTGTGTTGGGTCTAACTTGAATTGGATTTATCTTGAGCCAACTAAAGTCACATGACTTAAACCGTAAATACTTTTAAGAAAGGGGTTTGCATGCAAAGATGGGGAAAATGATCGTTAAGAGAGAGAGAGAGTCCTTTCTGTTCGTTCCTCCTTGGCTCTAGAGCGACTTCCTCTCTTCACCCTCCTCAACTCACGACTGGAGCTGGAAACGGGGGATTCTGTGCTTGCATGCAACGGTGACAGCCTCCATCCCTCCTCATCTTCCTCCTTTGGGCATTCCCTTTCTCTCTAAGCTACAGACCTGAGAGAACCCATATTAGATTGGAAGTCCTTTTCCTAACCACATAGCAAGAGACAGTTGGAGAGGGTTAGTACTGTTGGAAAAGGCAAGTATTGAGTTATATGTGTTGCATGCATGATTAAGTATGGGTATTTACTTGCATTTCCCAATTTCGTCCATTTCCCTTCATTGTTTTAATTGATATGAATGTAGTGTGTATTGAGTTAGAATGATAAAGATGGGAATAGAGGTTGTGGGAGTACAGAACACCTTAATTGGGTACTCTTAGTAAGTCATACAACCCCCTCCCAATATAGGTTCTGTACTGACTGAAATCGGAATTGAGCTACAGAATTGTATTCAGATTTCTGATGCTTACGGTGAAGATTAGGCTAAGCCGTAAGCATCTACGGCTCAAAGTCCAGAGAGCATCAAAACGCAATTTTGAACTACAGCTCACTTACGACTACGCCGTGGATTTCACTACAGCTAAGCCGTATTCAGCCCGTACCCAAGCCGTAGGTCTTCCTACAGCGAGCTTTCCAGAGAGATCATGGAACCCAGTTTCTTCTACGGTTTGCACACGGCTGCACCGTGGAATACTACGGCTACACCATTGCCTCCCCGTAACCTAGCCGTAGGCTTAGCACGGCTAAGCCGTAGGCCAACATACGATTGGGCCGTAATTGTGCCGGAAAATCCGGAAAGAATTTGACCCACTCGGCTAAGCCGTGGCCTTGTACACGGCTAAGCCGTAAGAACCCAGTGAAACAGGATGTTAGGGACTCTTAATGATTTTGTAGGACCCTAGTATTGGCACCTTCTATACCACTACAGAAGCCCAATGTAAGTACATGTTGGGGAGAATGAATGATTCCCGGAGGGTCTCCCAATGGCAAGTCATGGATGTTGGCATAAGAAGAGTGTCCCATATGCAGAAGGCAATACCAAGACACGGAAACACAACGACACAGATCGTCTTATGTGTACATCGTGCTGAATGCCCTTGGGGACTATAAGTTACTTATTTGGGGGTGAAGGTAGTAATTCCTTGGGTACTCACTTAAGTTGAATGCATCCATATTGTTACGATATACCACCTTCAACATGAATTACTTCTTTTAGCAAAACCCTGAGGCAATTCAGACCTGAGCTTGTAATGAGTGCGTGTCTGACAAGCCAGAGCTTCTAATGAGTGCGAGCTTCGTAGCCAAGGGTATGATATGACTAATACAATTAAATCTGAGTCGGCACCACTCAGCTTACACCCTTTTGGGTATTTGTTATGTATGTCACCACTGCAGTAGGTTTACGGAGGAGTAGTCGGCGCTCCTCGGGAAGCTAGCTTGATCCCCTAGCGACCCATATGATATGTGTATTCTCTCTTTTGGGAGAATAGAGCGTCATGGTTGCCAATCAGTAGGTATGACATTTGAGTTGTAATTTCTCACTAATGCATTATGTTTAGTGATTATCCTTATTGATATATTATGTTATACTTGTTTCATATGCCTCAGTACTTGCTTAACCGTCGTGTTAACAGTGTTACCCTTGGTATTGCAGGTCTAGAACCCGGTCCCAACGCGGACCCTGATGCGCCCCTGGAGGGTACCCAACGGTACCTCAGGGTGTAGACGAGTGGAAAGATGGCGACGTCTTCTACTAGCCATCCTACGAAGCGCGTTTATTTTAAGGAGATATCATTGTTATGTTTGGGACCTTTTGTATCACACTCCTAACTAGTATTTTGGAATGTAATTGAAGACTTTAACACTATCATATGTATATGTATGTTTACTTTTGAGAGGTAATAGGCTATGAACTTCACATGCTCTTGATAATTGCAGAGTATTTCGCAGGATTTCGTTTATGATAAATTATGTTTGTACGTGTGTCAGCATACCTCACATGTTCCTGTGGAATCTCCCTTGTAGGAATTCGTGCATAATTCTTCAGGGCACGGATTTCTAGGGGATTGCGTATCCACGCCCTGGGGGCCCACTCAAATCCCCAAATTGCCGGGATCGGGGTGTGACACTAATTAGCATCCATGAGGCTATATTCTCCCAAAAGAGAGCATATCATCTAGAGAGAGACTGCATATGGGTCGCTAGGGCATTAGACTAGCTTCCTGAGGAGCGCCGACAACTCCTCCGTGGACTACTCAGTAGCGACATATAGATACCCAAACTAGTTCTGTCAAACCTAATAGGGGCACAAACTAAGTGGTGCCGACTCAATATATCAAGACTGACTCAAGTTCACATCTTTCATATATTCAGTCACACTTATCATATCATAGATAAGGGAGTTCTGGTCTTGAGATCATATTCATTCGTAGAAATCGGAATTAGCAACGTAATTGATAATTAAACATTGCATATTTAAATGAGCTAGAGAGCTCAAACCCTCTTAATCTTGGCTACACCATTTTGACTAACAGGTACAAACTAATAGAAGCTCCAGCCCAATTCATCTCAAGGTTTGCCAGGAAGAATGGGTACATGACTCGATCATGTTGAAAGCAAGTTTCGTACAATACGAATGCATTTAAATTGATAAGGTATCAAGGAAATTTATCAGCCAACCCTATGCTAGATAACCTATAATCCCGAAGGCATTCAATATGATGTATGCATAAAACGTTTGGTGTCACTGTGTTACTAAATCTTGGCATTACTTTGTATATGCTAGGACACCTCTTCTTATGCCAACATCCATGACTTGACATCAGGAATTAATCTAGAAAATCGAAAAGGATAAGTGACAACGCTACACTTATCCTCCTTATCATTCGATCACTATTAAGCTAATTTAAAAGTGGGAAAAGGTGCCATATCTAAATCCCTACAAAGTTGTTTGAATTCCCTAATATCCTAAGTTCCCAGTGTTTTTACGGGTTAGCCGTGCATCTGTTACGGCTTAGCAGAGTGGCTTAGTTTTTTCCTTAAATTCCTGTGCATTTACAGTTTAACTTTATATTAGCCTACGGCTTAGCTGTGCTAAGCCTACGGCTGGGATATGGCTTAGCCGTAGTACAATGCACAGCTTAGCCATGGGTTAGCCGTAGAAGGAAAGTTGGATTTCAAGCTCTCTGGAAAGCTCGCTATAAAATGGCTTATGGCTTGGTCACGAGATGGGTACGGCTTAGCCATAGTTCATTCCACTGCTTAACCGAGGGTTAGCCGTAGTACAAAAATGGGTTTTGGTACTCTTGGGACTTTGAGCCATACACATTTACGGCTTAGCCGTGGCTTAGCCATAAGCTTCAAAAATTCTGGAAATGGTTCTGAAGCTCGAATTCAATTTAGAATAATGAATGAAGGGGGTACAGGGAGCTTCCTATGACTTCAAAAGGCCACTAAGATTTATTCAATGCTCACACAAGACCCGCATTACCAATTCATACTCTAATTCATTCAATACAATATACACATACTTAAACCAAGGGAAAGAAGCTGTAACTTGAAATTTTGAGTGATCATCCAAGAATCAATAATTTTAAACACACATGTAGCATTGTATGCACTCCAATACTTGCCATTTACATAGTGCTGGACTTGACTAACTCCTCCTTGGTGTGTGGTTAGGAAAAGTCTCAACAAAAGAGTGGGTCCTCTGCATGAAAGACATGCAAATGGTGAAACTAGTGTAGAATGCATGCATATTATATAATTGAATCTCTTTGACTCTATCAAACCCAAAGAATTGAAATAGAGATTGAGTTTTCAACTTAGGAAGTTAAAACTTGAAGAAGAAGGTGCCTCCAAGGAGAAAGATACACAAAGGAAGAAGAAGAAGATGGGTGGAAGCCTTTGCTATTGCATGCAAGGCTCCAAACTTTGTTTGCAGCTTCAAGTTGAGATGGAGTTGAAGAAGAGTGGAGGTGAACAATGGTTCCAATGAATACATAGAGGAAGAATGAGAAGAGATGCTGGGTCCTCCTTTTAATCAATTTATTCTATAGTTTTACATGCAAGCCCATCATTTGTGGAAAATTACAGTTTAGGTCAAATGGACCTCATTTGAGCCATGAAAAGTTCGAATCAAGTTGAGTCCAACATGAAAGATGATCTACATGAAGAATTACATGAGATGTAACTGATGAGGTGTTAATATGATGCAAGAACAAATTACAAAAAGGTCCTTAACTACCTAGGTATGGTTCAAACCTGACCAAATGACATATCCATGACCCTAGCCCAAAGGGTTTGAGTTAAATTAGCCTAAAAACATTTTAATTAATACAAAACAAGATTAATTAATATAAATAGAGATTACATGGGATCAGGACCTTACAGTGATTGGTCCACTTCCGTTCATAAGATCCGACCGAGTAATTTGTTTGATGTAACTCTGCAATCTTTTCTTGTTCACAAAAGGCACGCTAGGGCTTCAGTGGGCCATTAGCATTGATTCTATTCCTATTTGTTTGCCCATTATTAAGTCCCCTCTGTTAGATTTTGTGGACTCAATCCATCAGTTGATGTAATAAATTAATTAATTTCTTTATTTATTAATAAAATTAGCTTTACTTTCATGAGATGAATGTTATTTGACTACTTCATGCACATGACCAATACATATGACATAATGGTTCATGAGTTGAACCGGGTCCCATTACTATATTAGATGTGATATATGTGCATGGATGAGATCCACACGCGGGAGATATATGTCACAAATCTTATACTTAAATAGCTTCACAACCAGTAATGAGACTGGGCATGTTATTTGATAAGGTTGCAGCACTTTGATCACTATGAGATAGTGTGATTTGTCTCGATCGTCAGAATGTAAGATTCTAAATCACGGTCTGGTACATTGGATGTATTGAAGGACCATGAGATGCACCTTATGGAATTCCGTCTCAATAATAAGGTATACTCCCATAATTCCCTAACAATAGGCTCTCAATCCTGAGACATTGATGAACTCAAGTTTCTATCTATTCATTTGCTTTAAGTCACCAATGAGTGAGGCCGACTATAGGTTAACACCTCGGTGTCTTGGGTATGTGGTAGTAGAACTGTGGGAACATTGAATGATCAAGATGGAATCTATCTCTATTATTCCCTTGTGCCAATTAATGGATTTGTCATTAGTAAGTACGCACCCATCTCAATTAAGAGTTAATTGGATGGTACTGATGATTACTGTGATGAATTGGGGCTCAAAGATAATAAGATGTGGAACTTAGATTGGAAGAGACAGATTTATTCCAATTGGTCCACGGATATTGATAGAGGGGCCTACTTGTGGTAATTGGGAAGTTTAGGGTCTTCATTGTAATTTATTCCTAAGACTAGAGTGCAATTGCATTTATATAGTGGTGTTATTTGCAATTAACTGTGGGCCCGGATTGCACATGAGATGTGCGGTCGCGGTGTTCCAGTTGGAGCCAGCTTTCTAAGGAATCCCTAGTGGTCCCCACGCTAGCCCAAGATATTGGAAAATACTAATCCGACTTGAACTCTAGAAAGAAGAGTTTGGAAAGGAGAAAGTTGCTAATTGCTTTGAAAGTAAGACTTCTACTTCAATTAGACAAGGGAGAGATTTGAAAGTCTATAAAATCTCTTGGACGTCCAATAAGACTCTCTCTTACGCCCAAAACCCTGTTCGTGCAAGAGTTGCACGAGTTTCTCTCTCCTTCTCTCTTCTAGTTCCTTGGAGTTTCGAGTTGAAATTTCTCCTGAAGATTCCACCACTCTTCTTGAGAAAAGAAGTCCAACTCGGGTCATAGCGTGGAAGGCTAAGAGGTGTTGAAGAAATCCATTAAAGCACTGCGGATCTCCAAAGGTATGATCTACTTCTTTCATGTCGT
The DNA here is from genome assembly GCA_037013555.1 of Sextonia rubra. Classification (NCBI taxonomy): domain Eukaryota; kingdom Viridiplantae; phylum Streptophyta; class Magnoliopsida; order Laurales; family Lauraceae; genus Sextonia; species Sextonia rubra. The sequence continues at coordinate 21,709,308 of JASUAD010000014.1, forward strand.
AGATTATTGTGGATATTTAGTGCTATTCGATTCTATCTTTTAGATAGAATATTTACTGTATATGGTCACGAGATTGAGGGTAATGCATCCTGGATTGGGTTTTGGTCTTATGGATAATTGATCTCTGTGTCAAGTGGGTCAAAAGTTTAGAAAATCTATCCACGAGACCCACCTGCTTCCAACAATTGGTATCAGAGCCATACCTCATCTCTAATCATGTTAGATCAGTAATCTTGTTCTAATCTTTGCATGAGATGTGAAGAGGATAGAGCAAGGGCTATGATAGGATCAGTGTTTATTGGGCTTGCTTGCTTTTGTAGTAGATACATGTTTGGAAAGTCACAAATGGTTTTAATCATGATAGGAGGATGATAAGATGCCATTAGAAACATACTGAGATCATTAGAGGTGACTGGGGACAGCAGGAGCCGAATCTGAAAAGGAACCCAAATTTCTGGGTTCGTCAGGTCGGTTAGTCAAACGGACCACTATGGCTGTAGAGGTCTGTTGGCTAACCGTAGGGACCAAATCGGCTTGCCGAACCTAGGCAGAATCATCTTGTTCTTGGTCTGAGTTGTTGTTTTTTTTTTTCTGGGGCGCTGCCCCCGGATCCCCGCTGCGTAGGGGATCTTATATAGTGGTGGCAAACTATTGGCATCTTGTTTTTCCATTGTGGTTTGGCAACCTAGTTTTGTGAGATGCTTTGTTGTATGAGATACTAACTTGCAGGTGATAATGTCCTCTCCATATAGCCCACATGTTTTTCTTTCCTTTTAATTATTGGTTTATTTATGGCTAAGTGTAAAGGGCATCATGGTTTCCTTAGTTTCCCATGAAACGGCAAGGCATGGTGAATTTCCCTATAGCCCTTTTATTTCCATGTTTAGATTACCATGTAAGTCTCATTATAGAGACATTGGAATTTATGTTTTTTTTTAAAAAAACTTTGTAAATTCTGAAGATGTCCGAAACAAAGAAGGAAAGAGAAAAAGGACTCCTAATCAAAGAGTTCGAAGATTATCAAAAGGTGTTTTGGAGATGCCCAAAGAGTTTGAGGAATCCCAAAGTTTTGGAAAGTCTAGAAGTCCAAGAAGTCTTTTCCGCCTGGGTCATGTGGAGGAGAGGACTAGTCTTTTATTATAGCACTTTCTATTTATGGATGAATGCTTATTTTAGAATATTTCCATATCTGAACCAAACATAGCAAATTCCAAAATTGGTCAAATCAAATTAATTTTTGGAAAGAGTTCTAATTAGAGTTGGTGGGCCCATAAGATGGATCTATTGGTAACACTAATTTTAGAAACTGGACTTTCGTTAAAATAACTTGACTTGGAACCAATCATTGGTCGTATCATGAGATGAATTTACACCTATAAGGAAATCCTCAACTCTAAAATATTAAGTGGGAGTGGGGCATTTATATATATACAAATCCCCATGGTTTTCCACCATAGGTCAATTGTAAGGAAAGTATTAGCCTTGCGCCATTTTGAGAATGGCCATTCCCCACGGAGGGCTTGTATTTATCTAGATACTGGATATAGATCTCCTATGGATAGTGTTGATGAGACGAGGTGGGAGCCCACTCCCCAAGGAGGAGCTGCCCGCAACGGTTGTCATGCAATGCTAGTTGGTGGGTCACACTTAACTAAAACTAATGATGTAGTATCCCTAAGGATTTGCCTCATGTATTTTAGAAACTGAAGCTAATCGAGAGTCATACATTATTTGATATGAGATACCTAGTTAGTAATGAATGAAGGGGATCATGGATAGTTAGTCTTAATCCCAATTTTGACCAACTTTGATCCGCACCAGTCTAGGAGGTATTTGCACTCCCCAAGGAGGCATACCCCGCAGGATTGGGATTCCGATGTATTCTGAATTTTGTGGTTACGAGGATTCCCATTTAAATTTGGTAGAATACTAAACCCTAATGTCATTTAAATTCATTAATTGAATGTATGGTTATGTGTTACAGTATTACAAGCATGAATTCGAATACTTTCAATCCACTTGCGACCATCCTCAATCAGAATAAGTTGGTGGGATCCAACTATGTAGACTGGAAACGGAATCTGGATATTGTCCGAACAACTTCAGGATATAAATATGTCCTTACCAAAAACCCCCTTGAAGAGCCTAGCCCAGATGCATCAGAAGTAGAAAAGGACCTTTACACCAAATGGGCCAAAGACGATGAGATGGCCCGATGTTACATTCTGGCATCCATGTCTAGTGTGCTGCAACACCAACATTAATCTTATAAGACTGCATATGATATGATATCGAACTTAAAGGAGATGTTTGCAGAACAAGGCAGACCTGCTAGGCAGGCAGCCATGAGGGTGCTCATTAGCACCAAGATGGCTGAAGGTACATCAGTACAGGAACACATGTTGAAGATGATGGACTCATTAAATGAGTTAGATGTACTGGGAGCTGCGATTGATGCAGAATCACAGATTGACATAATCCTTGAGTCACTACCAGAGTCATTCAACAATTTCAAGGTCAATTATAATATGAATAAAGTGAATCTGACTCTGGCTGAGCTATCTAGTCAGCTGGTAGCAACTGAAGGGATTATGACGAAGAAACCAACTGCCTTGATGATAAAAAAGTCAGATGCCAAGTCCAAGCGAAAAGACAAAGGGTGAAAAGGTAAAAAGAAATCAGTTCCAAAGGGTCCTAAGGTGGAGAATGGTCCAACTGGTGGCGTAGCTAAAGCTAAGGGTTCAGGGACAAAAGGAAAGTGTTTCCATTATGGTAAGATAGGACATTGGAAGAGGAATTGTCCAGAATATCTGTCTGAGAAAAAGACCCCAGGTATGATTGAGTCACTTATATCTGAAGTTAGTTCTGCAACTGGTACTTTAGAATCCTAGTGTGTGGATTCCGGGGCAACTAATCACATATGTAATACGTTGCAGGGGTTCAGGGAAACCAGGAGGCTAAGTGATGGAGAAATCATTATCAACCTAGGATCTGATGCTAAGGCGGAGGCTGTTTCAGTGGAAGTCATTACTTTATGTTTTTCAAATAATAAATTGGTTTTGTCAGAAACATTATATGTACCGTCTTTAAGGCGGAATTTAATTTCAGTTTCTAGTTTGGTGAATAAAGGTTATTCTATTACTTTTGGTACTGAAGTTGTCATAAAGAGGAATGGTACTTTCATATGTTCTGGCAAGGTAACCAATGGACTTTATTTGTTAACTCCCACGATGTATGAGATACATGATACTGAAACAATTAATAGACCATCATTAAAGAGAAAGTCACCTTCATCTAATCCAACAAAACTTTGCACCTGAGGCTAGGTCATATAAACCTTAACAGGATTGAGAAGCTAGTGAAAGATGGTATCTTACCTTCATTGGTAGTAGAACCCATGCCTATCTGTGAGTCCTGTTTGGAAGGTAAAATGACCAAAAGACCCTTTTCAGCTAAGGGTAATAGGGCCAAAGATTTATTGGAATTAGTGCATACTGATGTCTGCGGACCCATTAATGTCAGGGCCAGAGGAGGATATGAGTACTTCATCACTTTCACAGATGATTACTCAAGATATGGTTACATATACCTTATGCACCGCAAGTCCGAAGCTTTTGAAAAGTTCAAAGAGTTTCGAGCGGAAGTGGAAAAGCAATTAGGTAAGAGTATCAAGACTCTTCGATCAGATCGAGGAGGGGAATATATGTCTGCTAATTTTGTGGGTTACTTATCAGAAAATGGGATTCTATCCTAGTTGTCTGCTCCTGGTATGCCTCAACAGAATGGAGTAACAGAAAGAAGGAACCGGACTCTTTTAGATATGATTAGGTCTACGTTGAGTTTCTCAAGATTACCTATATCCTTTTGGGGATACGCTTTGGATACTGTAATGTACATACTAAACCTCGTACCATCTAAGTCTATACCTAAGACTCCCCGGGAATTATGGTCTGGGCAAAAGCCTAGTCTACAACATTTACACATTTGGGGTTGTCCAGCACACGGGATTAAGGTTAAGACGGATAAGTTGGAAACGAAGTCGGAAGTATGCACATTTGTAGGATATCCTAAAGGAACTAAAGGTTGGTTATTCTATAATCCCAGAGAGCAGAAAGTGCTAGTCAGCACCAATGCGGTTTTTCTAGAGGAAGATTATATGATGGACCGGAAATTTTTAGAAAAGGTGATCTTGGAAGAGATTCAGGAGCAATCAATTCCAAATCCAAGTATGACCGGACTTGAGGAAGAACCGCCCTTACCAGACCCAGTAGTTACACCATTACCTCGTCGTAATGGGAGGATTGTCAGACCCCCTGACAGGTTCTCATTCTTGGGAGAGTCTTATGAAGCAATCCCAAAAGAGCCGGAACAAGATCCCTCTAACTATGATGAAGCAATCAATGACTTAGACTCGGGACGCTGGCAAGATGCTATGAAAGCTGAGATGGAGTCTATGTACTCAAATCATGTCTAGACACTTGTGGACTTGCCTGCCAATATTAAACCTATTGGGTGCAAGTGGGTCTACAAGAGAAAAAGAGGACCAGATGGAAGAGTGGAGACCTATAAGGCTAGGCTTGTTGCGAAAGGATATACTCAGAAAGAGGGGATCGATTATGAGGAAACCTTCTCGCCAGTAGCCATGCTCAAATCCATCCGGATACTCTTATCCATTGCGGCTCATCTCGATTACAAGATTTGGCAAATGGATGTCAAGACGGCATTTCTCAACGGCCATCTTGAGGAAGACATCTATATGGTGCAGCCAGACGGTTTTGTAACTAAAAACCAGGAGCAAAACTTTGCAAGCTGCAGAAGTCTATTTATGGACTGAAGCAGGCATCCCGAAGCTGGAATATCCATTTTGACCAGGCAATCAAGTCATTTGGTTTTTGTCAAAATCCGGATGAGTCATGTCTGTACATGAAAAGTGAAGGTGACAGGGTAGTTTTTCTGGTTTTGTATGTCGATGACATCCTTCTCCTCGGGAAAGACATAGGAATGTTGTCAACAGTAAAAGTTTGGTTAGCCAAGACTTTTGATATGAAGGACTTGGGAGAAGCTAGTTACATCCTAGGGATCAAACTCTATCGAGACAGGAAAAATAGGATGATTGGCTTATCCCAAGCTGCATACATAGATAAGGTGCTAGTACGGTTTACAATGCAAGACTCCAAGAAGGGCATCACGCCTTTCGGGCATGGAGTACACCTTTCCAAGGATCAGTGTCCTAAGACACCCGAGGAAAATGAGCAAATAAGGTCGATACCATACGCTTCGGCTATTGGTAGCCTCATGTATGCTATGTTATGTCCTAGACCAGATATCTGTTATGTAGTAGGCCTAGTCAGTAGATATCAATCTAATCCAGGACCTGTACATTGGACTGCTGTAAAATGTATTCTCAAATACTTGAGAAGGACTAGAGATTACATGTTGATTTATAGCAGTGATGAGTTGATTCCAGTCGGATACACAGATTCTGACTTTATGTCAGATAAAGATTCTAGGAAATCCACCTCTGGTTATGTATTTATGCTTGGAGGCGGAGCTATCAGCTGGAGGAGTATAAAACAAGAATGAACCGCTGATTCAACCTCGGAGGCTGAATATGTAGCAGCTTGTGAAGCAGCTAAGGAAGTAGTATGGCTTAAAAGATTCCTTTTGGAACTTGGGGTGGTACCTTTGGCATGACAGCCACTCACAGTTTACTGTGATAGCAGCGGGGCAGTCGCTCAGTCAAAGGAACCCAGAAGCCATCAAAGCCAAAAGCATGTACAGAGGAAGTATCACTTAGTCAGAGAGATTGTGCAGAGAGGTGATATTGCTATTACCAAGATAGCCTCTGCGGACAATTTGGCAGATCCCTTTACTAAGCCTTTGACTACCAAAGTCTTTGAGCAGCATGTAGAAGGGATGGGCATGAGATGCAACCCTGACTGGCATTAAGCCCAAGTGGGAGATTGTTAGATTTTGTGGACTCAATCCAACAGTTGATGTAATAAATTGATTAATTTCTTTATTTATTAATAAAATCATGCTTTTCTTTCATGAGATGAATGTTATTTGACTACTTCATGCACATGACCAATACATATGACATAATGGTTCATGAGTTGAACCGAGTCCCATTACTATATTAGATGTGATATATGTGCATGGATGAGATCCACACGCGGGAGATATATGTCACAAATCTTATACTTAAATAGCTTAACAACCAGTAATGAGACTGGGCATCTTATTTGATAAGGTTGCAGCACTTTGATCACTATGAGATAGTGTGATTTGTCTCGATCGTCAGAATGTAAGATTCTGGATCACGGTGCTGGTACATTAGATGTATTGAAGGACCATGAGATGCACCTTATGGAATTCCGTCTCAATAATAAGGTATGCTCTCATAATTCCCTAACAATAGGCTCTCAATCCTGAGACATTGATGAACTCAAGTTTCTATCTATTCATCTGCTTTGAGTCACCAATGAGTGAGGCCGACTATAGGTTAACACCTCGGTGTCTTGGGTATGTGGTAGTAGAATTGTGGGAACATTGAATGATCAAGATGGAATCTATCTCTATTATCCCCTTGTGCCAATTAATGGATTTGTCATTAGTAAGTGCGCACCCATCTCAATTAAGAGTTAATTGAATGGTACTGATGATTACTGTGATTAATTGGGGCTCAAGGATAATAAGATGTGGAACTTAGATTGGAAGAGACAGATTTGTTCCAATTGGTCCACGGATATTGATAAAGGGGCCTACTTGTGGTAATTGGGAAGTCTAGGGTCTTCATTGTAATTTATTTCTAAGACTGGAGTGCAATTGCATTTATATAGTGGTGTTATTTGCAATTAACTGTGGGCCCGGATTGCACATGAGATGTGCGGTCGCGGTGTTCCAGTTGGAGCCAACTTTCTAAGGAATCCCTAGTGGTCCCCACGCTAGCCCAAGATATTGGAAAATACTAATCCGACTTGAACTCTAGAAAGAAGAGTTTGGAAAGGAGAAAGTTGCTAATTGCTTTGGAAGTAAGACTTCTATTTCAATTAGACAAGGGAGAGATTTGAAAGTCTATAAAATCTCTTGGACGTCCAATAAGACTCTCTCTTACTCCCAAAACCCTGTTCATGCAAGAGTTGCACGAGTTTCTCTCTCCTTCTCTCTTCTAGTTCCTTGGAGTTTCGAGTTGGGATTTCTCCTGAAGATTTCACCACTCTTCTTGAGAAAAGAAGTCCAATTCGGGTCATAGCGTGGAAGGCTAAGAGGTGTTGAAGAAATCCATTAAAGCACTGCGGATCTCCAAAGGTATGATTTACTTCTTTCATGTCGTAGATTATTGTGGATATTTGTGCTATTCGATTCTATCTTTTAGATAGAATATTTACTGTATATGGTCACGAGATTGAGGGTAATGCATCCTGGATTGGGTTTTGGTCTTATGGATCATTGATCCCTGTGTCAAGTGGGTCAAAAGTTTAGAAAATCTATCCACGAGACCCACCTACTTCCAACACCCTCATGTTTGTGGATTCCCACCAATCCAATTTTAGAATCACTTTTTTTTTAAATGAGAAAAATCTAAATTATGCAATCAACTAGATAACTCCCTAAGGTTGAAAAGTTTCCTTAAGTTCTCCAATCCGGTCTTTTGAAACCAACTCGGACAGGTTAGCCACCAGGAAGTAGTAGAGTCAGAGATGGACGCATTTAAGGGACCAGTTTCTTGAACAGAGTAGCTGTCATGCACTACAGGGGCAAATGCTTTCTTGGGCACCTAGAAGATTAAGGACAACGATTAGATCACTTTTGGTTTATTTTATTCCAAAAGGAGTTATGACAAGTTGAAAACAGTAACTTTTTTTAATTTTAGAAAGTTTTTAAAAATTAGAGTGAAGTGTACTTTCTAACAATCCATGCATTTTCCTATTCCATTTTAGGGCGGCTCATCATTCCATACATGTCCTCCTATTTTTGGAAAGATGCCAAAATTAAATCATGCCTACAAAGCAATGCAAATAAGGAAAGTTAAAAAGTTACCTTAAATGGCACTCCCCAGCAACTATGCCAAAAACTTGATCATGAGTTCCAACTGTAGAACTGTAATTTAGTAATAAAAACTAGTGGGACTAGGTTAATCCATAGGAAGCAATGTGTTTAAGGTTCTTTTTTCAACTTGTACCTGCCCCAAATAAAAATCTAAAACTATCTTAATTTAAAAATTAACAAATACATTCATTCCTAATTTGCAAAAATAAGAATTAAACAATTACAATCCAAATAAATAAAACTCTCTAAATTAGAAAACCTAAATCTAAAAATTCCTGAACAAAACTAAAGTTGCTGCAAAACTAAAACACATGCTAGAACTTCCAAAAGTAGAAAGTTACTAAAAATAAAATTAACAACTAAATTAGAAACTAAACTAAACTAAATTAGAAACAAACCAAAATTATTAAAAACTAATCAAGAAAAGTTAGTAACAAATAATCAAAGTTAGAAAACATATCTACTTTCTAAAATTAGAATATTAAAGTTAAAAACTTTGCTAAATTAGAATTTCCAAAACTAGAAAACTTTCTCATTTTTAAAATCTTCAAATAAAGTAAGTTTAGAAAGATCTTTAATTCTAGAAATTATCTAAAACAATCAAAATGACAAAGCTAGAAACAAAGTTAAAATTGGAATGTTAATAAAATTAGTAATGCAATGCATGTCATAAGATGCTGAAAAATTAAAGTCTAGAAAACTAGTATGCTTATGCAAATTTTATGCATGATTCAAATTATTCTAATGCATCCTAAATCTAAGTTTAACGACTAGAATTCAAACTATACTAATGTACGAAATTAACAAGAAAAATAGAAGTAAAGGATGTAAAATGAAAAAGTTATGAATGCATGAACATGACAACTTCGTAAAATTCTTGTAGAAATTCTAATTCGAGTTGACTAATTGGCAAAATTTAAGCCTTTGGTTCACAAACCTTCCAAGATTATTTTAGCCCGAAATTCTACGACATGAAAGTCTATTTCCTAAACTTTAATTTTTCCAAATTTCAAAGAAAATTATTACGATTTGACATGGGTACCCACTTCAAAATTTTTACTAAAAATTGTTTCTGTTGTTTGCTGAAACTGTGTTGAGTTATGTTGCTTGTGTGTTGAGTTTGAATTTTATCATTAGATTTAGATATGAAAGCTTAACTTCCAGCAACTTAAATATATATATATAATCCTATGATATGAAAATACATGCAATGAACTCTAATCTAACCATCAAACTATGCAAAAACAAAACTTAAAATCAACATGAACATAAGAAAAATAAAAAAAGTGCAGAAATTTAAATTTAGTGAGAAACTGGAATTTAAATGTAGTACTTGCAGGAATTTAAATGCAATGATTATAAGAAAATAAATGTAGTGAACAAGAACTTAAATGTAGTACTTGTAGTGAAGTTATCTTTTCAAAATTTATTCCTAATCGGGTTCATGGTTACTTTAGGTATGATCTTAGTATCTTGGGTTGTCAATCCAAGCACAAAAGTAAGAAACATAAGCAAAGTACCCATACAAACCACAAGAAAAGAAAAAAAATTGAAAAGAATTTTACTAGCATGTAAAGTCTTTACAAGAGATAGAAAAATAAAATCAAAGAGAAATACATGCTAGGATGGAAAAGAACAACCTCTTCTAATGAAACTCCCAAGGATGTACTGTTGGCCTTAGGGCTAAACTTCCTTGAGGATTATGATGAAGAGAGAGACAGGGAGAAGATGAAGTGTAGATATCAAAAGAAGAGCTCTTTTCATGCCTTAGACTACCAAAAGGGTGTCCTATTTATAGTTTCTTTTTTTTCTACTCCTTTTCAAAGAAGGTCTCTTCTGTGGCTTTCCTTCTTTGAAATATCTTAAGATCTCTTGAAATTATCTTTGAATTATCAAAAAGATAATTTGGATGATGCAGTAAAAGATGGTGGACCCCTTCTTGGATGTCCCACAAGTGTGTCCTCACACATGTGAATGTGTGTGGGACCATGAAGCTAATTTTTTATTTTTTTTCTATCAGAAAGATAATTTGAATGATGTAATAAAAGATGGTGGACCCCTTCTTGGATGTCCCACAAGTGTGTCCTCACACATGTGAATGTGTGTGGAACCATGACGCTAATTTTTTTATATTTTTTCTTCTAGTTTCTTTCTCTCTTCAATTCTTCTCTCCTTTCTTTTAAAAATAATTTTCTTGCACCAGTTCTTGAAAGTGGGACTCATGTTATCAATTTCCTATAAAACAAATGTGAATTCATGTGAAAAGATAATTTTAACCCTAAGATCACAAATGCATGAATAAAAGTCCATCTCTCATGAATGACATTAAAATACACACCATTTTTCATGATTTTATGTGAATTAACTAATGATGATAAAATTTTAATTTTTTTATGAGAAAAATAATTTTCAAAAAACTTTCCAAAAATAAAACTCCAAAATTGTTAGGTTTTATGAATGTAAGCAAAAAGTGGTATTTTTAAGAAAATTATGCAAAAATGCACTACAATAATTTATAAATGCATGAAACCATAATTTCACAATAAATGAGGCTCTTTTGAGTCAATAAGTCCTTAAAATAGTCCAAAATGTATATGAAAATAGGTATTTTTAAGGACTTATCACCTACCCTAAATAAAAATTTAAAATTGGCCTAATTTAAAAACTAACAAATAAAACCATTCTACTTGCCAAAATTAAGTTAATTACAACCAAATAAAATGAAAATTTCCTAAAAATAAAAACCTAAATCTAAAAATTCCTAAAAAAAAACTAAAGTTGCTGCAAAACTAAAACATAGGTTAGAACTTCCAAAACTAGAAAGCTGCTAAAAATAAAACTAAGAACTAAATTAGAAACTAAATTAAACTAAATTAGAAACAAACAAAAATTAGTAATAACCAACCAAGCAAAGTTAGTAACAAAACAAACAATAAAAGAATTAGAAAACAAACCTACTTTCGAAAATTTAAATCCTAAAGTTAGAATTTCAAAACTTTTAAATAGCTTTCTAATTTTTAAAATCCTCAAATAAAGCAAGTTTAGAAAGATCTTTAGTTCTAGAAATTATCTAAAACAATAAAAATCATAAAACTAGAAACAAGATTAAAATTAGAAAGTTAGTAAAATTAGTAATGCAATGCATGCAAACTCCACCAATTTTTACAGTCGGTCCTAAGCCTGAGTAAAGGTGGAGGGTTGCGTTAAGTAGGTTAACAACTAGCGTAAAACTTTGTCACAATCCAAACATGAATTATGAGATAATAATATTTTTCGATAAGGATATGCTATTCCTCGCTTTAAGTGGCATATTGCAGTGTCCCTCAGCAGCAGTGAAAAGTGTGCAAGGGCTACCACATGACTCTGGACTAGTGCAATCAAAGAAATTAGTCCATGAGAAGAAGAGGAGGAATATGAAAATTAGACTTGCTACTAAGAATATAGGTACCTTGATAGGTAAGAGCATGAGTTTGTCAAGGTAATGAAAAAAAGAAGAATTAGTGTGGCTTGTATACAGAAGACAAGGTGGAAAGGGAATAATGTTAAGGAGCTTATGGATGGATATAAGCTTTTCTATGCAGGAAAGAGTAATAAAAGAAATAGAGTGGGTTTAGTTGTAGATAAGGATTTGAAAGAGAAAATTGTGGGGGTAAAGAGGTTTGGTGATAGAATTATAGTAATTAAACTAGTGCTAGAGGAAGACATAATCCATATCATTAGTGCATATGCTAAGACTAGAGGAAAGTGTGAAAAGACAATTTTTAGAGGAAATGGATGATTTAATGCGAGAAATCCCACATAGTGGTAAAGTTTTTCTTGGAGGGGATTTAAATGGCCATATAGGAAAAGATAATAGAGCATATAAGAGAGTACATGGCGGGCAAGGATTTAGAGAAAAGAATGAATTTAGAAACACTATATTGGACTTTGCAGTGGCATTTGATCTTGTAACGGCAAATACTTACTTTAAAAAGAGAGATGAGCATTTAATTACCTATAAAAGTGTTAGTAATAGGAATCAGATAGACTTTTTTCTAATTAGAAAACAAGACCGATTGGCTTGTAAAGATTGCAAGGTTATCCTAGGAGAGAGTTTGACCATACAACATACGCTCAAAGTTTTAGATATTTGCATTAGAAGTAGAAAGAGAGAGGTAGTAAACAAAATGGGCCCTAAAACAAGGTGAAGAGATTTGAAGGGAGAAAAATCAAATATATTTAAGGACAAAATGATTGAGAAGGGAAAATAGAAACTTGAAGGAGAAACTATAGTAATGTAGAATCAAATGGCTAATTGCATTAAAAAGGTTGTGAAAGAGGTACTTGGAAAATCAAAAGAAAAGAGACATGTTAATAAAAAAACATGCGGTGGAGTGTGGAGGCTCGGGAAGTTATTAGAAAGAAAGGACATTGCTACAAAGTTTAACAGGCGGCTAAGAGTATCCTCTATAATAGGTTGGAAATAAGAGAAGGAGAAAAGGATATTTCTAAGCTTGCAAAAATAAAATAAAAGAAAATAGGGATTTAAATCATATCAAATGCATCAAGGACAGTGAGAAAAATTTTCTGGTGAAGGACAACGATATTAAAGAAAGGTGGAATGAATATTTTAACAAACTTTTAAATGAAGAACATATGAGGGATACAAGAACTAGTGAGGATATTTCATTACCAGAGCATACTTTTTTCTATAAAATTAGAGGGGTGGAAATAAAGAAAGCATTGAAGCAAGAAGACAGGAAAGGCTATAGGCCCGCCTGATATTCTAATAGAGGTATGGAAATGCTTAGGAGAGGTTAAGGTGAGTCGGTTATGAATATTCAATAAGATACTTCTGACAAAGAAAATGTCAGATGAATGGAGAAGAAGCATTGTAGTAGCTATATATAAAAATAAGGGAGATATACAAAATTGTACCAACTATAAAGGAATTAAAATTATGAGTCATACTATGAAGTTATGGGAGAGAATAATAGAGTAAAGACTTAGACGGATGACAAAGATCATTGAAAATTAGTATAGTTTTATGTTAGGGAGGTCAACTATGGAAGCTATCTTTTCACTTAAGCAATTAATGGAAAAATATCAAGCAAAGTGGAAAAATCTATACATGGTTTTTATCAATTTAGAAAAACCCAATGATAGGGTACCGAGAGATTTAATTTGGTTGGTTTTAAAGAAAAGGGATGTCCCCATAGGTGTTAAGATTTTTAAGGACATATATAAAGGAGCAGTAACAAATGTGAGAACCACATGTGGGGAAACAGGTGGGTTCCCCATGACTATAGGTTTATATCAGGGATCAGTCTTAATCCTTTATCTCTTTGCATTAACTATGGATAAGTTAACTGTGCATATTCAAAAAGAACTACCATGGTATATGTTGTCTGCAGATTTTATAATATTGGGGGATGAATCAAAAGATGGTATAAATGTAAAACTCAAGTAAAGGCCGGGGGCATTAGAATCTAGAGGCTTTAAAATAAGTCGTAGAAATACTGAATATATGGATTGCAACATTAGTGGATATAGACAGAGTGTTGAAACCATTGTCAAAATTGAAACCCATGAGATACCACATAGAGATCATTTTCTGTCTCGATGATTAGTAAGGATGGGGAGATTGACGAAGATGTGGAGCATAGGATAAAAACTAGATAGCTGAAGTAGAGACTAGCTTCTGGAGTACTTTGTAACAAATGAATGCCAATGAAATTTAAGGGCAAATTTTACAGGACATTAGTTAGACCAGCTATGACATATGCAGCAGAATGTTGGCCAATTAAAAAGATGCATATACATAAGATGGATGTTACGGAGATGAGAATGCTTAGATGGATGTATGGTAAAACTAGGAAAGATAAAATTAGAAATGAGCCCTTTCAAAAGCATTTAAGGGTAGCACCAATAGGGGATAAGATTAGAGAAACCCATTTAAGATGATTTGGACATATTGAGTGTAAGCCGGTAATGACGCCGGTGAGAAAAAGTTTGGCTATACAGGTAGATGGCCCATCAAGAGCTAGGGGTAGGCCGAAGAAAACATTGATGGAGGTCATTAAATCAAATTTGAAAAAGTTTAATTTATCTAAGGATTTGGCTCAAAATAGAATGGAATGAAGAAATAGAATTCATGTGGCCAACCCTAATATGGTTGGGAGAAGGCTTTGATGATGATAATGATGATGATGATGATGATGAATGCATGCCATAAGATGCTGAAAAATTCTAAGTATAGAGAACTAGTATGCTGATGCAAATTTTATGCATGATTTGAACTATTTTAATGCATCCTAAATCTAAGTTTAATGGTTGGAATTCAAACTATACTAATGTAGGAAACTAACAAAAAAAAAAAACAAACAAACAAAACAAAAAAACACACAGAAGTGAAAAAGGATCTAAAACAAAAAAGTTACGAATGCATGAATATGACAACTTCTTAAAATTCTGTGTAAAAATTCTAATCCGACTTGACTTATTAGCAAAGTTTAAACTTCTAGTTTACAAACCTTTCGAAATTATTTTAACCTGAAATTTTGGGACATGAAAGACTATATCCTAAACTTTAATTTTCCTAAGTTTTAGAGAAAAATATTATGATTCGACTTGGCTACCCACTTCGAACATTTTGCTAAAAACTGTTTCTATATGCTGAAATTGTTGAGTTATTCTATTTGTGTGTTAAGTCCGAATTTTTTCATTAGATTCAGATCTGAAAGCTTAATTTCCAGTAACTTAAATATGCACAAAATCCTATTATATGAAATACATTCAATGAACTCGAATCCAACCATCAAACTATGTATAAAAAAAAACAAAATAAAAACAATAAGAACATGATGAGAAAAATAAAAGTGCAGCAATTAAAACTAAATTGCAGTGAATTTAAGAACATGACGAGAAAAATAAAAGTGCAGCAATTAAAACTAAATTGCAGTAAATTAAAGTTGGTAAATAGAACACAAATGTGGTAAAACAGGAAATCAAAGGTGGTAGAACTGAAATCAAAGGTGGTATAAACTGAAGTTTAAAGGTGGTAAAATATTAAAATCGAAGTTGGTGAAAATAGGAAATCAAAGGTGGTGTATTCTCTCAAAATTCTCTTCCAATCCAGGCATAAAAATTACTTAAAGTATGCCATCTTAAATTTGGGTCGTCAATCCAAACAAGAAAACATAAATCAAGCAATAAGAACAACCATAAGAATAAGAAGAATAAAGAGATGAATATTGTTAAACTTACATGGTAGTTCCCTACACAAGATAAAAAAAATTTAAACAAAAAGAATACACATACTAGGATGGAGAAGAATTCCTCCTGCTAATTTAATCTTCAAGGTTGGTGGTGTGGTCTTAGGTCTAAGCCTCGTTGATGACTTGACATGTAGGGACAAGAGAGGGAGAGATGGGTGTAGGAGATTTAGAGGTGTGAGGTAGGTAATTCTTCCATGCCCTACACTACCAAAGGGGTGCCCTATTTATAGTTTTTTTTTTCTTCTAGTCCTTTTCAAAAAGGTCTCATATATGGCTTTCCTATCATGAAATATCTTGAGATCTCTTGAAATTTTCTTTGAATTATCAAAAAAATAATTTGGATGATACAGTAAAAGATGGTGGACCCCTTCCTGGACGTCCCACAAGTGTGTCCTCACACAAGTGCATGTGTGTGGGACAATGAAGCCAATTTTTTTGCATTTTTTTCTAATTTCTTTCCTCTCTTCAATTCTTCTCTCCTTTCTTTTGAAAATAAATTTCTTGCTTCAATTCTTGGAAAGGGAACCCATGTCATCAATTTCCTAGAAAATAAATGTGAATTCATATGAAAAGATAATTTTAACCCTTAGTCACAAATGCATAAATGCGGGTCTATCTCTCATGAAAAAATAATGAGAATGCATACCATTTTTCATGATTTTATGTGAATGAAATAATGATGATGAAATTTTGATTTCTTTCATGAAAAAATAATTTTCACAAACTTTCCAAAAATAGATTGAAAAAATGGCAAGTTTCATAATTTTATGAAAACTGATGATTTTTTACCATTTTTGTACAAGAAAATGTTACAATGAGTTTAAAATACACAAAGGCATGAAATGATACTAAATGAGGCTCTCTCAACTTGATAAGTCCTTAAAACTTCTCAAAATAACATTGAAAAATGCATTTTTGAGGACTTATCAATAGTGTCCATGTGAATTTGATCGAAACATGGACCCCACTACTAAACAATTTGTGTATGTTGGAAAAAAGAGGGGAGTATCAATGACTGTGGACTTCATTACTTAATCACATAGTGTTCGTGGGAGATAAAGGTACAACAGCTGTGATTGTGGAGTATGGTAATGAGAGGAGGGCTTCACATCCAAACAGTGGGCTCCATTGCTTAAGATAGCAATCAGTGAGGAAAAGAGAGGAAAACGGTGACTGTGGGCTTGAGGTATGATCGTGAGTTCCAAGTGCAGAACCGCGATGTAGTAATAAAACTGGTGAGACCAGGTCGATCCTCAGGGAGCAATGTGTTTAAGGTATTTTTTTTTTTCAACTTGACTTGCCTTAAAATAAAAATCTAAAACTAACCTAATTAAAATCTAACAAATACAAGTGTCCTACTTACCAAAATTAAATTAGTTACAAACCAATGAAAGAAACTTTCCTAAATCTAAAATTCCTAAAATAAAACTAAAGTTGCTGCAAAACTAAAACACAAGTTAGAACTTCCAAAAATAAAAACTAAAATTAGAAACTAACTAAACTAAACAATGTTAGAAACAAAATAAACAAAATAAAGAAACTTCCTAAGTTAGAATTTCCAAAACTAGAAAAAAACTTTCCAATTTAAAATCTTCAATTAAAACAAGTTTAAAAAGATATTTAATTCTGGAAATTAACTAAAACAATCAAAAACATAAAACTAGAAACAAATTTAAAATTAGAAAGTTAGTAAAATTTGAAGAAAATAACATAAAATTGCAAGAAGTCAAAGGCGGTAATAACACGAAAGTCAAAGGCGGTAAACAACTGAAGTCAAAGGCGGTAATAACAAGAAGTCAAAGGCGGTAGACAACTGAAGTCAAAGGCGGTAATAACAAGAAGTCAAAGGCGGTAGATTACTCTTTCAATTTCTTATCTTAATTTGGGTTAAAATAGATTAGCAGTGTTGTCTTAGGGTTTTATTCTTCATCTTAGGTCGTCAATCTAAGTGAGAATGACAAATTTCCATTCCATGTAGAAATAAATTTCAGAATTGGCCTCTAGTCTTTTTTCACTCAAACCTCTTTAACTCCATCTTGCATTGCCTCCAAACATACAATGTATCCAAAGAGACAAAGTATATTAAAAAGGTTACTAAGATGGGTTACTAGTTGTGATTCCAATTCTATCCCAATATTTAAACAAGAACAAAAATTAACCCAATCACAAACAAGACTAAAATTATGAACGCCACAAAATCAAAGACAAGAACAATTGAAAAGAAACAAACTTTACTAGCATGAAATTGTTTTACAAAAGATTGGAAATAAAAAGCAAACAATTACATACTAGGATGGATGAGAATTCCTCCTTCTAGTTGACACTTCAAGGTTGGTGGTGTGGCTTTAGGGCTAAGCCTCCTTGATGACTTGAGATGTAGAGACAAGAGAGGGAGAGATGGATGAAGAAATCTAGAGGTGGGAGGTGGGTAATTCTTCCATGTAGAATATGAGAGATGGGTGCCCTATTTATACTTTTTCAAGTCCTACTCCTTTTCAAACTTTAAAATCTTAAAAATAATAAAAAAATAAAAGAAAAAAGGGCTCCAACCAATGCTTTGGACGTGCAATATCCTTGGGAATTTTTTTTTCTTTTTATTTTTCTCTTCTTTCCTTGCTTGTTTTGTCCAGAAATCCCTCTTGGATGCTTCTTTCCTTCTTTGTCTTTGCCACCTTGCATTGAGATCTTTTGAGAGATGAAATAGGGATAAGAATCCTCTCTTAGAATCAAACTTGGCCCACATGAGGTGTAGAACTTCTCCTTTTATCTCTTTGCATCGTCAACTTTCCTTTTTTGGAAAGTTCTCCTTGTTGGCTCCGAACTTGAAGAGATCTTCTAGATAATTCTCCCTTGATTTTTTCCTTTACTTTTTCAATTAAAATCTGATCCAAAATCTCTTTTGGACGTGGAATAGCTTGCTTGGATATTTTTTTGCATTTTTTTTCAATTAAATCTTCTCCTTCTCAAAAAAAGAACACCTATGTGGCTTTCCTTGTCCATCTTTGATGAGATATTCTTCAAATTCTCTTCAAAATCTATTGAAAATGTGCAACAAATAAATGGACCCCATCTTGGATGTTTTACAAGTGTGCCCCACACATGTGCATGTGTGTGTGGGACCATGAAGCCGATTTTTTACAATTTTCTTCCAATTTCCTTTTCTCTTCAATTCTGCTCTCCTTTCTCTTGAAAATCAATTCCTTGCCTCAATTCTTTACAAATGGGACCCATATAATCAATTTCCTACAAAACAGATGTGAATTCATGTGAAAAGACAATTTTACCCCTAACATCACATATGCATGACTGTGGGCCCATTTCTCATGAAATGATAATAAAAATGTACATCATTCTTCATGATTTTGTATGAATGAACTAATGATGAAGAGAATTCAATTTAATTCATGAGAAAAATTATTTTCACAAAACTTTCCAAAAATAGACTTTCTAAAAGTAGCAGGTTTCATGAATTTATGCAAAAAGTGTGATTTTTAAGCAATTTATGCAGAAAAATATAAAAATGAATTTAAAATGAATTAACCCATTACATCACACTAAATGAGGCTCTTTCAAGTTAATAAGTCCTTAAAATGGGTCAAAATGTGTATGAAAATATGCATTTTTAAAGACTCATCAAGGTAGCCTCGTGCATAGTTTATATAAAGCATTTGAGTCTTGTTTTTCTTCTTTCACATTGTTGTTTTTGAACCATCTAAGAGGGATCAGAGGTAGCATAGCTTGAAGCACTTCCCCATCTTGATTTCTTCTCTTTTGCTTGTGAGCTTTCCAACCCCAGACAATTGCCATGGCTGGTGAGTTCTTCCACCTCAGTTCCTTTGAATTTTGTCAAGGCCGAATGTGGTTTCTGCCTTTCCTCTCTCTCTCTCTCTTTCTCTCTTTTGTTTGTTTTGCTTGTTTCTTTTCCAAACTATGACTGATATAGAAAAGAAATGCCACATATATTGTGACCCCTTTTTTCTGTTTATGATGGATTTTCATTGAAGCATGCCCCAAAACTTTGGCCATTCACTCACACTAGTTCACGAAGAAGTGAAAGCAGGGCTTGACCTTTTCTTATACTTTTTTTTGTTCTTTCATACTCTTAGCTTGCCTTTTGATGTGAGGGTTTTGTCTGAGCTCCATTAATGGTGTTTGCACAACTTAGGCACCATCGTACAATCTATGATCATGGCCATCACTGTCTGAGGAAATCCCACTGTCACAGCCATTTTTTTTTTGTTTTTTTGCTTTGGTGTGGTTGATTCAATCTCTAATTTGGTGCTTGATGCCATCAAATTTTTATGAAGAATGCCTCCTCAAATAATATATGTATTCATGATTGTATGGCCATACTTATGATCACAACCTATTTTGATAAAGTGTCTAATTGATTTTTTTTCCTTACTTCATTTTGATGTTTGGCTAAGTCACTCCTCTTGACGCATGAGAGTACTTTAAACTTTACTGTTGTGTAGAATGTTTAGTGCCTAGGCAAGTCCCATGGTCAGCAACTTGTTTGAGGGAATTTCTTTTTTTTTTTCTTTTGATATGATTTGCCTATGTGCTTTCCTATCTTGACCGATGCTAGTCTTTCTCACACACTGCCCTTTATCTGTTTCATGTGTTCACACTGAAACACACTTCGAATTCCCAATGGATACCCACGGCATTAAGGGTTTCTATATGTGATGAACTAAAGTTTGGGTTTAAACCTCCCCACCTTGATTTTCCTCCAAAGTCATCTCTTCCCATAAGGTGGAGACTCTGTTTAAACTCTCTCTATGGTGGCTTGAGAATGAAATTTCCAAGTTAAGCAAGTCCATGGTCACGGATGTCCTTAGGATAATAGATGAGACTCTGAACTTTAAAAGGTTTGTAGAGGGAACCCGTCTTTCAACAAACTTGAAGTGGGCAAACTCCATCTGGGGAATGTTGAAATCCTTTCGTAAAACACTAGTCTTCAACATCGTAACAATGAACTTAGACATAGTCTAAGCACACATCTAACCTTTGTGGTTTGCGGGAAGTGTAGGGGAGTTGAAAAATGACAGCTTGCTTGATTTTTAGCATAGTGTAAGGATCAAGTTAGGTTACCATGGCCTTTATGGAGATTACAGGGGATTGGATTATAGTAGTTTGTGCAGTCATTAGCATGATGTGAACACAAACGTGACCACCGTGGCTTCTATGGGAATTCTTACATGGTCAGTAAACTTGGGTAGCCATAAGGCGCATTTCTTTTGCTTTTGATGAAAAGGTTACTCCCCTTAAATCTCAATAGACATGAGAAGTATAAATCACACGAATATGAACGGCTGATTAAAGAAACCGATGAAAATAGGATTAACCTTTGGTCGAGTTACTCATACCCCATGATTACTCATACCCCACGCATGATTATACAACCAATAAGGGTCCCGCATGATTACTCATACCCCATGCAATCATTTATTCCTACGAATGTGGGAATTCAATGGCGAGTTGAATCAAATTCAAATCAATGGCATTACTACAATGACATGGGTAACATGTGTGGTCAAAATTGGGATGATCAATTATTTGACAATTGGCGAAATTGGCACAACACGGATCATACCTCGCCCAAACCTGGATTCCTTTTATTTTTTAAAAAAATTTTTTTTCAAGGCAAGGTTGAAAAGAAGTAGGGCTTGAAAAACTATAAATAGAGCACCCGTCTAGCATTTCAAAGCATGAAAGAAGAGACCTCCTCTCTCTAGCTCTCTTCCTCCACTCTCTTCATAATTTCTCTATTCAAGAAGGCTCTCTCCAACTTGAAGTTCCCACTAGAAGAGGATCTTTCATCCTAGATCATTCAATGTTTTTTTTCCTTTATTCTCTATATTTATGTAAAAACATTCATATCTAGTAAAAGTGTGTGTTTTCATTTCCTTTATTTACTTCTTTTTACTTCTTTGATAATGAATGCTTGAGATATATTTCTAACCTTGTTGCTCTTAGATTGAAAACCCAAAGAAGCCTAAGAACATGATTTGAGCAAATATAATCTAGGATAAAAAAAGAATTTAGGAAAAGAAAAAAAGCAATTATATACTTCCACACATTTAAATTTCTTGTTTTTCACACATTTAAATTTCTTGTTTTCTACACATTTAAATTACTATCTCACTACACATTTAAATTCCTATAAATTTTCTATTTATTTTTATATTCATTGTGTTTTAATGTTTTGTTTTATGCATAGTTTAATAGCTGAAAGTTTTGTCATAGAATGCATCACTTATTGGTGAGTTTTTTAACAAGAGTAGGGTGTCAAAATAACTAAGTTTTAGAATTATTTGACGAAGTTAAAATTTAGATTTGATGATCTTTTTCGGATGACCAACATCAGTTCATATTGAAAACAATTTCTGTTAAAAATCTAACATTTATATGTTTGTTCACATGTTCATTGTTAGTTCAGTTGTGATATCTAGAAAGTATTAAAACATATGATTTGGAGAAGTATCTTGAAATTGTTTTAGATCTGAAATCTAAGTTCCAGCACATGTAATTCAGAAATTCTAAAATATTGCATTGGTGCGTACACATGTCAAGTTTTCATATGTTCATGCATTGTTTAAATTGGGAAGTTCCTGGACTATAAATATTGCTGGAAGCATCTTTAAAAACTGAGATTTTATCTCAATTATGCTTAGAAAAACTTTAGTTTCAGGCATGAAAATAGTCCAAGAACAGCTCACCTTTGTAGTAAAATTCTGCACTGCAGAATTTTTGTAACTAGTTCATTCATTCATGCATATTTTTTTTGTTTTTCAATCTTTTTCTTTGCTATTTTTTTATTGAATTCATGCATTCATTAAGCGTGTTTTGCACCTGTTAAATATAGATTAGGTTTGCACTAGGTTAGATTCATATTTTTGTTAACTTTTGCATATCATTTAAATTTCTACACTTTTTTTCATGGCATGCATTATTTTGCATTGTTGATTTGTTTTATTTTTTTAACTTTCTAAATTTATTTTTATTTTATTGGAAGTTCTGACCTGTGTGTATCTTGTAGTAACTAAGTCGTTTTTAAGGAAGTTATAGATTTAGGAGTTTTAGTTTTAGTAAGTTTCTTTTATTGTATTTAATTTAATTTTGTAAAGTAGGAATGATGGTTGCAATTTTTAGCTTTTAGGCTAGTTTTAGATTTTTGAATAGGGCAGGTACAAGTTGATAACTTCTTTGAGACATTGCTCCCTGTGGATCAACCTAATCTCATTACTGTTATTACTACATTGCAGCTCTACACTTGGAGCTCATGAACAAGTTTTTGGCACCGTTGCCAGGGGGTGCCATTAAAGGTAACTTTTCTAATTTTCCCTATTTACATTGTGGATGTGATTTAATTTTGGAATCTTTCTAGAAATAGGAGGACATGCATGGAATGATGAACCACCCTCAATTGGAATAGGAAAGTGCATGGATTGTTAGAAAGTACACATTATTGTTATTTTTAGAAACTTTATAGAATTGGAAAAAGTTACTATTTTTAACTTGTCGCAACTTCTTCGGAAGACAGATCACCAAAAGTGATCTAATTGCTGTCCTTAGTTTTCTCGATGTCAAAAAAGGCATTTGCCCCTATAGTGCACAATAGCTGGTCTGTTCAGGAAACTAGTCCTTCAAATGGGTCCATCTGTGACTCTACCATTTCTTGGTGGCTAACTTGGCTAAGTTAGTTTCAGAGGACCGGATTGGAGCACTTAAGGAGACTTTTCAACCTTAGGGAGTTATTTAGTTGCTTGCATAATTTAGGTTTTTTCTCTTTTTTTTAAATAAAAAATAAAAAAATGATTCCAAAATGGATTGGTGGGAATCCATAAACATGAGGTGACTTAACAAAGGGCAAACCAGTAAGAATGGAATCAATGCTGATGGACCAACGAAGTCCTGGTGTGACTTGTGTGAATAAGAAAAAATTGCAAAGTTACATCAAAGAAATTGTTTGGTTGGATCTTATAAACGGAAGTGGGCCAATCACTATAATTATCATTACAATGAGGATTCTGTGGAGGATTTTGATGGAATGATTAGTTCAAATCATCAACCAATAAGGGTCCCGCATGATTACCCATACCCCACACAATGATTCATTCCTATGGATGTGGGAGTTCAATGGCGAGTTGAATCAAATTCAAATCAATGGCATTACCACAATGACGTGGGTAGCATGTGTAGTTCGAATTGTGTTGATCAATCCCTCGACATTAGGCAAAATGGGCCCAATATGGATCATGTCTCTTATCCCCAATAATTTACTCCGGATGGGTTATTTGACTACCCTTCACAGGATACATCATTTGTACCCCCCTCTTCTCCCTGGTCATATGGACCTCATAATTTCCTACCGCTTGAATGGTCATATGAACCACCACAACCCCCGAAGGATTCTTTGAAGGATACTATATCCAATTTCATTAAGTCCAAACAAAATACCATCCAATCTATACTAAATTATTCATAATGAATGGAAAGCCTAATGACTTCAGTTAGTCAAACATTGCTTGAAATGAGAAAAAGAAATCACACCCTTGGAATTGAAGATGATCCTACATTAATAAAAAAATCTTATCGATATGGATCACACAAACACACAATGGATATCCCGGGGTGCACATGAGAACATGGATGATGATGCAATGCATAAACCAATTGATGAATCACATGAGCCTGTGTACCCCACTTTTCCTTAGTCTCGACCATTCCACTTCAATAAAGAGGAATCTGTGCCCTTTTACATAAATCCTTTCTATCATTTAGTTTCCTCTAATAAATTTAGCATTGTGGGCTTTCAAAAATTCGATACACCAATGATTGATGAAACCACAAATGAATCAAATAAACACCAAAAGGAAGATTGCAATTGGGAGGATGACTCCATTTTTCAGATTTCTGAGCAGGATCATCTGGAATCCTCAGAATCATGTACTGGCTTCTTCATAAAATCTGATAATCCAACCATTAAAGGAATTGCCCTCGCATTTCTTGGCCCTCAATGTTATTCAAAGTAACTTCTGAAATTGGAGAACAGTGGCCTCATCAGAATCCCAAGTCTGACAATTTGGAATCCTTTGAGCCCGTGTTTGAACGGAATGTTGAAATTAAACTAGTGGAATTTGTGGCATGGGAGAACCTAAGGCCATGCAGTTGCTCATTGCATCCTCTCCTATCTTTCAAAGATCCATTTTTAAGGGAGGAGGAAGAAATTTTCTTTGTGGTCCCTTCTTCACATAGTCTATAGAAACATGCGGTCCTCATGGTTTCATCTCTTTCCGTGCTTCTTGTAAACTATGTGGAGGAGATTTTTATTTGGGATCCAGGTGTACTCATGGTTTCGAATCTAGTAGTATAGATTTTTTCTTTTCTTTTTAACATAGATATTTTCTTTTAGAGTGATTTCTTGTTTTTTTGTCCATGTTTTTCTATTTTGTCTAACCTTGGATAGGGAGCAGCTGAAACACATCTTCAGGTGACTTTTTCTCTTTACCCTCATTTACATTTATGTTTCTTTATGTTACTTTTACAATTCTACATTGCATGCATAAACATTGAGGACGATGTTCATCTTCGGTTTGCTGGTGGGAATAAGTACACTTGTCCAATTTTAGACAAAAATTTCAATTTTCCTATCACTTTTATCATTTTAGTCAGTTTTTAATCATTTTAGTTAGTTTTTTTTATTTTAGGACCTTTATTTTTATTGTTAGCATTTATTTATTTTTCATTTTAGAAAGAAAGTTTTCAAAGAATTGAAGTGATTTGAAGATATATAGAATTTGGAATTCACATAGTTTTGGAATGAAGTAAAAAAGAAAGTTTGCATTTTCTAGAGAAGGAAACATATCGAAAGAGTACCAAAATTTGCTTTCCACATACACGCACGTATACATTTTTTGACATTTTGGATATGAAGCTTTAATGCTATTTTTGGAATTTTTCTGGAGAATATGATGTGAACTTGAGATTTAGTTTGTAGAATATATTTTTTTTTGTTCATTATTAGTGAATTGTATATAGTAGAACCAAAATGAATTAATTCGAGTGAAATGAGAACTGCCACCTAGTGTTTACTTTCAAGTTAAAAAAAAAGAGTGAAAAAAACACATAATGAACGGTTTATGACTAGTTTGGGTTCGTAGCCTTTTTAACTCAAGCTAGTAAGCCCATAGGGGTATTTTTATACCTAGTGCCCTAAAGCCATCTGGTTTGGGAGTTATTGGCCTAACTTTCGCTACATGGGTTAATTAGAAAGCCTAAGGGACCTAAAATTGCATAGTCATAAGAAAAAAAAAAGATGAATGATGATGAATTATGGCCCAAAGAGTGTCCGTAAAAATTTTCAAGGGATATGTGCAGAAATGTATAGGGACTAAGTTTGATCCTTAAATTCCAACTTTTGTTATATTATATGAACTTTGAAATTTCTACATTGGAAAAAGTGAGTGAGTGAAGAGTGTCTACAAGAGTTTGTAAGGGAGTATGTGAGAGGAAGGACAAAGACGAGATTTGCTATTTAGATTTTACCTTTTCTAATATCGTATAAACTTGGGAACCCTTGTGTGGGAAAAGGAAAGTGAGAGAAAAGAGGCCTATCGAAGTAAACAGGAATGTGGCAGCTATCTTAGTAACTTTGAGAGGAAGTTTCTTTTTGCTGAATTTCAGGGGACCAGATTATTTGAAAAAAAAATTCTATTTTTGCAGCATTATTGTGGAATATTTGGAATTGATGTATACAATTTCCCACCATGCACGCAAGTTGGTTATGAATTTGAGAAAGTTTTTGAAAATAGAATTGTGGACTGGACTTTGAAAAGTCTAAAAGTGTAATTATTCCAGATTTCGACAATATCCGATATGAGTGAATTTTCTTTTGGGAAATTTCTTTTCTCCATTACTTTTGTTTATTTTTTTTTTTAAAAAGAATTTTGTGGGTATATTCACTACAAACCCTCACGAGGAACAACTCATCTACTAGGGGAAACCTAGGGGTTCAAGGGCTTGCTGCAAATGCTAAATGCAATCGAGAATGCTAGTAAAAGTGGTGTTGTATTCATGTTTACTTTTATAGCATTTACTTTTATAGCATTGCATTGGTTTTATGTTACATTAAGTTGGGATGGAAGCCTCATATTTTTTGCAGTTTTTTTGCTAGGAACTAGCAAAATGCTAGTTGAGGGGTGTGATAAGTCCTTAAAAATGCATATTTTTATATACATTTTGAACCATTTTAAGGACTTATTGACTCAAAAGAGTGTCATTTAGTGTGATATAATGGTTTCATGCATTTTCAATTCATTTTAGTATTTGTCCTTCATAATTTGTTTAAAAATCACATTTTTGCATACATTCATGAAACATGCTATTTTTGGAAAATCTAGTTTGGAAAAGTTTTGTGAAAATTATTTTTCTCATGAAAAAGATCAAAATTTCACCATCATTAGTTCATTCACATAAAATCATAAAAAATGGTGTGCATTTTCATTATCATTTCATGAGAGATGGATCCACAGTCATGCATTTGTGATTTTAAGGTTAAAATTTTCTTTTCACTTGAATTCACATTTGTTTAATAGGAAATTGATGATATGGGTCATTTGTAACGAATTGAGACAAAGAAATCATTTTCAAAAGAAAAGACAAAAGAATTGAAGAACGGAAAAAGGATGGAAGAAAAATGCAAAAATTAGCTTCATGGTCCCACATATTTTCACATGCGTGGGGTACACATGTGGGACATCTAATATGGGTCCATTTGATTGTTGTACATTTTCAAGATATTTTCAAGGGAATTTAAAAAATATCTCATCAAAGATGGAAAAGAAAAGCCACATAGGAGTTATTCTTTAAGAAGGAGAAGATTTGGAAAAAAAAGAAAAAAAATTAGATCCAAGCTATTCCACGTCCAAAAGGGGATTTGCAACCGATTTTTGTTGGAAAAAAGAGAGCAAAAAAAATCATGGAGAATTATCTCGAAGATCTCTTTGAGTTTGGAGCCAACAAAGAGTACCTTCTAAAGAAGGCAAGTTGACAATACAAAGAAATAGAGGGGGAAGTTCTACACCTTATGTGGGCCAAATTTGATTCCAAGAGAGAATTCTTATCCCTAACTTACCTCTCAAGAAATCTTAATGCAAGGAAGCAAAGACAAAGAAGGAAAGAAGAAGCAAAGAAGGACTACTGAATAAAGAAAGAAATGAAAGAAAAAAAATTCTAGCCATGGAATTCATGCCTAAAGCCTTGTATGGAGCCCATGTTCTTGTAATTTTTTTTATTATTTTTAAGATTTTAAAGGATAGAAACTTTAGGGGTTAAAAAAGTATAAATAGGGCACCCCTCTTCCATACTCTTCATGAAAGAAGACCTCCTCTTTCTAACTCTCTCCATCCACTCTCTCCATATCTTTCTACTCCATAATTTATCTACTCAAGAAGGCTCTCTCCAACTTGAAGCTTCCTCTAGAAAAGGATCTTTCATCCTAGATCATGTAATACTTTTTTCTTTATTCTCTATCTTTACGTAAGAACATTTATATTTAGTAAAAGTGTGGGTTTTTGTTTCCTTTATTTCCTTCTTTTTACTTCTTTGATAATGAATGCTTAATGTTTGTTTTTTAACCTTACTGCTCTTGGATTGACAACCCAAAGAAGCCTAAGAACATAATTTGAGCAAACATAATCTAGGATCAAAGAAGAATATAGGAAAAGAAAAAAAAATCATACACTTCCACAAATTTAAATTTCTTGTTTTCCACACATTTAAATTTCTTGTTTTCCATACATTTAAATTTCGTATTTTCCACACATTTAAATTTCTTGTTTTCCATACATTTAAATTTCATGTTTTCCATACCCTCCAACTAAGGATCAAGTCCAAGAAATCAATATAGGGACTCTGGAAAATCCTCGTCCCACCTTTGTAAGTTCAAAAATAAAAGGGAGAGAGCTTGCACAGTATATTAGCTTCTTGCGTGAGTTTGTGGATTGCTTTGAATGGACGTACTTAGAAATGCTCAAACTCGACCAAAAAATTGCAAGCCAAAGGCTAAACATCACTTTAGATATAAAGCTTACAAAGTAAGGTTAGAGGTGAACCAAGTCTGAGAAGATGGACAAAATCGAAAAAGAAGTCCAAAAACTTAAGGATGTTAGTTTAATTCAAGAAGGAAAACATTTGGAATGGCTAGCAAACATAGTCCCAGTCATAAAGAAAAATGGCCAAATCAGAGTCTGTATCGACTGTAGAGACTTGAATAAAGCATGTATGAAATGACTTCTCACTACCTATTCCAGAGCACATGATAGACAACACCTCTAGGTATGAAAGGATGTCATTCATGGATGGTTTCTCAAGATACAATCAAATAAAGATGCATCCTGAGGAAGAAAAGCACACATCCTTCCAAACACTATTTGGAGTCTACTGCTACACTATCATGCCTTTTGGACTAAAAACACTGGAGCCACCTATCAAAGGGCCATGATGAAAATCTTCAAAGACATGAAGCACAAAATAGCTGAATGTTATGTCAACAACTTGGCTATCAAAAGTAAGAAAGCAGCCAAACATCTGACAAACCTTTGCAAAGTCTTCGAGCGGCTGTAGAATTAGACTCCTTATGCATCCACTAAAATGCCTCTTCGGAATCTGTTTAGGAAAATTCCTAGGGTTCATCATTCAAAAGGATGGAATCTAGTTCGACCTTAGCAAAGTCAAGGCTTATATTAGAAATGCCTCCACCTCAAACGCTAAAACAGCTCTAGGATTGCAAATAAGGTTGGCATACATTAGAATGTTCATCTTGAGTCTTTCATTGAAATGCCGACCATTCTCCAAACTAATGAAGAAATGAGTCAAGTTCATATGGGACAAAGAATGTGATGATGCCTTCCAAAATATCAAAAGGTATCTCACTAAGTCACCTGTCCTCGTAGCACCTGTGTCCAGGAAACCAATTATCCTACACACAAAGGCCCTAGAACATTAACTAGGGACATTGCTCGCTCAAGAGAATGACGAAGGAAATGAAGTCACTCTCTACTACCTTTTTCAAATGCTGATAGGAGCAAAACACAAATAGTCACTAGTTAAAAAAGAATGTTTGGCACTCATATTCACCGTCCAAAAATTGTGGCATTATCTGTTATCACATATGATATACTGGATCTCTCGAGTAAACCCAATAAAACTATTGGTCTTAAAAGATGGAGATTTGAGCGATCGGTTGGCAAAATGGTCTATTCTACTAACATAGTACGACCTCAAATACGTTCCAATAAAAGCTGTCAAAGGAAAAGCCCTAGCCATTCTCCTAGCAAAATATCCACTATTGGTGATCACGCTAAAAAAGTGATGTGAAATGCAATGGATTTCAAGTTCAACATTCACACATTTCAAGCACTCTGACCTCAAAGATGAAGGTTGTTTGCAAGTTTTGAAAATTACAACCCTCCCTCTAGTCTCAGATGTGATTCAAACTCAAAATTTATAAGAAAATGCATGAAAAAGGGGAAAATGTAGAAAAAATGAACGAAAGAAGGGATGACCATCGCCCATGGTCACTGACAAATAGTGGTCGAAATGGCCACTGTTTGTCCCTATTTTTGCTCTATTTTGCTACGTGATGCCTTCTGAGTGTTGAAACTCATGCTTATTGACTTTTCTTGAATGACTACCAAGAGTGCTTGATTTGGCCTTGCCATCAACTACAATCTTTGATAATCATCACTTTTTATTACGGATTGTTTTTGTACAAATCTAGAAAGGGTACTTTATACAAGCAAATTAAAGCTAAAGTTGTGTCATTCTAATCCTATAATTTTCAAAGGACAAAATGAAGCCCAAAGGGGCTTGTTCACAACTTCCAAGATGGCCCAAAACCCTCGTAAGTGAGAAAACCAAAGGAATGCGGTTTCATCCCTTGTATGCTTGATGGCCCTTGTATCCATCTCTTCCAAGTGATATGCATGCTTCTTCTTCTTCTTTGAACTATTTCTCACCTTAAGTTAGTGAGAAGGAGAAGAAGAAGTGGACTTATAGTTCTTGAGAAGCTTGGTCAATTCCCTTGGAACTTGTGCTTGAAGTTTTAAATCTCTTGAACTTGTTTGGACCCATTTGCCAAGTGCCAACACTTGCCTTTTGTAGACTTCAAAGGCAGTTTAGAGAGTTATGAGAGGTTGGAGTTCAAAATAAAGTGGAGAGAATTGCTTAAAATGTTTAGGAACCACTTCACGGTGTCTGTGACCTTGGCCGCAGCCACGGACAGGCCCAATTTCGAGGTTTTTGCATATGTGACTTGCTTTCATTTGTTTAGGGCTCGAATGTTGTTCGATATTTATGAAACTTGAAGGGATACTTTCTAATACTATTTTGAGAGTATCATAGAAATTGAGCCTGTTTTGACCTTCTGAAGTTGGCCTCCCCCCCTCCCTCGGCGGTTTGACTTTCATGAAAATAAGCCTTTGTTTTAGCTGTTTGATGCTCAAATGAGCTCGGATTGTTTGAAATTTGGAGGGACTGATGTGAGGAGCATCTTGAAGTGTCCATCCAGATTCCATGTAGTTTAGATTTTTGAAAGTAGGATTTCAAACAGTGACTTACTTATTGCATGTTCTAAGTCAATGTCATTTTGCACTGCAAGTGGTCAGCTTGTTTTCTAACCAAATGATGTTCAATTAATTTGAAACTATGGGGAATTGACTTTGAGAACATTTTGAGCCTTTGATTTAAATTTGATTAGCTTTGGGCTCCTAGAAGTAAGATTTTTGGTTAGTGACCCCCATGACTTAGGATCACGAACTCCTATTTGACATGTAGTTGATTTAAGGTCAGATGAAATCCTCTTAGCTCGAAAATTTGCATAACCACTTTTGAGTATGACTTAATCTTTGTGTCAAAATTTTATTAACTTTGGTCATCTGGAAGCAGGACTTTGGTCAATGACCCCATGCCTTGGGGGCACTGACCCAAAGTTGACATGTTTGTTTACTTTGGGTCAAATGACATCCACTTGACCTGAAGTTTTGCAAAGTCCCTCTTGAATATAATTTGAGCTTCCTTCTAGAGTTTCAGCTGATTTTGACATACGGAAGTGTCCATTGTCACAGTAACCCCAAAGAACTGGAAGATAGTCACTGAAGCATGAATTTGAACTGAAATGAAGTCTGAATGCTTTGAAATTTTGAAGCATCATTCCTAAGCATACTTTGGAGCTACCATGTGATTTTTTGCTACTTTGGTAACTCAAAAGCTTGAGTGTGCTCAATGACCCATAAACTTTGAGCCAATGAACCTTGAATTTGAAGTTTGGTGAGTCGAGTGACCAAATGAAGTTTGCCACTCTGAATTTTGAACTACTGCACTTTAAGATCATCTAAAATCTTCTAAATGAGTTGCAGCAGTTTTGAACATCTAGATGTAGCACTTGACCTGGCATTCCATAATCCTGGGGTTTATGTGCCCTTGGGTTGAAATGTGACCATAATGTTTTCACTGCAACATCTGTAATTTTTTATGGGTCGATAATTGGAAAGGCTCTAGTTCGAAGAGGAATTGTTGGATGAACTTGCATTTCTCATAGAATAACCCATGATGGAAGTAGATCCAAATATTCACTGGACCATGTACTTTTATGAAGCTTTAAGAAATAATAAGGGTCGACAACTAGTAGTAAAAGCAAGGATAGTCTTCTATAATCCAAGAAAACATACATACCACACTCCTTTTCAACAACCAAAGGGTGTTCCAATAACAATGCAAAATGTACGGCCTTATCATTGGGTTGGAACTTACTTTGGAATCCGGCATTGATATCCTCGGAGTATATGGGGTTCTTTAACTTGTCATCAACCACAAAAATTCAAAATACGAAGTGAAGACACCAAGTCTGATGCCATTTCATGAATAGGCTCAACAGCTATAGAAATAATTCATTCTAGTGGAATTCAATAATGTTCCACGACATCGAAAATCCAAAGCAGATTCACTAGCTTGCTTGGTAGCTTCACACGTTGTACTGGAAGGCGATCAAATTGAAATCTCAATCGTCGGACAACAGTTTCTACTTCCTCTAGAAACTATCTCAACTCCAGCAGAATGCTTTAAAATGGTTGGAAGTTGAATCTCCTTTTTCAAGAATTCCTTTCAGGATTGGGGGGAACTCTTAATTGACTACATATTACACAGAGTCCTATCGGAAAATCCTAAAGATAAAGTAAGCATTCAAAAGGGAGCTCTTAAATACCAGTTTGATATGCCATTGAAAATGTTTTATCAAAAATCCTATGATGGTGTACTCCTTTGTTGCATCTCAGAAGGAAGCAGAATAAACCTTAAAGGAAGTGCATGCAGGCCTATGTCAGGCACATTTGACAAGGCCAAAACTACCTGATCAAATCTAGAGACTAGGTTACTATTGGCCGACAATGGTCTCCGATGCTATGAAATTTGGAAAACAGTGCAGGGAATGCTGAATCCATGGAGACTATTTTCATGTGCTTCCAGAAAACTTGCATTCAACTTTCATTTCTTGGCCATTCGATGCCTGGGGAATGGACATTGTCAAAAAAATCAACCAGCCATCATAATGGGGACATCATTTTATTCTAGCTACTACAGATTACTTTTTTAAGTGGGCTAAAACCGTACCTTAACCAAAGTCAAAGTGACCACACTTATCAATTTTGTAAAAAAAAATCATCTATAAGTTTGGAGTACCAAAATGGTTCTACCATGACAATGGACTGTAGTTCAATAATGACAAGTTTTATAAGTTCTATGACAAATATGGGATTCAATGTTGCCCGTCCACAACTATAACCCTATTACAAACTGCTTCGCTGAAGCTTTCAACAAGATAATTTGTAAAATACTAAAGACAATGGTCTTAGGCAACAAAAATTCATGGGGCATAAAGTTACTCGATGCATTATGGGCCTATCGGACTATTGTGCATGGCCCCACTAAGTCCACACCATCTTCTTTAGTATATGGCTGTAAAGCGATGGTGCCTCTAGACATAGAATTTCCCACCTATTACGTAGCTCTCATTAAAAAGCTCACACAAGAGGATAATGCAAAACTGAGAGTCTCAAAGAAAAACGGTTTGTAACCTAATAAAGCGTTGAGCTATACTAAGCTTGAATGGTCAGATCCTTAGACAAAAAGGTAAAAGAAAGATCATTAAAAAAAGGCACCTTAGTTCCAGCCTTTAGAAGGCTAATCACTCTAACTCACAAATCAAAATTTAAATTTGAGCCAAAATAGGAAGGACCATTTGTCATCAATAAGGTCTATTCCAATGGTGCTGACATTGTCCTCACTATGAAAGACGATCAGTGCATGATGCCAATCAATGAAAAATTTTTGAGGTGGTATTATTCTTGAAAGCATCACTTCTTCCACGTAAAAACTAATAGGCAAGCAGGAAAAACGCACCTATTCCGGACTTATTTTTAAATAGCTACAAAGATGACCTCCGAAAGCCACATTGTAAGATACATGGACAATAAATGACAATGCTTTGCATTCTAGTCATCCTTCTTTCCTTTGAAAATCTGAAAATAATCTAGACAGTTAATCATCATTATTATTTCAGGATCTTCCTCCGTCTCCCCTGGGATAATCACCCTTTGCCTAAACACATCCTTATGTAAGGTCCAACCCAATCTAATCTCAATTTCTAATAATTGATCTTGATTACCTTAATCAATGCTTATTTAGACTAATTAAACTCAGATCCTCATGGGTTTGGGTCATGGATAGGTAGCTGGGTCAGGTTCGAACCTTATTTAGGTAGTCATTGAACTTATTATAATTTAGAGTAGCATGGTTTGAATCATCTTGGCACCAAATTACTTGCATCATGTGCATTTTATCTTGAGGATCATCTTTCATATTTGGCCTAGCCCAATTCAGATCCATTTTGGCTCATTTTAATACCAATTGACTCAAATTGTAAAATCGATAAAACCCAGAGTACTTACTTATAAATTCTAGAAAATATGGATTTAAAAACAAACTCAACTGCTGCTTCTCTGTATTTCCTCTTCACCTCTGCAGAAGCTTCCATCTTCTTCTCTTCTTCTCCTTTTATAGCAGCTTAGAGCTTGAGCTTAGGGTTGTGCATGTAAGAGCCACAGCTTCATCTTCAACCACATCACTCGCTTTTGTTCTTCTTCTTAGAATTCAAGACCTCATATTCTTCCTTGTTTCTTATAGAAGCCTTAAGGTAAAGGCTCCACATCAATTTCAATGCCTTGAGCTTAAATGAGTCAAGGAGACTCAATTTGGTAACATGCATGCATTTTGTGGCCATTTCACCCATTGCATGTAGTAGGATCATCTTCTATTGAGGCTTTCTCCATTATCAACCCAAGAGAAAAGCTTGATTAGGTGAAGCATTGAGATAAGGTAAGTATAAGAGCGTATATTACCGTATGTATATCCATTTATATTGATTCTTAAAGAATTCTCCTTAAATGCTAATTTACAAATCTTTCACTTCTTTTAATTTAAGAATATATGATGGTTTGAATTATAATAAGTATGTTTAAGAAATAATGATAAAATGTGGTTATTGAAAGATGTATGATGATAGTTTGGAGCAAAGAAAACCACATTGGAACCTATTGAAGAAGTTCTATACTAAAGTTTGCTTTAGAACTGAAATTTTGAGGCTTACGGCTAAGTAGTAAATAGACTATGACTAGGAATCCAAAGACCCAAAATCCAGCATTTGTTCTGCGACTAACCTCATGGCTAAGCCGTAAGATGTACTATGGCTAAGTAAGTGGTATTTCTTCCTTGATGAAATTAACCCAACGGTAATCAAATACTGAGGAAGAAGAGTGTAGAGCTGTAACTCACTCTCTCTTGATTTTTCAGATGATTTCTGCTTTCACGTTAGGGGTGTTGGCATAAGAAAAGGTGTCTAATGCCTACACAATGTAACACAACAATTTTTTTAGTAACACATTGACACTAGACGTTTTATGAATACACTGTATTGAATGACTAAGGAAACACAGATTATCTTATCTAAGGTTGGCTAGTAAACATCCTTGTTAACCATTCAATTGAAATGCATTTATATTGTTTAAATAAACCTTCCCCTCAACATGATCTAATCATATACCCAATCTTTCGGTGAACCTTGAGGTAAGATTGGAAACAGAGCTTCTACTGAGCGTGAGCCCATGAGCCAAAATAGAGGTAACTAAAGTTGAGAGGGTTCAAGCCTAAACAGCTCATTTAAGTATGCATTATTTGAATAATAGTTACTTCGTTAATTCTAACTTTTATGACTGAATACCATCTCAAGACCAATATATATTTCTATATAAAAATAAGTTAATCTCTATGTACGATAATTATGAATCTCGGTCGGTCTTGATGCATTTAGTCGGCACCAGTTAGCTTGTACCCATAGGCGGTTCAATGGGACCAAATGAGGGTATTCAATATGTTACCTACTGTAGTAGTTATATGAAGAGTTGGTGATACTTTTAGGGTAACAAGATGGTCTTCTCCTGACCGCTAGTGATTTCACACTGTATAATATGCTCTCGTTCTAGAGAGAAGATAGCCATATGGATGCCAACTAGTATATTATTGTATTTCTGTTCATGAATCATTAGTCATGCTTAATCACATGCAGAACATGACTAGTTTCCTATTATTATCCTCTTTTAATCAATATGCTTTCTAATTCGATTGATACATCATGATACCCTTATGCACTTTATATTTGCTTAACCATTATGTTAATAGTGCTACCCTTGGTGTTATAGATACAGAACCCAATGTTGGTATGGTAGTTGATGCTCCCTTGGAGGGAACCTCAGCAGTACCTTGGGGTATAGATGAGTGGAATGAAGATTACATCTTCTATTAGTCGTCCTACGAAGTGCGTCATAGGGTTCTTGTTTTGGGGTTTGTTTAGGACATAACCATACTTTAGCTTGTGGTTATATGATGCTATTTTGGAGTCCCTGTTTGAGGGACATGACGTTCATGTTGATGGATATGTTTGTGTATCTTAGTATTAAATGTGCATGCAGATGGTTAAATTAATAGACCATGGTTTATATTAATGAATGAATGTGGTTTATTAATGCCTATGGTGAATTACAGGTGTACTTTATAGGTTTCCACTATGTGATTTAAAAAAAGATTGATATTTGTTTTATGGATCTCCTCACACGTACATGTGAAATCTCCCTTCTAGCAGTTCATACTTGTATTGACATGGCACGGATTACTGCGGGTTACGTGTGCTACACCTTGGGATCCACTTTAATCCCCAAATCCTAAGTTTGGGGCATGACATACGTAAGTAATGGTA
The DNA here is from genome assembly GCA_037013555.1 of Sextonia rubra. NCBI lineage: Eukaryota > Viridiplantae > Streptophyta > Magnoliopsida > Laurales > Lauraceae > Sextonia > Sextonia rubra. Next base: position 21,745,983 of record JASUAD010000014.1, read on the forward strand.
TCAAAGTATTAATAAGTCAATTAAAAGACTTAGCAATCCTAGGAAACGTGGTGAGGACATGATAGGATCGATCGGGGATTAGATTTTTATATAAGAAATTATAGCTTACCTTATGTATTAAGGTGTTATAGGCGACTAATCACTGTTATACCTATAGGATAAATGGCTTCCGGATCAGGAACTCGTAATAATATGGGAGATAATGAACATGATGACGTTGTGTTAGAGGATGTGGATCCTCCACCTCCGCCATCGCCTAATTCCACGTACAATGTAGAAAAATGCTTCATGATGATGATGCATCAGTTGGCTGTTAGTAATCCTAATCAAGTAACAACGCAGATGTAATTACCAGCTTTGTTGGAAAGACATAATCAAACTAGTGATCCTAACTCCTTGTATGAAAAGTTTAAAAAGAGAGGAGCTACAGAATTTACAAGAAGAGAGGATCCGTGACAAGCAAATGAGTGGTTTGAGCATACGGAGAACGTCTTTGATTTAATAACTTGCACATAGAAGCAATAAGTGATCCTAACTATGTCTATGTTTAGAGATATAGCAGATACATGGTGGAAGAGTATTTGTGAGCATATTAAAGCTATGCCAGAAGCTACGATTTGAGTTTTTAAGAAGCAATTCAGGAAGAAGTTTATTGCGAAACATGTCAACTATAAGAAGAAGGCAGAGTTCCTCACTCTACAGCAAAACACGATGACAATTGCAGAGTATGTGCATGTATTTAGCCAGCTTTCTTGGTTTGCATTGGATTTGATTGACATCGAGGAAAAGAAGGTCGAAAGGTTTTTTGAAGGCTTGAGCCAGCCATAAAGCGGCATCCTACGGCTTTCTAGCTTTTAGTGGAGTATGACAATGCTGTGGAGAGAGCCTACGCGGTTGTGGAAATAGAGAAGAGCTTGTTTTTTGGAGAACCTAAGAGGAATACCCCATCTTCTGGAAGAAATCAACAGTACTCCAAAAGCAAAACGGAGTTATTAGGGGATCATCAAGATTAGTTTGTCACATGTGTGGAAAGAACCATGAGACAAGCAAGTGCTTTAGGGTTATAGGAGCTTGCTTCAGGTGTGGGTCGATGGTCCACTGTTTGTCAAAATGCCCACAGAGGAAGGGTAGTACCTAAGCCCCGCAACAGCAGTATCAACACCCTCATAGAGCAGGACCACCTGCTTCTCCATGTCAACAACAGCAGGCTAGGCAAGGTCAAGGACAGGCACAACCAGGTCAAGGCCAATAAGGACAAGGTTAGCAAAGGCAAGAACAATAGAACCGACCTCAGAGGCAAGGCCGCTTGTACACACTAACTCACGAGGAAGTAAAGTAGTGGATCATGTGGTCGTAGGTAAGGTTTCTGTCATGATATAGAACCTAAGGTGAAATTTGATCCTGGATCTTTGCATTCTTTTGTTGCACCTCAATTCTCTAGTGGGATATGAAAGCCGCCAGTGTAGCTACTGTATGTATTGACTATCATCACCTCTATGGGCTAGAGGGTGATCAGCGAAGTCTTTTATCTAGACTATAAAGCCTCAATTGGTAAGATCCTATTTCCAGTGGAACTCATCGTGTTACCCATGCACAACTTCAATGTAATCTTAAGATGGACTAGTTGTCTAAGTGCAGGGCCTTTATAAACTATTTCCATAAGATCATCACCATAAAGGACGATGAAGCTGGTCTGAGTGTTGTCTTCAAATGTGAGAAAAAGAGTTCAAATACTATGCTAATTTTAGCACTTCAAGAAGAAATACTGATTCATAGTGGTTGTGAAGGGTATATTGCTTTTATTGTTGAGAAAAAGCCACCTAAGAAGTTAAAAGGGATTTCAGTTGTTTGTGAGTTTCCGATGTGTTTCTAGATGAAGTTCACCGTCTTCCTCCAATTAAGGAAGTAGATTTTACTATAAAACTTATACCTAGTATAGTTTCGGTCTCTAAAGCTCCGTATAGGATAGGATGGCACTTGCAAAACTGTGTCAATTGAAGGTACAGTTGCAATATTTACTAGAAAAAGGATTCATTCATCTTAATACATCACCATGGGGAACCCCAGTTTTATTTGTAAAGAAGAAAGATAGTACCCTTTGAATGTATATCGATTACAGGCAGTTGAATCAAGTGAAAATCAAGAACAAATACCCACTGCCCCAAATTAATGAACTGTTTGATCAATTACAGGGTGCAACACATTTCATAGAGATTGACTTGAGATTTGTATATCATTAGCTGCAAGTTAGAGAACAAGATACATCCAAAATAGCTTTCAAGACAAAATATGAGCATTATGAATTCTTAATCATGCCATTTGGCTTAACCAATGCCCCAGCTGTGTTCATGTCTTTGATGAATAGGATCTTCTCATCTTATCTCGATCAATTTGTGGTGATTTTCATCAATGATGTATTAGTGTATTCTAAGACCAGAGATGAACATTTTGATGATTTGAGGACTTCACTTCAGTTGTTGAGAGATCATTAGTTATATGTGTTGGAAGTAGGTGGGTCTCGTGGATAGATTTTCAAAACTTTTGACCCACTTAACATAGGGATCAACTATCCATAAGACCAAAACCCAATCCAGGATGCATTACCCTCAATCTCGTGACCATGTACAGTAAATATTCTACCAGCACTAAACATTCATAATAATCTACGACATGCAAGAAGTAGATCATACCTTTGGAGATCCGCAGTGCTCTAATGGATTTCTTCAACACCTCTTAGCCTTCCACGCTATGACCCAAATTGGATTTCTTTTCTCAAGAAGAATGGTGGAATCTTCAGGAGAAATCCCAACTCGAAACTCCAAGGAACTAGAAGAAAGAAGGAGAGAGTAACTCGTGCAACTCTTGCACGAAAGGGTTTTGGGCGTGAGAGAGACTCTTTTGGACGTCCAAGGAGATTTTATAAACTTTCAAATCTCATCCTTGCCTAATTGAAATAGAAGTCTTACTTCCAAAGCAATTAGCAACTTTCTCCTTTCTTATCCCTTCTTTCCAGAGTTCGAGTCGGATTAGTATTTTCCAATAACTTGGGCTAGCGTGGGGACCACTAGGGATTCCTTAGAAAGCTGGCTCCAACTGGAACACCGCGACCCCACATCTCATGTGCAATCCGGGCCCACAATTAATTGCAAATAACAGCACTATATAAATGCAATTGCACTCCAGTCTTAGGAATAAATTACAATGAAGACCCTAAACTTCCTAATTACCACAAGTAGGCCCCTCTATCAATATCCGTGGATCAATTGGAATAAATCCGACTCTTCCAATCTAAGTTCCACATCTTATTATCCTTGAGCCCCAATTAATCACAGTAATCATCAGTATCATCCAATTAACTCTTAATTGAGATGGGTGCGCACTTACTAATGACAAATCCATTAATTGGCACAAGGGGATAATAGAGATAGATTCCATCTTGATCATTCAACGTTCCCACAGTTCTACTACCACATACCCAAGACACCGAGGTGTTAACCTATAGTCGGCCTCACTCATTGGTGACTCAGAGCAAATGAATAGATAGAAACTTGAGTTCATCAATGTCTCAGGATTGAGAGCCTATTGCTAGGGAATTATGATAGCATACCTTATTATTGAGACAGAATTCCATAAGGTGCATCTCATGGTCCTTCAATACATCCAATGTACCAGCACCGTGATCCAGAATCTTACATTCTGATGATCGAGACAAATCACACTATCTCATAGTGATTAAAGTGCTACAACCTTATCAAATGAGATGCCCAGTCTCATTACTGGTTGTGAAGCTATTTTAAGCATAAGATTTGTGACATATATCTCCCGCGTGTGGATCTCATCCATGCACATATATCACATCTAATATACTAATGGGACCCGGTTCAACTCATGAACCATTATGTCATACGTATTGGTCATGTGCATGAAGTAGTAAAATAATATTCATCTCATGAAAGCAAAGCATGATTTTATTGATAAATAAAGAAATTAATCAATTTATTACATCAACTAATGGATTGAGTCCACAAAATCTAATAATCTCCCACTTGGGCTCAATGCCAGTCAAGGTTGCATCTCATGCCCATCCCTTCTACATGCTGCTCAAAGACTTTGGTAATCAAAGGCTTAGTAAAGGGATTTGCCAAATTGTCCGCAGAGGCTATCTTGGTAATAGCAATATCACCTCTCTGCACAATCTCTCTGACTAAGTGATACTTCCTCTGTACATGCTTTTGGCTTTTATGGCTTCTGGGTTCCTTTGACTGAGCGACTGCCCCGCTGCTGTCACAGTAAACTGTGAGTGGCTGTCGTGCCAAAGGTACCACCCCAAGTTCCAAAAGGAATCTTTTAAGCCATACTGCTTCCTTAGCTGCTTCACAAGCTGCTACATATTCAGCCTCCGAGGTTGAATCAGCGATACATTCTTGTTTTATACTCCTCCAGCTGATAGCTTCGCCTCCAAGCATAAATACATAACCAGAGGTGGATTTCCTAGAATCCTTATCTGACATAAAATCAGAATCTGTGTATCCGACTGGAATCAACTTATCACTGTTATAAATCAACATGTAATCTTTAGTCCTTCTCAAGTATTTGAGAATACATTTTACAGCAGTCCAATGTTCAGGTCCTGGATTAGATTGATATCTGCTGACTAGGCCCACTACATAACAGATATTTGGTCTAGTACATAATATAACATACATGAGGCTACCACAGCTGAAGCGTATGGTATCGACCTCATTTGCTCCTTTTTCTCGAGTGTCTTAGGACACTGATCCTTGGAAAGGTGCACTCCATGCCTGAAAGGTGTGATACCCTTCTTGGAGTCTTGCATTGCAAACTGTACTAGCACCTTATCTATGTATGCAGCTTGGGATAAGCCAATCATCCTATTTTTCCGGTCTCGATAGAGTTTGATCCCTAGGATGTAACCAGCTTCTCCCAAGTCCTTCATATCAAAAGTCTTGGCTAACCAAACTTTTACCGTTGACAACATTCCTATGTCTTTCCCGAGGAGAAGGATGTCATCGACATATAAAACCAGAAAAACTACCCTGTCACCTTCACTTTTGATGTACACACATGACTCATCCGGATTTTGACAAAAACCAAATGACTTGATTGCCTGGTCAAAACGGATATTCCAGCTTCGGGATGCCTGCTTCAGTCCATAAATAGACTTCTGGAGCTTGCAAACTTTTTGCTCCTGGTTTTTAGCTACAAAACCGTCTGGCTGCACCATATAGATGTCTTCCTCAAGATGGCCGTTGAGAAAAGCCGTCTTGACATCCATTTGCCAAATCTCGTAATCGAGATGAGCCGCAATGGATAAGAGTATCCGGATGGATTTGAGCATGGCTACTAGCGAGAATGTTTCCTCATAATCAATCCCCTCTTTCTGAGTATATCCTTTCGCAACAAGCCTAGCCTTATCTTCGAAACACTTTCCTTTTGTCCCTGAACCCTTAGCTTTAGCCACGCCACCAGTTAGACCATTTTCCACCTTAAGACCTTTTGGAATTGATTTCTTTTTGCCTTTCCGCCCTTTGCCTTTCGGCTTGGACTTGGCATCTGACTTTTCTGTCATTAAGGCAGTTGGTTTTTTCTTCATAATCCCTTCAGTTGCTACCAGCTGACTAGATAGCTCAGCCAGAGTCAGATTCATTTTATTCATATTATAATTGACCTTGAAATTGTTGAATGACTCTGGTAGTGACTCAAGGATTATGTCAATCTGCGATTCTGCATCAATCGTAGCTCCCAGTACATCTAACTCATTTAATGAGTCCATCATCTTCAACATGTGTTCCTGTACTGATGTACCTTCAGCCATCTTGGTGCTAATGAGCACCCTTATGGCTGCCTGCCTAGCAGGTCTGCCTTGTTCTGCAAACATCTCCTTTAAATTCGATATCATATCATATGCAGTCTTATAAGATTGATGTTGATGTTGCAGCACACTAGACATGGATGCCAGAATGTAACATCGGGCCATCTCATCGTCTTTGGCCCATTTGGTGTAAAGGTCCTTTTCTGCTTCTGATGCATCTGGGCCAGGCTCTTCAAGGGGGTTTTTGGTAAGGACATATTTATATCCTAAAGCTATCAGGACAATATCCTGATTCCGTTTCCAGTCTACATAGTTGGATCCCACCAACTTATTCTGGTTGAGGATGGTCGCAAGTGGATTGAAAGTATTCGAATTCATGCTTGTAATACTGTAGCACATAACCATACATTCAATTAATGAATTTAAATGACATTAGGGTTTAGTATTCTACCAAATTTATGTGGGAATCCTCATAACCACAAAATTCAGAATACATCGGAATCCCAATCCTGCGGGGTATGCCTCCTTGGGGAGTGCAAATACCTCCTAGACTGGTGCGGATCAAAGTTGGTCAAAATTTGGATTAGGACTAACTATCCATGATCCCCTTCATTCATTACAATCTAGGTATCTCATACCAAATAATGTATGACTCCCGATTAGCTTCGGTTTCTAAAATACATGAGGCAAATCCTTAGGGATACTACATCATTATTTTAGTTAAGTGTGACCCACCAACTAGCATTGCATGACAACCGTTGTGGGCAGCTCCTCCTTGGGGAGTGGGCTCCCACTCCGTCTCATCAACACTATCCATAGGAGATCCATATCCAGTATCCAGATAAATACAAGCCCTCCGTGGGGAATGGCCATTCTCAAAATGGCGCAAGGCTAATACTTTCCTTACAATGGACCTATGGTGGAAAACCATGGGGAATTTTTATATATATAGAAATGCCCCGCTCCCACTTAATATTATAGAGTTGAGGATTTCCTTATAGGTGTATGGGTCCATCAAATATAGGTATATATTCATCTCATGATAAGACCAATGATTGGTTCAAGTCAAGTTATTTTAAGGAAAGTTCAGTTTCTAAAATTAGTGTTACCAATAGATCCATCTCATGGGCCCACCAACTCTAATTAGAATTCTTTCCAAAAATTAATTTGATTTGACCAATTTTGGAATTTGCTATGTTTGGATCAGATATGGAAATACTCTAAAATAAGCATTCATCCATAAATAGAAAGTGCTATAACAAAAGACTAGTCCTCTCCTCCACATGACCCAGGCGGAAAAGACTTCTTGGACTTCTAGACTTTCCAAAACTTTGGGATTCCTCAAACTCTTTGGGCATCTCCAAAACACCTTTTGGTAATCTTCAAACTCTTTGATTAGGAGTCCAACTTCTCTTTCCTTCTTTGCTTCGGACATCTCCAGAATTTACAAATTTTAAAAATACATAAATTCCTATGCCTCTATAATGAGACTTACATGGTAGTCTAAACATGGAAATAAAAGGGCTATAGGGAAATTCACCATGCCTTGCCCTTTCACGGGAAACCAAGGAGACCATGATGCCCTTTACACTTAGCCATGAATAAACCAATAAATAAAAGGAAAGAAAAAACATGTGGGCCATATGGAGAGGACATTATCACTTGCAAGTTAGTATCTCATACAACAAAGCATCTCACAAAACCAGGTTGCCAAACCACAATAGAAAAACAAGATGCCAAATATTTTGCCACCACGATACAAGACCCCCTACGCAACGGGGGTCCGGGGGTAGCCGATCCGGTCCCTACGGTTAGCCAACAGACCTCTATAGCCATAGTGGTCACTTTGACTAACCGACCTGACGAACCCAAAAATTTGAGTTCTTTTCTGATTCGGCTCCTGCTGTACCCAATCACCTCTAATGATCTCAGTATGTTTTAATGGCATCTTATCATTCTCCTATTATGATTAAAACCTTTTGTGACTTTCCAAATATGTATCTACTACAAGAGCAAGCAAACCCAATAAACACTGATCCTATCATAGCCCTTGCTCTATCCTCTTCGCATCTCATGCGAAGATTAGAACAAGATTACTGATCTAACATGATTAGAGATGAGGTATGGCTTTGATACCAATTGTAGGAAGTAGGTGGGTCTCGTGGATAGATTTTCAAAACTTTTGATCCACTTGACACAGGGATCAACTATACACAAGACCAAAACCCAATCCAGGATGCGTTACCCTCAATCTCGTGACCATGTACAGTAAAAAATTCTACCAACACTAGACATCCAAAATAATCTACGACATAGAAGAAGTAGATCATACCTTTGGAGATCCGCAGTGCTCTAATGGATTTCTTCTACACCTCTTAGCCTTCCACGCTATGACCCGAATTGGATTACTTCTCTCGAGAAGAATGGTGGAATCTTCAGGAGAAAATTCCCAACTCGAAACTTCAAGGAACTAGAAGAGAGAAGGAGAGAAACTCGTGCAACTCTTGCACGAAAGGGTTTTGGGCGTGAGGGAGACTCTTTTGGACGTCCAAGGATATTTTATAGACTTCCAAATCTCTCCCTTGTCTAATTGAAATAGAAGTCTTACTTCCAAAGCAATTAGCAAGTTTCTCCTTTCTTATCCTTTCTTTCTAGAGTTTGAGTCGGATTACTATTTTCCAATAACTTGGGCTAGCGTGGGGACCACTAGGGATTCCTTAGAAAGCTGGCTCCAACTGGAACACCGCGACCCCACATCTCATGTGCAATCCGGGCCCACAGTTAATTGCAAATAACACCACTATATAAATGCAATTGCACTCCAGTCTTAGGAATAAATTACAATGAAGACCCTAAACTTCCCAATTACCACAAGTAGGCCCCTCTATCAATATCCGTGGATCAATTGGAATAAACCTGTCTCTTCCAATCTAAGTTCCACATCTTATTATCCTTGAGCCCCAATTAATCACAGTAATCATCAGTACCATCCAATTAACTCTTAATTGAGATGGGTGCGCACTTACTAATGACAAATCCATTAATTGGCACAAGGGGATAATATAGATAGATTCCATCTTGATCATTCAACGTTCCCACAGTTCTACTACCATATACCCAAGACACCGAGGTGTTAACCTATAGTCGGCTTCACTCATTGGTGACTCAAAGCAAATGAATAGATAGAAACTTGAGTTCGTCAATGTCTCAGGATTGAGAGCCTATTGCCAGGGAATTATGAGAGCATACCTTATTATTGAGACGGAATTCCATAAGGTGCATCTCATGGTCCTTCAATACATCCAATGTACCAGCACCGTGATCCAGAATCTTACATTCTGATGATTGAGACAAATCACACTATCTCATAGTGATCAAAGTGCTGCAACCTTATCAAATGAGATGCCCAATCTCATTACTGGTTGTGAAGCTATTTTAAGCATAAGATTTGTGACATATATCTCCTGTGTGTGGATCTCATCCATGCACATATATCACATCTAATATACTAATGGGACCCGGTTCAACTCATGAACCATTATGTCATACGTATTGGTCATGTGCATGAAGTAGTAAAATAACATTCATCTCATGAAAGTAAAGCATGTTTTTATTGATAAATAAAGAAATTAATCAATTTATTACATCAACTGATGGATTGAGTCCACAAAATCTAACAGTTTAGTTTAGTAAGTTTCTAATTTTAGTTTTTATTTTTGGAAGTTCTAACTTGTGTTTTAGTTTTGCAGCAATTTTGGTTTTATTTTAGGAATTTTTAGATTTAGGTTTTTAATTTTAGAAAAGTTTCATTTATTTGTAATTAATTTAATTTTGGCAAGTAGGATGCTTGTATTTGTTAGATTTTAAATTAGGCTAGTTGTAGATTTTTATTTAGGACAGGTTACAAGTTGAAAATACCTTAAAATATTGCTCTCTGAGGATCGACCTGGTCTCACCAGTTTTATTACTACACCGCAGTTCTGCACGTCAAACTCACGAACGATGGTTGCATACATTTTAAACTTAATTGCATCTAAGTCAGTACCTACTACACCCACAGAACTATGGACTAGGTGCAAACACAATTTAAAGCATGTTCGGATTTGGGTTAGTCTGGTACATGTGCTGAAAAGGAACATAGATAAGTTGGGTTTGATATAATCAAAACTTATAAGCTTCATCAAGGGGATATCATCAATTCCTATTACGGGATGTGGATTCCGTCAATAAACTAATATGCACCATACACGAAGTGTAGTCATCCAATTTAATGAGATTATTGACTCATAAAAGGCCTCACTCCTTTGTGAATCAAAATGCCAAACACTAAATGTATGTGTCTATTATTTATATCAGGACTAAAAGTACAAGCACTCATAATAACCATTTAAATGTTAATCATCTTAATAGTCAATATAAAGACAATAACCCAAAAGCGGTCATGTTCAATACACACAAAGCGTACTAGCAATGAGTCGAAACTATACTATTTCCCGCAGCCAAGATAAGCCTAGTAAAACATCATGGTACAATTATACCAATGGTATGTCTAGCTCCATCTAGATTGTGAACAACAATAACTTATATTCTATAAGAACTGATAAACAAGTCTTTCGTGCGTAAGCTAAACTCTACACACCATCTTATGTACTTGATAGAATAAAAGACACACTTATGCATAATAAATAATAATGCAACCATTTGACTATACAAATTCTCATTAAGATGAAAAAGCAAACTTTATTAATAAGAAAATTAGTCAAAGACAAATACATAAAAGTATGCTTTTAGTATAAATTTCCAATAGGTTGTTGGTGTGTTATAATTTAGAGATGGACTATGCGTCCCAGCAATTCAAAATCTAAAGGAAGCAATCATGATTGAAGCACATTATGCAAGATATTCTATGCACCCCAGGAGTACTAAGATATACCGAAATCTGAATGGTAAGTTCTGGTGGAATAGTAGGAAAAGAGACATTGCAGGTCTTGTGGACTACTATCGAAGACTTGTTATGGACTTTTCCAAAATAGTAGCACCATTGACAAAAGTGATTCGGAATAATGAACCATTTATTTGGCTGGATAAAAGCAAGTCAAGTTTCTAATTCCTAAAGGAGAAGTTAATCTCAGCCTTGATCTTATCTCTACTAGAAGGAAGTGGTAGATTTGTTATATATACTGATGCTTCGAGAATTGGATTGCGATGTGTGTTGATGCAGAATGGGAAAGTTATAGCATATGGATCTTGACAATTAAAGGAACATGAGAATAACTATGCCACACACGATCTAGAATTGGCCGCTATAGTTTTCGCTTTGATGTTATGGAAACACTACTTGTATGGAGAGAAATTTAAAGTCTACAGTGATCATCGTAGTCTTCAGTAGTTATTCTCTCAACATGACCTCAACATGAGATAGTGCCAATGGCTAGAGTTCATATAGGACTATGACTTTCTAAAAAATACTTTTCGAGGGAAGTAAATATAATAGTTGCTGCTTTTAGCCAAAAATCAACTATTGAAATGGTAGCAATGTGTGGTGAGTGGTCATTAGTGGAGGAATTTTGAGATCTAGATGTGAAAATCGAATTTGTGGATGACAAAATCATGCTAGTAGTGATGTTTGTCTTCGAACCAACCCTAATACAGTAGATTAAGGAGAGACAGTTTAAAGCCCCAGAGTTCATTAAGATTCATGACCATATATCTCAGAGACTAGATTTCAGGATGGTTGATGGTGTGTTGTATTTTAGAGATGGACTATGTGTCCTAGCCATTCAAAATCTAAAGGAAGTAATCATGATTGAAGCACATCATGCAAGATATTCTATGTGCCCCGGGAGTACTAAGATGTACTGAAATTTGAATTGTAGGTTCTGGTGGAATAGTAGGAAAGAAAACATTGTAGGTTTTATGGCAAGATGTCTTACTTGTCAATGTGTGAAGGTGAATATAAAAAGCCTCCCCGTTTATTGCACCCTCTGCATATTCCAAAGTAGAAATGAGAAAATATTTCGAAGGATTTTGTTTTAGGGCTGGCCCAAATGAGCAAGCGTCATGATATTATATGGGTGGTTGTTGATCGATTAACAAAGTCAGCCCATTTTATTCTCATTAGGAAGGGTATGAAATTTCATGAGATGGCCAAAATCTTCATAGATGAGATTACACGGTTGCACGGTACCCCAGTTTCTATAGTCGCTGACAGAGATAATGATTTGTATCTTCATTTGGCAGTCCATTAATAAATCTATGGGCACCAAATTCAACTTTAGCACTGCTTACCATCCTCAGACCAATAGACAGTTAGAACATACAATCCAAACTCTTAAGGATATACTTCGAGCCAGCGTATTAGACTTTAGGAAAGAATAGGATGAACACCTCTCCTTGTGTGAATTTGCTTACAACAATAGTTACCACGCGAGCATAGGGATGGCTCCATTTGAAACTTTGTATAGATGGAAGTGCTGTATGCCTATGTGTCGGGAAAAAGTCGAAGTTGAAAGCTATCATAGACCTTTTCTTGTTACAGATATAGTGAAAAAAGTATAAAAAGTCCAAGACAGATTGAACGTTGCTAGATCTTGTTAAAAGAGCTACGCTGATAACAGCCATAGAACTTTCGGATTCTAAGTGGGAGAGAAGGTTTTCTTAAAAGTCTCTCCAATGAAGGGTATAATCAGGTTTGGACAGAAAGGTTAACTTCCTCCACAATGTGTAAAAACCCTTTGAGATTTAAAGTAGAGTTGGAGATTTGGCCTATCGACTAAAATTACCTCCTCAACTCATTGGAGTCCATAGTGTGTTCCATGTCTTGATGCTTAGGAAATATTTACCAAACCCTTCACATGTTCTCGAGATTGATGATATTCATATAAAGCCAGATACGAGCTATGAAGAGAGACCTCTTCATATCATTGACACAAAGGATCAAGTGCTGCGTACCTGGACAATTAAATGGGTCAAAATTCATTGGGAACATAATGGACCAGAAGAAGCTACTTGGGAGCTTAAGGAACGAGTTCGAAAGAAGTATCCAGGACTTTTAATCAAGGTTTGTTGCATTCGGAGGACAGAATGGTCTTAAAAAGGGTGAGGATGTAAGGTCCAAACATGTACTAATCTTGATTTACAATATTTGATCTTGTTTACCTTAATTAATGCTTATTTAGATTAATTCAACTCAAATCCTCTAGGGTTTGGGTCATGGATAGGTAGTTGGGTCAGGTTCGAACTTTACTTAGGTAGTCAAAGACCTTCTTGTAATTTAGAGTAGCATGGTTTACATCATCTTGGCACCATATTAGTTGCATAATGTGCATTTTATCATAAGGGTCATCTTTCATATTTGGCCCATCCCAATTCGGATCCATTTTGGCCCACTTGAATACTAATTAACTCAAATTGTAAAATCTATAAAAGCTAGAATACTTGCACACAAATTCCAAAAATTTTGAATTTAAAAACATACTCTACTACTCCTTCTCTACATTTCTTCCTCTCCCTATCCTCTTATAGTATCTAAGAGCTTGAGCTTGGGGTTGTGCATGCAAAAGCCACTACTTCATCTTCAACCACATCACCCTTTTTTATTTTTCTTCTTGGAATTCAAGACCTCATCTTCTTCCTTGTTTCTTTTAGAAGCCTTAAGGAAAACTTTCCACCCCCATTTCAATGCTTTGAGCTTAAATGAGTCAAGGAGACTTAATTTGGTAACATGCATGCATTTTGTACCCATTTCACCCATTGCATGTCTTTACATGTAGTAAGATCATCTTCTATTGAGGCTTTCTTCATTATCAACTTAAAGGAAAAGCTTGATTGGGTGAAGCACTATGATAAGGCAAGTATAAGAGTGTATATTACTTCATGTATGTCAATTTATGTTTATTCTTGAAGAATTTTCCTTAAATCCTAATTTACAACTCTTTCACTTCTTTTAATTTAAGAATATGTGATAGTTTGAATGATAATGAGTATGTTTAAGAAATAATGATAAAATGTGGTTATTAAAAGATGAATGATGATAGTTTAAAGCAAAGAGAACCACATTAGACCCATTTTCAAACCTATTAAAGAAGTTTTGTACTGAGCTTTGCTTCAGAACTAAAATTTTGAAGCTTACGGCTAAGCTGTAAATAGACTACGGCTAGGAATCTAAAGACCCAAAATCCAGCACTTGTTCTATAGCTGGCCTCACGGATAAGTCATGAGATGTACTACGACTAAGCCTTATCCAAGCTGAAGCCTAGCGGTACGCTACCTGTTGCTAAACCATAGGCTAAATTGTAGTTGAGCTGTAACTGTGGAAAAATCTTGTGCACATAGCTAAGCCGTGGCCTATTCATAGCTATGCTGTAAGAACACAGTGAGCTTAGGGAAATTAGGGACATTCAAAGATCATGTAAGGACTTAAAAGTGGTACCTTCACCTTGACCAAATCAGCTCAACGGTAATCAGATACTGAGGAAGAAGAGTATAGAACTGTCACTCACTCTCTCTTAATTTTCCAGATGGATTTTGCCGTCACGTTAGGGGTGTTGGCATAAGAAAAGGTGTCTAATGCCTACACAATATAACACCAAGATTTTTTGATACCACATCGATATTGGACGTTTTATGGATACACCGTATTGAATGACTAAGGAAACACGGATTATCATAGCTAGGATTGGCTAGAAAACATCCTTGTTAACCACTCAATTGAAATGCATTTATATTGCTTAAGTAAACCTTACCATCAATACGTTTTAATCATGTACCCATTCTTCTAGTGAACCATGAGGCAAGATTGAAGACAAATCCTTTACTAGGCATAAACCCATGAGCCAAAATAGAGGTAACTAGGGTTGAGAGGGTTCGAGCTCAAATATCTCATTTAAGTATGCATTGCTTGAATAATAGTTACTTCATTAATTCTGAATTTTATGACTAAATACCATCTCAAGACTAATATATGTTTCTGCATAAGAATAAGTCAATCTCTACATACAATAAGTTTGAAAATTATGAATCTTGGTTAGCCTTGATGCATTGAGTCTACATCACTTAACTTGTACCCATAGGAGGTTCGACGGAACCAAATGAGAGTATTCAGTATGTTACCTATTGCAGTAGCTGTATGAAGAGTTGGTCGACACTCATAGGTAGCTAGATGGTCTTAGTCCAACCACTAGTGATTTCCTGCTGTATGATATGCTCTCGTTCTAAAGTGAAGATAGCCATACAGATGCCAACTAGTATGTTATTATATTTCTGTTCATGAATCATTACTCATGCTTAATCACATGCACATCACGCCTAGTTTTCGGTTATTGCCCTCCTTTAATCAATATTTTTTTCTAATTCTATTAATACATCATGATAGTTTTATGCACTTTATATTTGCTTAACCTCTGTGTTAACAATGCAACCCTTAGTGTTACAGCTAGTGATCCTAACTCTTTATGTGAGAAGTTTTGGAAAAAAAGGGCCACAAAATTTACAAGAAGAGAGGATCCGTTACAAGCAGATAAGTGGTTTTTACATACAGAGAACATCTTCAATTTGCTAACTTGTCTAAGGAAACAAGAAGTAATCCTAACCGCATCTATGTTTAGAGATGTAGCGGATACATGGTAGAAGAGTATCCATGAACATATCAAAGCTATGCCAAAAGCTACTGTTTGGGAAGCTTTTAAAAAGCAATTCAGGAAGAAGTTTATCCCAAAGCATGTTAATCATAAGAAAAAGGCAGGGCTCCTTACTCTACAACAGAACACCATGATAGTTACAGAGTATGTGCATGTATTTAGTCAACTCTCCCAGTTTGCCTTGGATTTGATTAACATAGAGGAGAAAAGGGTTGAAAGGTTCCTCAAATGTTTAAGGCTAGCTATTAAGGGGCATGCTACAGCTTTTTAGTGTCCAGTGGAGTATGATGATGCTGTGGGGAGAACCTATGCAGTGGAAGAAGTAGAGAAAGGCTTATTTTTAGGAGAACCTAGAAGGAATGCCCTATCTTCTTGAGGAAATCTGCATTACTCTAAGAAACAAAAAGGGGTTGCTAGTGGGTCATCAAGATTAATCTGTGGCATGTGTGGGAAGAATCATGAGATAAGCAAATGTTGGTAGGTTACAAGAGCTTGTTTCGGTTGTCGTTCAATGGACCACTACTTGTTAGAATGCCTAAAGAGGAAAAATACTAATCATGCCGTCAAATAGCAGTTTCAACAGTCTAGTAGAGTAGCACCACCAACTCCTCCACATTGCAACAACAAGTAAGGTAAGGCTAAGGATAGGCATGACAGGGTCAAGGCTAACAAAGACAAGGTCAGCAGAGGCATGGACAACAAAACCGATCTCGGAGGCAAGGCTGCTCATACACACTGACTCACGAGGAAGTAGAAACGGCAGATCATGTGGTTGTAGGTAAGGTTTCTATCTGTGATATAAAAGCTAAGGTGTTATTTGATTCCAGATCTTCACATTTTTTTGTTGCACCTCAATTCTCTAGTAAGATACGGGAGCCGCCAATGCAATTGCCGTATGTGTTGACTGTCATTACCCCTATAGCAAGAAGGTGATTTGCAAAGTCTTTTATCTAGACTATAAGGCCTTGATTGGTGAGATGTTATTACCAATGGAGGTCATCGTGCTACCGATGCATGATTTCGTCATAATCTTAGGCAAGGATTGGTTGTCTAAGTACAAAGCCTGTATGGATTGTTTCCATAAGATAATTACCGTGAAGGTAGATAAAGCCAGTCCAAGTGTCATCTTTGAAGGTGAGAAAAAGAGTTCAAATACTAGGTCAATCTCAGCGCTTCGAGCAAAAGGATTAATCCATAGTGGTTGCAAGGGATATATTGATTTCATTGTTGAGAAGAAGTTGTTAGGAGACAGCCACTAGGATCCTTAGCTATCGCACACAGATCACTGCAGAAATAAGTTTAAATGATAATGATTCAAGAACCATACCTGCGAAATCTCTATGATTTGATCTCGGTCTTATAACAGCCTGAAAATCTCAAGATCTTCTACTGTATTCCTCTATGCTCGAACTTGCACCGGGGTGTGGGTCTCTTCTGCGAATTCTCCTTACTTTAAAAAAATGAGATTTCTTTTGTATATTCTTTCTAGAGAGCAATAGCGCATATTTATAGGCTACAATAGGGACCTTAAGAAGGAAATAAGGAATAGGCTTCTTATAGAAATAGGAAACCCTAATTCGACCCAAATTAGAATCTTAGATCCATAAATTACAATTCAGTCCACTAAAGAATATAATTGTACTCTTGTCCTTATTCTCAAAATAATATTTCGAGTTTTTTGTTATTAAATGCTTATTAATCTCCCTACGTTAAGATTTCAGATATCCATCAATTAAATAATTACTGACGCCTATATTTAATCGATATCTTTATAATTCCTTAAGACCTTACACTTAACTTATTTGATATTTCATGCACTAAGTCCACCTGCAGGGTTTGACATAATCAAAATTTATAAGCTTCATCAAGGGGATATCATCAATCCCTATTACGGGACGTGGATTCCGTTAGTAAACTAATATGCACCATACACGTAATGTAGTCATCCAATTTACTGAGATTATTGACCCACAAAAGGCCTCACTCCTTTGTAAATCAAAATGCTAAATACTAAATGCACATGTCTATTATTTATATCAGGATTAAGAGAACAAGCTCTCATAATAACCATTTGGATGTTGATAATCTTATATAGTTAGTATAAAGATAATAACCCAAAAGTGGTCCTATTCAATACACACAAAGTGTACTAGTATAACGAGTCAAAACTATACTGTCTCCCGTAGCCAAGACAAGCCTACTAAAAAATCATGCTACAATCGTACCGATGGTGTGTCCAGCTCTATTTAGATTGTGAACAATAATAACTTACATTCTATAAGAACTGACAAATACGTCTTCCATGTGTAAGCTGAA